>JACDQD010000006.1:765533-1965533 GCA_019843655.1 Lethocerus indicus
AAAAATGCGGTTTTAGCACCAAAAATGCGGTTTTAGACACAAAATCGATACAAAATGCGGTTTTAGCACCAAAATGCGTTTTTAGGCACCGAAAATGCGGTTTTTAGACCCAAAATGAATGCTTTAGCCCCAAAATAGTTTTTGGCACCAAAAATGCGGTTTTAGCCCCAAAATTAGGGTTTTTAGACCCAAAAATGAAGTTTTTGGCATCAAACATGCGGTTCTTAGATCCAAAATCGACCCAAAAATGCAGTTTTTAGCACCAAAAATGCGGTTTTTAGACCCAAAATCGACCCAAAAATGCATTTTTTAGCACCAAAAATGCGGTTTTTAGACACAAAATCGAAACAAAAATGCGGTTTTTAGCACCAAAAATAGCGTTTTTAGGGCCGAAAATGCGGTTTTTAGACTCAAAAATGCAGTTTTTAGCCCCAAAAATAGCGTTTTTAGGACCAAAAATGCGGTATTTAGACCCAAAATCAACCCAAAAATGGAGTTTTTGGCACCAAAAATGCGGTTTTTAGATCCAAAATCGACCCAAGAATGCAGTTTTTAGCACCAAAAATGCGGTTTTTTGACCCAAAAATGCGGTTTTTTGACCCAAAAATGCGGTTTTTTGACCAAAAAATGCGGTTTTTAGACCCAAAAATGCTGTTTTTAGCACCAAAAATGCGGTTTTTAGACCAAAAATCGACCCAAATATGTGGTTTTTTGCCCCAAAAATAGCGTTTTTTGGCCCAAAAATGCGGCTCACTTTTGTCCACTTGTGGTGGGAATATGGGCAAATTCTGACGACATTTTTGAAAAATCGAAAATTTTCGATTTTTTAGCTCTCCTTTTAGGGGCAAGTGTAACTCACTTTTGTACACTTGTGGTGGGAATATGGGCAAATTCTGGCGACATTTTTGAAAAATCGAAAATTTTCGATTTTTTAGCTCTCCTTTTAGGGGCAAGTGTAACTCACTTTTGTAAACTTGTGGTGGGAATATGGGCAAATTCTGACGACATTTTTGAAAAATCGAAAATTTTCGATTTTTTAGCTCTCCTTTTAGGGGCAAAGTAACTCACTTTTTAATAAATTTGTGGTGGGAATATGGGCAAATTCCTGACGATATTTTGAAAATCGAAAATTTCGATTTTTTAGCTCCTTTAGGGGCAAGTGTAACTCACATTTGTACAATTCTGTGGTGGGAATATGGGCAAATTCCCTGATTTTTGAAAATCGAAAATTTTCGATTTTTTAGCTCTCCTTTTAGGGGCAAGTGTAACTCACTTTGTACACTTGTGGTGGGAATATGGGCAACGACGACATTTTTGAAAAATCGAAAATTTTCGATTTTTAGCTCCTTTAGGGCAAGTGTAACTCACTTTTGTAAATTCTGTGGTGGGAATATGGGCAAATTCTGACGATATTTTTGAAAATCAAAATTCGATTTTTAGCTCTCCTTTAGGGGCAAGTGTAACTCACTTTTGTACACTTGTGGTGGGAATATGGGCAAATTTCTGACGATATTTTGAAAAATCGAAAATTTTCGATTTTTAGCTCTCCTTTAGGGGCAAGTGTAACTCACTTTGTACACTTGTGGTGGAATATGGGCAAATTCTGACGACATTTTTGAAAAATCGAAAATTTTCGATTTTTTAGCTCTCCTTTTAGGGGCAAGTGTAACTCACTTTTGTACACTTGTGGTGGGAATATGGGCAAATTCTGACGACATTTTGAAAAATCGAAAATTTTCGATTTTTTAGCTCTCCTTTTAGGGGCAAGTGTAACTCACTTTTGTACACTTGTGGTGGGAATATGGGCAAATTCTGACGACATTTTTGAAAAATCGAAAATTTTCGATTTTTTAGCTCTCCTTTTAGGGGCAAGTGTAACTCACTTTTGTACACTTGTGGTGGGAATATGGGCAAATTCTGACGACATTTTTGAAAAATCGAAAATTTTCGATTTTTTAGCTCTCCTTTTAGGGGCAAGTGTAACTCACTTTTGTACACTTGTGGTGGAATATGGGCAAAATTGGCGACATTTTGAAAATCGAAAATTTTCGATTTTTAGCTCTCCTTTAGGGCAAGTGTAACTCACTTTTGTACACTTGTGGTGGAATATGGGCAAATTCTGACGACATTTTTGAAAAATCGAAAATTTTCGATTTTTTAGCTCTCCTTTTAGGGGCAAGTGTAACACACTTTTGTACACTTGTGGTGGGAATATGGGCAAATTCTGACGACATTTTTGAAAAATCGAAAATTTTCGATTTTTTAGCTCTCCTTTTAGGGGCAAGTGTAACTCACTTTTGTACACTTGTGGTGGGAATATGGGCAAATTCTGACGACATTTTTGAAAAATCGAAAATATTCGATTTTAGCCTCCTTTAGGGGCAAGTGTAACTCATTTTGTACACTTGTGGTGGGAATATAAAATTTTTAGCTCTCCTTTCAGGGGCAAGTCGACCCAAAAATGCAGTTTTTAGCCCCAAAAATGCGGTTTTTAGACACAAAATCGACACAAAAATGCGGTTTTTAGCCCCAAAAATAGCGTTTTTACGACCAAAAATGCGGTTTTTTGACCCAAAAATGCAGTTTTCAGCACCAAAAATGCGGTTTTTAAACCCAAAATCGACCCAAAAATGCAGTTTTTAGCACAAAAAATTCTGTATTTAGATACAAATTCAACCTGAAAATGCGGTTTTAAGCCCCAAAATTAGGGTTTTTAGACCCAAAATCGACCCAAAATGCAGTTTTAGCACCAAAAATGCGGTTTTAGACCCAAAATCGACCCAAAATGCATTTTTAGGACCAAAATGCGGTTTTAGACCCAAATCTCGACCCAAAAATGCAGTTTTTGCACCAAAATGCGGTTTTAGACAAAAAATCGACCCAAAAAATGCAGTTTTTAGCCCAAATGGTTTTTGACCCACCAAATGCGGTTTTTGAAAAAGCGGTTTTTAAAACCGAAAATGCGGTTTTTAGACAAATAAAGGTTTTAAAATGCAGCAGTTTTAGCACCAAAAATGCAGTTGATGCGGTTTTAGTAACATCCTGAAAACTTTTTGATCTTTTTAGCTCTTCGAAGGGCGTAACTCCACTTTTCACGGTGGTGGGAAAAGGGCCAAAAAGCAGTTTTGACCCAAAATTTCTGATTTTTAGCCTTTAGGGGCAAGCCCAAAATGCGGTTTTAGACACAAAATGCGGTTTTTAGCACCAAAATAAAGGTTTTAGGGCAAAATGTTTTTAAATTCTGACACCAAAATGCGGTTTAGCACCCAAAATCAACCCAAAATGGAGTTTTTGGCACCAAACTTTTTAGATCCACCTCCATTTTTTGTAACTTGTGTGGATGCAGTTTTATGGGCAAATTTGACGAAATTTTTAAAAAATTGGAAAATTTCCAAAAATGCGAGCCTAAAAGCAAGTGTAACTCACTTTTGTACAAAAATTTGGTAGGGAATATGCAAATTCTTAATATATTTTAAAAAATTTTCATATTTTTAGTCCTCAAATAACGGTTTTAGACAGTCGACCCATATGGGCAAATTCTGATTGATATTTTGAAAATTTCGTTTTTTACCCATGAAATTTTGATTTTTAGTTTTACAGTGTAACTTGTGGTGGAATATGGGCAAATTCTGACGACATTTTTGAAAAATCGAAAATTTTCGATTTTTAGCTCTTTTACTGTAACTCACTTTTGTACACTTGTGAAAGGGCAAATTCTGAAATTCTGATTTTTTGAAATAATCGAATTTTCGGATTTTAGCCTCCTTAGAAGTGTAACTCCATCGACCCACTTGTGGTGAAATAGGCAAATTCTGACGATATTTTGAAAAATCGAAAATTTTCGATTTTTTAGCTCTTTTAGGGGCAAGTGTAACACTTTGACCCATGCGTGTTTTTAGACATTTTGAAAAATCGAAAATTTTCGATTTTTAGCAAGTGTAACTCACTTTTGTACACTTGTGGTGGAATACAAATGCGGTTTTCGATAGCCTCCTTTTAGGGCAAAAATAGCATCACTTTTGTAACAGTTTTAGCACCAAATGCGCAAATTTGACGATTTTTGACTAAAAATCGATTCTAAAATTTTTAGCTCTCTTTTAGACCAAAATGCGGTCACTTTGTACACTTGTGGTGGGAATATGGGCAAATTCTGAAAATCGACATAAAAATGAAAGGGGCAATCGAACTTGTGGTGGGAATGCGCGATTCGTCATTTTCGATTTTTAGACTCAAAAGTTTAATATGGGCAAATTCTGACGATATTTTGAAAAATCGAAAATTTTCGATTTTTAGCACTAGACCCAAATTGACCTTACAACACTTGTGGTGGGAATTTGCATTCCGAAAATCAATTTTGATTTTTAGCTCCTTTGGCAATTTTCGGGAACCCTATGATTAAAATATTTTTAGCTCTATGTTTTTAGGACTAACTCAAATGCGGTGTGGTATTTTTGGGACTATGGGCAACTTTTGTATTGTGGTGTGAATATGGGCAAATTCTGACGTTTTTGAGACAATCAACCGAAAATGCTTCGTTTTAGCTCTCTCCTTTAGGGGCCCTAAGTGTAACTCAACTTTTTACACGTAAAATGAATATGAATATGGGCAAATTCTGGGAAAATATGGGCAAATTCTGACGACATTTTGAAACAATCGAATATGGGCAAATCAAAAATTTTTAGCTTTTGTAACTCACTTTTGTATTTGTGGGTGAATATGGGCAAATGACGACATTTTTGAAAATCGAAAATTTTCGATTTTTAGCAGGGGCAAGTTTAGGGGCTCAAGTATTGTGAATATGGGCAAATTCTGACGACATTTGAAAAATTTTGAAAATCGAAAATTTTCGATTTTTAGCTCTTTTAGGGGCAAGTGTAACTCACTTTTGTACACTTGTGGTGTGAATATGGGCAAATTCTGACGACATTTTTGAAAAATCGAAAATTTTCGATTTTTTAGCTCTCCTTTTAGGGGCAAGTGTAACTCACTTTTGTACACTTGTGGTGGGAATATGGGCAAATTCTGGCGACATTTTTGAAAAATCGAAAATTTTCGATTTTTTAGCTCTCCTTTTAGGGGCAAGTGTAACTCACTTTTGTACACTTGTGGTGGGAATATGGGCAAATTCTGACGACATTTTTGAAAAATCGAAAATTTTCGATTTTTTAGCTCTCCAAAATCATGGTGGGAATATGGGCTTCTGACGATTTTGAGGGGCAAGTGTAACTCACTTTTGTACACTTGTGGTGAATATGGGCAAATTCTGACGACATTTTTGAAAAATCGAAAATTTTCGATTTTTTAGCTCTCCTTTTAGGGGCAAGTGTAACTCACTTTTGTACACTTGTGGTGGAATTGTGGGGGAATATGGGCAAATTCTGGCGTACTTTTTTGAAAAATCGAAAATTTTCGATTTTTAGCTCTCCTTTAGGGGCAAGTGTAACTCACTTTGTACATTTGCTGACGACATTTTGAAAAACGAAAATTTCGATTTTTAGCTCCTTTAGGGGCAAGTGTAACTCACTTTTGTACACTTGTGGTGAATATGGGCAAATTCTGACGATTTTTTGAAAAATCGATTTTTGAAAAATCGAAAATTTTCGATTTTTAGCTCTCCTTTAGGGCAAGTGTAGGGGCAAGTGTAACTCACTTTTGTACACTTGTGGTATAAATATGGGCAAATTCTGACGACATTTTTGAAAAATCGAAAATTTTCGATTTTTAGCTCTCCTTTTAGGGGCAAGTGTAACTCACTTTTGTACACTTGTGGTGGGAATATGGGCAAATTCTGACGACATTTTTGAAAAATCGAAAATTTTCGATTTTTTAGCTCTCCTTTTAGGGGCAAGTGTAACTCACTTTTGTACACTTGTGGTGTGAATATGGGCAAATTCTGACGACATTTTGAAAAATCGAAATTTTAGATTTTTAGCTCTCCTTTAGGGGCAAGTGTAACTCACTTTTGTACACTTGTGGTGGGAATATGGGTAAATTTTGCGACATTTTTGAAAAATCGAAAATTTTCGATTTTTTAGCTCTCCTTTTAGGGGCAAGTGTAACTCACTTTTGTACACTTGTGGTGTGAATATGGGCAAATTCTGACGACATTTTTGAAAAATCGAAAATTTTCGATTTTTTAGCTCTCTTACAAGGGCAAGTTTAGGGCAAGTGTAACTTTTCACTTTTGTACACTTGTGGTGTGAATATGGGCAAATTCTGCGACGACATTTTTGAAAAATCGAAAATTTTCGATTTTTACCTCTCTTTTACAAGGGCAAGTTTAGGGCAAGTGTAACTTTTCACTTTTGTACACTTGTGGTGTGAATATGGGCAAATTCTGCGACGACATTTTTGAAAAATCGAAAATTTTCGATTTTTAGCTCCTAGGGGCAAGGGCAAGTGTAACTCACTTTTGTACACTTGTGGTGTGGAATATGGGCAAATTCTGATGACGACATTTTGAAAATCGAAAATTTTCGATTTTTAGCTCCTCTTTAGGGGCAAGTGTAACTCATTTGTACAATTTGTGGTGAATATGGGCAAATTTGACGACATTGAAAATCGATTTTCATGACAGAAAATTTCGAAAATGTGGGAAATTCGACTAGCTCTCTTTAGGGCAAGTGTAACTCACTGTAACTAGGAAATACATCATTTCGTACACTGTTGGGGGCAAATTCTGACGATTTTTGAAAAATCGAAAATTTTCGCAAACGTATCGATCTAGGAAATTTTTTAATTTGGATGTTTTGGGCTCAAAATCGGCAACAAATGTTGTTTTTAAGCGCAAAATTGGCGTCAGTTTTAGGCCCAAAATCGGGCCAAAATATGGGGTTTTAGGCCCAAAATGCCGTATTTAGTCCCGAAATTGAGATTTTATGCGCAATATTGCGGTTTTTAAAATACCCATCAAAGAGGTAGTTTATAGCGCAAAATCGGCGTAAGAATGCGGTTTTTAGCCCATAATTCGGGCGAAAAATATGGATTTTGCCCAAAATTGCGGTTTTAGGCCCAAAATTAGGTTTTTATCGCAAAATCGGTTTAAAATGCGGCTTCTAGGCCAAAACGGTCCAAAATGAGGTTATTAGACTCAAATATTTGTGCGGTTTTCGGACCAAAATCGGCCCAACAATGCGGTTTGTAGGCATAAAATCGGCCCAAAAATGCGGTTTTACGACAAAATATGTCCAAAAATGCGGTTTTTAGATCAAAAATCGGCCCAAAAATTCGGTTTTTTGGCCCAAAAATTAGGGTTTTTTTGCCCAAAATCGGACCAACAATGTGTATTTTAGTCCCCAATATGAGGTTTTTAGGCGAAAAAATGGCAGAAAAATGTTTTTAGACCAAAAATCAGCCCAAAAATGCGTTTTTTGTGCCCAAAAATACGGATTTTAGACCAAAAAATGGGGCTTTTAGGCCCAAAATCTGCCCAAAAATGCTGTTTTAGGACCAAAAATTCGGTTTTTAAACCCAAAATTTGCTCAAAAATGCGATTTTTTGGCCTAAATATGAAGATTTTAGGCGCAAAATCGGCCAAAAATGCGGTTTTTAGTCCCAAAAATACAGTTTTTTGTCCAAAAATTCGGTTTTTAGGCCCAAAATCGGTTCAAAATGCGGTTTTTAGGCCCCAAATCGGTCCAAAATGCTGCTTTTAGACCCAAAATGAGTTATTTAGGCCGAAAATCGGAAAAAGTACGGTTTGTAGGCCCAAAATGGGTTTAAGGGGAAAAAATGGGCCGAAAGGTTCTAGGGCCCAAAACCGCAAAGTAATATTGTATTTAGGGCCAAAATGCAGTATTTTTCATAAGATCGTCCCAAAATACGGGTTTTAGGCGCAAAATCGGACCAGAAATTATATGACATTTTTTCATTTATTACGCAACTCGACAAGTTTCGTCCGTTCTGGCTTTATATTTTACAGGTGAGAACTATAAAAGTTCTGTAAGCACAGACTGAAGTTGTGGCGGAAATCTGGAATGAACAAAGGTGTATATTTTCTCCAGTGCTTTTCCAGGCGTTCCAGTAAAGAAAGACTTTACCAGTCCGATTGCGCGATATTGCGACATCAATTTTTTTTTTTCTTTATCTAAATCCGCCTTTAGTCGACCGACCGCAAACTTTCTTCTTCGCCTCTGTACAAAAAACCGAAATCGCCGATCGGATTATGAAATTGAGCCGTTTCCGAGAAGTTTCTGGAGCGTATTTATCCGGTCGGTAATCGGCTGGAATTTGCCGATCGATTGAATCCATCAATCGAAACTACGGCGAAATGTGAACGCGTTTTTTTTTTTTCGGTTCTTCTCTTGATTTTCAACCGGCCCAAGTTTCGTTGTACGCCGCGTTTTCAACGTTCTCGGCCGGTGAACTTTCACGAAGTGAACTTGAAACACTTTCACTGTCCGACGCGCGAAAGCCGGAATCGAAACCGGCCGCTCATCGCACCGCGTTAACCGCATTCCGGTTTTTTTTTCCTTTTTCTTTTCCTCCAGTTATGACATTCACCGCGCAACCGCGCTATTATTACTATTATACAATTTCTCGAGATTACGTACATTGAGTTTATTATAACTTTCCGTTTCCGGACGTGTATATTGTGTGGTTTTTGTTTCCTCTAATGATCCGTTCGAGACTTCATTTCCGTATACAGCCGTGAAAACTTTCCAAATAGACGTCTGTATGCCCTCGACGATACCGTATAATTTGCCATTTAGGAAAGAAATATTTATGTATCTTCTATGTATCGAGTTTACGATATCAAGAAAAACTACGTCCGGTATTGTTGAAAGCGGCAGCGTTGTTGAAACCCGTGGCGTTGTTGAAACTGGTATCGTTGTTGAATACTAAATGGAGATTATTAGGCCCAAAATGGGTAGGCGTCAAAACGGCCCAAAATTTGGCTTTTAGGGCCAAAATCGGCCAAATTGAAAAAATGGTATTTGGCGGTTTTAGGGAAAACGGCCAAGAAATCGGTTTTAGCAAGCGAAAAAAATTGGTTTTTAGGCTGCGGTTGGCGCAGAGGCAAAATCGAGCAAGAGATGCGTTTCTAGGCCCAAAACGAAAAAGAAATGCGGTTCTTTGGCGCAAAATCGGCAATAAAATATGGTATTTAGGCTAAAAAACAAGCAATGGTTCGGTTTTTTAAAAATGGATTTTGAGGGCGAAAATCACGGGCCAAAAAAGTCGCAAAAAATGGGGTTTTAAGGCGAAAATGGGCCAGAAATTGCGGTTCTTAGGCGGAAAATCGGCAAAAAAAATATGTTATTTAGGCCCAAAAATGGATTTTTTAGGGGGGGGGGGGAAATCGGTTCCGAAATGCAGTATTTTTCATAAAGTCGTCCCAAAAATGCGGTTTTTAAGCGCAAAATCGGACCAGAAATTATTGAAAAAGTGATTACAATTTTCATTCATTTCGTTGGTAACATTTCATCACTCTTAAGTACGCACTTGTTATCACAGAAATGTGGTTTTAAGGCGAAAAATGGGCCAGAAATTGTGGTTCTTAGGCGTAAAATTGGCCAACAAATACGTTGTTTAGGCCCGAAAATGGGGTTTTTAGGCGAAAAATGGGATTTTTAGGCGAAAAATCGACTCCAGAATGCAGTATTTTCGAATGGAATCGTTCCAAAAATTTATTCGGTTTTTAGGCGCAAAATCGGACCGGATATTACATACTTTTTGAACAGGCCTTGTAGGGGAAGAATTTCGGGCGGAAAAATGGAAAGAAAGTCGGACGAAGAAATAATAATAAAATATAAGCCCGAAATAGCAACCGGTTCCTTGTTGTCAACGCGGGACGAGAGTGGAAGACCGATTGCGCAACGTTGCGCCATCCCAGCCTTGCCCTTAACTGAACAGCCCTGAATTCGACTCGTTTTAAAATTGTCGCTCAAAATATTGTCGAAATTGGCGTCGAGATTGCGCAATTTACAGCACAGTTTTTGTCTCCGGCGGGAGACAAGACGTTGCTCGCGTTTAGTCGACGACCGGACTACAAATTGGCGGACTAACAATCGGAGAACGCCGTCTATAATTGCGTTATTATTGTTCTTCATTCCTTCGGCAACCGGCGTTTAGTTTCGCTAGCTCAGATTCGGTGGAAATTGACCGTTTTCCGACGATTTTTCTCACGGTCGACCGTCCTTCCTTTTTACAATACAATATAGTATTTTAAGGGGGGCCGAATACGCAACTGCTAATTGCACCAAAATTGTTGCAATTTATGCCTGGGTTTCGGTCTCTGCTTGGTCACGTTCTGCCCTAAGTGAAAATCATCCTTCGGCCCTTATAGATGGGGCGAGAAAACGATCACAAGTCTCTATCGGAAAGTTAATTTCAAATTCTTTTGTCAATTGGCATTTTAAAATCCAATTTTGGGCCTAAAAACAGAAGTTTTGGTCCGATTTTGCGCCTAAATACCTCATTTTTGGGCCGATTTTGAGCCTAACAACCTCGTTTATGGGCCTAAAAACAGCATTTTTGGGCTGATTTTGCGCCTAAATACCTCATTTTGGGCCTAAAAACAGCATTTTCGGTCAGATTTTGGGCCTATACCCTCATTTTGGGGGGCCAAAACCTCGTATATGGGCAAAACAGCATTCTTTTGCGCCTCATTTTTGGTCGATTTTGCCTAAATACCTCATTTATGGGGCCTAAAACAGCATATTTTGCTCCTAAAAACACATTTTTTATCCGGGCCTAAATACCTATTCTGCGGTCATTTTCTTGATTTTTTGGTCCGATTTCGGGATTAAAAAACTCGTTTCTGGGCCTAAAACAGCATTTTTGGTCCGATTTTGCGCCTAAATACCTCATTTTTGGGCCGATTTTGAGCCTAACAACCTCGTTTATGGGCCTAAAAACAGCATTTTCGGGCTAATATCGCGCCTAAATACCTCATTTCGGGCCTAAAACAGCACTTTTTCGGTCAGATTTCGGGCCTAAATATCTCATTTTTGGGCCCAAAAACCGCATTTCTGGGGCTGATTTCGGGATTAAAAAAACTCGTTTCTGGGCCTAAAACAGCATTTTTGGTCCGATTTTGCGCCTAAATACCACATTTGTCGGCCTAAAAACCGCATTTTGGGGCCGATTTCTAGCCTAAAAACCTCATTTTGTGGGGCGATTTTGGCCTCATTTATGAAGTTATGATGGCCGCTCGCCATCTTCAGTAGCGGTGTTAGTCAGTCACCTTTGAGTGGCACAGTGACACGGTGCAGTCTGAGGATGCCCAGAAAAACATCCAAAAGTGCCAACAGTGACCGCTACTGAAGATGGCGAACGGCCCCGAAACCTGTTCTGGCGAATGACCAAACCCTGTCGGGTAATTCGGCCCGAATTGCGTTATAGGGAAAAACGCTCGGCGCGAAAAAACTAACGAATGTCGTAATAATTAACGTCATAAAAGCTAGGCTGTCGCAAATGAATTTCGTGTCAACGGAGAGAGCTCCATTGACATTATATATCCGGGGCACGGTCAACAACAATGACATTGGCATTGTTCGCGCCGAAACTGTCGAGGCCGAAATTCGGCCCGGGTGAAATCTCTGTCCCGTTTTGACGAAAACGAAATCACTTTCCGTTTCCCCTGATTTTTTTGTAACGATTATAATTCATAAACCGGTTCGTCTGACCGCGCGCGAGAAAGGGAAAAGTGCGTTTATTTTGGCGCTTGCCAAAATAAAATTTGATTAAATAAAATTAAATAGAAATGAAATGAGATTATTAGGCCCAAAAATGCGGTTTTAAGCGAAAACTGGCCCAAAAATGTGGCTTTTAGGCGCAGAATCGGCCAAGAAATGCGGTTCCTAGGCCCTAAAATGGAGTTCTTCGGCGCAAATTGGCCGAAGTCTGCCAAGAAAATGGGGTTTTAAGGCGAAAATTGGCCGGAAATGCGGTTTTAGGCGGAAAATCGGCAAAAAAATATGTTATTTAGGCCCAAAATGGATTTTTGGGGGAGAATGGCTCTGAAATGCAGTATTTTTCATAAAGTCGTCCCAAAATGCGGTTTTAGGCGCAAAATCGGACCGGAAATTATTGAAAAGAGATTACAATTTTCGTTCATTTCGTGCGCAACATTTCATCACTCTTAAGTACGCGCTTGTTATCAAGTTTCGTCGGTTTTGGTTTTATATTCTACAGATTGAGTCAGTCCAATAGTGAGAACTTTTAGAGAAGTTTTAGCGGAAATATGAAATAAACAAATGGGTAAACTAAACAAAATATTGTATATAGGCATTATTGGCTCCGAAAACCATTGGCTTTTAGGGCCAAAGTCGGCCAAGGAATGGGCCGTTTTGAGGCACAGAAATTGGGGGAGGTTTGAGGCGAAAATGGGTCAGAAATTGGGTTCTTGGGCGGAAAATCGGCAAAAAAAATATGTCATTTAGGCCCAAAATGGATTTTAGGGGTGGGGGGGAGAATCGGCTCCGAAATGCAGTATTTTTCATACAACTCTCTATACTATAGTGTTTGAGAATAAATTACTACGGGCCCCACGTGTTGTGTGAACAATGAGAATATGGAGAAAGGAACATGACAGGGAGGATAACATAATAGTTCCGGATATGGAGAGTATCGGAGGGACTACTGAAGAACGGATTATTTGAATTGGTGCGGCCAAATATTAGGTGTAGACAATAGTAATCGTAAAATTGATAAGATGTATTTTGTGGTCTTGAGGAGTTCATCAAGGGGGGGAAAATGGAAAATTTGCCGGAAAAGTGGCCGGAGGAGAGTTGTCGATAATATCGATTTTTTTTAGCAAAATAAAACGAATTCCAAAATCAAAATGTCGTCTACTTTTGGGTTACCCCTAAATATATCAACTTCGATATACGCGTTGCTTACTGAAATCCTTCAATTTTGCGCCGACGACTTCTTTCTTAAGCAAGAAACTCCCCCAATTGGCAAACTCGAGTCGGTCGGACGAAAACGAACAAACAAACAAACAAACAACTCGAATTCGAGGACGAACAAACAAGGCGGAAAATGGACGCCTGTCAACTCTCCTGTTTGTTCTGGCCGGCCGAAAAAAATTTCTGGTCGGGGACTGAAATAAATTTAAAACCAAAAACGCGCAGCTATTGTGTCCCCGCCACTGAGGGCGACCGGCCGAAACCGGTCTAGAAAAAGACGCCGGTATTGAAAGGGGAAAGGGGCGAAAACCGTTTCAACGGAGCCCGGTTTTCGGCTGGTTTTCAAAACGGGGAAAAATCCTGAAAAATTGTTCAATATACCTGTTTTGTCGGTCTGCGAAAGGGTTGAATAACACCGTAGATTTCGAGCGGTGTTCGGTCTTTTGCTCGAAAGTGACCACAACACCGCTACTTTCAAACCCGTCTAGCTTGAAAAATAGTAGTGGTAGAGACTTCAATTAGTCATGTCGTTGTTGAAAATTGTGCTTCTATTAGTCCTGAATAGTCAAACGTATCTTCAGTAGCGGTTAGTCAGTCACTGTCACTGTGCTGTCGTGTCTGTAGTGCATGGGGATGCCCGAAAAACATCCAAAGTGACTAACGAATGCAGCAGCGCAGCGCTACTGAAGACGGCGAGCGGCCGACAAACCGGTCGGCGAAAGAGGAAACAGGGCGAGAGGAGACGGAAACACACGAAATCTACTGTTTCTCTAATTGAATCTAAAAATGAACTATCATTGATAATAAGATTATAAAAGTTACCCCTAATGACATGTGATACGTAGGACCTCAGTACTAATTAATTGTATTGGCCAGAAATTAGAAATTATTCCAAGACAGGACTAAGAACGTGAGAGGCGACTGAAAATTATTATATATAAATAATATATTATCGTCAGCCAATTGTTATATACAGCGTTGGAGATAATATTTATAGAAAATATTTGCAATAACTTTTAGTGGTAATTATATTGTTAACAATAGACCGGCGAGATGAGACTGAAACACGCGTTTTTTTTTTCCACTGTACAATATTGATATTTGCTCAAGTGTAATCAACGTCAATACTGCAGGTTTAAGGCGTTCCGAGGACCTTTTATACTGTACAAAATAAAAAGTTATAAAATAATTTTATTGACTATGCAATCTGTAAGGCTGCAGTTTCATTCGACGAAATTTTTTCTTTTCTTTTTCAACGTTTCCGGGAATTAAATTGTCGCCCAGCGTCCGATAACACCGAATACGTACAATGATAATTCTGTAAGGACATTATTATTATTTTATTTATTTTTTTTTCGCGCACGAGCAATCGACTATTGAGTACAATTAAAACTGCAATCGTTCGCCGAAGTGGTCAAGAAATTAAAGTTTTTTTTTTTTCGTTCCGTCCCAGAGAAAATGATACGGTTTCGATGATTAGCAATTGAATTTATTGCTGTTACAATTCAATTACACGGGTAATTCCGAAGATTGCGCAATTTAAATCTGCTTATTCGGCCTGCAGATTGACTTTCCAATTTTTTTTCAATCGTATAATTTTTACCTTGTGCCGCCAGTGAACGTCTAGAAGAACGTCTGGAACGTCTGGAACGTCTGGAACGTGCCGGAAAATTATTTCCGCGCGTCGGGCTTACCCTGAGAGTTGTTCAAACTTCCGAGGCAGACACGTCGGTGAACTCCGTCTTAAAATATATATATATATATATATATACATATACAACTAAAACGCCCAACAGCGGAACATTGTCAGTGCACAGTGTACAGCGCAGACTGAAGAACTGACGGATAAGCGTACAAACTGACTCCTTAGATAGTCGTCATTGCGTCATCGCGTTATCAGCAACGGGACGGCTGCTCTTCTTATCAATATATCGCAACGAAACGTTGGAGCTGAATTATTAAGAGGGGGCGTTACAGTTGTCTACTGTATGCCCGGTGCATCATTGCGGTCGAAATTAACGAAAAAAAAAACGAAATTGAAACTTTTCTTTTTCTTTGAAATTTTTTCTTTTCTCAGCCCTTCAACCACCGACTGAATCGCGACAAAGTGGCGAAATGTGGTTCGTTTTTTTTCAGTGAAATATCTTCCCACTTTGTGCATAAAATTCAACACAAAACAAGAATATATATTCCGCCTAATCAGCTTCAATTTCCACTCGGAAATTCTGTTATCGCGAAAACGGAATACAAAGAAAATTTAAATCGTAAATCCCCGACGGTTTTTCTTAAGAACTCGTACATTCAGTACGAGAATTTATATACATTAGACAACCTTGAAAATAAATATAAAATATTAATAATAAACTAATTTGATATACCTGTTTTGTGGTCCGCGAGCGGTTGGAATATACTGTAGGTTCGTGATGTCCGTCTGTCTCCTCTCGGTCTGTCGGCCGTTCGCCATCTTCAGTAGCGCCGTCTCGCTGTTCACTTTTCGGCACTTTGATATGTTTTTATGGGCCATCCCCACTGCCCACTGTCACTGTGCCACTTGTTGTTGAAAAATTGTGGCTACTGAAGATGGACTTTTAGACGGAAGTTAAAATTTAAACAATTTGTGATACATTTACAATTTTGGACCACTATACTTTTCCTTTCATCCAATTTCTAAGTATATAAATATTTATATATATAACACTTGATATATGCTGACAATAATAAACTGTTTTATTTAATATTTCTACTGTAATAATGATGATATCCTGCGTGTTGGCAGTGTTCGATGAAACCAGTGTCTCATTTTCAGGCAAATTAACGGTACGGCGGCAACGGAGTTCCTGTGGGCAACGCCTACTGGTTGGGATCATCGACGCTCTGTTCCAATATCGACCCTCCGCCACCGTTCCAAACGGCCTTCTACGTGCTCAAAGCCCAGATACGAATAAACGAGCAGATAACACCGCACGTAAGTGTATTTACGAATACGAGCAGCAATTACTACCCCCCATCCCCCCAGCAGTATCCCCCCTCGCCAGACCGGTTTGTCGGCCGCTCGCCGTCTTCAGTAGCGCTTTGTCGGTCACTGTTGTGTATCACTTTTTCGGTCGTCCCCACTGCACTGTCACTGTCACTTGTACTGCGGTCTTATTGTGTTTTTTTTTGGGGGGGTGGGGGGTGGGGGTGTGGAATTTTGTCTACCTGTAAAAAACGGGTACGTTAAAAAAGTTTTTTACATAAAATTTACATAAAACACGTCTCCAATTTTAATGATTATCGAATTCGTCCGTGAATGATTTTTCCTATAAAAATGAACGTTTTCTAACGCGTGATACGCGCTCAATGTTTCACATATACAGATATGACCTTCGTCAAAGATTATCTCAGATTTTAACCCCCTATGGGCCAATATAACTTTCAGTTCAATTTATCGAGATTTTACCAAATAATTATAGCTTTTTTCGTGAGAAAAGGGGCATAAATCTTAATCCTATAAAGTTGTCGAGACCAAACCAATATCAATATCAATTTTTTTTTCATATACCTGTTTTGTGGTCTGCGAGGGGTTGGAATACTGTAGGTTCGTGATGTTTTTTTCTGTCTCCTCTCGCCGGTTTTCGGTCTTTCGCCAGACCGGTTTGTCGGCCGCTCGCCATCTTCAGTAGCGCGGTGTTAGTCACTGTTGGCACTTTGGATGTTTTTCGGGCATCCTCACTGCCCACTGTCACTTTCACATATAGTACTGTAGTGTTTGTCAGTTGTTGAAAAATTGTGGCTACTGAAGATGGCGAGCGGCCGACAAACCGGTCTGGCGAAAGACCAAAAACCGGCGGCGAGAGACGAGACAGAAACATGACGAACCTACAATATTTTTTTTTCCATTCGCATATACAGATTTATAATTGCCGGATTTTTCGTTAAAATAAAAATTCGCCCCACGGAAGGGTTAAGATCAGACCCTGTGTCATTTTCTGTTACCCAATTACAAGTTAAAATTTAAACAACAATTTGTACAAAATATCGAAATATTTCGCCCGTTCGACGAAATCGTACGGCTTTCAACAGAAATTTTAAGAAAAAAAAAATTTTTTTTACAAAAAACTTTTGAAATTCTCCCAAAACACTGACTGAGATGAAGGAGCTTTGTCCGCCGATGTTGTATTCGCGCTTGTGAAATCGTAGAGAAGAAGAAAATGGCCTTTTTCCCTAAAGAAAAAGTGAATGGACTCTCTGAACGGTTTGCCGATTCGAAGAGAGAAAAGAATGAATAATGCGCTCTGTTAACGCCCGAAATTCCTTCTAACGTCGTCCTTCTGTCTGTTTGAACGGGCGTTGACACATTTTGAAACCGGTAATATTTACGGTATATATATATATATATATATATATATATATATATATATATATATATAGATGTTATGATACAAGAATATATTTGGTTGGGGACCAAAGTAATTGTTTATTTGGCCTCTAGACGGACATTGTATAGTATTGTTTATCTAATCTTATCGCGTTGAATTTATGCTCATTACAAAGGGAAGAGATTTTCCCTTAAAAAAACGAGTACATTTTGGTCGCGATGATCAGTTGGAAGTTTGAAGAACGGCGGGGGGAGAAAAAAATTCGTTTTATGTTTTTTCAATTTCACTCGATAAAGGTGAAATTGTAAATGGACGGTCGATCTTGGTTTCATCGTAGATGTACAAGGCCTATCGTTCAATGTCGATGAAATTTGAAAATTCTACGAGATGCCCAGGCCAACATAAAGTAATAAAAGCGGAATATAATAAATCGTCGCTTGTGACCTCTTTTGAAATGGACATCGAAACATACAATAGCCAACAAATTGACAATATCTAAAGTTACGGAATAGAACTATTTACGCCCTTAGTAGGACATCGGCCCAGCAGCAGTCCTGGAGATCAAACCGAACCAGTCCGCAACAATGACCTCTCGACATACCACGCAAAATCGCGCTTCCTTAAATTCCGCTCCCTCTACCCTTTTAACCGCCCGAAGGGACTCTCTGTAGGGCCCGGTCCGGAGTCAATAGTACCGTCACTTCTACCCTATAACTGGCATAAAGTTGATTTTACAAATTGTAGAGTAATTCCAGCCAGCGACCAAACAATGGACCGCTAATACGCCCAAAGTGTTCTTCAGCGTTTAAACCCTTCTTCTTCGTCTTTCTTGAAATTGATTTCTTGACTCGCTCCCACGTCATGGAAGCGAAGGGCGGGGCTGGCCGATGATGACACCGGCCCGGTAGAAAACTTTCTACAGGAAGAATACTATATGACCGTAGTTGGGACGGCGACATTAACCGTGTCTATTTATATTCGTCGCGACGGACCGCCAAACTGAATCGCCCCCGCCCCCTTCAGTTATATAACAGAGTTGCGCCGGCGAAACCGCTGGCCGCAGCAAATTCGATTTAATTTTGAGAATCGGAGTTGTTACTGTCACTGTTGTGGCACTTTGGATCACTGTCAGTACTGTAGTGTATTGTCAGTTTGTTAGTTGTTGAAAAATTGTGGCTACTGAAGACGGCGAGCGGCCGACAAACCGGTCTATAGGAAAAGACCGAAAACCGGCGAGATGAGAGACAGAAACATATACGAACCTGCAGTAGAGTCTCGACATTTCCACGGCCCCACAAAAGATGTCATGATTCTATAAATAATAAAACGTTGCCTACAGCATAGCATGGGTTATCAATGGGGGGGGCCCTATTATGAATTTTAACTTTGGCGGCTTTTAACTTTGACTACTGAAGACGGCGAACAACCCGGTCTAGCAAATGACCGGAAACCGGGGCCCGTAATAGATATCACAATTTTGCCCCCAAAAAAAAATATTAATGAAGCTTGTTGATTGCAATTAAATTCTGTTTTTCTGTTTTTTGTTTTTAACCGTCTCTCCGCCACTGGGTGTATCACAGGGCCGCAGCGAGCTGTTGGGCGTCTGCGTGCCAATGTCTTGCGGCGCCGAAGAAGTCGAAGGCCTGGCGGCGGCGTCGGCCGCCCGTACGCCCGGTCTCGTGCCGGACGACAGGAGCGTCCGTGTGAGCGTCATCAAGGGGCCGCACAACGCCTACCACATGACCCAGGATCCCGTATTCTGGACACTCGTGTAAGCAGCAGTGGTAGTAACAATCAGGCGGAGTAGTAACATCTGGGGCGGCGTAACCAGAAATATTGCCCCGAGGAGGCGTACAAATGTCATATCGTAACGTTGGACGGTACTTAGGTATAATTTAAAAAAAACTGACGTTATTAGATAGAACAGACTTAAATTGACCGACTGTTCAAGTTACACGCCGTTACGACAAGTTTTTACCGTTTTCTGCCCCTCCCAAAAGGCGGTACTTACGTACAATTTTATAGGTTCTTTTATTACAGCAGACCCAAAAAAACAGACGTTATTAGATAGAACAGACTTAAATTGACCGACTGTTCAAGTTAAACGCCGTTACGACAAGTTTTTACCGTTTTCTGCCCTCCAAAAGGCGGTACTTACGTACAATTTTATAGGTTCTTTTATTACAGCAGACCCAAAAACAGACAGTATAGATTGAACAGACTTAAATTGACCGACTGTTCAAGTTACACGCTGTTACGACAAGTTTTTACCGTTTTCTGCCCCTCCCAAAAGGCGGTACTTACGTACAATTTTATAGGTTCTTTTATTACAGCAGACCCCCCCAAAAAACAGACATTATTAGATAGAACAGACTTAAATTGACCGACTGTTCAAGTTACACGCTGTTACGACAAGTTTTTACCGTTTTCTGCCCCTCCCAAAAGGCGGTACTTACGTACAATTTTATAGGTTCTTTTATTACAGCAGACCCAAAAAAACAGACATTATTAGATAGAACAGACTTAAATTGACCGACTGTTCAAATTAAACGCTGTTACGACAAGTTTTTACCGTTTTCTGCCCCTCCCAAAAGGCGGTACTTACGCATTGAGGCCGCTAATTTTACAGATTTTTTTTTATTACCCCGGATCCGAAAAAACTACATTTTTATGACGAGTAGTTTATTGTTTTCCGCCTCCAAAAAGGCGTCTAGATACCTGTTTTTGGGTGTCCGCGAAGGGGTTTGAAATAGACCGTGATTTCCGTGGTGTCCGGAAATTGATCTTTGGCCGGACCGGGGGTTTCCGGCCGCTCGCCGTCTTCAGTAGCGCTCTGCTTTCGTCATTTTTGGACCTTTTTCGTTGGCCACCCCCAAGTAAATACAAGTGGCGGTGAGAGCACCGCCGGTGCAGTTGGGTACGCCCGAAAAGACCTGAAACTACTGAAGACGGCGGGCGGCCGAAACTCCGAAAACCGGCGAGAGGAGTTGAATTTATCACTTTTCCGCCAAACTTTACGTTCGAAAATGTCGAGCAAATCGAGCGACTGGTGTATTTGAAAAAAAAGGGGTTGGTTACCCTTCAATATTTCGTCCATCGTCAATTATAGCTGAACCCCCAACTGTTACTGCAGGGTAGTAACAGCGGTCGTGTTCCTGCTGGTGGCCGTCGGAACACTTTACGACCTCTACAGAGAGTGGTGGCTGAGGGATAAGTGTAAGGGCGGAAATTTCAATTACGCCAAATACGCTTTCGCCGTCTCCTCCTCCTCCCACCCCTCCTCAACCGACCGGCAGAAGGACGAAGTCCGACAGGCGGAAACTTCGGTCAAAGTCCGGATATCAAATAACAACAACGAAAGCGGTAAGAGTTGTGAAAGTTCAACCCAAAATAAGCTCTGTCAATATACTAAATTTTGTTATTGAAAACTAAACTTAAAGTCAGTATTCAGTGGATGTTAGTTTGTAAGTAATAAACTTAAAGTATACAGTTAGTACGGAGGAAAATAGAACTGGATGGAAAACGGTACAGATTTACTGTTTTACAAAGATTTTTCTTGAAATAATTTTCCCCGTAAGCAACAGCCGAAGTTCTAAACTGGATTTTCAATATATTCTTTTATATAATTCCTAGAAAATTTTCAATCGTACAAATCGTACCGTCTGAAGTATTGCTGAGTTGCAAATTGATTTTTTCCAGTAAAACTACAATTGCAAGCGTTCAATAACGCCCCGTTTACAAATTTTTATTTATTATTTTATTTATTATTTTATTTATTATTTTATTTATTATTTTATTTATTATTTTATTTATTATTTTATTTATTATTTTATTTATTATTAACGTTATTTTTAAATTCGTTTTTCAGGCAGCGAAATTTCGGTCGAAGAGAACTCGGAGAGGAATTCCGTGACCAGCGACGAGAGTGAATCGAAACAGCCGAGTGCGTAATGAAAATTGTGTTTTTCGGAAAAAAAAAAAAAAGAAAAATTTCAACAAAACCGAAAAATTTGATATTCCGAATTTTTATTTGGAATCCAAAAAACATTTTTTGGGGAGAACGAAAAATCCGGCAATTATAGACCTATATACGGGGAATGGAAAAAAAGAAAAAATTGATATTGATATTTTTTATCTCGACAACGATTTTATGGGCCGTCTCACGAAAAAAAGCTAAAAAATTATTTGGTAAAATTTCGATAAATTGAAATTTGAACTGAATCGAATTTCAGAGGACGGTCTAGTTTATTTTGTACTCGGTTAAAGCCGAGTGCTTAGTGAAAATTTCGTTTTTATAAAAAAAAAAAATAAATTTCAACAAAACCGAAAAACTGTTAAAAATCAAATTTGATATTCCGAATTTTTATTTGGAATCCAAAAAAATTTTTTGGGGGGGGGACGAAAAAATCCGGCAATTATAGACCTATATATATGGGAATGAAAAAAATTGATATTGATATTTTTTTTTATCTCGACAACGATTTTATGGGCCGTCTCACGAAAAAAAGCTAACAAAATTATTTGGTAAAATTTCGATAAATTGAAATTTGACCTGAATCGAATTTCAAGGACGGTCTAGTTTATTTCTACTCGGTTTTCGATTGGATTTTAGAAAGTAACGGTTTAACGATTATTGTCTGTAAAATTTCAACTATTTTCAAAATTTACAAACGTAAAAGTACTTTTTTTTTGTAGGCCCCAAATCGGGGGAATCGGTTCATTTTTTATTTTATTTTTCCTAAATGACTTGTTTACAGGAATTTTTTTTTTTTATTACTTTCACCAATTTCACATTATAAATACTGCGCCCCGTTGAAACACTAGCAGATATGATTATTATTCGAAATTTAAAAAAACAATAAGTAAAATTTTATGCGAAATTTTCGGGCCAAAAAAAAAAAAAATTCGGTTAAATTGTCCCCGTAATTATGAAAGTGGTCAATTCAAACTTCGAATACAACGTTTTCATACGAAATTCGCGCAAAATTTCATATTCGCACGTAAAATTCCATCAATCAAAATTATAAATTAAAAATTTTCGCCCGATATAAAAATATCTGATAATTTATTCGAAAAAAATTCGTGTTAAATATCTCGAAACCGGAAATTATCACGACTTTCATAATTATTGGCATAATTAATGAGGATGTAATTTCGGTAACGTGCCCGTCACATTAATTAACAGGTCTAGTTTTCTGGGGAAATTAAATTCGTTACTTAATTGGTCAAAAACTGTGTCGCTTAATGATCGTTTGGCGGAAGGGGGGAAAAAAAAATTATTGCGGCCCTGTAATAAAATAAAGTTTCTACGTGAAAATTTCTGTGGGGCCCCCCCCCCCCCCAAAAATTTTAAGTTTTACGACTGTAACTCTGCAATTTTTCCTCGTTACACTTACAGATACTGTTATTATATTGATTTTTCCAGGCATTTGGACTGAAATTGTTTTGGCGTTTTCGGTGAAAAGAAATCTGTTGACGATCTTCGATAAATCGGTGGGGGCGGACACAATTTCAACAGTGCACGGTCTCAGGTCGATCAGCATGTGCTGGGTAATACTGGGACACACGTGCATTGTCGCTTTCAAGTATTCGGGTAAAGTTTCCAAAGGGTCAAGTTCATACGTAAAAAAAAAAATTTTTTTTTTTTTTATTAAAATTTATAAAATTTTTATCATCTCGTTTCAGACAACATGTCCTACAGGAAATTGATGGAGAAGGAGATCCTCTTCCAGACGATCAACAACGGCGCCTATTCAGTCGACACATTCTTTTTCATAAGGTATTCTTAATTGGGAACAATAAAAAAAAAAATATACTCATATTTATATACTAATTAAAACCGATAGCCGAAAATAAATACAAAATATTAATAATAAACGATATAAAAGCGAGAGTAAAATGATAGATGGATGTAAAAGCGAGAAAGTAGTGTTTCAAACACTGAAACATTATATACAATAATTTACAGTAGTACATTTTAATTTTGTTTTATTCCTTAATTAAAAATTAATATGAACTTAATTTGTTAAAAAAAAAAAATTGTATCGATTCATTTATATACTAATTAAAACTGAGTGTAACATGAGCAGGTAGAAAACAATTTTCAATTGGTCCAATTAATGGAAATTTGAAAAAAAGTTGAAATATTTAATGATTCAGTAACACTGTGTAATCCAGAATAAAAGGGAGGATAAATAAATTTTCAGTAGAAATATTTCTAAATTGTAGAACCGTCGAAAATGATAGAATAAAGAGATAAAGGTCTGACAACTGTATAAATAAATTATGGAGGCGAATCCATAAAATTAGGTACGCTAATTTACAATTACTAATATCCTGTGTACGTTATACATATATATATATATATATATATATATATATATATATATATATATATATATACAGAGTGGTCCAAAAAAATGTATCCACTGTTTAACAGTCCATAAATTGGAAACTAATTGGCGGATTTGTGTCTCATTTTCGGTGAAAGTGTAGCTTAAAGTCCAACTTAGAAGTTATATCGTATATATATATATATATATATATATATATATACGGCCGGCAACTAATTAATTGCGGAATTTAACGACAACAAGTGGCGTTGTACATACTTTTTTTTAAAGCAGGATCAACAGATTTTTCGATACCTCATCATTCGGTTTACTTTCTGTAAAACTGTCGGAATATTACTTAAAAATATGTACAACGCCGCTTGTTGTTGTCGTCGTCAATTCGGCAATTACTTAGTTGCCGAGACGATATATATATATATATAGAGAGAGGTGGTCCAAAAAAATGTATCCACCGTTTAAAAGTCCATAACTCTGAAACTAATTGACTGAGTCGTGTCTCATTTTTGTAGTATTGTAGTTTGTAGTTTGTACAACGCGCCATACAAACGTTGTATTGTTTTGTCAGATTTTGACAGTCCTCCGGTTGGTCAGTGTTCTGTCGTGTCAGTTCTTGTATACCTCAATTGTAGCCGACTGAACGCGGCCGGCGCAAATGCTTATCAATTGGATGAAAGTAAGTCCAGTTTTTCAAGTGGTATTTTAGGTATGAAAAACATCAATTAGGTTCAACACCAACGGAGAATCCGTCATAACGTATTCACGTGCAAATATCGCGACTGAACACGTTTCAGTCGTTAGTTGGTGATGGACAGTTTCTGTCCGTGTGGACGTTTTAATAATGGTGCACCATTTCCAACAACTAAATTGTACGATACAACTTCTAAGTCGGACTTTAAGCTACACTTTCAACGAAAACGAGACACAAATCCGTCAATTAGTTTCCAATCTATGGACAGTTAAACAGTGGATACATTTTTTTGGACCACCCCCAAGTATATTGACTTGAATAAGTGAAAAAAATTTTTTCTTTTTCTCTCTTTTCTTCCAGCGGCCTCCTCGTGTCGTTCCTCTACTTCAGGACGACGGCCAAACACGACATCAGCAAAATAACAAAGTCCACAGGTTTGACGTCGAATTTTCTCGAATTTGTCGGAATGATTGTGTACAGATTTTGCAGGTGAGACGGAAACGAATTCAATAAAAAAAAATTAAAAAAAAAAAAAAACCCCCGATTAACTAAAAAATGTATGAAAAATTATCGATATCTATTGACCCATTAAGTACCGTGGGCCCCAAATGGGGTGATCCGTTAATTTTTAAATTTTTAAAATTTTTTAAATTTTTAAATTTTTTAAATTTTTAAATTTTTAAATTTTTAAATTTTTAAATTTTTAAAATTTTTAAATTTTTTTTTAAATTTTTTAAATTTTTTAAATTTTTAAAATTTTTAAATTTTTAAATTTTTCCGATGTGACACGCGTTTACAGGAAATTTTTTTTCTTCCATCACTCTCAGTAATTTCGCATTATAAATACTGTCATCGCGTTAAAAATACTCGATGAAAAACGGAATATTCGACGAACCGGTTTTAAAAAAGATATATTTCCATAATAACGCGCCGCAATAAGTAATAAATTTTGTGAGAAAATTTTCGGGGGGGGGGGGGGGGGGAAAAAAATTCCTTACTTAACGTGTCAATAATTTTAATGACGGTGGAATTTCGACGTAACGTCGTCGATCTCAAATTGGGCTTAGACGAAAATTTTTTTTTCTCTTTCCCAAATAATTACCGTTACCGAATTTTCGGTATTGCGTAAATACACCGTTTCGTCGATTATTTTGTATAAATTTCTGGTCAAATTTCAATTTATCGAGATTTCACCGGTGTTTTTTTTTTTTTTACAAATCTCAATCGAGACAACTGATATCAATATCAAATTTTTTTGCCCCAATTTTTTTTTTTGGATTCAAAATGAAAATTCCTCCCTTCGATTTATAAGCATTTAAATGTATAAATTCGAGTGAGAATAAAATATTGAACGAATTATCGATATGTCGCAGAAATTTTTGTAATTCTATAATTACGTTTGTCTTTTTTACAATTTTTTTTTTTTTCATTTCCGATTCGAGGCTGACAACGCCCTATTTCTTCATTCTCGGAGTCGTCCAAGTTGCCATGAAATGGTTTCATTACAATTCCGTATTCGAAGCGCCGGCGACCGACTACATAAACTGTCCTAAATATTGGTGGCGCAATCTGCTCTACATAAACACTTTTTTCCCCGTCAAAGATATGGTAACTATTAAAAATTCTGCTACTATTTATTGCCGATCTATTGTCGAGAAAATGGTTTAAAATTTTTTTTTTCTGAAAATTTTTTCCAGTGCATGCTCTGGAGTTGGTATCTGGCGGACGACACCCAATTCTATATACTTGGCGCTGTCCTACTGATTATGGCTGTCAGGTAGATACAGTCGATTGTATTGAATATTAGGAATATTTTATTTCGTCGAATACAAATACATAATTGTCCCCCTCCCCCACGATAAATTCCAGGTATTTCTGGGCATCGTTCAGCCTCCTGTTGGTCTTCCTGGTCAGCTCTTGGGGTACGACCGCTTTCATAGCGTACAGCCACAGGCACATACCGAAGTCAGTATTTTTATCGTAAAAAAAATGTAGATCTATTAAATCTACACCTTTTCGTACTGTAATCGTGGGGATTGTTTCAATTTCAGCGAGGACGATCCGCTGGCGCTGTTCGACAAAATTTACGACAAGCCGTGGACGAGGTTGGGCCCCTACCTAATTGGGATGGCGGTCGGCTGGATACTCTTCAGGACCGATTGCAAGATTAAAATGAAAAGGGTACGTTTCGGGCGCCCTGCCGAGTGTTGTTGGAATGGTATAACGTAGATTTCGTCTGTCCGTTCTTTTGGCCGGAGACCGGTTTCGGCCGCTCGCCACGTCTTCAGTAGTCACTCGGCGCAGTACAGCCAATGACCGACAGTGACAACACAGTGGGCCAGTGAGGAGGAGGATGAACCCAAGGAAAAACATCCAAAATGACAAAACTGACTGACGCGACTACTGAAGATGGCGGTCGGCTGGATACTCTTCAGGACCGATTGCAAGATTAAAATGAAAAGGGTACGTTTCGGGCGCCCTGCCGAGTGTTGTTGGAATGGTATAACGTAGATTTCAATCGGCCGGAGACCGGTTTCGGCCGCTCGCCACGTCTTCAGTAGTCACTCTCGGCGCGGTACAGCCAATGACCGACAGTGACAACACAGTGGGCCAGTGAGGAGGAGGATGAACCCAAGGAAAAACATCCAAAATGACAAAACTGACTGACGCGACTACTGAAGATGGCGGTCGGCTGGATACTCTTCAGGACCGATTGCAAGATTAAAATGAAAAGGGTACGTTTCGGGCGCCCTGCCGAGTGTTGTTGGAATGGTATAACGTAGATTTCAATTGGCCGGAGACCGGTTTCGGCCGCTCGCCACGTCTTCAGTAGTCACTCTGGGCGCAGTACAGCGTGACCGACAGTGACAACACAGTGGGCCAGTGAGGAGGAGGATGAACCCAAGGAAAAACATCCAAAATGACAAAACTGACTGACGCGACTACTGAAGATGGCGGTCGGCTGGATACTCTTCAGGACCGATTGCAAGATTAAAATGAAAAGGGTACGTTTCGGGCGCCCTGCCACGTGTTGTTGGAATGGTAATGGTAACGTAGATTTCAATTGGCCGGAGACCGGTTTCGGCCGCTCGCCACGTCTTCAGTAGTCACTCTGGAGCGCAGTACAGCTTAGTGACCGATAGTGACAACACAGTGGGCCAGTGAGGAGGAGGATGAACAAGGAAAAACATCAAAATGACAAAACTGACTGACGCGACTACTGAAGATGGCGGTCGGCTGGATACTCTTCAGGACCGATTGCAAGATTGAAATGAAAAGGGTACAGTGTTGTTGGAATGGTATAACGTAGATTTCGTCTGTCCGTTCTCGGCCGGAGACCGGTTTCGGCCGCTCGCCACGTCTTCAGTAGTCACTCTGGCGCGGGGTACATGCGTGCGACCGACAGTGACACAGTGGGGCAGTGAGGGAGGTATGAACAGGAAAACATCCAAAATGACAAAACTGACTGACGCGACTACTGAAGATGGCGGTCGGCTGGATACTCTTCAGGACCGATTGCCGTCTGCCAGGCGTTGTTCGAATAGCGTAGATTTCACCGGAGACCGTTTCGGCCGCTCGCCACGTCTTCAGTAGTCACTCTCGGCGCAGAGTAGAAGTGGTGACCGACACAGGCCAGTGACACAGTGCCGGACATTACTGAAGATGGCGAGCGGTCGAAACTGAACCGGTCCGGCAGAAGGCAAACCAGCGAGAGGAGACAGACAATACGCGTATAATTAATTTTTTAAAACTATTTACACCGTTTTTTTAATGACCAGATATCATCATATCGTAGTCATAACTTCGGTTAAGGTCGAGAATTTATACAATTTACGAAAAGTCAAATAGTTATATACATATATATATGTGTGTGAAGCATCAAAGTTAGAAGCAACTCTCTCAGTGTGTACCGTTTTATGAAGTCCCGTTTATTATTTTTCCTACCCATATCTAACTTTACATCTACTTTATCTATTCTTTACATTATCTAAGTAATATTATAGCGAACGACCCGAATTTTCTTCAATTTACGAATCTGAACCGACTTCAAAGAAATTGGCTAGCCGAGAAGGTACAGAATTAAATTCGTCGAACTCTTCACTCATTTCATTTTATTGGGTTGACAACAAAGTGGCGTTGTACATATTTTTAAGTACGCCACAGATAAGCCCCGTAGATGGTTTTGAATGCACGTATAAGATATACAGTCAGTTTCTCTGCAATGTCCCAGTGTTGAACTGTGGCGATCCGAATCAATAATGGCCTTTATTCGGTCATCATTTGGACCTCCTCCACCGGACGTCCGGATGAGGCGCTCCTCGTCTTTCAATGAAAAATACCCCGAGGCATTCAGAAAGGACCAAATAATAGCTTATCAAAGAGTCTTATCATCTGTGCGAAGATGTTGTGCGACGGACTTAAAGTGTATGTACAACGCCGCTCTGTTGTCGGTGAATTGCGCAATTATTCAGTTGTCAAAACCCCCCGTGTATTTACTGATAAGATTCACAAATTCAATTTTCCACCCCGCCCCTTGGTCCAGGCGGTGGTAGCGCTCGGATGGACTTTGTCCGTTGGCCTGCTGCTTTTCATGGTCTACGGACTTTTCGGCAGCAGAATCGGCCGACTTTCGGGAGCGGCTTTCTCTTCCCTCTCGCACACGGCTTGGGCGCTGGGACTTTCCTGGATTGTCATCGCCTGCTCGACGGGATACGGCGGTACGTGAATTTCTCCCCCCAATTCAGCGAGAAAGAATATATTTATTTGCGAGTATAGCCGAATTGTATAAATATATAAATATACATATATATTCCAGGCTATGTGAACCGCATACTCTCCTGGAGCATGCTCTACCCGTTCAGCAGGGTCACCTACTGCGCCTATCTGGTACATCCGATAGTGATCAGGTTCACGGTCATGAGAATGGACAGCCCCGTCCATCTCGGCCTGGAGATCGTCGTAAGTTTCCAATTGGTTTTTCCAATCCCTCAGAATTGAAATAATCCGGGGGAGGAAATAAAAAAAAAATCCACTACACCGACCCCTATTATTTTGCAGGCGGTCATGTTCATCGGCGAATTGGTCCTGTCCTATTTCCTGGCCTTCATCGTATCGCTAATGTTCGAGGCGCCGGTCGTCTCACTGCTCAGGATAGTGTCGCCGACGAAGAGGAAAACCAAATGAAAATTAAATTTTTTTTTTACTACAAATCTACGTTAACGGTTGTGTAATGTAACGCTCCCTTCAGAAACTATTGATTGCACTTAGGCCGTCAAAATGTTTACTACATATATATATATATATATATATATATATATATATATATATATATATATATATACTTGTGTAACTATATAGATGTAAATATCTGTAATATCTGTGATTCGGTGATCACAAAATTAACAAGTCATTTATCATACCAAATAATTTATTGAATGATTCCTGACTTGGAGTTTAGTAATATCGATAAGATTAATGTTTTTTTTTTTATATATATACATAAATGTGTATATTTAATTGTAAGATTCTATAGTTTGTACAATTAGAGTTAGACAAGTCGAAGAGAAGGCGGCTTTCGAGGGCTTCGTCGATCGCTTAATTTTAAAAAAAAAAAAAATAAAATAAAAGATGTGTGGGAAAATTCGATGCGTTCCACGGACAATTAGTTCAAATATTTCTAATATCATTTACTAATACATATGTATACAATTTGAACATACAAGCAGTTTTAACAAGTTGAAAAAATTGTTAAGATATTGTATCAAATCGTTCAAATAAAAACAAATTATGTATCAACAGTTTTATTCTTTTATATATATATAATCTACTAATATCCATTCTTTTTTCATGTTTTTCTTCATTATTTTTTTTTTTTTTATACATTGATATGATGCACGAATGGGAAGATTTTTGTTTGTTTTTTTTTGGTTTTTTTTTTTTTATTTATTTATTTGTTCTCATCGGATAAAAATGTAAAGAGGTTGCAGTCGTTAAATGGAATGTGTTAGGAAAGTCATGTTACGACAAGGCAATACGCCCAGGCCGTTAAAATCACGGCTTGGGCTATTACGATGAAATTTATTAGTAGATAAAGTTGTTACGCTCACAATGTGATATGTATATTTACACTGATGATATAAGGATTAGGATATGTTTAGGTTGTGTCCTCTTCTGTCATTGCACTTACAAGCTTACCGACGGCTTTTCCCAAATCACCTGAAACACAAGCCGTTATTAACGATTAGACATCGAATTAGTCGCGTAATTAATATAGTATAATTATCAATTTTATATATATAAAAAAAAAGATATGCGTTAAATAATTTACCTATTACATTCTTCCTCCGGCTGCGTTAACAGTTAAAGAAACATCGTTAAAATTGAAATAACAGAAATTCAAAAAACCCCCCCCCAAAATAGTATACTTTAGTATTTACATATGATACATATATTTATATTACAGTTATAATAAACACAAGACTAAAGTTCAAATTCCCCATTAATTTATACAATTATTATTATAAATAATACAGCTTTCGCTATTTTTTTTTTTTTTTTTGTACAAGGCTGTTTTTCAACGGAATCGTAATTTAAAACTAATCTAGTTCGACACAATATTAACACTGCACTTCGATAAATGAAGCGATAGTAAAAAGGAAAACGAAACGGAAACACAAAAATGTACGATGAGATGTGAAAATAAAATAAATACTATAATAATTTCAAAAAACACAATGCACAGCCGTCATGCACACGGTCAAGCACAACAATAAGTATACATACAAGAAGATTAAGTTAGACCCATGCAACAGACAATACAACGGAAACGGTATCAATTTGCACAGAACAATGTTTGATTTTCGGTTTTAATCAATTTCCAGAAATGTATATAAAACGGATGCAAACGTTACGTACTTTACAGAGACTCCAATAAAAAAAAAAAAATAAAATACTGACATGCTTAGACAAATAACTGAGCACGTCTCAGCACAATGAGACTGTTACAAACGACATAAATTAAAAAAAAAAAAAAAAAAAAGGGAAATGACAGAAAGCTTTTTGTTTTTGTTTAATATTTTTTTTTTCTTCTCTTTTCAACTTTGCTTCCTTTAAAACCTTCAAGTACCTGCTATGTGATGTAAGGCAGATAAGTTGTGTGATACCGCCATAGCAGGAGGAGGAGGCCTTTCCCAGCGCACACCTAAATCAACCAAACAGCCCAAAAACCACCCAGTTGTTTTAACCCAGCTCGATTCAATTATGCACATTTCCCGCCAGAAATTTAAAAAAAAATTTTAAAAAAAATGTATTTTACAAAGTCCAAAATAAAGAAAATTAAAGCGGTAAGCGGTATATTCGTCGTCGTATATATATATAAATGTAATAAATGACGGAAACCATTAGGGGGTTGGGGTGAGTTTCCCCCCATCACCACTTCGAAGGAAATAAATAAAGCGTGCAGGCCCCAAAAATTAGGAGTAAAGCTCAAATATGTATATTTCGCTTCGGAGAGTGAGAGACAAATTAAAAAAACGGGAATGCGCAACTTAATCGGTATTATCGATAATATCCACAGCTACCTCAGATATATATATATATATATATGTATAATTATAAAATACATGACAAAACAATGAGAAAACATGTCTCAAAGGCCGGCAGAAAAAGAATGTAAAACGAAATATGTAAAGAAAAGATGAATAAAAAAAATATATATGCTCGGGAAACATTATACGTAATGTTATTTATAGTACATAGGTGGCCAATTCCCTGGGTATGTGTAAATAAAATAATCCGCCCCAATATTCAACTAGTGAAATACAATAATCTTATTCTAAGGTGTTAATAATTATGTATAATGCCAATTTAATAAATAAATATATATATATACAGTTAATAGTATTGTTATTATTTGAAAAATTCCCTCCTCGAATGTTCTCTCCGTATTAGTTTTCTTTGCATTTCACTAACTATAATAAAAACACGAATTCAATAAAAAAAAAAAAAAAAAACCGGAAAAGGAATTAATCGAATTAAAGATATAATAATTGGCGGAGAAGTAAAATTCGTGATAGAAATTTAAAATAGAGATGTTCAAGTTCAAAATATTCAGTTCGTACCTGAGGCCTCGTGCTGTTTGGCAGGTGAGTCTTGTGCTAATTGAGAAGCTGTTACGGAGCGCGTCTGCAGCGTTCCTGTACCCGATTTGCTGCTCGGCTGGAAAATGAAAAAAAAAAATATTATAGCTCTCGTATATTAAAATTTATTAAAAGTTAGTCATTAGCGGGCTCAATATTGGGTCACTCTGAAAATTTATCATTTATTAGGTGTACCCAAAAATTTGATAAGATGTATTTCTATTGTATCATATTGTAGTAGCTTCTTAATTAGTAATTTTCTCCATGTATTTTCCACTTCATAGCGCATTTCATGACTTCTTTAATGTTATAAAATCTTATACACGTTTTCTAATTGCACTAGTAAAAGGATGAAAAATTGGGCGCTCAGTTATTGATTATTACTTTTTATCTAATGGCACATTTACATAAAATAAATTTACACTGTATTATAGTTAATATTAGGTGGACCCAAAAGTGATCGACAATTTGATAAAATGTATTTTGGTCTTGAGGAGTTATTCAAGGGGGGAATCAAAAATTTGTCGATAATATCGGCGAATATATAGTAGATTAATAATTAAAGTTTCTTTTTTTTAGCAAAATAAAGTGAATTCCAAAGTCAAAATGTCGATTACTTTTGGGTACCCCTAATATTTATTTATTTATTCCTAGATATTTCCGTATTCTCTATTATGTCCGTTCTATGCCTTTCCTGCCTAGTGAATTTCAGAACGTCTGGATGTAATGGAGAATATTTATGAATAAATAAAACAGCGTAATGGATGAGAAAGTAAATTTATAGAGTGACACCATATTCTTCACCCTGCTAGTGCCGCTCAATGACTTCATCCAGTGCCATTTGAGTAAGTAATCAGAAAGTCATAGGCCGTCTCACAAAATCTATCCATTTTCAGTCCAAAACAAGTGTAGTGATGAAGTGCAAACAGGACGCCAGAGTGATTGAAGCGCAATTGAAGCAGCAGCGCCAGACACACAGAACGGATATATACCTCGTGTAAAAGATGTCTAAGCCGTTGCAGTTGCGCCTCCAGCTGTCTGTTGTGGTCTTCGAGTATCTGCATGCGCGCCTCAAGCCTGCCCTTGTGCTGCCTCAGTAGGCGAGCCTCGGCCGCCATGTCCACCTCGTCGCCGCCAATTATATCGCTGCCGCTGCTCAGGGTGCCGCCTCCGCCTCCGCCTCCGAGCCCTCCGCCCCCCGACTTGCCCGCAGCCGTTCCCATTCGGCCTGCAGCCCTGCGTTCTCCTCCTCCAGTTCCCTGAAAACAGAAAATATATATAGTAGGCTACCTGCCAAAAGATTATCACTTTCGGTGCATGAAAATTCCCTCAAGATACTGCTAGGCAAAACTTCTGAACCAAATTTTGAACTAATCCATTCATTTTCACAGTGGGCCCATTCGCCCATTCAATTCTCAACCAATTTATATTCGTATATCCGTGTCTGTTTTTCCCCGGCAGATGGCGGGTGAAACTTTGCGGAGGAATAAAAACGCAGAAACCAGATAAACTACAGTCTTCAGTACTTATTAACAGCTACAATTTTTTTTTTAACATAATTCATTTTAAACCCCGCCTACAATTTGTAGGCAAACACATTGTTTGCTTGTTGAAGCAATAATATTGGCGTATTCAAAGTAATACGAATAGTAGGAAAATATACTAATAATGTTATTGTAGAGAATAAATTTATAATTGTTTACTATACACGGTGGAATGGTTTAAATAAAATTACAACGGAAATGTATTTATTATGTAGAATAGACGAGATCAATTATGAAAAAATCAATAAACTACCTGATCATGGCTTCCAGTTCGAGCCTTTGGTCTGCGTCAATCGCCGCCATCACTTGAACCGGACTTCTCGGTATGCTGCCCGGTTCACCTCCGTTCAACGAATGGCAATATTGAGCTATCAGCTGATGTTCGTCCTCACTGAAAAATAAGAACAAGAAAAAGTAATAAACAACTCCGAAGATTACTGCAAGAAACTGCGAAAGACGGAATAAAAAGTTTCAACATTTCACGAGTCGGTTAAATACAGTGCATAAACATAAATAGATATAATCTATATTTCCTTATAAATTAATATAATAGAAGAGACTAAATATTTTTAGAAATAAATAATATTTAGAAAATTTGACATGGCCCCACATTAGTAAGAATGAGAGTATATGTTATAATGAATGTGAAAATCAGAATTTACAACAAATTTTTGTCATTTAATTAGATGTATATTTACGATGATTTATAAATAATTGAATTTCTTGTTTTTTTTTGGGGGGTGCAGGCAATTAAAAAATCAATTTTTAAATATTAGATACATAAGATAATTTACACAAAATAACATTTACACTTTTATGTTAAAGTTATGTTATGAAATTAAATTTTCAATAAATACTTTCCACCTCCATTTGAATCTGTTACCTGTTATATTTATATATTTATACTTGATTTTCGTCATTGAAGCTCCTGAAATATGTATATTTATGATTTTATAAATAATTACATTTCTTGTTTTTTTGGGGGTTGCAGGCAATTAAAAAATTAATTTTTAAATATTGGATACATAAGATAATTTACACAAAATAATATTTACAATTTATGTAAATTAAATTTTCAATAAATACTCTGACCTCCTTTGAACCTGTTACTTACTTGTATTTATATATTTAATACTTGATTTTGTCATTAAAATCACTCCACAAATACGTATATTTATTATGATTTATAAACAATTGCATTTCCTTATTTTTTTGGGGGTAGGCAATTAAAAATTAATTTTTAAATATTAGATATATAAGATAATTTATACAAAATAATATTTACACTTTATGTTATGAAATTATATTTTAATGAAATTAGACCTCCTTTTGAGCTTGTTACTTGTATTCATATATTTATACTTGATTTTTGTCATAAAATCACTCCACACATGCATATATTTATGATGATTTATAAATAATTGCATTCCTTGTTTTTTCTTGGGGGGTAGGCAATTAAAAAATTAATTTTTAAACGTTAAATATATAAGATAATTTACACAAAATAATATTTACACTTTTATGTTATGAAATTGTATTTTCATATTAAATTTTGTGTACCTCCTTTAGAGGCTGTTAGCTGTTACTTGTTGTTGTATTGACTATTGTTTTGTTGTGGTATTGTTTGCGAGCTGTGATGAGTGTCTATTATGGCGTTATACTCACGAATCTGGAGTAGAGTTTGTGCGCGTGCGCAGTTCAACTTCGGCCAGCCTGGAGGCGTACATCTCGAGGGTGGTGTGTACGTCGTGTGTGGCGGCGGCGGCTGTGGTGGGTCCCGGGGGCGGCGCGGGGTGCGGCGGCGTCGGCGGCGCCGCCAGAGGGTCGCCCTCCAGCACGGTCTGCACCGGCAGGTAGCCGACGCGCGGGTGCTTAGCCCAGTACCGCTTCGACTTGAACTTGTTGCGCAGAGCCCTCGTGAAATCGCGAACGTCCTCCCCGGATGTTGTCTGAAACGGTTGTTAAACGTTGGGACAGATTCATTGGGATAACACCGGAAACACTTGAGAAAGGTCCATTAGCCGGTTGTTTCACTAATCTATTTATTAAACAATCGTATTGTCAAGTTCAATTGACCAGCTATTGACTGTTATAAATCTATATAATATTTGTCAAATGGCATTTGTCTGTGTGAATGTGTGATTGAACAGATTGATAGAGTGAATAGATCGAAGAATAAAGTTATTAATTTAATTAATTAAAACTATATTAAGAGATGCGGAATTATCACAGAGGCGGATGGGTTTAGAAATCTGCAAACCGTTTTTGGACGTATATTGAGCGTGTTGAGATATTGCAAAAAACATGCTGAAAAAATGTCAGTCCAGCAATGTTGGTTCCCGATTGTCATGGCCACTCAAAACCTTTGTATTGGAGGGGGTTTAAAATTTATTTTTCAACTAACGGGAGACAATTTAACTGAGCACACTTCACGAATTGCACAAAATATGTTTTGTCGGACTCAAGAATTTGAGACTGTAATTTGCAACCAAACAGGGCCCACAGAATGAATTAATAAACCGTTGAAAACAAAAACAACAAAACGGATTGACAATTCATCTGAATACATATTCTAAGAATAAATATATATAACGGGGTCGACCTCATCATAAATAGAAATGTATTGTATTCAACTTACGGCAGTGCAATATTCTTGCATCGGATGAGTCAGTTTATGATTCTTGGCCTTGCGCCCGGAGAAGAAACAACTTTGGCACATGTCGAAATTGAAACACTTCAAACAGCGATACCTGAAAGACGAAAAAAAAATTAATCCCCATATTGATATTCGTCCAATTTGTTGTGTTTTTGCAACGCAAACTTTTTTATCAACTTATAATAATGTCCCGGTATAATTTTCTGAATGTAACTGAACGACCGGTATAAATAAAAATGCACAATATTATAATTACCTGAAACCGATGATCGGATACTGTTTGCAAATGTTGCACTTCGCCTGGTGTTTGGCGGTCTCGCTTGCGGCTACCCTGTGCAAGACCGGCAGCCAAACCATGCTCTGCGGTTCCCTCTCAAGCCAGCTCAAAAACTGTACCGCCTGAACAATTGAAAACGTAATTAGCGCAATTAATAATTGGGCGCGGTACAGGTGTAATTAGTCTCGGAAGTTAAATGTAGAAAAAAAAGGCTGAAATGCATTTGTAAAAAATTTTTATGGCATAAAACAAGTACGGTACAAAAAAATTGGAATTTTCTAAAAGATTATCGAACTTCAACATTTTTTTTTTAAACTATGATATTGTGGTTGTTCGTGATTTTAAACATAGAGATGTAGGAAAAGTGTTATTTTCGTATACGCCGCTGTATAGTGTAGCGACTCACTTCAATGGTGGTAGTATTGTTGCCGGCCTGCTCGAAGCAACTTCTCACGGATGGTTCAATGTTCGATCCACCGAAAGCTGCGACTTCGCCCAACTGTCGCGGTATTTGAATGCAATCGTGGAGCAACAGTCCGAGCTTCCTCTGGTCGACGAGCCTGCTAGGGTCAGCCATCAGTCGGAATAGATCTGAAATAACGATTAATATCAGTGCGATAAAGCATCATGGCAAGCGAAAACTGTGCTCGAAGGTATAACCGAAGTTTACCCATTGAATAAATTCAACAAAGTGTTATCTACAACAAAATTAATACTCACATCGATACTTTTGTTCCAAATGCCCTTTACAAAGTAGAACTAATCCAACTTTAAATGACAATACTCTCACTTGTCCAGTCCTTTGGCTGTAAAAGAGTGTATAAATATTTTCTGATAAATATAAAAACTGAACTAAACCAACATCATATTTTTTTATATATATATATAATAAATAAATATCTTTATATATATATATAATAAATAAATGGCGTAATTAAAGGGAGATTCCAATATACCTGTCGTAGACATTGAGCAGCCAATTGACAGCTAAATCGAGGCAGAGGGGAACGTTGACAAGCGAAGGATTTTCGACAGCCAACGCCTCGTATATAGTGGCGAGGACGCTAATCATATCGGTCACATCCAACAGTTTGTCATTTTGTGCTCTAAGCCCGTGGCTGTCGAAAGCGTCAATCGCTCTGTTTACACTGACCAGGTCCACTGAAGACAAAGTGAAAATCGATTATATAACGAAATTGTTTGAAGGCGTATCGAATAATTAATAATATAGAAGAAATAAATTATTTCCCTTACAGCACATTCGTTTCTGCACCGTGCGCAATTTCAAGGCAGTCCTGTAGGCCGAATATCTAATTTCGTTGAACTCCGACAAGGAGTTCATAAGCTCGGACATTTTCGGATGGTCCCAGTGTGTCGTTTCAAGTTGGTGACTGAAAACAACGACAATTATATAATAACAATGTAATTGTGTTGTAAGTAATAATAATAAAGCGTGTCAAGTGTACTGACTTGATGTAGTAAGGCACTTTGTTGGGTGTGGTCGCCCTTTCCCATGGATGATCGACAGACGCTGAAAGGAAACTGTGATTCGGTGGAGCACCACCGGAGCTCAGACCACGCAATGCCTTGAATCTGTCGTCAACTGTCATCTGTATAGCTCTCCACCTAAAATTAAAAAAATACATACTAGAAGCTTTAGATGCTCTAACGATACCCTTCAACCGGAGTCTAACAATGATGAGCCATTTTTCAGATCCAGTTACCAACTAATCCTTGCTAATAGATCGTCATTTAACAACTTGATTCGGGAGATGTGACATTATGTTTACACTGTAAAAATAAGCAGCTCTTTAGGAATGTAGGAATTATTTGTGATTCACTTGTAATCAACTCGATGATTTTTAAAATCAAATTTTCGTTATAGCTTCATAAAATTCTTTTAATTATTCTTACAAACGAGTTTAAAAAATTATTACCACTTCAAACACCCACCAAAAAAAATATTAGAATAGAATTTTATTTTAAACGATGAATTTCTAAATTGTTACTATGTTTTAAAGTTTCAATAACGGACAATTACCTGGCGTTAAGATCATCAACTCTTGCAAGTAGAGCAGGTGAAATGTTCACGTTCGTAGATTTGAATGCGGCAACATGATCGTTCATATCCTCAATTGAACGCTGTAATGGACCTAAACGCTCGCCAAATTTCTGAAACACAAATTAGAATTTCGTTAGAGCTATATAAATATTTTTTATTAGACACGGATCAACGGACAAATATATTTATTTTTCCCCATATTGTGTGAATACATTAATACTCCCCTGAAAATGCAAATGGCAATGTTTTTTTTGGATATAAACAATATATGTTGACATTGTTATTAATGACAAAAAGAATTATCTGAATATATTAAGTATTTCAAACGTCAATTGTTTATAAAAATTAAAACCAATGCCGCAATATTTTATATTTCTCGATATTTATATAAGCTGCAATTATGGCTTCCCCATTATGCAGCATATGGCATAATATCAGTAAATAAAGTAGTGGTAAAATATGTGAAAAAAAAATGATTCATAGCAAAATTAAAAACATGTTGGGAATGAAAGTTGGATTAAAAACCAACTAGTCAATATATTTTAATGCTGACTCACAAATAAGACTACTCAAAAATATATTTTACTCAGTTTACTATCTTAATTAAGTACTGAAGACAGAATGAATCTTAGCCAAGAGGCAATTGTTCACAAGTTAGATGGTATGTGTGTCCCATATCCGTGTAACAGCGCAATGTTTCAACGAAATGAAATATGTTTCAACAAGGCGGATACAAACTTGCAAACTGTCCAGTTGCTGTGTCGCCTGTGAAGGATCAGTCGTGGTCTGCCACGAAGCGCAAGCAGTTTCAGAAGCGGCCAACCTACCGCTGGCGTCCTCCAGACACTGTTCGAACATTCTCATCCTCTGCAACAATATTCAAATTTACCTCCGTCAACAAAAACAAAACTGTTACAATTTAAACGACATTTCATTACTAAATGAATGGACAATAATAAACCAAAACTCTCGCACCACCCGGTTGAATAGAGTACGACTACTACTTTCAACAGAACAAATAGAGAGAGATTTATTAATGATTTATTACTTCCATCCAGCTGTAATAAATATTTACCGCTTCCAGATGGAGTAATTAAACTTGCTAAATTAAATTTTAATTAGTACAAAAAAAATTAAAACCCCCAGCTCGGTCCATATCTACTAGAGCACTTGGTATAAATTGTTGTAGATTCGGACAGCTTTTCATCCTCAAAAGATGAAATGGAATGGATATTCATTTAAAAAATAATATCCACAAAAATACACCAAAATGTTGATGTCAACACAGTTACATCCATAAATTAAACGCATTATTTGTCTCCCAAGTAATTATCACCCGATTTATTCTAATGATTTTCCTAATTGGCCGAACTAACGTTCTTCCGACAACGTTGCTAAACTGGACGAAATCACAAATGAGAAAACTTTGCAATAAACATAATATTCCGTCATATTCCTACCCTCTCTGTGAAGACAGTTCCAACAACTGTATTCAGATATTTCACAAAAGTTCAAATCCAAGTAGTGTTTTTCTGCGACACTGTCTATGATACCGGAGCATTTATTTTTTTTTTGTTCATCCTTAAAAGATGTTTTGAACAATATTTTGTTTTTCACAACAGCCATTAGAGAAAATTGGATATGAAGTGGTGGTTGCGATCTGATGGAATTTCATAGCCGATCAAGCTGTTTTTTTTTTTTTTTTTTTAATTACAAATGTAGAGAATAAACGGATATTTATATTTTTAAACCGGAGAGGCTGGATCATTGAGCAGTGTTTTGGGCCCACTCCAAACAAACTTCTAATGGCAAACAAATCCACAAAGGTCATAAGATTGCAAGTGAATGAAACACCACACAATCCCTTGCACTCTTGCAGTAATTTCACAACAGAATTCACAATTAATGCATTGAAAGAATTAATAGATATTAATTGAAAAAATAATATCCACAAAAATACACTAAATGTTGATGTCAACACAGTGACATCCATAAATTAAATGCATTATTTGTCCCCAAATAATTATCACCCCATTTATTCTAATGATTTTCCTTTAGAATTATACGAAAAGTCACAGAAATTAATTGGAACGACTTTCGAATTGTCCCCCTGTTATAATAATAGACCGGTGCTTATCATCTCTTTCTTGGAATCGTTTCTCTAGTTCAAGTTTAATACGGAATTTATTCCAAGTCGACTTTAATCTGATTAATTGGCCCAACTAACGTTCTTCCGACAGCGTCGCTAAACTGGAAGGGCGAAATCGAAAATGAGAAAACTTTCCAATAAAAATAAATAATCCGTCATATTACTACCCTCTTTGCGAAGACAGTTCCAACAACTGTATTCAGATATTTCACAAAAGTTCAAATACAAGTAGTGTTTTTCTGTGACACTGTCTACGATACCGGAGCATTTATTAACCATACAATACTGAAACAATAACGGTTATTGGTCTTGTAAAAAGTGGTACAATCACAATCACAAGTGGTACGATTGATATAAGGAAGACCGCCTATTTTTATATAAATTAATATTATATACATATACAATTGTATTAGGGGCACCGAATAGTAATCAACATTTGCAAAAAAAAACTTTTCCGGCAAATTTTCGATTCCCGCCTTGTGAAGAACTCCTCAAGACCCGAAATACATCTTATCAATTTGTGGATTACTTTTGGGTATATATATATATATATATATATATATATATATATATATATATATATATATAGGGCCGATTTTATTTGTTAAATGATGAACAAGTGTTAAAAATTTTAATTTCACTACTAATTTCTAGTATGTAAGACCGAATGCTATTGCCTGATAAAAAAAAAAATTTTAAATACGGGGAATTTTTCAGTTGGTTTATTGGAGATGTTATCGACCTTAAGTACCTATTAGATCACTGAATCGGGGCGCTATTGTTGAATCCAATAAAACTCGAATTCGATTAAAGTTCTATCCAAGTTTCTATCTTGTTTTTCTTTTTGCGGAAAAACGCTATTTTAATTAAAATTTACTTACGGATAATGAATTTTACAACGATCCCGATTCCCGACTCGATTATTAGACAGAACCGATATTTAGGATCTTCAACTACTTTTCTGTACTGCCTTTAAAATGTGAAGTTCGCCCCACCGGAGAGAAGTGATAAAAGCACTATATCATTATAGAATTTTTAGACGATTACGCAATCCAGTGGAACGGGGCGTGCTATTTAATTAAGCCACGACGGCCACCGTAATACAACTGTTCTCGGCTGGAGGATGCTCATAATTGGGGCGTTAACGGGGATCGCTACGAAACGGTCGAATCGGTACAATTCGACTTGTTTGCGCCGACAAGAGAAAAGAAAAAAAAAAAAACTCGTTAAACTCGGTAATTTTGAAATCGAAAATAATATCCGAAGACGTTTGAAGGGACTCCAAGTGTCCAGTGTTTGAGCCGGATACCAATCGGATACTTGGAACGGGTATTATCATTAATCTTTAAACAGATGTAAATGAAGAAAACGCGTCATACGCGTCCCCCATCAAGGACTGTCCCTCCTGCTATAGACGTTTCTGGGGCCTACATGGACATACAATTGCGAGTATCAAATATTTATTTCCGTATATTAATTATACGTATACGGAACGTGATAGGAACCAATCTCGTGAAGGGACCAATTGGAAATGCAATAAAACATCGTTATGACCGCTATATACGATATTCGGCTGAGAGAGTTGATAAAAATTTGATACGAAATTAAAAATTCGGTTTCGAACTCATGTAATAATTTGTTTCGGCGGTGACACTGATGAAATTTCGGCATTGTTTTCGACACCGTCGTCGAATGTCAATGTTGCGGAACAATGTTCAAACAACGCGCCGCTTCCCATTCAGAAAAAGGCGTAAACGGGGTTTCCCGTCCGTATTTGATCCTATCCCAAAATAGAGCCGTAAATTTTATCCATCCCTTTTATTTTCCTCTAGACAGCTTTCCCGAAAATGGAGTAAAGTAAGTTTAGTAAGCGGGCGGGGAAAAACTTGTACTTCTATCTATGAAGACAACACCGTACAAAAAATATTTCATGAAATCGATCCGTGTAATTCGCTAGGGTTTGAAATATCGCCAAACATTTATAGGTGAATGTCTGGACTGACACACGTCTATACCGTCATATAGTGGCGTATCTTTTAATCTTTTTTTTATTTATTGTACAATTAACCTTTGACGTCAGAAGTACACAAACTGTGAAATGTGAATTTTCACGCACAATAATTTCCGCAGCCGAAACCGGTCTGGTAAAAGACCAAACTGTAGACAGCCGGACAGGTACCTCGCTCGATATATTACCAACTGTGACCAGTCAATATCTCTAGTGGATTGTTTTTATGATATATATATATATATATATATATATATATATATATATATATATATACTGGGCGTTAACAAATTCAACACAGTACACAGATACAACTGTCGTTTTGTTGTTTACACCTCACTCAATGCGCACGAAAACCAACGATATTTCCGGATATTGACGCTGAACGTTATCACAGATAATTACTCACACAACGCATTTTTTACCGGCCTTTTGGTACGCGTCGGTACGATGAGAACAGTCGAACGGCCGGCCGCTGCCCACGGAATAGACGCCTGCCGAAGGGAACACTTTTTAGAGCGCCGGCAACGGCTTGGTGGGGACGGAGGAGAGAGAGAGAGAGAGAGAGAGAGAGAGGGAGGGGGGGAGGGGGGGGGGGAGGGGGAGGGAGAGAATAAATCCCTCTTCGCGGAGAGTAAACGGTTTCCGCTTATCCCCCCCACCCCCACCCAACGGGCTCAAAAACCCAATTGCCCATTCGGCAGTCAATTTGCCGCCAAATGACGAATTCGGCCGTAAAACCCGTGCAAATCGGTCTCGGTCGGTTTAATCGAGCACGATCGACAAGTAAGAGCAAGATCATGACTACGGCTCCTTACCGGGGGGGGGGAAGCTGAATTTACCGAAATATTACCAGTCTGAAAACAAACAGAAATGACGACAATGACGGAATTTTCTTGGATATCAATCGACTGCGGTAAAATCAATGTTTTTTCCATGTTCCCATATAAATTATTAATTTCTTCCGAGCCTTCCGAATTTTTTAAGTCTTCGGCCCATGTATTGTCCCAAATAGAAGCGATAAGTCTGAATCCAATCGTGTGAAATACGGTCAGTCAATGAGTCCTTTATATATATACTAAATAGGTCCACAAAGATAGGGAAAAATATTGTAGAGAATTTCTCCGAACACAATCGGCCCAATAGCAGCAGAATTGACCTTATGCAACCCGAAGTTCGGGAACTTCGGGGAGAATAATAACAACAAGACCGAACTTTCTATGAAAATCGATCAATCATATATAAAAGACAAAGTTGTCATTTCGACACTGCCGTGTCATTACTCCGATAGTCAACTTCTGACGCTCGAAGTCGATATTATAGTCGTTAGTGACGCACTTTTTGTACTACCGAATGTGCATTTAAAATAGTCCGTGAAATACATTTTAGATTACTTGACAATTAAAAAATATATTGTCCGCCAATAAAACACTTTTACAACGCCCTATTTGTAAGTCAGTTCAACTCAATTTTAAATTATTTTTACGAACTCGTCGGCTGGAATAAATATATTCTGGAATGGGCGAGCTGAAAATTCGGAGACTCTGAGACCATAGAAGCATCCTGTCAGCCCTACGCACTGATGCATTTAATGTCTGGTTCCGATCGCATCACGGGGGCCAAAAAAAATGTATGCCCCACATCTATCCCTAAAGTAGGTGAGAAAACTGTGTACTATGTTTTAATCTTCTAAGAAACGGGATATAAAAGCACGCTGTAGTACCAATCCTAACGAATAAGGATATATGAGGACGAGCGTGTTTAAAAAGTAAATAATTTTTAATTGTTTGGTCATCAAGTTATAAGGAGCCGAAACAAGTTGCAGAGTGTACAAGTGTTGTGACTTTTAGAACCGGTCTAGCGAGAGACAGGACAAAAGATAGTATCGAGAAATGTCCTGAAAAACCCAAACCAGTTAAAATACCCCAGAACCGGCGTTCGGCTGACAATTTAAAAATGGCCAATTCCAAACATTTTATGTAGACTTACGGTCGGGCGATAGTCTGGAATAGTTCAACTCTGTTTCTTGGAGTCTTGGGAACTGGATGAGTATTGGAAGGGGGAGGGGACACGTGTGAAGGGTTAAATTGGTGGGTTGGGGGGAGAGACAGTTGGAACGCTACGGTTTTCAAGCACGCTCCTCGCCAACAGCCTATCCTCTCCTTACTTAGTTACTTACATACTTAGTGAACAAATAGACAGCAGATCGTATCCGGTTCGGTCTATATCCGGCCTGGGAAAGGCTCTACTAGCAGGTTTTTTCAGCTCGATAACATTATTTTCCGCTTACGATTTCGATCGATCACGACAAGTTCGATGGGGAAAACAGAGTTGCAGGATGTGTCCTGAAATTGTCCAATAATTAATCGTTTGACCAGCGAATTTATCGAAACGGTCTGAAAAAAATATAACATACCGTGACAACGGGGGTTCCACCATACGGCGTCAAGGTTTCTTTCGACAATGACGGGCTACGAATTTTTCGAATATTCCGTACAAAATAGAGCAACTATTGGCGGCCAACAACGCTACCGACAACATTGAACAATGTTTCATTCAACAATGCTAACGAGCCAACAATGCCGGACAGATATTTTGTTCAATATTTGAATTTAACAACGTTTGTTTGAACAACGCCGGCCAAACGTTTGGTCGAAGAACAATTCCGAACGCAACCTCTCCACAAAAAATCCAAAAACGGACAAACGCGACGAAAGTTGATGTTGAATGAAGTTCCCTTCAGGAAGACAGAGACCAGCCAGAGTTTTAATAAATTTATCGTCTTAAATCGAAACCGAAATACAAAAATTCGCCGTATCAAGTACGTTGCAGCCGCCTACCGATATGTAAATCGGTTCAATTTACTTAATGTCGAAAATGGGCCCCGCGTCCAGAAAACACTATAATAATTTGAATTTACATTTTACAAGGCTTTTTACGGAAAGCAAATAAACCGCGAATCGCTCGTTATTATTACGGAGCCGCCGAATATATGTATATTATTATAGATGTCCTTTTTCTCTATACGTCTAGTTTAATGTATACGTGGACGTCTAATTCGAAAGATCTTACATAAAAATACCTGGCGCCGCGAACGTAATACAGGGGTTTCTTTGGGCGATATCGAAAAATAATTGGAAAGATATAAAAAATTAATACGCCGAATTTTATAGGGAAAGTACAAATTGTAAATAAGAGTTCGGATAAATGTTTTGCCGAGTGGTAAAGGGAAAGCGAAGCCCGAACTAGTAGTGGTTTCGCTATCGGATGTACATTTTGGAAAAGACAACTTACCGAAGCCCCCCTCCCCGGAACAAACAGACGATTCTGGTTTTTGGAGGCCGAAAATTGTTGACAAAATTCCGACCTTATACGGAACCGATTTATGATTCTTCCCGGCTGAAAATAGTAAATTTATCGCCGTCTCGTCCATTAAAATGGTGGGCAATTTTTAACACTAACTAGTTGTGTAACCCATTATTTATTGGCACGCTTAATGTTTTGTGTTATAGACAAAAAAAATTCCGACTTTTCTACCTTTAAAAATACCCTCGTTTTTACCTGTTTAACTATAACTGGGCTAGAAACTAGATGAAGCAAGCTCAAGCCTCACACCGAAATACATACGGACTGTATTGACATTAATTCGGTACTTAAGTGTACTTGCTCCAATTCTATTAACCGATCAAGAAACCAGTCTAGAATACCAATCAAGTTCGCGAAGGCGGATAAGGTTGATGATGTGCCAAAATCTCCCTTAAAAACCAGTCCTATAATTAATCAGATTCATCGGTTTCCCCGGCTGTCTGAGAGTGTAGTTAACGTCTACGTACCCATTACTAGCCGGCAATATTCCAGGTGTACGCGGATTACGGAAAATTATAGGGAACAGCGTCGATAATCGGCCAAGTTGAAACAGGTGGGCCCGAGAATTGTCTCCCGCAGTACAGTCCGGGACTTGGCGATCAAGTCGGCAGGGGCGGAATTGAAACTGACCGCGGAGGAAACCCGGTACAGACTGAAGGGGGCGGTCGGCGCGCCATGAAATCCCGCGGACGACGTTTTAGGAAGAAGAAACGAAGACGGACGGAGCGGCAAAGTGGGATAAAAAACGGACTCGGAGGACAGGGAGAGAGAGAGGAGAGGGAGGGAGGGAGGGAGGGAGGGAGGGAGGGAGGGAGGGAGGGAGGGAGGGAGGAGGGAGGAGTCAAGAGAACGACCGGTCCGACCAGATTACACGGCAGCAAGCAGTCTTCCCTTTATCGCATTATGCCAATTAAAACCGAGTTTAAACTCACGGTTTTAAGCTACTTAAAAAAATGGGCCTTCAAAACACCGTAATCGAAATTATCGCGACGAATTTTAAATCGGAAATCGATTCCCAGCATTTTTTTTCCACTTAAATTTTCCTTTCGAGCTCACACTATTTTGAACGATTCCCAACTATAGTCAATGGAGATAGCGTCCATTTAGTAACGATAAATACGCAATTATGTACAGAATAATAATCCTATAATACAAGTAGGCTATACAGTTTCTTTCTCTTCCTCACACAGTAGACAGGTGAAACTTTGTTCAAATATAAAACGGTTTCTTCGATCTTATTCCATCATACTTTCATTACTTTATAGTCATAATAATATAATATAGATACAATGCTGTCTTCTATGCAGTTGATACCGTTTTGGTCCTTTAACCTTCAATTCAGAACTGAATGTATTCCAGCGAATCTTCGTAAGGGATATTACACTTTTCCTCGTTTAAACCCCAAATAAATAAACCCCAAACGCTCTACTAACAGTTACTAAACTGTTACATCGAAGAAAATTCACGCTTGAGATTATTGTAAAAATTGTACTTCCGGGCGGGTGCAAAAAATAAATAAAAGTTTGGACAATAATTTATTAAATGAAATATGCTGTCACAAGTTCGAGTTTTACACCGATATTAATATCCCTGTATAGACTTTAATTTATACTTTGAAACTGAGTCTCGGAATCGAAAATGCCACCAAAAACCGACCGTTCATCACGCGGCGGACAATTAAGTTTATCGCATCGTCGATTTCCCTAAACGAAAACGATAATTTCTAAATAAACTTTCCGCCATTCCGACAAGACTATTTATTTTTCAAGTGTTCGCAAACTCGCATTAAAAACTGGACACTTTCTTGTAGGGTCGGATCGAATAATTTTTTTTATGAAAACAGAAGTTAAATATTATTTTTATCGAATTTTCACCGAATATTGCGGACGTGACGTACGACTGGAAAATGACTTAAATAAAATAGTGTCGATATATCATTTCAGTTCTCCTTTTTGTTTTTTCATTTCAACTTTTTACCGCGGTATTATTCTACTTTCGAAAAGGATTTATTAAATGACGTAAAATCGATAATATTGTCCTAAACAAATGATACAATTTTAATTTTACAAACCGGCAATTAATTATTATCTACCAAAACCTCGCTCACACGACTAGGGGGAACGACGGATCACTCGAACTTATCTCGCCAGCATAAATAATACAGATAAGTTCAAAGCCATTTCTGGTATCGCATGAGAAATGTATAATTTTCTTAGGAAAATTAATAATAAACGAGAAATTGAATTGCATCACGAATGCAAGGAAACCTCTTATTTTTTAATCGCCTAATAATGTTTGTTCTCTATAGTATCTGTATATATATATATATATATATATATATATATATATATATATATATATATATACTAACCAGACAACAATAAAAAAACAAACTGCAGAACTATAAACTTAACCATAAACGGTAATAGTGCTGACAGGATGCTCCGTTTGGCGGTGATATGCGGTGGTTTACTAAATTAATAGCGGAACGCTACTGAAGTAGGCGAGAAGGCGATAATCGTCCAGCATAGGAAAAAATAGACTTCAATTAGAGCCGAATTTATAGTATATTTCACTATACTATATGGAAAAAATAACGAAACTACAATTCATTGAATTCGTTGGAATGAATTAACTTTCAGAGTTCGTTCCGTCAAAGGGGCTTTGTTGGTCAATGCCCGCGAGGCACAATCACTGGATAGAAATAGAAGCCGGGGCCATTATAACTGGAACTAATTCGAGATAAGCATTTCAAGTGTTTGGCAAAGTCGGATGCCGGAGGTGCATCCTGCGAGCACTGTGCCGCCGCCACAGTGTTCAATCAAATCACCGTACCTGAAAACCGTCCGATCAGCAATTGGAAATTGAATACGTCAATAATTATGCATTTTATCCCATTATAGTAGTAAAAATCCGTCAGTAATTATTGGAGGGCGGATGATAGTATCGATGGTGAAATGTACCCAAATTTGACTTTATTTTCTAATGGTCTGGTAAGGTGGGCTGAAGATGGCGATTGGTTATTTGGACATGAGGCTCAAAGAAGAGTGATGGAGGTGGGATGGGAGGGGGAGGGAGGGATGGAGGGATGCTATTTCGGGGCGGTTGCTTACACCGTTTCGGGCAAGAGTTTTAAAACACTTCAACCTCTTGTTTCAACAGATCCTTTTGCCCCGGGGCAGCTTCCTCCCCCCCCCCCCCACCATCCCCATCAATGTTTTCTAAACTCCGCCGACATACAGAGAACTCCATTGACGGGAAAATTAATGTCGGCGCCTGTTGGCCACGTGTCCGCTTTTCTATAGAGATATATAGTTCCGGCGAATATACAGTGGAAACGTTACGTTAAACAATTTTGGCAGATTTATCCGCGATTAGGTGAATAAAAAAATATAAAAAAAAAAAGTTTGTAGCCCGCATAGTACAACCGTATTTGACTCACCCTCAAACGGATCGACTGAAAAGCGAAATATATAAGTTCAATTCTCTAAGCGGCCATAAGCCCAATTAAGGGTTGTGGCGCAGCCTCCCCCAGGGGGGGCTTAGAGGGCCAAACATGCAACCCCACTTACGGCCAGCGACAATTAGAACAAGGAACGATCTCATGGCACGCCAACGCTATAAAACTTAATCGCAAGTCACAGTTTCAATAAAAGCGAAAGCTGTCAGTATACATTGGACAGACAAAAATCGGGTTTCAGGAAGAAGTGAAATAAGGAATTTCGCGAGAAATTAACAGTAAATTCCGGCCCGATCTTACGGAAATAGGTCCGGATCAAGACCGGATATCAATTAGGGAAACGTAGCGTAAGTTTCCGCTTAATCTATATCGCAAATTATACACAAGAGACGTATACGTTCTCGTGAATTGATCGATTAAAAAAGAGACCACAAACTGTAAAAAGGCTGATAAGCGGGCCGATAAAGACTGTTTACAGGTGATTCATCGGAGGGCAGAATTGCCCAGCTCTACGCCCTTTACGACCATTCGAAACACAGATATGGCAGAATGGGACCGAGATCAAGAGTAACTGCGATTATAACAAAACTGATGAATGAACGATTTCCCCCCCGACTAGACCGGTTTCGGCTACACGCCACTGTCAGTAGCGTCCCGTCCCTGATTAAGTCCGCCGCCAACAGAGACAGAAATACGTTAAGCATCCTCTGAATTCATCACCGATTTACCCGGTCTGTTAGCCGCAAGTATGAAATTCGGTAGCGAAATGTTTTTCTTTTAAACTATACACTGTTTTACTTGAATTAGGGAAATGTTGGAATCGACTAGAAAAACTGCATTCATTATTTCTCACTCATAAATGTCGACATTCGGCATGCACCGATGGTGAATGTTGAATAAAAAAAACATTTGTATTACGTCGAGACAAAAATTACGACTTTTTAATACATTATTTGTCAAAATAAGAGAAAGCTGGGCGCGTGTAAATAAAATTTTGGAACTAAACGAACGGTACATTCTGAATCAGAAAATTGTGTAAGCGGGAAATGACGATATTCGGCAAATATTTCTTACATTCACCGGAAAATGTGGACATTTCTCAGTCATCAAAAGCCCTAAAGGTACATCAAAAGAGTGCACTTCTGGTATCAGTTCTGAATATATTTTTCTGTCATAAATGGAGCCAGGAACACTGAATTACGTCGATGGGCTCGATCCGCCACTGATTCCATTTCAACAATTATAATCCGAACAATATTGAATCGATCGGAAATCAGAAACGATGGAAACGACAATTTTGGACGGGAATTTTGCCCGAAAACAAATTTGGAGGGGAAAAAAAGATCGGAATTTCTGGATCTCTAAAGTGTACCCCCCCCCCCCGTGTGCCAAGATTCCTCTAGTTGTGCCATATTTTAAAGGCCGAAACTGATTGGCACCCACATGTTTAGTGTTCGAATTCCAATCGCATTCCGAACTTCGCCTTCATCTACTAGCAGGTTAAGAAAATATTTTTTTTCTTTATTTTTTCCTTTTTATAGGGGTACCCAAAAGTAATCGACACTTTGACTTTGGAATTCATTTTATTTTGCTAAAAAAAGAAACTTTAATTATTAATCTACTATATATTCGCCGATATTATCGACAAATTTTGGATTCCCCCCCCCCCTTGAATAACTCCTCAAGAGGAGTTTTGGGTCCACCTTATATTAACTATAATACAGTGTAAATTTATTTAATGTAAATGTGCCACAAGGGGAGATTAGGTAAAATGTAATAATCAATAACTGAGCGCCCAATTATCCATCCTTTTACTAGTGCAATTAGAAAACACACAAAAGGATGCCCTCCGCGTATAAACTTTTATAACATTAAACAATTAAATGCGTTATGAAATGGAAAATACATAGAGGAAATCACTAATTAAGAAGCTTCTACAATATGATACAATAGTTGGATCGAATTTTAGATTTAACGAAGAAAAGACGTCCTTTACGTACTTCTATTACAGGAAAAACCTTGACCTATATCCAATTATTTTAATATCAGATGTATAATGATATAGATTAATTTTTTTGCATAACTGGTAGACACTGTTCGTGGGACATTAGATCGATCGGTCCTGTCGGAAACGTCAAGAGAAGTTAGGTTTTCTTAATTCTGAAAAGACTAAATAATTTTTAAAATTGCATCTATTCCAGTGTAGAAATTACCGATATATTCTTTATAGGCGTCGGACAAAAGTCAGACGGATCGACGGCAGTATTCTGTCCGACTATTTATAGCCAAAAATATACCAGAAGAGCGAGCGGTCAACCGTCCAAATAATACAAACAGGGGCCAAAATAAGAATTTAGACAGGAACACATTTACTGGCCTATACGCATATTTCTGGTCTACGGGCAGCGCCACAATTGTGTAAAGGTGGCGTCAAAAAAAGAAAAAAAGAAAAAGAGAAAATGTCTCTAGTCTATTTCTGAAGTGGTCTAGAATAAAAAAAGAGCCGGTTCGATGATAACATCAATTGCTCTTCCATCGGGTGGTCTATTTTTGTACACCTGCCCAACACGTTTCTAGACCGGCTGACGGTACTGTACGTGCTCGGAATAATAGAACCACGGTTCCATTCCACTCGAATTATAAAACGGGTACAAAATCTATAAAATATTGAAATTATCGAATTATCGTGTTCTGCACACACACACGTCATGCGTACACAGACAGGTCATTTCGTCTAACAATGTTACCCCCTAATCGATAGGCCGTATTAGATCATCTTTTACGGTATTAAGGACGTTAACCAACGCCGTTTAATCCACTTTAGATCCTAACCATCTGGGGTACTCAAGAAAATAAACTTTTCTTTAAGTAAAAAAAAAATCGAATCCTGTATTCCTCCCGCAGATTTTAAATTGAGTCCCATTGATAGATTTTTACTGAAGGTATAAGTTTTTTGTTTCAACCGCCGGCATAAATATTCATCGCCCGGGTTATTATTTTAAATTATAAAGTTGGGGGGGGGGGGGGGTGGGGCAATGTCGCCAACTGGGAGAATCGGCTTGTTAATTACCTTTATTAAGGCTGCGCTCGTCAGGGCGAAAAGATGGGACCCGGGGAGAAATATGGTCGCTCGTAAAGAAGTCACACCCCCTACCAACCCCACCGCTGCCTTAATTACAGACCAAATAAACACTGAAACCCGACACTTGAGTCACGGCTTTAGGACATCTTAAAAATCCGCAGCACATTGTCGTCTATTTCCATCGCAATTTAGGCTGAATCCCCCCCTAGCAAAATTGGGTATATTCTCCCTCCATAAAGTTTGCAATAACAGAAGAAACCACAGGTACAGAAGGAAAACAATTAGTAGTCAGCATTAATATAGGCACACTATATAATGCTAATTCTAACAACCCCCTAAAAAATGAATACAAGTACTAGTAGGTCTAAAAAGTAAATCATTTTCTTAAAGGAATATATATATACATATACATACTAGAGGCCACAACAAATCATGTTTATTCATTTGTTGCAATTCTCAAAATAAAGCAATTGGGCATATTAAAAATTAGAGGGGCATTTCATATTATTATAATCCTTTTCCGGGTCAAGGAAACCAGTTTAGTTGGCCACAATTAAGAAAAGAAATTTTGACATTGGAATTTGTGACTTAAATGGGAATAAAAGAATAGTTTTTTTCTTTTTACCAGGACAAACAAAAAGTGATTAAAACAGAGTGGAGGGATAATAATTTAAAAATTAAAGCAAACAGCCACCAAGGGAAAATGGAGTGGAGGGGCGGAATGGGGTGGATTCACCACATCTGAAAATACTTCCCACTTTCCTTTCAATATTTAATCTTCGCTAAAGGTAAATGTTGGTTGCAACAGAAGTTCTCTTCCTGTAAATGTTTCACTAGGTCAAGATAATATAATAAAAATTTATTGGATTAAATATAAAATTAATATCCCGGAATAATATATTACTTCATATTGTTGTGGAGTAGTTACAAAGTGTAATTTTATAATATATATGTGTGTGGGTGTGTGATTAATAATTAATCAATAATTGTAATTATCGCTATAAGAATAAAGGGACAGAATTTTTAGAGTTATTTATTGAATTTTGTAAATATAGTATATTAAAAATTGTAAAATGTTTTTTATAAGTTATGCAGAAGAGGTAGAGTTTGAATCATGAAACAGGAAGTGGGAGGGTTTTGCAGGATGAGTTGAAAGTGAGGGGGTGGAGGAGGGGGTTAACCAAGCATCTGAATTATTCTCAAACTCCTGGAGCCCCATTACCTCAGTACCACACCCCTCCCCCTCCTACCCCAATCCCGCACCAAACCAAGATCTATGCCATCTGAATTTCCTGTTCCTGTACCACGACATTCATAATGCATCGCCAGTATAGTACGGCAATTATCTCAAACAGTCGCCCGATAAACAGTATATCTACCCGGCCAACGCTTCCGCCGTAAGATATGGATCCGATTAAGAAACCGGGACAATTTAAGTTATCCCTACAATTTATTTTAATATTTAAAGTTCCAAACGGTTTTGTACAAAGAGCATAATTAAATCTCAGAAATCCGTAAATAAATCTCAAAAAAAAAATAGCACTTGAATATGTATTATAAATACTGTTTAATGAAAGAATTTTGGTCTAATAAATTATTAAATATATTGGTCACTGTTATTAAACATGTTATCTTTTCACAATATTACTCTGAGAATACTATTAAAATATTATGAAATGAATTTCCGAAATAAATATTCCCCTAATATTCTGAAATTAATTTTTTATTGAACTCGACACAAGTCATAGATCCGACCCTATATTCATATTTAAATTTCAAAACAAGTTTTGTACAAAGAGCATATAAATTTTAAAAAACTATCATAAATGCTATCAATATTTAATTAAGTAAGTCAGAGATAAAATGGCGAATTTTCAATATAAAAATTCCTGAACCTATATTCAATTATGCGGTGACTAATTTATTCAATTCTATCTTTCAAATGATAACCAGATAGAGTGAGGTGATTTTATTTATAATTTTATGTTATAATTGGTGTTGTAATTGGACAATAACATACCGTGAGTGTGTCATCAAGTATAGTCAAATAATAGCATAAGAGTTAAATGGCAAATTTTTTTCAATATAAAAATTCCTGAACCTATATTCAATTATACGGTGACTAATTTATTCAACTCTATCTTTCAAATGATTACCAGATAGATTGAGGTGATTTTATTTATAATTTTATGTTATAATTGGACAATAACATACCGTGAGTGTGTCATCAAGTATAGTCCAAATAATAGCATAAGAGTTAAATGGCAAATTTTTTTTTCAATATAAAAATTCCTGAACCTATATTCAATTATGCGGTGACTAATTTATTCAACTCTATCTTTCAAATGATTACCAGATAGATTGAGGTGATTTTATTTATAATTTTATGTTATAATTGGACAATAACATACCGTGAGTGTGTCATCAAGTATAGTCCAAATAATAGCATAAGAGTTAAATGGCAAATTTTTTTTTCAATATAAAAATTCCTGAACCTATATTCAATTATGCGGTGACTAATTTATTCAACTCTATCTTTCAAATGATTACCAGATAGATTGAGGTGATTTTATTTATAATTTTTATGTTGTAATTGAACAATAACATACCGTGAGTGTGTCATCAAGTATAGTCCAAATAATAGCATAAGAGTTGAATGGCAAATTTTTTTTTCAATATAAAAATTCCTGAACCTATATTCAATTATAGGGTGACTAATTTATTCAACTCTATTTTTTTAAAATGATTACCAGATAGAGTGAGGTGATTTTATTTATAATTTTATGTTATAATTGGTGTCGTAATTGAACAATAACATACCGTAAGTGTGTCATCCAGTGTGTCGTGCCAACGTGCCGATCTATCTATGAGCGCATTCCATTTCTCTGACAGTTTGTTGACCTCGCGCTTTATGCACCTCGTCAGTTCCCTCGCCTGTTGCTCTGCGCTTCTGTATCCCCTCGAATCAACGTCACCACCGCCGCTCCCAACTACTAACACACGTATATATACATATATATTGACATTATTGTAAATAAAAATAAACAAAATACAGAGTGTTTAAAAAAAAAAAAGATTAAAAGGTTTATGACAAGAGAGGTAATTCTCCCCATAATAGACAGCAATATTGTTTTTTTTTTTATTTAACACTTATAATTTCTTCCACCCCGTCATCAAAAAAAATTAACCCATTAAAGTTGAGAACAAAAATAATTACTTGCATTCAAATGTAAATTAAACACTTAATATTATACAATGTTAGGTTAGCACAAGAAGAAATTTATCTAAGAATAAATAATTATCGAGGCGATTTCACTTTTAACAAACTTATAAAATAATAAAAATAATCTTAAATAATAATAACACAGAATCGGATATTAATTTGGAGATTTAACTTTCAAAACAAATATTTTATAGCGCACATTTAAATTGTGTATCTTGTACAAATAACAGATTTCTGTTATAACACTAATTAATTATAAATATGGAATTATTAATTACATCGAATTAATAATACTTGGGGCATGTCAATTATTACAGCTAATTGTAGCTGCAGCTATTATATATCAGTTAATACACTGTTATGTTGCAGGAAATTGCTTAACAATCTTCTTTTAACCCTCATGAAGCTAAGGAAATATTGGGACTGGGTCATAATCGATTGTGATATTATTACCCGATCGATTTGATTTTTTAAAGTCAGAAATTTATACCGAATATATTTTTAACTTCTTAATAAAAATGCTTACCCGTTTTGTACACAATTAGGGAAAGAAAACGAAATAGAGTATCGATAAAATAGATTGTAATATCGGAGGGAACTTATAGAGAGGGCTGGATATTAATACCGAGTGCCGTTTGGCCAATAACTTTTGCTTTTGCCCCCCGCAGATCATGACAAATGTCTCCCCAGGAGCCCCAACACCACCCCCTATAACCTACCTGCACCCCACTTGGCTCCCTCCACATCTCTAACATCCGATATCTCTCCAAAATATGCTCCACTCTGAAATATAATTTCTGGCAACACTATTCGAAGAGCGCTATTAGTTAAGATCGATAATCAATAGAAATCTTTACAATAGAATTTTTCTTATATTATATAACAAAGGAAAAAAATTATACCCTAATTGTTCGACACTGCTATTATGTAAAATAAAATATATTTTAAACAATTATTGTAACTTATTTTTCAATTATCTACAAATTTCCTTTTGCTCAATGATTCCAAAGATTGTAATTGGTTGTCCGGAAAGTTCCGGACCGGATTTTCCGGTGCCGATAATTATGAGACTCCCTTCCGAATCGCTAATTCTGGACGTTTTCGTTCGATCAGTGTCTTCTTCATCAATTCGTCCAATCGGGAGAGATACTTTTCCGATTTTATTGTCTCGTCGTTCGGTAAAAGCTCATAATAATAGTGAGGATCCCTTTCCAATCCCACCGGACCCAGAGAGCATTAAGTTCTTCGGACCAAGACCGGCTTTTGGGGTGGTCAAAGGTGTTTGTTTCATCGCGCTTTCCCCCCCCGAGACCTTTTACGCCCGACGTTTTTATAAATTATCCATTTTTCATCCCCCGTCACTAAAATTGATTCGGAAACGGTGTCTCCTCGTTGCGTCTGTAAAGCGAGTCGCGAATGGAAATCTGCGATCCGGCAGATTTTTCTCCGTTAAATCGGAGACGGCTTATGTAGCCAAGCTTCGCAATATGGTCGTTGGATCGTTAATGTTGATTTATTTATCATTTAATCGACGCGTTGTAGAGCGTGTATTATTTTCGATTACCGTTTTAATCGGATCTTCGTCTCCGGCGGAGGGCCCTACCCGGGCCGGTTCTCGATCTTCGACATCGAAATCTCCGACTTTAAATCGAGCAAATTGCACTTCGGCGCAGCCTACAACGAGCTTTGTTCCCGATCGTATTCTAAGGCGTATAAAACCGGAAAAAATGAACGTAGCGTGACCAAACTTTTTTCCAAAATATATATCACTCCGATATATTCAGACCTGTCCTAATACCACCTATCGTAAATCGGCACCAACTTTCCGGACAACCCGATAAAATACTTAGGGCATAATTAACGAAATATTGCGGACTGAGAATATGTTTTGGGAAATGAGAAAAAATGGGGTCAAGAACTGTGTCAACGGTCTATAAATATGTAAGCGTTGATTTGATCGGAGGCAAATAGTGACACCCCCCCCCATTAATATTCATTGAAGCCATAGTCGCGTCTGTAGCGTTATTAATTGTTGTTTAATTTTGATTCATAAACTCGATTATGAAGCCGATTCGCTAATTAGCTAATATTGGTAATTCAAATCGTGGCGGGCAGGTAGATTAAATTTCCAGAATAGGACCAACCTTCGCTGTCGCTGGTGTCAGATAGGGGCGGCTCGTTGGCAATGTACTGTCGGCCCGAGAGCAGGTTGCTTTCCACCACCGGCCTCTTGTCCTCCAGCTGTCTCCTGAAGGCCCTGTGGTCGTCCTGGGGAAGGAAAAAGACGGTCCGTTTTAGTAGCCGAAATCTCGTTGGGAAATTTTCACGGCCTCTCAAAATTAAACCCGATGCCGGGATACTTGTAAAGTCTCCCAAACGTACAATGGAAACAATAAATCAAACACCCTGCGGAATTACTTCGCAGGTCGAGACATTTTAATAAAGCGTCCAATTTCCGCTAAGCAAATGGAAGCGGGGCTTAAACTGTAAATGCGAGGCCGGATGAGAGGAGTAAAACATGTTATTGTTTCGAATAAATCTCGAGGATTTTAACGGTACAATATAAATGATATTAAATTGTAATTCGAGACGATTCAAATGTAATGATTTTAACCGAGATTAAATTAGATACTGTAGAATACCGATAATGGCTAGAAGCCGGTATAGGGTAAGGTTAAATGTAACATGTAAAATGTTATGTTGGAACAAGACTGAATAGTGAAACTAGAATGTTATATTTGGGTGAAATTTCCAAAAATTGATTACCTGTTGTTTAATTAGAGAATTGGTATCGGCGTGCATAGTGGCCAGCGATGTCAGCTCAGTGTCCTTCCTGATAACCCATTCAATTAGCTCCCTGAGTGACAACAGGAGAGCGTTCCAGTGTTCCGCGTTTGATTCCAGCCGATTTCTGAAAACAGTCACCGAAATATAATTTCATCAAACGCTTCGCTATAAAATAAAACCAAACGAGGAACGCGTTCCGAGTGGCGGAAGAACGAGAACAACGAATGAAATTAATAGCAGAATGTCAATTTTTTACATTCGAAACTGAAGATGTATACAGACGAGTAAAAGCTTAAGGAAGGAAGCATAACACCGGATAATGAAAACCGAGCGTAGATCGGCTTAGCAGAAGAAAAATTATCGGTTGTAATTTTTGTCCGTAATGTCTGTTTACGTTTAAAAAAAGTTTTAATAAAAATCTGTTTTTCTCAATAATCTCGTTAACGACATTTTGATAAATGTATCGATCATTTATGAATAATGTCACAGATGATTTTATATGTTCGGTTTATGGGTCAAGAGGTGGCCCATCCGGCTGTGTTCTTAATGAAATTTTGTTATTTGCACTAAACTAATATATAATGAGACACTTAAATGGGGCACTGTCGCTTGAACTGCCCGAAAAACATCCAAAGTGCCGACAGTGACTTAACACAGCGCTACTGAAGACGGCGAGCGGCCGAAACCGCAGTCTAACAAAAGACTAAACCGGCGAGAGGAGACAGAAACCTGCGGTATTCCAACCCCTCGCAGACCACAAAACAGGTATGATGAACTTAAATATTACTCTAATCATAAAATTTGGTCAGTCGCTAAATGCTTGTGTTTCGAAACTGTAGGAATAGGCCTAGGTGTAGATTGAGCTCAATAAGTAAGTTGTGTGTCTTACCGGAAAGAAAAAAAAACTAGATATTATTGGTAAAAGCCTAGTGATACCCCCCCCAACCCCAGTGTATTCGAGTGCTTTCACTCTGCTCAAACGCTGAAAGGGAAGTGGATTCGAACTGAGACCGAGGTGTGCGCCTGTTTTGTCCCCGAGTTTAAGTTCATTAAGGGCCAAGAGCAAGTAAAGGGCGGTAAGCGGGTCACTCCGAGGCTTACCGCAAACTCTGAGCAAACATCGGAAATCCTATTAGCTTACTTACTTCTATCTGGCCCCCACCGCCCCGCCAACCGGTTGTTTCACTTTCGGCTCAAACCTCCATGCGGCGGCGGCGGCAATCCAGTTTCAAATTTTTAAAACGTTTTTAATTACACTGCCGGCCCTCCGGAATAGAAATTTCGAAGAGAGACACCAACCGACGAAACTTTAAAATGCCGCTTTCAGTTGCTATCAGTTTATATAGGATCCATTCTCTTTTCCGGTTGATGGAGTTTTGCTCTCGATACTGCCCGTTTCTTTAAACTTAAATTCCGAACTAATTTACTCTTCTTCATCGTTGGTACATTCTTCGTGTCGGTAAACTTTTCCTCCTTTCGGTATTGTAACGCGGTAAGATTAACATTCCTCGGTTGTAAACCCCATAAAAAAAATACAAAAAACCATAGTTAAACCAACGTTTTTCGACTGATAACGAAATCGAGACATCGTTTATGCCTCTAGTCGGTTGTCTATTTCTGAATAATAGAATAGTAGGCAAAGTAATTTCTTCTGGAATCTAATTACCGGACAAAATAGAGTGGTTACATTATAAAAAAAACTTGTACTACTGTAGGACATTTTAATGGTCGGAACAAGCCGCTCCTTCCTCTTCATTCCTTCAGGTAAATTGGATTTTTTTCTCCGAGAAAATTTACCTGGGGACGCGGGGGTGAAAAAACAAGAAGAATCTTTTCAAGTGGCTCAAAGTAAGTCGGCCGTTGTTTTCAATTTGCAAAGAGACAATACGGCTAAATCCGAATTAAATACATTCCCCTATACGTGGAAATACAAGAGAGATTTTTTTTTTCTATAAGCGGAATACAAAAATCATAGTTGTAACGGCGATGTATGCGGTAATCCGCTCTGTTGGTCTTTGCCAAGTCGGTGCGAAAAGAATGAACAATAAACCCAACCCCCTCTTGAGAACTTCATCAAGCAAAGTGTCCAAAAAGTACAGAAAAAAAAACATCCTTTGCAAATTAGAATTTCCGACCGAGAACAATAAATACCTTACCAAATTTAATCAGATATAGAGCTCTCTCGGTAAATCATTTTTTTGCTTCGGGGTGGGGGGGCGAGGGGGACCGTTTTTCCGTCACGGTCTCATGACCGGAAAAATTTAATTCAAATTATTACTATTAATTCTGCCGGTTCTCATTTCGATTAATAAAACCGAATTTAAGTCAGGGTATAAAAAATTTCAAACATAAAACTAAAAATCCCGCAGTATTTTTTTCGCGACAACCTAATACATTAAACTTGCGTATTCGTTAAAATTATATACATATTAAAATAATTATAAAAAAATTGGAAGTGGAATAACAAATTTAGTTTTGATCGGCCAGCAACACAATAAGGGAGATCAACCCTTCTAATATTCTATACGATGCTATTTCAGTCATAATATCGTACTAGTTTTTCACGATAATGTAAGAAAAATACAGATTTCACTGTAAAATAATGTACAGATATAGATGGGAAGACCTCTGTTAACGGATAAAGTTAATTTCATGAAAAACCAGGAGGTAGTAAAATTGAAATGGACTGTCGATGAATTTTCAATTTAAATTTCTTTTTACGCAGTTGTCAATAAATTAACTATTTCAAACAACAGAATTATATCATGCGCATAGATTTTTTTCTATGCAAGTGATAACCAGAGATTCTGAAAAGGTCTGTTGTAATGCCGTAAATAATACTGGGCTATTAATAACAATACTTAGTGTTACAATCAAATATAGATTGTATGCGTACGGACGCATAACTGTTTGAACTGCATGAAACTGCATGGTTTTCAGCGTGTAAACATGTTCAACATACCCGGATTTCAATACGAATACAGTGTTTCCGTAATCTCGGACTGCGTACAAACTGAGCAATTGCCCGTACTGTAGTAAAATTAATAATCGGTAATGCCAAAACCTACCGGCAACACGAGTATTTCTCATTTCCCCGTCATGACGGGGGCATAAAATAAAGGTCTGGCGGGCGCATAACTTGGCCAAACAAATGGCTATGCGCCGGTAGCGGACCAATTATGAGCACAATTTACGAGGGGCTCGCGCATATTTAACGATATCGACAGAGATACGGGTCGGCTAAGTTCAATTTAATCTGATCCCGCTTTAATGGGAGATTAGTTTTACACACAAAACGGAGTCGTTCGGCCGATTGATTTAGCTTTCTGAGTTTTAATATTCTTTCCGCCAGGGGATACCTAAAATTGGGGTATCTGGAGTAAAGCATCCCCCTAGTGATACTACCTATCTAGAATGCTACTGACAAGATTCTTTAGTTTAGATTGCAAGTTTAGATCGGAAGTTGAAATTGTCGTATTTCATTCTAACTGGACTCCAAGTTAGCATCTTTTCCACGTGAACATTTTAAGGTTTTCATTTAAGAATATTAATCCGTAGTAGGTCAATACTTCTACTACTAACTTATTCATGTCACAGCATACATTTATAGACAAAAGAATGACATGGAATCCTCGCATTAAATTAAAAAGGCAGCAGTTACTCATATTACTAGACAATGTCTACTGGACATTGTTTCAACAATAAATCATTACTGTACAGCACTGTACCGGTACAATTAACAGAAATTATACCCTTCGCGCAATTGATTCAAGCAAGGGTTGGAAATAAATCTCTGATATTCAGAAATTCAGAAATACAATACAGATGGGGAAGAATATTATTAAGAAATAAAAATCCCCCCGATTTGAATAATTATAAGTGAAATCAGTTCTTATTCGTCCAGATAAAAGAATAACTTATTAAGGGCTTTTTACCCTTACTCGTAGGGTCTATAACTGTATGTATATAACATTAAACTTGTTATTAAGTTTTTGGTTTATTGAAATTTAATTGCAAAATTGTATTAAGATAACGGGTATGTTCGGCAGGGCCCGGTATAGTGAAAGTTTCAGGGTGGGGCGGGGGCCGGGGGCTTCGTTTTACGTGCTAATATCTTTAAATTTATACCTCACACCCGAGGGGGGTCGGTGCCGCTTTACTAATTTCACGGAGAGGGACTCATTAATTGGTTTCGGGAACTTTCCCAATTATATCGCGGCCTAGGTGCGGCGCGTATATGCCACATAAAAAGAATAAATTCACCGCAACTCTCTGTCTTGAAAAGTTGCATAACGGCGGTCGTTTTCATCGAGACGGTCCGGCCCAACTTTCATTCGATCGGGTCGTTTCGAAGCCTCGATCAATTTAAATTTCCCTCTTCGTCGAGTTTTTAGCTATTTTTTTTTTGGCGCCCACGTTTTTACAGTACAGTTTATATATGATGTTTGCCCTAAAATATGTAACAGCTCGGAAGTTCTGTATTTGTCTGGAGATGAAACGAACATTTGGAAAGAGTGCGGGATTCGACCGTACCGTCAAATATTAATAGAATTCAAACCCGACAGTCGATAATATTATGGAAAATAATCAATCTCAGCCAACATACACCCTCGAATTATGAGCTTAATAATTAGTCGGGGAAGAAATAGAATTTTTTTTGTCGGTTAACAACAATATAATAGATAAAATATTAAAGCGATATGGGCCGATATATAATTAGTTTGTTTCAACGTATCCTCTGGGAGGGTGTAGGATGAAGGTAACGCGCAAACCCGAGGCGGGCCACTCTGTCTCTGTCCCGAGATCCTCGTTACGCTCCTTCAACGTCCGCCGGCCGAGATGTAAAAGACGCAGACAAATACGGAGGAATTAGACCCGGACAGAGCTCGTGTTCGCAGCCGGGGAAATTACCGTATTTTACCCAAAGGGTAGTGTATAGCGCATCCCTCTAAGTATACAGTATATGACCCGCAGTCTGGAAATTACATTTGTACATTTTAAACGCGTCCAAAGGTGAGCTCACAAATGTCACATTAAAATTGGAGCCAAAATAAGATATTTCGATCATATAAGAAGAAATACAAACAATTAATGAATTACTCTCCCAATTGCCTAGCGTAGCTCTAAACCTGCTCACGTCACTAAAACCGACACGGACATACGGAATAGAACTATGGGGGGGTTCCGCCAAGAAATCCGACATCGCTCGCATCCAAACATTCCAGTCAAAAATTCCTTCGTACCATCCTTAATGCTCCCCATGGGTATGTTTCTAACCGAACAATCTATAAAGTCCTCAACTTACCGACAGTAAAAAAAATTACTTAGCGATTTCGTCTTTCACAAGGACAAGATGTACGTACAACCTCCCAGTTCGAGTGGAGTGCCACACCGTGCGCCAGGGACGAAAGACCAAAACCGTCGCCTACGGTAAAAACTACGGTATTGTCAGGTTTAGTTTTATCGGCCGTTGTCAAATTAAACATATTCGTTTATTCGTTATTGCCGTTAAGTCCGAGTATGTTGTCTCAGGTGGGCGCCAAGTCGTCGTTCCCCGTGTTAAGATCTTCCATTAATGTTAGCTGAGCACACACAGCCGAGCTGTTCGGATATCAATATGCAGAGGGCAGCGGCGGCGGCGGTGCAGATTGGTGGTCGGGGCGTGTACAGGTTAACAGGCACATATATACCCGGTGGTATAGGGGGCGGGGGCGGGGGCTGGGGGCGGTAGGCAGTGGTTTAAGATAGGCGGCAGTTAGTACTAGCGCAGATAGCGATAAATCAATGCCTCCTTGGAGGCGGGGGGGGCGCAGGGAGCGCCCTATAGGCCGTATAGGGCCGAGCCGGCGGTACCGGTATTAAGATGATTGAGGTAGCATGTGGTAACACTTTATCCCCTTAATACCACCCCGCGGGGGGGGGAGGGTGGTAGCGAATTTGTAACCGGGGAGAAGGCTTAATTTCCTACCCCGTTCTGCTTGATATATGAACTTAGAACGACCCCCCCCCCACCAACCCCCACCAACCCAGCACCCCCTACATTTGTGCCCTACAGATAAAAACTAATATTGTTGTAGTTATATTATGTACGAAAGTACAGTAACTGGTTATTCGGTTGTACCAAATTTTCACAAATAAACGAAATATACCTTCAAACGATATTTGTTGCCAGTAGTATTAAAGTGACAAGTTTCAAGATTGGATATCAATAATGCAAATTTCAAATTATAAATAGGAAAGAAATTAACTTAAATTACGAGGATAATCCCCCTCTATTAGAATATTACTGTTCACCCTACTTTTAGAAACTATATATATATTATTCAAAAGTAGTATCGGTTCAGCGGGAATAAGCTGGAATCAGTGTTCAAATAAGAGAAAATTAGGCTGCGTTCGTGTCGCCTTATTGGCACCTGCTATACGGTCCATTGGCAGGCAATAGAAAGGGTTGACGATAATAGTCACAACTGGGGGTTGGGGGTAGGGTCCGCTTCTGGGCTAATGAATAGCACTGTCTACCAATTCGCCGAAAGGGGCGGGGCGGGGCAGGGGCGGCGGGGTGAATTAATTACGCTCTCTGCGTGCTCACGCTGCGGCTCCAGAGCACCGATCATCGATCGGGCGGACGGCGTCATCTTAGCGTCACGGATGGAGCCGTATTTTGAAAAAAATTTTAACGTAACAGCACGGAGGTCGGAGTAAATTGTGCCGATCAATGCCAAAAACTGGCATAAATTAGAGAAAATTATCGAAAAATTCCGGTGGAATCGCGCAGTAAGACCCCACGCTAATCCGGGATTTTTCCCGTGTTCGGAGAACATTTCGTACCTATTTCCATCGTCCGAGGGCAGATCAACTCTTTATACCCGGAGGTGGGGTGTCGTTAACGACTCATCCTCTATCGATTTATCCAATATCCCTACGGAGGTTTATAAACTGATGAAGGGGGAAACAACTATTACAAAAATAGAGGATTGTTCCAATCGTACAGAGGACTCCCAAATTGATCTACTCTCCGGTGGGGCCCCGATGACGGAAGCGCCGGAAGCAGACAACACTCGAGGGGTGGAAAACCCTTCTCCCCGGATGATTACAAAACACAGGAAAAAATCCCTGCTAGTATTATGCGATCCCACAGCAAGTCAGTTTTTGATAGCACATTCTCTGTGTAAAATATGACTGGTACATGTTATTCGGCGTTAATCGCGAACATGCGATAGAAAAATCTGAAAATAAACGACATTATAAATTGTATTAGCTTGGGGAAGTGCGAGAAAGTGTTGACGTCGCATGCCTTCAATTCAGGGCTAATTACTGTAATTCGGGGCCATTTTTTCCCGCACTTTTCCTCAGGTAAATTGTCATGTGATTTACGGTGGCGTACAGGACGTGTTAATGGCTCTATTTAAGAACATTTTCTCGCGAGAACAACGAGAGAACTAGGAAAATTTGAATGTTTTATCTGACCGGCCGTGAAGGGGGGGTGGGGTGCGGTCGGCAATCCGACGCCCCATTTGCGGCGGGATCCAAATTGTCGGGGGTGGGAGGGGGGTGCTTTAAAATTTTCAAGGAGTTAAAAAATGCGGGCTAGGGCGGGTTTTTCCACCCCCCCAGAGAGGAAAATGACTTTAATTACGACATCTCTGGGAGGGGTTTTTTTCAGTTTTCCGACAGGAAAATGGTGCTCCCGTCCACAGCTCAACCCCCCCCCCCGTCGGCTTTATTTAATGGCATTTCCCGGCCGAAAGCGCGCAAAATGCGCTTCCTCTTTCAATCAAACTCCCTAAGTCCTTCCCCGCAGATTGTGCATTCTTCCGCTACAGGTTTATATTTACGTCTGTTGCATGTATATACACGAGGGCAACCCCGATAGTAATGTCCCCTATGGTCGATTAGAAGATACTAATAGATTTTTATTACTATTCGTTCGTGGATTTTCCTATTATTCCTCAAAGTCCCAACGTGCATACTAATTATTCGCTATCCTGTCAATAAATTTTTAAATTAAGAAAAATTATATTCTCTCGAATAAACCTGATAAAAGCGCCCCTAATTGGCAATGACAATATTTTAAGGTTTTCGGTCGGGTCGATGAATGTGACTCGGGGTCTTTTTATCAATAATACGTTTATTCGACCCCCGTTTTGTTTTAAATAGATTTCCGAAACAAGTAATTATCCAGTTCCAAGAACCCCATTCAATAATACCCACTCAATTTTAGTCGCCCGGTGTTAATAATGCCCACGTACAAAAAAAAAAGAAAAACACCCCTTATTATTTTATCGCTACAAATACACCCGAAGAAGAAAAAATACGCCTTCCAAAGGGCCGGCCGTTATCAACAATGTTATTTTTATCTCTAATTGGCCCTTAACTCGCTACCGGATCGCACCTATTTTCTCTACGGTCGGCGGAAATTCAAAAACATTTATCAACTATTGTTGACGATTGCACGTATTATTTTTGGCCACTATATATATATATATATATATATATATATATATATTTTTTTTTGGACGTATATAAATAAATAACGACACACTGTATGCACGATGTACCGCCGCATTAAGTAATTACAGTGTATCGCTCTACGGAAATAGAACTTTCTGATCGATAGAGACGGATCGCGTGACTGTAAATGACAAACTGAAATGCAGCACGAGCGGACGGAAGAACATTATATATATATACATTTCAGTTGTTGTATATAAGTTCAACAAATACTGTATCATTTTATCGGATGTAATACATGTAATGTTCGTATTAAATAAATAAATGGGACTCGCAGAGTTGAAAATCGGGTATATCATCAACAATTCTTGGGTAGGTTTAATACACTTTGCTGTAAATAATATAGACCGGTGCAAATTATGTTTTAGGACTTGAAATGTATCCCTAGAGGAGTGGCGGACGAATGTCCGGCTTGACTTTTGCGGCGATCCTTCGAGGCAGACGGTAATTAAAAATGAATCATTTTGGTTATTACCCGCCGGGAGGGATAATATAAAACTGGTTAATCTTGCGAAATGAACCGCATTCATTGCCGTTAATAACTCGGCGGCGTATGGCCGGGTAGGGGTTGTTTTCGCCGGCCATTACTGTAACTACTGTTTTTACCGGGGGACCGACGTCGTTTAAAATACGCCACCCGGTTAACATTAATTAGCGCCGGCGCTACCGAGAGGCGCGATAATTCACTAACGTTATACCAAACCGCCAGCCGAATGACCGATGAATTTTTCAAAACGGTACACCACGTCCGCCTAATTCACTCTTGGGGGGGGAGACACCAATTTGAAAATGGAGAAGTTGGGATAGTGTTTTAATAATTTAAAACCAGACCCTTTTCAGCCGGCCGCGAATTAAAGGGCTATGAATTTTTCATGAAAATACCGCCGTGACGACGATTCGCAATGTTTCCTCCAACAACGCCGGACAAACATTTTCCTGAATTTTTTTTTTAATTTCTCAACGCGATGTCCCAAAATATCGAAAGGGTTGGGGGAGAGACAAACGCGGCTAGAGTTTTAATTACGTGTGCAAATTAACTAATTATTGACTAATTGTGTTCGGGTCCTTTATATAATGAACGAAGGTTTCTGGAACCAAAACTTCCAGTATGATGCGGGAAGAAACATGGGTTGGGGCAGGGTTTGACCTCCGGCTGTTCCTGTATATTTCCTGTGTTTTGAACCCACCCCAGCCTCCGATCGGAAGGGTTTTTGCCCTTTCCTTCTCAGGAGGGGGGCCCTCTGGGGTGTTGTAAGACACTAATCAGTGACAAGAGTGGTACCAAAATTGAGGAATTGCGGGGCATAAAGTAGGTATTGCTTTATGATATATTATCGCCAATTATAATTTCTCCGGAGAGCAATAAATTTAGACCGATCTGTCCGGCCTGTCGTATATTTAGAGGTCGAGAAGCAATTTACTTCCTAAATTGGTTTTCGTTTTGTTGCCCAACTACAACAATATGGATTAATTCAATTTCGCGGCTCTTGCCTATGTGGGGCCTCTGTTGATTTTGTCGGTTTGTTGAGGACTGGGGGCCCTCTCACAAGGTTAAGTGTTATTACATAGAAAATACGTGAGGTGGGGCGACAGGGCCGCCCTTCCCATACCAAACACTTTGGCGCACTTTTCGAGCCCAACTTTACACCAACTTTCCCCCCACCGCCACACCTTCTCTCTCTCTCATTCTCTCTCTTCTCGCTAGTTTATTCCCTTACTTTTAAACTTCTCCCGCGTGTATAGGAAAAAGTGCAGCCGGCAAAGTCCGGACAGCGCGGTCGGATGAAAGTGAGAAGGGATAAATCAACAGAGTCAAACCCGGAAAGGTGAAAAATGTGACTCTTTTGGCCGGTACGAGATCGACGGCAAAATTATCGGCAAAAATTAACACGCAGTAATGAATAATTATCAAACACTTCCCAATTGAGAAACGAAGCCGAACTGTGCAATGCCGCCACGTATTAATACAAATATTTTGGGACAATTAGAAAGAAGAATAAGCCTTTCAGAACCCACACAACAAACCGACGAAGTGGAGTATTCGTGTTTATGTTTGCACTCCGGTTGCTAATAAAGTTTGATTAGAAACAATTTTGCCACATTATGAAGGTTTCAGTACTGAGAAATCAGTCAAAACTGGTGACACAATAAGTCGAATATTAGTTTTACAGTCATTCAAAACACGAAGCTGCCAGGATACCATATTTTAAACACGGCCAATGGAACTATTCCACAACTGATAAGAAATTTTATGCGAAAAATGATATATTTCCTCAACTGGTCGGACCGATACAATTTAAGCGGTCAATTATTTGTAATAACTTCGTATGTCGTAAATCGGAGCCTAATGTCAACAGTACAATAAGAGAGATAGATACATATATATATAGAGAGAGAGAGAGGCCCAGAGGTCCGTTTAATGAAACCCGTTTTGAAATTAGCTACCGCCGGGCCAAATATCGCATAACGTTAAGTTAGCCCAAATGAGCCCCGTCACCGACTAAACGCTAATTAAACAGCAACGACCACCCCCCACCCCCCCCCCCGCCACAGCCCCATGACCACGAAAAAAAAACACTGGAGCGCCAACCAAGCACGAAAAAAAAACTGAGAAAAACAACCGAAATTAATGCCTGGCCGCGGACATAGCTGAAAGCCGAATAAATCACGCGCTTTTACCCCTTTTCAGGTATACTATTATCTCTTTTATGTGTATTATATTTGTACGGTTTTTATGAATGGGCAAAAGTTGTATCGCTCCGAACAACACATAGGGCTGAGAGCATTTGGGACGGCCGAGCCAAACCAACAAGAATATGAAATTATTCGATAATTTTGCCAAAAATTTTTCCAAACCCCACCACGAAACGGTATCGAATTTTTAACGTGAATGTTTAAATGCTGTTGTAATTTTTTTCTTCAAATTATATTAAAGATAAGAAGAAAATTTCGCGTTTAATAACTACAATTGTTTTCTGGAATAATTTCAAAAAAGGAAAACGCGATCCCGCTCGCCTAAGTAACGAGTTTAAGACGCATAAGAGAGGTTCACCACTCCGCGAATTTCAACGAAAGAGGCTCGATAAAGCATTTATATAAGGGAGGGTTTTTTTTCTTAATTCAATAGAGAAGACTGAGTAAGCGTGACTGGGAATCAACAGGTACAGATCCGGGGGCGGCTCCGCCTCGGCCGTTATTATTGACATAGTCAATATACAGCAGCCTGTTTGCACAGTTTAGACCTTAGACTTCAACATATTCTAGACAGTCACATCAACAATATATTTTCTTACGTAGGTAAAATGTCTGGTGTAAAGTATTGATTTTTCACTCCTGAATTATTAAGTCAATCGCCTCTTTATATACGACGTCGGTTTCGATGCCGATGGCGGAAATCCCGGTGAAGTCGCTGAGCTTAAGTGGACGCTTTTATCAGACCAGGGAAAGGGGGGAAGGATATCATTTCTGGATATTTTCCTTTTTTGACTTACGTTCGGAAAATGCGGGATTTATAGCCGGGTGGAACAAAAGAAGTTTATTCGAGATGAATTGGTCGGGGGGGGGAGGGGTGGATCCGGGTTAAATTCACATAAATAAGTTGTTATTGGTGGGGTGGGAGAGCTGCGAAGGGAAAGAAAGTGGCAGAATATGGAGCCCTATGTAGCCGACTGGGAATAGAGAAGGCGAAAGCGCTGGGAAGAGGAAGAACCGACGAAATTTATGGTCCTTACCCTTATGGGGTGGGTCTCGCTAAGAACTGCCCCCACAACTACCCCGTGGTTTGATTCCTGAATTCAACAAAAAAAAAACAAATCCCGCATTTCAAAATTTTAATATAATATAAAACTCGGGAAAAATGCCCGATTTCCATGTTATTGCGTCGCGGCGAAGTCGGAATATAAATATGAATGAGCGCAGAGAAAGCACTGTTTCTTCGTATAGCGAGAAAAAGGTGGAAAAGAAAAACGAACTGATAATTTTACATTTTCATACATGTACACTACACCTGCTAGAAAATTACTGACAATGATTGAAAAAGCGAACAGAAAATAAATAAATTAGCCGATTTGTTACCTACTTAGGTTGATCGGTTTATTAGAATAGAAAATAATAAAAAATGACCGATTCCTGATGTAGGTACAGTATGTTAATTCCTACCTTAGCTCAAACTTTGAGAACGAAATGCTTGTATACACACAATATGCATACAAACAACACATTCATGACTTTATATAATATATTAACATTCATCTGTATTAAAAAATAACGCCATTTTTATATTGTTTCTATATATTTACAATAATGAAATTCCTATTTATTTTACATGAGAATTTTTGGGTCTATCTCTTATAATTCATATATAATTGATGCTACGAAAATTTGGATTGAACGGAATATAAAATACAAAATCAGAGAAGACGAATGGCAGTATCGCCGGTCCACTATATTCGGTTAACTAGAGGTTGGCAATGAATTAAGTTTGCAGAGGAGAAGCAGCATTATATCGTATCTCGGGAGCAGGGCGGTATTCTTGTTAGCGGAATCATCAAGTATTCCCCCGCTCGGGGGGGCGGGGGGGGGCGAAGACCCGGAGGGCCATTAATCACTCGAGAAATGAGAAACACTTTGGGGGGGGGGGGGTTCGTCGATTTCATCCCGACACAAACGGTTAATTCATAGCGGGGCGTCCAATACACCTAAATTATAATCTTTAATCTGTACATTTCGCCGTCAATATTAATCGTTTTCGTTCCGCGGCGCAAACGACCGCCGCTAGGAACTGAAAGGGCCCTCAATCAGAATGAGATATAACGGAGCGTTGTAATCTAATATTTTCAAACTGATAACGTTTAATTGCTTTTAGCAAGGCCGCTAATTATAGTTCGACTATTGGACACTGTATCATAAAATACCTGCGAAAAACGTATTTCTAATCACCTCAGAGTTTACGGGCAAAGCAGCGTATAGAATAGGATCAAAATGCGGTTTCTTTATAATTAAATCGTAATTATGAATAGAAACAGAAATGGCAATTTAATTCCCGGAATAGGACTCGGGTTTCCGGCTACGATAAGGTCAGAATCAAGTGCAGCGTATGCATTTGTAGTGGTACGCAAGTGTTTGTTGTTATTGCGATATTGTGGTATAACTAATATTATCGATGTATACGAAACCGATTCTGGCGCCAAGATCAAGAAATATCGCTAAATTCGTGCATTGAATAGGCGGAAATTCCTGACAATATTGAACCGACCGACAAAAGTGACAAAAAGTTTGATACTGAATGAATACTACTTCAATACTATTCAATCCTGTCTTACTCCTAATCGAGGCGGCTTAAACTTTCGACTTACGACGTTTCGGAAATCTTTTACCGGTTCCATCACCAGGGTCCGACTCATAAGAGTGAATCAACTTGGGGTTGTGCACATTATTATAAACCTATAACCGATATTCTTCCCACAAAATCACGCGACAATTCAAGTTCCGATCGGGGAAATATTCGTCAATAAAATAAATCGTTCACATTCCTATCTTATTATATACGGTGTTACACATGTAAGGTTAATTGGTTTCTCTTTAGTTGATTCTATTTTCTCTATTTCAGGTGAACGTGGCGACTGTTTCCTCAAAAAACGGGGACAGTCGGTGTCGTAAAAAATTCCCGGATATTTTATTGGAGGGTGGCCAATTTTTCGCAGGAAATATGTTGTGCAGGGCCCGCCGACTGAGTAAGGGCCGACCCCCAAAACCCCCTCGATTCCGTACGGCCATTAATCAATCGCAAAACGGGGCCGAAATAATACGGAAACAAAATAGCCGCAGGGGTTAGTGGTGGGCGCTCGGCTTTTCCGCCCCGATAACTCATGAATAAAGGCAAAGCGCCACCCTTGTTCACTCAACTATTAAGAATTACAAATTGGAAATCGCAAATTATATTCATTCAATATCGGAACAAGGCCGCTTATCTCGCTAATATACACCTCCAGTTCAAGAAATTTATACCGATAAATAGTCCAATAACAATTTAATACAACGTAATTTAAATTTTGGTCCATACGAGACTATATCTTGTTTCAAGGCATAGTTCGATTAATGATCCGCAGAATGAATATACAATTTTGTAATTCTCTATTTCGTTATTATACAAATCCTTATACAGAATAATTTTTGACGGACTCGAGCAACATAAACCTTTTGTTCGATGCTCAAGTTACGTTCAATTAATGCCAAACCTTATATATATTTTTTGTCAAGATATTAAAGAAGTCGGAAAATATGTAGATGGACGCGAAACGAACCAATTAATATATTTTTTTAAAAACTAGCCGTGTTTGACCAGAAACACCGTTTCTGTATATCATGGGACCAAATTGAGAAATTGAGAAGTTCGGACATTGTTGAATCGTTCCCCGTTTTTTTTTTTCAGAATATTGTAATAATTAGAAAAATTCACAGCACTCTGCCCTCTATAGCCTGACTAGAAGGAAATTGTAGAATAATTAAAATAGATAACGTCAAAGAAAATTCCTCAATTAGTAACTAGGCGATATTGTAAACGATCTATCAGAGATTGAATTCAGATTTTATAATAAGGGTGCCGCCTTAACTGTACCCTACTAACGCTCTAAATTAATAACGGTCTCTTCAATGAAAGGAAACGGACGAGCGTGGCGGGGGCGGGGGGGGGAGGTCGTTATTAGTTTAAGTTTAAGACAAGCTAAATTGTTATTACACTCGATGGGAAGAGAACATGGCGCTCGCGGCCCACGTTAAGGTAACCACATCAATCAACAGTGGCGGAGAGCTGGCATAAAGCTTTAGACGGAGAGAAAATTAAACTGCAACAAGATCAAATGCTATAAATAGAAGATTTCGCAACTAATTTTAATAAGCTACTACTGTGCGCTTACTGGACGATAACCATCCAGCATGGGAACAAACAATTGGGCGATAAATTTTCATTAAATAGTTGAGAATAGATAATCCTAATTTCTTATCGCGCTAAATAGTTTAGTCCCATTGAGGACTATTAGTATTTTCACGAAGGATACAAAATTCGTATGTCATTAACTTGTACTAAAATTCGCTACATTTTCGCTGGAACGATACCAGTTGTCATAAAATAATTAATGTTAAGCAATTACAGTAATTCCACCGCAAGGGGGCTATAGTGTAAAAATTCATTTGACAGGGGAATCCATTATTCAATTTCATTATCTTTCTATCGTGATTTAGTTAAAAAAAAAACAGAGGAGAGTATTTACAAAAAAAATAATAAAAGGCAAATATTAAATGGCATAAGCTGCAGTACAAGACACTTTCAATTATAATCAAACTGAAAGGAAGCGAAAGATGTTTTGTAAATTTGTTTTTGTACAAAGATCGAGTCAGCGATAGAGAAATTTCTTATGAAAGCGACTGTTTCCGTGGCGGCGGACCGAAACTTCAGGACCGATAGCACGGTTCGGTCCCTCGGTTCTATTAATTATCGAGTTTCGGTTCCGGTTGGCGAACTCGAAAAGGCGGGTTTCGCAAGAAGAAATTCAACAGGAAGAACTCGTCCCGTCCGCTCGCTCCTCCAGAGTTTTCAGATAAGAGGGGAGAAAATGAACGAAAACTGCCCTTTACGATACCGACGACGTTTCGCCGTTTTATGTTTCTTCGCTTAACCGGTGGGCTCAATTAGAGCAAATTTCTTCACAATTCAAGGTAAGGCCCCCCCCCTCCCCCAAGTAAAACCGGTTTCATTGTTCGGGGGCAAAAAAAAAACCCGTCCACCGGCTGAAACTTTAAATTGGCCGCCGGGCAAAAACCGAAGGAATTAAAGGGGGAATAACAAGGGGCGAACGTAACGTTTAATTACAGCTGAGGTAAAACTAAGCGCGTCGAATACTGACGACAATATAAACTACCGAGGAGTTTAAGAGACATCTCATAAAACTGGAGTTCGCGTCGAGTAGAACCGCGTTTTGAACGCAGGATCGGACATCTAAACTAAAAATTCGAAACAAACAGAAACTACCGAGATACGCAGTACTTCATTTTCAAAAACTAAACTATTAGACCTGATTTAAGTCATTTCAAAACATAGTATAGATGTATAATGCACATTTCGCGATAAAACGTTTATTGAGACAATAAGTTTAAATATTGTCCTTGTTCATATTTATCCTATATTTCTGCAGCATTTCGAGTAATATATTCGGGCGGTACATTTGTCGAGCGATTCTGGAAATTGTGCCTTTAATAATGTTTTTTTTTTATTTCGGGCCCATATCTTTCTTAAATAGGGCTCGAATGGCCCTTGGGAAGAGACCTTAGAATTGTGCCCACCACCGCAGTAGGATTTATACAATGGGAAGGCGAAAGTTAATATAACGGTAATATATTTCTCGCTCCCCGACTGTAGCTGTTAGAACAATGGGGACATTTAATATTCTAAAATGACTACATTCGGCAGTACTGTTCAGAAATCTGGTCAAACTGAAATAATTGCGAAGGAAAAAAACGACTCTTATATTTAATTATAATTTCTAAAAAAAAATCTTAATTTGAATAGCATCGGCAATGAGTAATAACAATAATGAACCTAATAACTATTGTCACTAAAATAAAGGCTAGATTCAAGATACATTGCGACAGTCTTCTTGAGGAATAAAGTTGCTCAAATGACCAGCAATATTAAACTATTATGAATCTAATATGATATTTAGATTTATAAATTTTATGGGCTCGTGTAATTTTCAGGTCACATTTCAATTTATCGAGATTTTAACAAATAATTATAGCTTTTTTCGTGAGATAGGGCATAAATCTTAATCCTATAACGTTGTCAAGACAACCAATATCGATATCAATTTTTTTTTCATTCGCATATATAGGTTTATAATTGCTGATTTTTCGTTCCCCCCCCCAATTTTTTTTGGATTTAAAATAAAAATTCGGGCCATAGAGGGTTAATTAATATTGAAATAAATGTATTAGGGTAAGATGAATAATAAGAAACAGTAAATAGTATGGGGCATTTTTTATGAATGTCACAGCTATTATATGTTATATCTGTTGTAGAATTTAAGCATCATGTTCGCACAGTGTTACTGTTTCAAACAGAATTAATTTGACTATGAGGACGAGCTGAAATGGTCTAACGGATGGAGAGAACAACGCAATCAGTTTTGGCTGTGGCATTAATTTATTAATAATGTTGTTAAAATTTATAATTAATAAATAGTACAGAAAGGTGGGTGTTTTGTCTGTTGCAGTTTTGAACGCATACCGCTTTAAAGCTGAGGATACAGTGCCCAATATAAAACCTGGCCAGCTAACTACTTATTGAAGTAGGCGAGATAAATTCGCCATTTCGGCGAGAACTTTAATACTTCGTCCCGAGACTTACTTACTCCTACCTCCTCTTACACTGGCATTATTATTTAAATTGTTTAGAAAGTCGGTTAATTGCAGTTGTCATTTTATATGGGCCACGGCGGGCCGAGAGAGTTGGAGACGTCGATTTGATGACATTAAAAATGCATTTCCCAACAAACTTTATAATCTCACCAAGTCCCGCCCCCCCCCCACCCCCACCCAGGGCTCATTGAACAGTCTTGCCCTCACCATTTCACTATTCTGGGCTTACATTTCTAAGATACTCACAGTGGAACTTATTCACTCGTAAATTGGGTAATCCAAATTTAACATCTAAACCCGGTATTAATTCTATTGGGACCCAATTTTGTTTTAATAATTCAAAATGAAATACTAAAAAAAATTAGTTAATTCATAAATTTGAATTATGCCAAAATATTTAGGATTTTGTGAAACAGAAAAATTCTGATATCATTCCTTGAGGCGATATAAATTTTGATTAGTAGGCCGTTTTTAAGGGCGCAATTTTGAAACTTTTCAGAAGTTTCATTTAAAAAGCTTGAAGAACAGTTGACAGAAAGCTGACATCATTCTAGAGATTGATCTGGATGAAGAGAAGCACGATTGTTCGTCGAGGGCTCGATAAACAAATTGACTGTTATCGGAAAATAAAAAAAAGTTTTTTTTTCTAAAACAAAGTTTAAATCACCCTTTTCTCTTTTTAATATCTATACGCTATTAAAAAAATTGTAGTAAATCTGGGTACAGTTTGAGTAAGGTATTTTTTAAACGTTTTTCCAGAATTCATCATATTATGTCAATTGCTTATTATAGTTTTGCATTATGCATATCTCAAGGATTGATAACAAACTAATCTACCTATCCATTTTCCTTCTTTTCTCAATCAAGAAATGAAAGTCGGGCGGATAAATCCACCTTGAGTGGCTTTCCACGTACTCTCCTAGAATGACGACGGCGGAAACTTACTTACTTAAAGTCGAAACAAGTACAGATTCCCCCTCGAGTTTGCGACCAATAAAGGCACAATCGGTGATATACGGAGCTTTGAAAAGTTAAGTCCGCCCACCGCCACAACCCCAACTTGCAGTTATTGTCCCGGAATTTACGCTTAAGACGGCGGGGACTTAATCAACGGCAATTAGAGGTACCGAATTGTGGAGCGGCCAGGATCAGCGGGTGTTAACGCGCCGTGCGCGTTAAAGTGCGCGTTAACGTGCGCGGCATATGTGTGACCCGCTTCCCCCACAATACACCCGGCACCACCTGTTTCAACTTCAGCCGGCCTCCTTCTTTATTTCAGCCCATATCTTACAGCTTCCATGAGCGGCCTCCTAATACCTTAGGATTACCAGCCAAGGGACCTTCAGAGATTTACAACGGGACAGGGGACTGTTAATAAAATGGCAATATATATTCTCCGCCCAGTGGCGACAGTTAATATTCCAAAATTACTAGAAATCCATTCTGAAAACGAAAATATTGGCGCTCAAAGGAAAAATTACAGTTCCAATGAGTTTATATAATTGATAATTATTATAAACGATTTCCTGAGGAACAGCGTAAAAAAATTACGAGCAAGTTGATGGTTGATGGTCGATGGTCGAAGTATTTGGATGAACTTAGGTTATTTATAGGAGACATTTTGGCATTACTCCTATTGCTAGGGCCACTTTGGTGAAACCCCATAGGGCCCATTTATAGTAAAATTTGTTGAATTCCGGTTTTAAATAAAACCCGATGGGGAACATTTTTCTATCTAGCAGGATGGGGATATAAAACGTTTATAATTGGTCATGAGAATATCGACTGGGTCCGCCTCAGTAGTCTGCCAGAACGGCTTTCGGCGGTCCGCCAGACAATGCCCCATCTATTATACAAACCCCCCAATCCACCCCCAACAGCCAATAACACCGACTAATTTGTCCAGGGCGAGGTCCGCGCCACCGCCCAAATTAATGTATTTGACCGACGTTAATTCGGCGAATTTAATGATACAATTAATCCGAACCAATAAACGGTTCTGGCGGATTCGGCTGAAGAGAATTGAATTCGAGCCCCCCACAATCCCCCTCCGACCACCCCACTATATATACCATATACAGCATATATTTTCCGACAAGATTAATGGAGTTATTGGGATTTGAATTTTTGAAAATTAGATCCAATCTATAATTTATTTCTACCCACGAACGTCGACCTAAATAAATACGAGAGAAATGCCTAGAAAGGTTGTTATTGAAAGTATTAAAGTTTATGATATTGATCGCCATTATAAGACGGGATAAATAGATAATAATTAGAGGAGAAATCGATATAGAAACGGGGGCGTTACAACGATACTGACAGTATACAGGAGTAACAATATTTTAGTGAATGTTACGACCGTCATATTATTGCGATTTATTGTCTCCACTACTTCCAATTATTGAAAGAGGTGGGCTTTTCGCAAAATTCACTAGAATTTCATTGGCAAAGCATCCCTGGAAATGTGAACCCGGTTGGTTAATATAAAATTGGAGAGAAACCCTAGTTGCGGCATTACATGCTGGCCTTATTATGAACTATATGAAAAGCAGTATTACAAAAAATAACAATAATGTGTTCTCCGGATCCGTCGGTTGACTTTGGTTTGAACGTTTAATTCGGTTTAGAAATTCAATATATAAATTTATTATACATTAAATAGGGTAATAAGCAGGCCAACTAGAATAGAACGAAGAGAAAAAACACATTTTATTCCAGTTTTTACTTTTTCTTCAGGCCCGAGGACCTTTAAACAGTCAACCGACATTTTATGTAGGGTTTCTTGAAAGCAGAGCGTGACCTCCAAATGTTGCCTCGAGTCGGAGGAAACAAGAAAAATGTTCATCGAGGTGGATGAAAAACAATGGTGGCCGGAATTGGAGGGCGGGAAGAGGGTCAAGACAGCCCCGCATCACCCCACCACTGGAGGGGGGAGGGGGGGGGAGGCAAAAAAACAACAAGAAAGTTGTTGAAATAATACGGCCAGCAGGAAGCAGCGTCCTGTGGGCACATGCGGGACTACCTCTAGTCACCAATTAGGAGGCAAAAAAGTGTTATGCGGGTTTATTCTTTCTTGGGCCTAGTACGAGATCGGGGCGAAGACAACTAATAAAATTCAGGCGTTCAAAAATAAGTTTTCCCCGCTGACTGAATTTTCTTGTTGAAATACCATACCGTGCCGGTAGCTAAGACTTGGGGGGTGGGGGGTGATTATTATCAACATGCCGGAATGACTGATATAAACTAGAAAAAGGTATAATATGTACCTGATGGCCATGCTCTTGTTCTTGAGATGGTGCCATCTCTGGTTCATCTCGTCCAGTCTCCGCTGGAGCATGACCGCGTCCTCCTGGGAGGCCAGGCTCCCCAACAGCTTTCGTCCGGTTCCATTCAGAGAGGCGAAAACCTCCTTGTGGCTTTCTATCTCGCTCTGCACGTCCTGAAATACAATACGACAATTAGGACCGAGAGACGAGGATGGGCCGCGAAGGTTCGGAATATCGTCACTCCTGAGTAATACCTCTCTCGTTTTGTTTTATTATTTGAACTTTCGTCAATCCATATACAACTATAATATTAGACACGGAAGAAGTGTGTGGAAACAAAAAGAGCGATAATATTCCAAACCCCTTATCGGTCTGACAGTACAATATATCGAAATAATTTTGGCGTGTTCTCCCGGGCCGAATTTACAACAAATTGCCCGTATTACAATTACAATTAGGAAGAAAAAAAATACGCGGCCGACCCCCAAGAAAATGTGTCTACGGAATGACAAATGGACAGTCGGTCTTCGAAAGCCAAATGGACCCGAGGCTTAAACTTTCGGAAAGGGTAAGTAATGAAGGGGGGGATTTATGTGGGGGGAAAAAATTAGCCCCCAGACGACAAGACGATAATGCCCTTCCGGTCGAGGGGGGGGGAGGGGATTTGGTCGGAATTAAATGAAAAGAAACCACCCCCGCACCGGGACAAAGAAACCCCTCGGGGGCAAGAACAACAATTCGAACAAGAAACAAGGCAAACCTTTTCGAAGTTCCATAGCAGTCTGTAAATGGTGAAGGATATGTAGATGATCCTGGCGTCTGTTGTACACGAGGCCGGTCGCCGAACCCTTATTTTGTCGGTCCCTTTTGGACGAAAAATTTTATTTTCACTTTAGCCCACATTTTTTTATTCCTAGTCCACTTATTTGTCAAACCGCAGGGATTGTTTCACAGCCGCTCGAACGATATTTCACGAAGCGCCGAAATACTATCTAGGATTTCAGCGACCGCCCGTTACAAAAGAAGTGTCCTGCGTAACACAAATTAAAAAGTTTATCGAATAAAATCGGAACCTAAGACTTTGTGCGCGTCGGACTCTGATGAGTTCCGAAAGGTTCCTCACACAACATTACGCGATCTTACCGGAAATTAGTTCGTTTAAACCTGATAGGAATTAATCAATAGGAAATGCTACTTATTGTCAAACGGCGCCCAATAGGCTGAAATTATTTCATAATACGAAAGAAAACTATTTCAATCATGTAGATAAGGAAAATTATGTAAAATCTCCTAAGTTTTTAACGGAAATATGGAACACAATTCTAACAATTAGAATTATAAATAATGAAGATATTATTGTCGAGAAGAATAATAGTCTCAACGCAGCAAATTCGTAATAGAAATTACAAATCAGGAACGACTAAGCCGCCAGCTCCTGTTAGGTTCCAAGCCTCTGACGCGGTTTGAAAGAAACTTTTGATGGATGACCGTTCTTTTTCTTCCCGAGTTGTTTCTGAATTTCTTCACAAGATGTTTTGGGCCAGAGATCAACTTCTCTGTTAAACTCTACGCCCTCGCCGAATATATAAATGCAATATCAGACCGACCTACAGTGAAAACACGCTTGGATTTGGCGAAAATGTTATAAATGGCAAATTCTTTTCCTCAAAACACCATTCTATTATAATAGATAATACTGATGAATTAGTGTCCGCATTAATGCATTGCCAACAGAATGCTTCACTCTATTAAAAAATAATTAGTTTTCAATACCAGCCACATGGTATTTTAGACCAGGCCGGCAAGAGAAAATATATGAAATCAATTATTGTTCGATCGGGAAAATTGAGAATTGCGAAAAAAAGGTAATTCGGTAATCATTTCCAAATTAATCTACCGACCCAGATGCACGCGACTGGGGCTTATGATTGATGGTAAGAATTTGAATGATAAATACGCAAAAGGGGGTTGGGGTGTCGGAGGGGGTGGATTTCGTATTAATTTCACTAATCCTCGCACCACCACCGACCCACGCCTGACTAAATGAGAAACATTAGTTTTAACGTTCTATCTACATTCATTGCCCTAACCGCTCCAACTCTCCAGACATAGTCCGCGGCCGGTACTATTACGAGTGCGTACCAACTTTCTCTGGCTACCACAATACCCTCCCTCTCCCTTTCTCTCTCTCTCTCCCACCCTCTCACTACCCTTGTTCAACCACGGGAACGTCCCTTTCACCCGCCAACAATAAACTACCAGATAGCATCATAACGATTATCGGTCTCTCCGGCCTGCGAATACATCCACTCGGAGCTCCGAGACTTGATACTGGATCAGTTATTGCATAAAAGGCAAAATTATGGAGATGATTCGCCACACAACATCGGCGTACGGGCAAAATATAGTTGGGGAAGGGTACGACCGAAATAATAAAGAATTCATTAAATCTCAAACAAAAATTCAGAACGGGAATAATCAGTACGAGGGTGATTTGATAAGTAAGGTATTGAAATGTACAAATGCATAAAATATATAATAGATGAACAAATCCAATATCGAAAGTTCCAAAATGGATCGGGCAGGCTGATGATATTCGAAAACCTCTCGGCCGAAGAAATATCTCAAATCAAAAATTTAATAACAGGAGATGCAATAAATAATCGCGGCGCTAGTATTTTAGAAACATTCGTAATTCGGGCCGGGAATTACGCGAAAAGCGAAATGTTTCTGCGCCCCCTCCCCCACGGAAAACCGTGAGGTATTACAGATCGCGCCGAGAGTAACCATTTGCGAGTAACAAAGTCGTTTGTCCTAATCAAATACACGTTGGACGACGTCGAGCCCAACTCCCGTTCGATAAATCTCTGACCGCCGGGGCGCGCGCTTGGGGGCGCCGGCCTAAAGAAACAAAATATCTTAACAATATTTCTTCCGAGTGTAAGGGGCCGGAGGAGGCTGATTGACGCGAGTGTGCAGGCGAGAAATGAATATTTTATACCCCGGGCTTATTTGTAATAAGGAGAGAGAGAGAGCGGGAGGTCAGAAGGGACTTTATGCGGGATAGACGCCCTCCCTAAAGACGGCCGAACGCCCCGACCGGGATAAAGGGAAGAAGGATACGCGGGGTGTATTCCCAGGGGAGGGGTGGCCCCCCCCGAGGGGATGAACAATTGTTTTTCGGCCCCGTTACTCACAATTGATACCCCACCCTTCACACACACACGTACACAATAACGGCGTAATACAGTCAGTACAATATATAAAGTTAAATAGGTCCCATAGAATAGGTGGAGTTTAAAAAATTGATAAAGGGATAGACCCTAATTCTGGATAGATACAGGAGGCAGTATAGATTAAAGGGTTTATTGACAAAATGATATAGAAGGGAATTCAAGAAATTAGCCGACCGTCCGAAAAAAAAAAAACAACGCGGAATCCAATTTTTTCGCCGTCCAATTATAGCTCGGTGACGGAGTCAGTTGGATCAAGCGGGGGCGGATCGGATTACATTTAATTAAAATGTCCATCGCCGAGGAAATAGAGGACTCGGTCAATTTAAGTGTCCGGTAATTAGGTGGACATTAGGTCCCTCCCCCCCCCCCGGCTCCAATTACCTATCGGTTCTAGTCTGTCCTTTTATTTAGGGGGTTCAGCCAGCCCCAAGGAGGAAGCCGACCCCTCCCCTCACCCCCATCAACCCAATAACAGGCTGGGACTGATGGCAGTTTAATTGAAAACAATTGTTGATCCCACCACATAGGCCCACCGAGCCGGAGAGCATTGTTTAGACACACAAAACAAAACGAAAATTGGATTCTCCAACTGGGACTAGGAAGAGGGAAATATATCTGATTCTATACTGTTCATTCTAATCATTTTTATAAGGCTTATATAAATCGACTTAACCCTCTATGGGCCCTTGTAACTTAAAAGTTTATTTTTTCGCTCGGTGAGAGACAGGATTGTTCACTGTAGACAGCTGAAATTATGTTGATGCAGTTTACAGGATAAATAATTCAAAATCGCCGATCCATTACAGCATTTAACAATCAGGTCGTACTTGGATTTAGAAACTAAACACACTTCTCATTATACTTCGCCCTAATGTTGATACGGTTATATATATATATAAGTGACACGGCTAAACATTCACCCTCTACATATTGTCCAACGTACGGTCACTTAAGTATTCTATCTCTAGGCGGGGACAGCTACTTAACAAGACACCGGGATTATTTATCCGCAGGAAAAATTACCGGGAGCGCGAAATAAAGGGGAAAGAACAGGCGAAAGGAAGGAGCTATAAAACAGGGTAGCAAGTGGAGGAGAGGGACAGAGGGGGTGTGGCGCAAATTTACTAGAAATCAATTGAGGGGTGAAGTGGGGGGTTCTGAGTTACGGCTTTGGAATATATACTTTAGGAGTGAGCACAGCCACTGTGTAAATGCGCCTGTGTGTGTGTGTCGGCCCTGTTAAATCCCCATAAATAAGTTGTTATTGGCTTCGGGATGGTGGGGGGGGAGAGGGGGCTGGGGTAAAAAAATACTCGGTAATAAAAGTAAGGCGCCGAACGTTACGACTGCAATAAAAATCGAAAGATGTTTGACTAATAAAAACCCAAAGTTTTCTTCTTCTTCTTCTTTTTTTCCTCTTCTCTTTTAAGCCTCGGGGACGATAAAAAATTTTTCGGCCGTGCCCAAAAGTCATTTGTAGCGCCAATTTTACGGTCGGGCGGTTACAGCAGAGTTCTGCTTCGGAGAATTACAGCTTAGTTTGTAAGGCCATTAAAATCAGGACGGGGGGGGGGGAGGGTTATGAATGAGGCGTTAAACGCGATATCTACAGTCGATCCATTTAATTTTACATCGACTTGTTTGGCTCCAGCCGAAAAAAATTTATAAATATTTGAATGGATTTAGATCTGAAACAGCACGACCTTGGACTAATCCAAAGGCGGAGTGGAGTATCGCCCTGTACAGTAATTTATTCCCTCGTCCTTTTATATAATGCAATGTGGAGAGGGCAAAACTAATTATACAAATGTGTTGTTAAATGTTTTATTGACTGAAGTGGCGAATGGACAACATTCAGGGAGATCAGGAAAAACAAGGAAATTAGTTCCATTAATGAAGCGAAGATAAATAATATGGATGGAAAATTTTCTCTACGATTTTTTTTTTATTTTAACCGATCACGAAATAAAGCAATGACTACCAAATACGCCATATAATTTCTATTTAATTGTTATATTTTTAAATAATTTAATTCAATATCATTACATGATCCATCTAGATAAGAGAAGTCTAGAGAAGAGAAGTACATATTTTTTTTTACCGCCCGCGACGTTATTAACGGGAAAAAGGCCCGGGGTATAATTTATCATTATTTAACATAAGTGGGTTAAGTCCGAAGGGAAAAGCCGCCCTTCTGAGCCTCTCCTAATAATACAAAGGGATCGCTTTGTCCTACCTTACGACGACTTTGCCCCCTTTTTCACAGTACGAAACCTATTTGCAATTAAAAAAACTTCTGAAATAAGAAACACCGCATCGTGCACTACTCTACCATTTATTCCTTAATGCTTTATAATATCTGGTACGATGGAAATATAATATTGTATTGGTAATTATGCGATTAGCATACAGCGATATATTCCACTCATATACAACTAACTAGGCTCCCTGCATGATACAAATTTCAGTATTTTATACTTTTATTTTCAAGTAAAGGATTAAAATTAATTTATTATCTGTGATTTTAGGCCACACAATCCCTACTTTTCAAATCAGCAAAATCTACGAAATTAAACTATGTTAATATGTTAAGCGTACAGTGCATTCAGCCTGCTGTTTTAGTATAGTGGATAACTTCCGTCGTAAATTAATAAAAGCGCATCGCTGTCCCGCCCTTTTTATATTTAATTAATTAAATAGGCTAATGAAGGCCGAAATATTAATACCGTTTCGTCGAACGGAAGAATGAAAAAAACGACAGCGCGCTATCAATCAACCGAAAGTTTCATTAATCAACCTGTGATAAGCCCGCCCCCCGACCGGGGGCTCAACGCGGGGCCCTAAATTAAGGCTACGTTTTTGATGATAAAACATGTTTAATCTTTGTTGAAATGTGCACGAAATTTCACAATTTATAACTATTCCGCAACTACTGATTTACCGGTATTGTACAGATTCAAAAAAAAAACTGAATAGGAGAAACAAAATGTAACTCTCACGAGCGCACAAACAACAGAAGTGAAACTTTTTGAAAGTTTTTATATATCGGTGATTTTATTGAATTATTACGATTAGGACGAGGAATGAAAGGGTGGCATGAAATGAAGAAAATGTCGAAATTCACGCTGAAGTCTTTGAAAAACAATTTAAAATTATCTTCCCATAGTGGGGTTCTTCCCACAGCATTACGCCATCCTACCGTGAAGAATTTCTATTTCGTATTTTCGAAACTCGAGAGTTTGCTAACCAAGCCAAGTCGACATCACACTCTACCGCAATGTTTATTTCATTAAATTAATGCAGTATTTTTTGTATGCTAATACATAAAATAAATTCAGTTGTACAATATTCCGTTTGGCAGGTCTTTCCGTGTTTATGGACATAAGCTTTGGCGGATAACCCCCAATCAACCGGCACCTTCGGAATTCCCAATTTGAATTGATTACGATGGGGAGGGGTTGACAGTGCGCTAATTGAATTTGATCAATTTACAATATATTCGGGCAATTTACAACACGGAGATTAAATCCTGGCTGTATATCGTTACGGAAATTGGTATTTCCTGTAAATAAATCCCAGAGATTTCTGGTAAAGATTATGCGAAAGATGTCATAGTCGATGATCATCTTCTTTTTTTATCATGAAGCAAGAAGTAACTTGGGGGCATGAACTGTTGGAACACGCAGAAAATACGATCGCACCCGTTTTCCCGGGGAAGCAGGAACTCGGCCAGGATTTAAACTAAGTCCCGCTGAGAATCGGGAGCCGTCCTCAGAGGGTACATCGGTCAAAAGTAGCTCAACCCCACCTTAAACCAATTTACCGCCGATCCGTGATCGGCATATTACCGATCGGATCGATATCGGTGTACCAATAATTTTTCTAAATTGGCCGAAACGATATTTCAATCGGTTGCGAACAGTCGAAGACAATTCGCGATTTGAACACGTTTTAGACTATGCCGGCGATTTTTACGATTCCCCTTAAATTTTCCGCCCCTCAGAGCGGCAATTTTATAATGTGTGGCACTAATTAATGATTAATACGCGGAAAAACTTAAGAAGTAATTAATTTTTATATGAAAATTAACGAAGCGAGACAATTTAATTTCTCTAGAAAGAAAAAATTCTCATTCCCCGTGTAAAATTTAACATAAATGACGATAAAACGCAGTTTTCAGGATACGATCACAATTTTATTGAAATAAACGCGAAAAAAGCGTCTCTGTTATACGGCTTTCGGCAACGGCTCGCTGTGTGTATTTTATTTCCATCCCACAGTAAATACGAACTCGAAACTACGAAGAGAAAAAAACCACTGGCCCCTAAAGCTCCGCCTTCCGAATATTAAACATTATATTTGACGAAAGCTCGTTGCAGTAAATACAACCGGTTGTATTGAGGCGATTTGCACATCGGCGGGGAGTATAAAACGAGAAAGAAATCACTCGAAACGGGTCGAACAGCGGGCTCCGATATCCGGGCAACATTGGAAATTTGATTTGCCAATTTTCGGCAATTATAAAAGTGTCATCGGCGTTTCGTATTGGAAAGTAGTCGCGGTCTGTTGACACGGGTTAATTGGAATCGAGAACGCGGCTTCGAAAGGCGATCCATTTTTCATATTTGTTTCGGATAATCAATGAGCCAGTCGGTGCACAACACTGACCCGCCCCCTCCCCCCCCCGCCCCTCTCTTTTTGCACCAAAACCAATATCCCACTTTCCCGTTTAACTGTTGGGAATCTAACAGAAATTGCCGGTTTTACACTTCAGCGAGTCGAGTGGGGAAAATCATTTTTACAAAACGAACTCGGACAACGTACGATTTTCTAATTTCATAATCGAGCGATATCATATATATATATATAGACTCAACTTATCTCTACTGTCACCTGTATTAGTATATATGTTGGTGTCTTTGCCACCAAATGAAGGGTTTTATCCTTTCCACTTGCGGGCGTTGTTCCGCTTCCATTACATATTCTATGTTAATATACGTATGCACACCTTTTTTTTTGTGTATTCTTTAACGGGAAAATAAATTTGTACAACGCCAGGCATTGTAATATCCCCAGGGCGTGGAAAGCCGAGACAAAGCCGATATCGTGAACGTTTCCGCGAACCAAAATAGGCGGGCGACGGTATTAAAATGTAAAGCAAACATAACCGGGGCACATTTTTTGTATTGTCCCAGTTGCGGTCGAAATATAAGTAAGATTGATCCGTTGGGCCATTTCGGCCGAATAAAAATAGTCGCTGGGACAGAAGCAAACATGTCAAACCGCCTTTTATATCCAGAGTATTTCCCCCCCCCCTCCCAAGCCCGCCGTCTATTTTTTTTTAATCTGTCCGCCCCTTGTCAAAATTCATTTATGCGTTATTTAAACGGAACGGCGGGGCCGGGAAAAAGATAAAAACGACCGCGCACGGGGGGGGGGGAAGAAAGTCCGGATGAATTCGAAATGAAAATCAACACAGCGGAGAGTTTAATGCGGATATCAAATGACAGCTGACGGAGTGTCGCCGCCAGAGGGTCCGAATACAAGCCATTTATATTAGCACGAAATGTCTTCTGTCTCGGGGATCATCCTCTCCCAATACCTTTCCCAGTTACGGGGGGCGGGAGGAGACCGGATTTAAAACGGAAAATCCGTTTGTATTTTCCTTAATATCTTAAGACAGTTACCTCCATTTCACTTTATATTCCCCCGGCAGTCCCAAATTAGTGGAGAGTTTGAAACAATATTTCGGCATTCTCCGATAACAATTCCAGACAATGTTACTTTTATCGCGTATAATAATTTTTTTTTTTGTACTATAGTGATTATATTATTTTTAATTGATCCAGTCACGACCGATCTTACCGAAAAAATATCTCAAATCGAACGTTCAATGCGCGGCAATAAATAATCCAAATACACTGGCTATTATAATAGCGGAGAGTTGATAGGAAAACCTATTGTTGGACTGAAGAAAAGTTTCCGCCTAAAATCAATTGAAACTATTGACGATAAACTGTTCTCAACTGTAAAATAGGGGTAAAATCATAAAGAATTCATTTTACCCCATTTCAGCCACAATATACAACACAATAGGTATTATTCGAACAGAATTCAGATTGACTGAAAAAGAAGGGGAATAAACGAATAGTTATTTCACAAGCTTTGAACAAAAATACTTTGTCGGGATGAAAAAATTTTAACTGGAACGAGCGTATCTTCCTAAATAGAAATTTTGTTAATAAAAACTATTTTTTTACCATACTTATCAAACAGGGGGAGAGCAGGTTTTTAATAAATATAAATGAGCGTAGAATAACGAGGGCACAAACGGGTATAACTTCGGAGAGGGAGGAAGAGAACTGGAGAAACGCACGATAAAAATATTGCGTTGTGAAAAATTGAACCATCATTTGGCCTCTCCCTGGGTAGAATAAGTGAAGTGGCCACTTGAAAGGGATATTTTGCTAGAATTTCCTGTCCTCCATTCAATAACACCCAACCCCCCGCCCGCCCCCGCCATCCCCTCATCAATTGGAGGTCGAGGTAATTTCCATCACAATTGACTACAGTCAACGTTGTCAACTCTCTCCCTCTCTCCCTCTCCTCCTGAGAGCTGCTTTTCCTTACCCGACGGAGGATTGAATCTGAGAAAAACTCACGGTTCGGTGCATTCGAATGATAAGCTATCAATCCGGCGTAATTTAATTATAATTATTATACTCATTGATAGTTCCGGGTGATTAACTTACGGCAGTCAAAATATACAAGGCTGAATAGTTTATACATCTAAAAGTAGGACCGATTGCCACTTATATGGCTGTAAAAAGATAAATGCGGACAACGGTAAATAACTGCATTTCATTTATATAAATAGGGATTGACTATTCGGCCGATGCAATTCGGTCAAACCGACCGAAGCCATTCGTCGGTTCAGAATTATCAGGGCCCAAATAAATTAGGTAACAGCGGGTCGATTGACCCATTCAAGCTCTCAACTAGAAATAGGATGTCCATTCCGGCGACGCTTTCAGCGGCTCTAATATATATATAACAAATAAAAGGCTGTATATATTCCGTAGAGATAGACCGAAGGAAGAGAACGAAATATTTTCTCTCCCGTCCGTTGTCAAATTTCCCTTTTTCTTTTCCGACCGCGTAAGACAGACATTGGACTTTTATGCCGTCCATTCCAGGATAATCCCTGACCTCAACCAGGAATGTTCCTCGCCTCGGAGGATTACAGACGGCTACAGGGGCGGGAATCCGAGGTTGTACGTCAGAAATAAAGAATTTTTCAGACCAGTGTCCGATACGAATTTTCCGATGGGTACTTCGACAAGACAGCAAGGCAGGAAAAATTTCCAAAATGCCACTGATGTAACTCGAAAAACGTAAAGTATTACAGTAGCAATTCCTACGAATTTTAATAATAGGACAAATAATAGATGCAAATATTTATTATTACGTATAAAATAAAAAACTGGGGACATAAGTAGTTCGGAAGTCAACTAGATCGCAACGAATTATTTCAAATACCATACTTCAGAATTGTTATAATTTTTCTGGACAATGTGCGATATACACTGCCTGTATGCGGGAAAGTTGGAGAATGGAAAATTTGAAAAATTTCAAAAAATATAACACCAGTTAAAAGGTGAAATCGATGAAAAAAAAGACAAAAATATTTCTTTCAATAATGGCCAGACTTTTTCTTCAATATTTGATTGCGAAAAATATCAACGTTTTTCTCGACCTGATACTGAAGATATGCAAATTTTTAAGCCCGACACGTCCACTAGAATTGTAATATATTAAATATAGTGTCGATTTCAAACAAGAACAGAACGGGAGGTAAAATGGGCGTTGATTTTGTCGGTCTACGAAACGGATTTCTGGCCGCAATTCCCGCCTGAAACTGCCGAAAGAAGCGCGACCGCGCCGGCGTCTGAAAAAACCGACGTACACAGTACAATTACCGACCGTGAGAACGACCAGATAACAGAATTTACAATGGACGGCCGGTGAAAATTACAATTACGGAACGCCGAGAGGCAGCATAACGGCTCGGTGGGTCTTTTCAACAAACAAAAAAAAAACAAAAAACAAGACGGATAGAAACCTTCTATACTCTAGTGCTAATCTGAAAACACGGGTTTAATTCCCACGAAAGGGGAGAAATTTACGGCAGCAAAAATTGTCAATTTCATAGTTTGCTCGATCTCGCTGGTTCGTCGTCTTTTGCTAAACGGTTTCGGCCTCTCTAGCCGTCTTCAGTAGCAAAGAGGAGACGGAAAATCATGAACGCTAAGAGGAGGTATAATGAGGAGCAATATAAAAAGTAATCGGTATTATTATGGGTTGAAAATGTATAATAACTATTGGATATTCGAGGGTAAGTTGATAACTAAGGTATTTTGCAAGCAAAAAAAAAATTTTCGGACGTTTTCGGATGTTGAGAAATAAAAATAATTCTGTTAAAAAAACGGTGTTAAATACAAGAAAACATTACATCTGTACAATGAAATATCGGACGGAATCGAAAACTATTATCGTACCATCATTTCCCCGATTTGTGTACATAATGTTAACTGAGATTTTGCCGAACCATATTGATGAGAATTTTCACATCGCATTGATACAATAGACGTGGGTATTGGGTTGTGTGACGACTGAGGGGCGCGAGGGCGTTAAAACAAGTAAATCGAAAAAGAGCTGTTTCTATGAGAGAGAGAGAGAGACGGAACAGTTGTCAATAGCGGCTGGTCTGTTTTGTCTGCCAACGACAAAATCTTATGGGGTAAAAGTGGTGCGAAAAGTGGACCCCCACCCCGCATTGTCCCGCCATGAAAGACTCTTCGCCACTTCAACGTCTCCCCCCCCCCCCCCAAAAAAACATGCCCCGAGTGTCGAAGCAGTTCGAAAAGCATTAACGGCCAATTCAATTCTATGTCCACATTATTATGTACATAAAATATATGTTATATTTGTATTAAAAACAAGAATTTATTGTTCCACTACGTTAAATATCATAAATCACAGCGCGAGAATACACGCTTAACACTTAATTTTTTTTCGCTTAATACTGTCTGTTTGGAAACCACCCGAACGGGCTCCCTAGTATTCTAGGGGGTGAACCCTTACCTGACAGAAAAGTAGATTATCTGTTAGGATTATGACATAATTTGTATTACTGAGATAAATCCTCTACTGATGTTTTTTTTTTTTAAATTAGAAGTTATTTTTTTGTCGCGACAAAATAAAACAACCTGCCGCGGGGCACAATTTGTGTCGACGCCGATCGGATAGGGCGTAAAATCGGCCGTAGACAGACAATAATTACACCGTTTTAATTAGACCGTTTTAACTAACGCAATAGGCAGTTGTAAAACCGGGCGGAGAGATAACGAGGCCCGGGGCTGATCTTAAGAGTTGGGGGGGAGGAGGAGTTGAGACCTTCCAAAACCTAATAGAACTAGGAGAGCCCAATTAGAAGAGGTAATTGGCATCTGGGACAGGAGCAATAACTGCTGCTTAATAACACTTAACGTTAACCGCCGCCGGACCGACTCGGGAATTTGAGCACGCGAAATTAGTCCCCTACCTTATCTGACGCGAGCCGAAACGTAAATGGATTAAGAGATATATTCAGTTTCAGGGTACAATTTATCACAGATTTAGGTAAACCGGGACCTATAATGAAAACAGAAAAAAATGTCTTATTCGATTGAAGGAATATCGCTTAATTTTTAAGGGATGAAAATTCCTTTTAATTGGAAACGAGGGAATAGGAATAAGTGGTAAATCAGTTTACCCTTCGCCGAACGAATTACTCTTCTGATTATAACACGGTTTGAGGCGGTTCAATGCCCAAACACGCCCCATTAGTCGGTTTGATTGGTAAACTGCCAATTTCCCCCCCCCCCCCGTCAAAATAAAAAATGCGTATAAAAATTGTTTTGTAACGTGATAAATATTATTGTAAGTTGGAATTCCGGTGACGGACCACGTAACATTATTGTTAGTAGAGGGAGAATTATTTCGTTATCTGTTGTGGACTCGGTGCCACTTTTAGTTGAGAGTTAAGCCCCAGTTCGACTCCCCGGATTAAGGTCCCTTTCTCGATGGCCGATAATTACTAAGATTGATCGAACGTCCCGATTTTAGTATTTTAATTGATAGGTCGGCAGAGGCCGCTAATTGTATTAATACATCAGGGCCTCCGAGGGACCCGGCGGTCAGCCCCCCCCCGGCCCCTTCAAAACACCATCAATTAATCATAAACACTGTACACTATTAATCTTATGGTTGTTATATACAACTCGAGTAGTAGTAGCGGCCAACAGTAGCGACGCCCTTTCGGTCGACGAACAATGCACGAACTCCGGGTCGCCCCCCCCCCTCAGAAAAACGGCTTTCTACCACGAATATATACTTGTCCATTATCCATTGCTAACATAATATACATCTGTCCACTCAGGTTAATTATTACTATCTCTAATCACTGAGTAGAATTCAGACAATAAATCAGACTTGCGTAAGTCTCACATTACTGAAGATTCTATGAATTCTGCCTCTATTAATAAATCTAAATTTTGATTTTACTACCAGAAGCTGAAGGCGATATTACATACACAGTAATGGGTCAATAAATTTATGCTGAAATTCGACAGTCAGCTTTGTACCGTCGAACGAGGCTTACTACCCAGTTCGTATTAGAGATCGGGAGATTAGTTTTAAAACAATATCGGAACAACGTTACAGACAGTGTTTATTTATGGGCCGAGGTTTCGCGCCGGTATATACGGGGCACGTGGCTCGCATTAGGAAGATGAAGGCATTTTCAAATTGCCCGAGGGGGTTGTTTTCTCCCTCCTCCCCCTGCTCCCCCGCGGGTACAACATTAATCTCTTCGCCTCGAGGTGAACTCCGGTCTTCGAAGGGTTGTATAAACGTGCGTTTTCGTGGGACGCGTCCCGGCGACAACAATGTGCGCGTCGCGACAACGCGTCCTAATCAGGAAATTCAGTTTTCAGTCCTTAATAAAAAAAAAATCGCCTCCAACAATAACCTCTCCTTCTCAGTCCCAATTCGCTTTATTCGATGATACGCTTACGAGTATTTTGACCGTAGGTTTGGAAAATAGAAAATAAATTGAATGAGAAACTCCGACGAGAAGCTTTATCCACTGCGAATAAAACAATTGTACGGTCGGCGGTACGCTAAATGGGGTTGAACGGGGGTCGGACTTGAAAGGAAATAGTTGGCCGTTAGAGATAGTTAGGGGTTGAAGCCGGGTCCAGTTCAGCTCCCGCCCCATAAGGAATTTTGAACGTTTCAGAAATCCGCCCCGCCTCGCCGTCTCGCGCTTCCGGCATACTGAAGGGGTGAAACAAGTCGATGAAGGAAAAAAAGACATTTGTAGTAACATTTTTATGCCATTGTAGGCAACATTTTAGGCATTCGTAAAACATTATGCTGGTCGAGAGGTACAAAGAAATTGAGACCAATACAGGCAGACGAATCCTTACACGTTCCACATTTGTCACACAATATACTTCCGACTTCGGACGCCGTCCGTTGTTGGAGTTCAAATGTTCCAGATTTGTCCCAATATGTCCCCTACACTACAGTAAATAACAATTTCACGATTGATATATTATATTTACGCGCTTCGTGTACACCGGCCCAGAGTTGAGAAGAAATGTTTCTCAGTTAGTTTCACTTTGAAATAATTCGGTGTTAACTTTCACACTTCATATTAGGGTAGTCCTGCAAATTACTATTTAGAGTGTTGCACGATGATAATACTCTCTTTGCATAACACCGGCGCCGAAGCGCCACTTGTTATTTGTTTCACACGGACAATAACAGAAAATAGTTTTTTTAATAACGGAGGTCAGTGGCGAAATAAATTTTTTCTAGACGAAAAAAATAATCGAGAAATCAATTTTCTCAGTTTTCGATACAATTTATTAGTCATTTTATTTGGGGGCATAACATGTTGTGATCGATCAGTCGAACCCATTTTAGTTCCTTTAAAACATTTTTAATGGATACAGAACGTAATAAAAGTCCAACCGCTGCCTCTATACTACAAGATCGTATTTATTTTATGCACTTCAGAATATATCAGTGCTGACTGGACGCTTCCTCGGTACATGACATGCTCAGGGTCACGACCTATGAAAAATGAATTCTACAAATATTTTGGACAAATTTTCATATTGCAGTGAAATGATCTTTCAAATCTCGAGCTTTCCCATAATATTCGGTGTCGTGTACCGGCGTTATTAGACGAAGAAAAGCGACAAGAGAGAGAGAGAGAGAGAGAGAGAGGGATAGTAAGTAGTTCCTCTTCCAAAGTGTGAAAGGCAGTGGCTAAGAGGAAAGAAAAGTAAATGTGGGTTGGGGGTTGGGGGTGACCGACATTAGCCAGGGGGGCTCTGAAAGTTTCTGTCTCGCTAGTCTCCGTGCGCATAATATCTCGGCCCCAGGAACCATCATGGCGCCGTTTGTGTAACTTGAACAAGTTCCACCGGATTTCGGACCGGGGAGATAGCGGCCAGAACTGTGGTGTGGCCGGACAAAGTAACAGAATATCAAATAACATAAATCTCCCGGAGCGGAATTTAATATAAGAACAAGCACTACGGAGTAGAGGTTTGTCCGTTAATATTCTGTAGGTAAATATTTGCAGTATACGCCGTATAATTATACGGAAATGACAAATTTATAGACTGTAATATCATTTGCGACAAATATCAAAAAGTCCAAGATGGTCGTTTAAATATAAGTCCACAATTTTTCGTTTAGAATTATTTCTAACCAGTATTGATTGTCATCGATTTGTTTTTATACCGTTAAGACGATATATCCTTATTGTAAATACAGAACTATCGTGAAATATACTTGATTTCCTTTAGTTTTTCTCAAATAATGTGGTTTGACACGCCAACATACAATAGTATAACATATCGGCAGACCGAAATTAGTATATAATCGCAGTTCGTCCATTCGCGATAACATAACTTCTGCAGGCCGCCCGCCTTAAAAGCGTTGGAAAATATGAAATATACGAGAGGACACGAATCGAGCATAATAACTGCGTCATTATTAACCGACGGTTCAATTTCTGCCCTAATCTCTCCAGCCATCACTCCGGTCACCCATTGATAAATTCGAAAAGTTCGATTATAAAAAAAATGACTTTATTCCCGACGCTTTAATTACCGTACTTAGTGTTTCGCAAGAAGTATTAACGAAGTTTCGGACGCCCACTTTACAGAAGCCCCACGCCACGGGCGATTAAAACTTGGACAGGAAACCCCCCCCCTATCGAAATAATAATTTAGGTTTTTGTAGACCTTGTGTTTGGTGCTGCGTGGGGCGAAGAGAGGCCGAAGGGAAAGGGCTAGCGTTAGATAAGGTAAAGGTAGAGGGGTAGCTGACGCGAAGTGCAATAAGTCAGCTGGTGCTTTGCGGGTGGAAAAACCGCCCACCGTCACGTGACAATCGAGAAGCGCAACTTTATGCCTCGGCAATTAATTGAAAAAATTTAAGAACGAGAAAACAATCCACTTCTTAATTTCTTTGAACGGAGGAAAAAAATTACCTCCCCTCCAAAGTGGCCGCCCCCGGGGCGAACGGCGAACCGCATAAAACAAATATAAATTAACTACACAATATTACAAAGAACTCATTAATTTGTCGGGGGTTTATACAAAAGTGTTCTTCTGTTTCTCCTTTTTTTAATATCGTGCAAACTGTAAACGGCTGGGATGATGAAACGAAAAACAAACGAGTTTTTTTTGTAGCTTAATCCCTGTTGTTTAATTCTGAAGGTTGAATACTGTGATCATCATCAATAGAGAAAGACTGGGGTTACAAGACAATAGTGAAAACTCATTTATTAACGGAAGATAATTTTTCCTTTTACTTTTAATACATACAAGGGGCGTTGATTGATTTAGTTATAAACCCTCAAGTGCAGTGCTTTCGCTTTGCTTCACCGTAAACGGAATGCTACCGACGACGGCGAACAGCCAAATATTAACACTGTTTTCCTCCCAAAGAATATTAGAAATGTATGCAGTAATAATGATCTAATTGAAACGAACATGTAGAAAGGTATTGGTAATAAATTCGAATTTTAAGTTGCCAAATCCAGATAATCAAGCCTTCCATCGTGTCGAAAATACATGGTCCCATTGTCACTTGAATATTTTTACAATTAAAGAAGGTTAAATTCCAAAAAAATGTCGATACGTAAATACTTTAGTAAAGGTTTCCTTTCATGGCGTAGCAGTACTCTTCCTGAACTCACACGAGAAAAAAAAACATAAAATCCGTCGGCATTTTTTATGCCTAATGCCGTTTCCGGAGGAAATAAAAAAAAATATTGAAAAACTTAAATTTCCCGATTCGATGCCTAGATTTATGGCCGGCCGGAAAAGGTATATCGCCGGCTCTATAATAAACTTTATGCAATCCGGGCAAAGCGACTGGGACGTGCCTTTCTGCTTTGCTGCAATCTCCTTCCACACTAAGCTCATTAAATATTTTTATTGGGGAGTGTCTCTGGGCTTGCGTGGATGGGGGTGGGGGTGGTGTAGGTTGCGGGGGAGTCCCGGCTCCAAAGCGGGGGTGGAAAGCTGCGGGATAAAGTTAAAAAAAAAAAAAAGGGGGAAGAAAATCCCGACCGCCCAGACCCTCCCAATTAGTTGCTCCGAGTAGAAGCGAAAAAAAAAAACACAATGTACTAGTCTAACCAGCTTTAAAACAGAGTAAAACTTACCCAACGAAATAATAAACACAAAGCGAGAATACGTTTTGGGAACGATTCGAACGGAGAAAAACCGAAGAGAAGTAATTTATTTCTGAAAATCAATTGATCCTGATACCGGCAAAAATATTTTATAAGTAACGTATAATATACATATATTTTATAAGAAATTAAGTTCATAATACATATGGGAGAAAACTAAAGCAACAGGCTGAGTAATAGAATTTATGAAAAATAAACCATACACACAAGAATGGTACTAACAACTGACATTTTAAAAATTACAAGTATAATCAAAAGCTACAGAATGTTGCATATTAATTAGACACTAGGAATATCTGCAGGAGTATTCGCAGTTATTTCATATTAAAAGTGGATTAAATACACTCTGTAATTGTGAGGAATGATACTGTACAGCAATGGTCTACAAACTTTGTCATTTTTTGGGCCCATCCCACCCTAACTATTAAACTATTTCATTAAATAATAATTAATAGTATTTACTCGTGCTTTGATTAATTTTCAAATAGAACTAAATGTATCTAACTACTAGTTTAATTTAGCATCACATTTAGCGGAAAATCAGATACATAAGATCAATTCACATTTGTAATAGTTTCTTTTTTAAATTTGAAAACTTGCTCAGGAAGTTTTTGGAATTCCCGAACGATCGAAATGACACCCCGGTAGGAAGCGAGTCAGAAGAAAATGAAACAGAAACAGAATGACATGGATTCGTACCAAAAATGTCAAATAAGCTCGGTCGATAGCCTATTAAAACTGCTCAGCGAGCGTGTTGAAAATGCGACGTCCAAATGAAAAGGAAATTATCGGACGGTGAAAAGCGCTTTCCCCGGGCTTTCGGTATCGGTTTTTCAATATTTCCAGCGAGGGGACGTCTCCGCCGCCTCCGAGAGACACGCCAATCCTCGGCGTTGTGCGGGTCAATAAATAGCCTACACGCAAGGGGTCCGGGGTTGGGGGGTGGAAAGGGGAGGATCTCGGTTCCGACCCTGTCCCACCCCTCTCGGAGGATTTATGACAAATCGCTCAAAAGTACTTTTATATTTCGGGAGAAAACCGGGATCATATCCGATATAGAGAAAAAACTAGTGAAACGCCGTATATGAATAATTACTTTTCGATAACATTCGAAAGGAAGAATTAGACAGGTTGTAGAATTTTCAACACATTACCCTCACGTGTATTGAACAATATCGTTCTCTTGTCGATTAATCTTGTATATCAGGGGTCGGCAACCTTTTTCAAAATAAAATTTCTTATGCGGGCCGCACATTCAAATGTAACTTAAATAGTGTAACTTTTATATCATATACGAGTATAAATATAAAAAATTTATTTGTTACCGACACGCTATAATAACAATAATGTCGGAGAACAAAAATTTTACAATTCTTAAAAGGAAAAAAAGAAAATACAATTCCAAGTACATATGTATAAGGAAAATAGTTTATCTTTCATTTTATTCATTCATTCTTTCATTTTATTTAAAAATAAACGCGCTTTTTGTTCTCGAATATTTTTTGATAATTCGTTTAAGTCCGATCGTTTTCGGGATACTGAGATCCTCAACAAGTTTTGTAAATTTTCATCCGTCAACCTCGTTCTATATTTTGATTTTATGAAATTCATTCGCGAAAATGTTTGTTCGCATAAATAGGTGCTTGAAAAAATACAAATCGTTGATTTTGCAAAATTTTTTAAATCGGGAAATTTGTTTTCCGGTAGATTCGAATAAAACGCGATTAAATTATTTTCATCGAAATTATTTTTATATACATTGTTAGATGGCGAATCAATTAACTCTAATTGTAAATTGTCTGGCGCTTTTACAATATAAAATTTTAAAGGATTTTCAAATATTAATATATCCGTTTCTGTTGCATAAAAATCTTGAAACCGATGACGAAAAATTTCATCCAGTACTTTTAGTGACTCGATAAAAATATTTGAAGGACACTGTTCGTCGTTTTTGGTTAAAAACGATTACAAATTAGGAAAATGACAATAATTATTCTCTTCTAAAATAGGTTTGTCTTCTGTTAGCGCCCCACTTTTTCACTTTATAAATTTGTCCGATTTTTCCTAAAATTATATTGCTTTAGTGGGCCTTTGCAAAAAGTAGTAAAAGGCCGCAGGTTGCCGACCCCTGTTGTATATAATAAAAGCTATGTATATATTCAATAGTTCCGGAGTCGGGGTTGGCTTTTTAGTGAAATTTAAAGGATACCGGACGATGAAGTCTTGAAATATTGTTTAATCTTGAGCTCCGATTTGAAGAAATTGGAGGTAGAGTTAATATCTTGCCCAGGATGTAAGTTAATCACCGGCGGTACACAGAGCGGAGGCCACCTGAAGCCTGATTAATTAATACCCCTATATTACCGTTATATATGTGTGTGCAGCCAGCCTTGGGGATAATCCGCCTGACATAACTAAACGTTCCGACCGAGATATACGTACATCTATATACAACTATATATCTATGCACATTTCCTGACACACACACACACATACACAGACGCCGGTATATATATATTCCGAGGGAACGTCACATTGTGTATGCCGTTCGGGTCCGTCCTCAGTGAGATAGGGGAGATTTTAAACGCGGGCTAAAATTCTGAAGAATTCTTCAAAATTCTACAAATTTTCGACCGAAGAGCCAGTGATTAGATCTCGATACAAGTGATGGCTATGCGTAACGAGAATCGATCGGGGGGAAATGGGTTCCGATATTTTTGCTGAACATTCTGATCGAAATTTGCAAATTTAATCGAGACAGAAATATAACAGTCGGCCCAAATTTTATAGTAGTACCAAGCTCAACACTAAATTTCAATTACTATTAATAGAATATTATCGAATATTACATACAAAGGCTTGAATCCTTACTATTATATACATTTCGGGTACATCTCTTATATTTTCAATCTGTTCAAAATTAATAACGAATATATTATTAATGACAAGCAATATGCAAGTAGTTAAGTAAATACTCGAACAAAATAAAAATTGACAAATTCAAAGATTTGTTAATTAACTTTAATAGACTATAAACCGAGTCTATCATCATTAGAAACCAAATTAATACGGGAAAAAAATTCTTATCATTATTTTTATGGAACGCTAAATTTAATAAAATCGATAATTGCCTGCATTGCAGCAATTTAGAATATTTCCGAGACAATTATGCGAGATCTTGAACGAAAACAGTTTTGAGGAGTTCCGGCCACTTTCTTTTTTTCTTCTTCAGACCAATCCTAAAACTCCCGACGCCGTTTAGAATGCAGAGAAAAGAGTCGGACAATTAAAAAGTGTTAGAGGCTGCGTCCCACCACCAATCGGAATTATAAACAGGGCCAAACTGAAAACACAAAGATCAACTCGTTCTGCGACAACTAACAACAACTGGGGGCGGAGGGGGGGGGTGGGGGTTGTTGTTGTTAACGAGACGTCTAACAGTGAACTGAACTGGGGGTGGGGGTTTGAACCAGGAATACAAATTGGGGGCGGTGGAGGCCCCCGACATCAAATTTTGATGTTTCTCACAGACCGAACTTCAGTTTACAGCCCAGCGGGGGGCGGGACTTGGGGAGCCGCTCAAGACGCCTCCTTTCGAAAGGATTGAATTATACATCGGTCGTGGAGATATACTTTGGCAAAGTAAATTCGGATTTCAAATTTTAGAGACTTAGAACGAAAATATGATTATTAGGAAAACGTTGTTGCGCCGGCCCGTCGACGTTGTTCTGAATCGAAAATAAGATTTGAAATTCGAGATAAAACCTGAGAAACTGAAACCTATATATATAGACTATATAAATCATAATTTGCGCATTTAAATTACGCATATACATGAACTAAATACAATAGTTTAATTGACTGAAATTCGAACTGAAATTCGTACTGAAATTCGCACTGAAATTCGTACTGAAATTCGCAGTGAAATTCGTACTGAAATTCGTACTGAAACTTCTCTCCACTATCGTACTCTACCAATAAATTTCTTAACTACTATAAAATTCTTATATACGAAAGTCTGGCTGCAATGGGTTGTAATTGTTCAGGAATACGAACTACCAGGACCGAAATGTTGTCAGTTACTGGTAAATTGAAATTTTGTAATTGAGAAACATTTTAAACGACTACTACAGTACAATTCCCGAAGACAATTAAAAAAATTGACGTTGTTGAATGTTGACGGTTAATTTGTGCTGTACGTTATTATTGTATTACTGCGAATATAAATTTTTGTTATCCTCCACAACTTCGTTATAAAGTGACTTGGCCGTATATATGGGTTTAATCAATTTTTGATACATTTTGGGTGGATAGAACTGAATACAAAATAAGGAATTTCTAGGCGAATCGGACCAATCTAGGTTTTATACATGGCCCGTACGGGCGGTCCCCTCAGGATCTAGTTACAGAAGAGGGTCCGAGGATAGAAAAAAAAACGTCCCACCCTTGTCAGGGACAGCAGAGCGTCGTCTAGCGAAGGTAAGCCGGTCGGAGATATTCTAGTACAAGGCATTAGTATTCAGGTGGCGGCGTCATCTTAACTCGCTCAGGTAGTGGCCATTAAAAGCATCTTAAAAGGGGAGGAATGGAGTCAGACCGTGATTCGGTAAGCGATCGCACGACCGAGATACGGGGTTGGGGGCAGCAATAAGTCAACTGAACTACAACGTCCGTACCGAAACTCCCAACTGAAGAGGTAAAACGTCCGTAAAGAGCATCTGCAGTAAGCCTGAAATTTGTTTTCCTCAACGAATTAGCCGGCGACTGAAATTAGCTCAATAACACTTCAGATTATAGTACCATTATGAAAAAATATCTCCTATCCTTCATCGTTGAAAAAGTATATTTTTTCTGGGGAAGTTAATCTGTATTTTCGGACGGGGGAGGATAGGAAAAAAAAATGCTCGACATGTGAAAAATCGTCTGTAAAATGTATCGACTGTGCGGCCGGCCGGCGGTGGTCTATAAAAAATTCACAACACGGCGGAACCCACTTCTCTTCTTTATTTTTTTTTTCTCCCCCGACAATAGTTCCACAAGTTTCGTTTTTGACCCGAGGCCGCCCTTGCCCTTTTAAAGGCGTTTTTCGCACGCGGTTTATATTGTTTCACCCCGCACGGCCTATACATGGAATAATGGCCGTTTTGAAAACAAAAAAAAAAATTGAATTTACGTCCAGTAAGAGATTTAAGTTAAATAATAAACAATACTAAACATTGATCAGAATCTTATGAATACACGAGTACATACATTATCCACGCCATATCTGCTCACTATAACTCAAATTAAACATACTATATAAACCGGCATAACACCTGCTTGAACCCCCAAAATACCTCAAAACTGCCAATTTTATAAAATGTTATTACCTTGAAATTTACCGAGGGAAGAAACATATTTTTTTAATAAGTGTTTGGAACATTATCCGTTTTCGGTCTCTCACAAGCTATGTCGTATTCAGCTTGAGGCCTTGATCAGTAGCTAAGTGAGTCGATGAAAAGTAAATGAAATGGATACAGTCAATGTACACGAAATAATTCTAATCAAAGTTAATTCTCAACTAACGCCGGTCAATTTTCTACAGGAATTTTGAAAATGAAATCGCCTCCGGGTTCCGGGCCCCCTTTTCACCGGTACCGAACAGGCTGTTTTCTTTATTTTGTTCCGAACGGAACACACCGGCGAATGGGAACAAAAATACGAATCAATCCGTGTCGGTTTGTGTTGAAACGGGTAGGTAGGGGTAGAAAAGGGGTGTAGGGGGTGCATTTACCCCCCGCAAAGTGTTAGGCCTCGTTCTCTCGGCGCAACACAATGATCCCGGTCGAACAACCGGGCCTCCACCATTCACATCGGCCCAATCAACGAAAATAAACTTTTTTTTTTTTTTTAACTTAACACAGTCAAAGTGGCCTATTTTGGAAGTCTTTTTAGTGCTAAACTATAATCGTACGGTGGGCCCATTAAAACGAATTATACAGACGGAAAATTTATGGCATCTGACGTATTTAGAAAAATAATTGCGGGAACTCGGAATTATCACTGGGACCCCGACGATGGAACCGGTAAGAGTTCCGAAACGTCGGAAGTGGAGGAAAGGGCAAAAACCCTTCCGAGGTCGTTCCCACAGCATTACGCGATCCTACAGGAAGTTAGTGATAGTCATCACGACCGTTATTATTTTCTTTTTCCACTCGCTTATTTGGCCCAACTTGGACCAGGTTTAAGCCACCACTGCTCAACCAATAGTACTGTTACTGTCGTCACTCCAAACACAAATAAAAATCATCAAACGTACAAGCAGTGTACAATCAATGTAATACGATAGATCGTATGTTTATTTATGTTAGTTTTAAACGGTCCCAACTGTGTCAATTTTATTCTAAAAAAGATACTGAGAATTATATTCCGTATTAATTCCGTATTCAACCATTATTATTATTAGTTCCGAGAACGAGACTGAATATCCCTGTAGATGGCAGACATTTTAGCGGTCTGGTTGGAAAAGGGATAAAAATTGAAGAGCGGCCGGTTAAACCGAAAAAAAGGTCAAAAAAGGATAAAAACCGCGGGATATAATCTGGGGTTAAACAAGACAGGGAAGGACAGTGAAGCCCTTGAATAATTAACAACGCTTAACTCGGGGCCCGACACCCCCCCCCGCTAGGTCCCTGAGAGGATCGAAATATGAATTTTGAATTCGCGGGCTTTTCGAAACTCTGCCGGGAAAATCTCCCTGCACAGAATTCTAAGAAACATTCGGACAGTGCTAGCGGTGAACTGTCGGCGATATTAATCGTGTGTAAAAGGGTAACGCTCGGTCGCCACGTTATAATAATAGTGTCGGAGGTGGACAATTTTCCCGATGCGCCCAAATGGCCTTCCGCTCAACATATAGTAGATCAATTAATTGTGTCTGTCCGTTGGCCCATATATTCCTAATCAGGGCTCGGTACAGACAGCCGACCGCACGGTTAATGCATATTGTTTGTCGCGGCTCTGGGACTCCTCTCTCCCTCCCTCCCTCCCATACCCTCCATCTCTCTCTCTCTCTCTCTCTCTCCCTCCCTCCATCCCTCTCTCACACACACACACACATACACACTCCCGGGGGAGGCCACCATCGCAGTTCTTAATGAATTAAATCACATACGACACGCTTAAATCCAGCACAGCGCTAATGCACTTCTGGCTTGAAATTCGCCCCATCTCAACTATTTATACATATATATATATATATATATATATATATATATATATATATATATATATATATATATATACACAGATGGGCTATAGAGGTTTGCGGACGATTTTCCGACTTTTTCCTAAATCACTCAAACTTTCGTATAGTTACCGTATTTTCCCTTATTAAATTAATTAAGAATGACTTTTTTACACTATGAAAGTAGCAATGTGACGACTGTCGTTGGCAATAATAAATTCAGTACAGTCAGAAGTTTTCGATTACGACAATAATGCATTGATATTAACCCGTTTAGAATATTTGGTAAATAGGAATATAAAAAAATAAATAAATAATTCATCGGATTTTCTCCCTTTTGAAATGAACGAACAAAGACTTTTGTAACAAGTTGGAAGTAGTATTGTAAAATAGATAGCAGAAATAGTTGTAAAGTTTGTAAAATTTACAATCATAATGATACGTAAAGTTAGAAATTCTTAATTAACATTAACCCGTTTAGTATACTTAATAAATTTAATTGTCGTATTGGGTTTGGGCCTAATAAATTTCGGTAACTAATAAACATATATATATATATATATATATATATATATATACATATATATATAAACAGGCATATATACAGACAATACATAAAACATCCAGTACGAGTTTGAATGGTGGCATTGTTAGGGCTGGTTCGAAAGAATGCCGGTCCGCCCATCCAGTTCTATAAGCCGCGAATGCGAAACTCCGAAAACAGTGGGAAATCGCAAGCTGAAAATATTTCGACAATTTTCGGCCGTACCACCGACAATGACATACGGCCTGAACAATGAGGTCGGCGCTTGAAAATATAAACTTATAATTAATTTACAATTGTGTAGGATCGCTGAGCGAGGTTGCGATTGATGAAAGGGGCGATTTGAAAGGTAGGTAAAAAGGAATAAATTTTTCTCTCTGCGAGGTTTCTGTCACAGTCAGTAGACAGCGGTAAAACGTGGCCGGAAAGCGATTGGTGCTCGAGGAAATGTTTCCCCAACGAGAACACGACGAATTAGCCCGCCGTGGAAAAAATAACTTATTTCTCTCGAACAATGGTAAAATACTATCGGTAACTTCGCGATATTGACAGTTGATGAAATTATTATGTATGGATGAATACGTTGTATGAATGAGAGGGCTTTGCTCGGAGGATTCGCGAGGAGATACCGACTGTATCCAGATATTAGTTACTAATTACAGGAACAGTTTAAGTTGACGATGATTCGCGGGTAGAAACCGAAAGAGGGTGAGCAAATTAGTTCAGAATTCAGTTCAAGAACCTGTATTGGGTGTAAAACATTCACAAATACAATTCAGACAAAAGAGAATGAACTACACACACTCATTAAATACACGAATCATTACATTGTCAATATCGTAAATTACGAAGTGATATTTGGCCTAATTGTGGCCAGAGATGCCGACCCAGATCTCCAATGTAAATCCCACGAACCGATAACATTTAAGCCATCATTATTTAACGAGTCGTCCGCCTTAATACAAACCAAATTTATCCGATATTGATATTTTTGTTACACCGAACCGGGGAACGATGTTCGGAAGACTGTCGTCCCGAAATTGGTGGACACTTTATGAAATAACGCTTTGCCGGCTCGAGGGGAGCTATAAAATGCGACGAAATAAGAGGCGAAGAAAAAATATTAAGGAGAAGGAAGAGAGAGATAGGGGGGGGGCCGTTAAATGATATTGGCCGGGGCGACAATAAAGGGCTGTGGGGGCCCTTTTATGTCGGCCGCGGAGATTCCCAAACTCCAATCCCTTTAATTGGCGGGCCACGGACACTTAATGAAACAATTTCGCCACCGCTCACAAACTAATACTCTATATTATGAAAGGCCATAAACCGAAAGGGGGTAAAAACAAAGTTTTATTGCCGGCCGGCCGGAGTATATCGCCGTTCTCGCTCTGACAATCGTAAATAACCGAATTCCGGGCTCAGTATAGTCTAAAGTGCAAAGATGTCATATCAGCGACTCAATTAAAGGAATATTCCGGTGCACCGCCGGAATTCGAACCGCTGCAACAGCTGCAATTGATCTAATCAACCTCCACCACAATCCTGTACACCTACATAGAGATGTCATTCAGAAAAATGATTTAAAAAACTAAACAGTACTATGATTATAATTCCAAGAACACCGTATATTATATTCCATTAGGCCCTACTAAAATAGTTATGGCCAAGAATCAATCTACCGACTCTTTGTGGTCATTAATTGCAGAATTAGCAGACCGAAGGAAAAAAGAATGATGAGCTATTTGAACAACAAAATTAAAGACAAAATATTTAATACGAGGTTTTACGAAACTAACTGTAAAGGAATAATTTATACGCAATATAAAATTATCATATTCATTATAGTATGATAAACAGAAACGTTGAGGAAAGCCTTTTTCCGAATTCGGGACTATAAAAACGACCGCCAATATAAGAAGGTAGGATTTTTTTTTAATTTTTCCACGAACGGGCAATTTCGAAACGTAACGCGCGGAGACTAATTAAGAGGCCTGAGGGAGGAGTCGTTAAGTTTAACGACAACACTTCGGGACATTACGATAGGATTGAAAGCGGTTAATAAGGGGGCGGTTCGAGAATAATCGAATGAGAGGAAGACCTCATTTCGGGAAGTTCCCCGCCCTAGAAAATAGCCGCAGTTAATAACACGCCCCAGATTGGGGTGAAATAATCGTCGGCATGGAGATTCGAAATACCTTAGCTTTTCTTTTATTGTTTGCACTTCGTTACATAAAAATATATGAAACCAGAATTACCGGTTTGAAATTAAAACTAGGGATAATTTAATGCCAGTGTGAACCGAATTGTTGATTATTTCAAGATATACTGACCCTTGCAATGGGTCGCGATGAGGCCGTAATTGGCGAAAAAAAAGCGGTTACCGATTCTCGCGATCGTCAGTAGCGTTCTGTAGGAGCGAAATGAGTGGATAATGAAGAACGACGCAGGCTCAATGTACACAGGATTGCTACTTTTTTTGAGTGTTAAACTCATTCTCAATTTTTTACGTACTTACGTAAGGTTCAATTCCCGACCCAGTTTTCCTACAATTCATTCAATATCCTCGCTGTAGAAATAAAACTTGCCTTATTTATCAGGACTGTCGTCTTAAGCTAGAGCCGACAATGGAACACTCCTAAACAATTCCTACGCCAGTCTACGTAAAATTTGGCCAATTTCGTGTAGAAGAGTAAGGAGGGGGTGGGCTAGCGTGTGTACAGAGGGCGTTAAACTATTGATCGGTAGAAGTGAGGCAAACAATCCTAATGGGACTGTCGGGCTATTAGGGCGGGCGGGGCGGTAGGGGGCGGCGGCTCTCTAACTGGCAGCTGTCTGGCCGGCTCTCTCATCTAATTTTGCAATAGGTTGGGTACCTACTTAGTGGTGGAGGGCGGTGCCACTCTGGGGCCATCTTGACCCACATCCCCGCCCCCAACCCTCTAGTGCAAACAGATAAGGAGGGAACAATATTAAGACCCCCTCGTCGTCTACCATTTCACGCTCGGACAGAGCTTAAACACAACGCGAAACTTACGAGTAGACAGAAAATCTAGAACAATAGGTGCAATGGGTATGTATATTGTCCTGACATGGTACGCACGATGAAGATCTCTGGGCCGGTGGCGTTGGACGAGAATGAAATTTGGGATTTCATGACTGAAGAGTGCGATTGGAAACATACCCCTGGGGGAGCATTGAGGACAGCACGAAGGACTTCGGACGCGAATAGCGTTGGATGCCTCGGTGGATCCCCAAAACTACAAATTTTTCTCCTATCCATATGAAAATTCCCTTTTATTTTAGCCAACTCAGAGAAATAATCGGCAAATTGCACTTCGAGGCTTCCTAATCGGGAATAGCGAGAGACAAAAAAGGATTCCGTAATTGCACCTACAACCATAAACGTTGATTGTACAATAAATAAAAAAGTGTTCCACTTGACAATGCAGGCATGATGCCCTGATCAGAATCACTGCAATACAGCTTTCTATTGTCCCATTTTTTTAAACTTTTTTATTTTGCACAAACAACTTTTACAGCTATAGGGTGCAATTGATGCATGCATATTTTTCACGTGTTTATCCCGATAAAGAAACCACCCAGTGATGGCGCTTTTGACACGATTTAACTACTGTCCGAGATGATCTCTGGGCCGGTGGCGTTTAAGCCGTCGTGGTGGGGATAGTGGATGGGTGAGAGAGGAAAGGGACTGAACGAGTGGATCGGGATGAGGAGAAAGGCGGGAGTGGAACTTCAGGAACCGGGATTTTGCGGCTTCGTCGACTGTCGGTATGGTGGATTGATGATACTTTGAGGTCATGGTGGATTGTCTGGTTAGAAACATACCCGGGGGGGAGCATTAAGGATGGTGCGAAGGACTTTTGATTGGAATCTCTGGATGCGAGCCATGTTGGATGTCTTGGTGGAATATCCCATGTTCGCCCACTCGCCTAATTGGCAACAATACTCTTAATACTACCCGGCTAGTGACTCTTAAAACTGAACTATACACCTAAGGACAATATTTGGCTGGTTGTCGTTTAACTATTAACACATGAAACTCATTGAAAACCTGGACATACGGCCGATTAATCCGGGAGGATATATATATATTTTTTCCGTGAGGGGGCTTTGTCCCCCCAACCCGGCCACCCACAACATTATACCCGGAATTTATTCCCCGGTCAGTGCCGAATACGAAATCCCTCCCGCCCTAATCGAATGTTTAGCGGACGTGTTCTGAAAAAATTGTATGACCCCCCCTGGAGGGTAGAAGGTGGTCTGGGGGTGGTAGTGGGGGTGTTACGGAAACGGAACATTACCGAGCATCCGGTTTCGTACCGCGGAAGGAGCCCGAACCGCAGCCCCCTGTAAATCACAAAAGCTCGCAATAGAAAACCGGATTGCATTACGTTGTTTTCCCCCTCTTGGGTCATAAACAAAAATCGTACGCTATTGACGAAAACGGGAGACGGGAAATATTTAGTCACGGTGCGGACGGAATTCGCTGATCTGATAAAGTTAAATGAAATTCCGAGACGAAAGTTCAAGAACGCGAAACAAGAACAAACTAACTAATTAAACGCACGACAATAGCGACTTCAGGTAAAATTCTCGCCGCCACAAAATTATCATAACTAAAATAATTTCGTTTCACTGAATTTATAGTCGAAATGAAACGAATAAGAGGCGAATATAAATTGAGTTCATTATTGATACAAGGTTTGATATATTAAATTTATGCGGGGTTTTTTTCGAATTTTTAAAGAGCATAGAAATGTGGAAAAGGAAATATTAGTCATATTATGCCGTAGCCAGAACATTATCATCGCTATTTCTTTGACGTTAGTAGTCATTGTTTATAAATAGAATTAATTGCGTTCAATTAATTATACAATATTCATATTGCAAAAGAAGAATTTTTCACTTTATTTCATTTAGTTTTAAGAATGCAGTATTCTTCAAATAACCGCTTTCACGTGCCAATTCAAAGATTATTCTTAATCCTTTATCTTTATGCTTAGACTTGTTGAATGTTATTTTGTCGCTTCCTTCTCATGATACAAGGAGAAAAGGCAAACGAAATTATTGATTATTCATTATTCGAGTGTAAATTTAATGTACCCAATATTCAGGTTGTATATTCAAAACGACCTATTTTTTGTATAATGCAATGTACGGACGGTACGGAGAGCGTAGAATGTGGCCCCATTACAACGACTGTACAGTTTATGAATACGGGAAATGCAATTAATTACGCCCGATTTTGACAGGCCTTCACCCCCAATTAAAATGCAATCTGAAATATGAAGCGTTCAAAGCCAATACTTTGCGGTCGTGTTCAACTCAAGAATTAACGACTTGTCGGGCCCCGCTAATAATCAGGACAAACTAAGGATAAATTGGATCGTGCGAAGGGCATAAATTTACAACGGGGAAAGTGGCAAAAAAAGAGAAAGAAAACTTAGGAAGACTTCTACGGCAACAATCGATAATGAAGGCAGTTCGGAGTCGGTGAAATTTATACTTCGCCGTTGGTTGGCCGTCATGACACCTCTGACCGCCCCATTCTACTTCCTCTCGGATTTAATTACTAGAAGCGATAAATCTCATTTTTTTTTTTGCGCGCCGGGAGGGATAGCGGGAATTATATTTTTTCGAGGCTTTTTTTTTTTTTTAATAAATGAAAAAAAATCGCGACGCCGTTGATTAATCGCCGAAAATATCCGCGGGGAGAATCGATAAATAATTACCTTCACGTGGTTTATATAACGTACGTCTATTTACTTCCTTCCACGCCTATTTATGACAACGTGATGAGTTTCAGCTCTAAACCAATTATTACGAAAAACTCACTCATCGATACTGTTGTTCAAAGATACAACGAAAAGAAAAACGAGCGCGTGGAAGCCACGCCATTTTTTCGAATTAGTACATTAATAGCGATTAAAAAGGTAGTATTAAATTAAGAAAATGCCTAAATCAAATTACAGTCTTTGAAAAACGATTTAAAATTGAATACAATACCTTCAAATTTTAAATAATTTTATTAAACTGTTATCTTCTGATTCAATAACAGATAATATTTGTTCGCGATAGCTAGTCGATTTTTCTAAATATCTACCGAAAATAGCATAGTACCTAATTTTATACTCAACAATATTTTTATCACTAGTAAGTTTTAAAGAAAAATTTTTGTTCTAGAAAAACCTTTCACATTCTCGTGTCAATTTCAAATTGCTGGTACCCTCCCCAAAAGAGGATAATAGTTCAAATTATAAATGGACACAATGTGTACGGACATTTCTGTACGGATAAAATGTTATGTACATCTGATCTGATGGCGCGAAAGATAATCATATATATCGTGGCCAATTTCGTAAACTGCGAAACTCCAATAGAATCGGAGAGAGGACACTAAGAAATTTTGAGATTCAGTCGGCGAAATTCGGCGGTTCTGGAGAAGGGACTAAGCACCGCATCTTGGGAACAAAGCTAAATGAGAACACTTAGGCTCGGATAAAGCTGAGAGTAAGAAAACTTGTAAGAGTGAGAGGCCCGAGGCTGCTCGCTAATGGCGGCATTACATTACTCCGCGGGCCATCTTACTTTGCCGAGCGTCCAAACTGACTTGAGCGTGACTTGCCCCTGGCACGAAACTCCCACCGCCCCCGCCCCCATGCCACATGTCCCGGAAGGAAATGGCTCTGTGCCGGGACACAGTCCCTGAACAGACTGTCGGGGCCCTACAACAGACAGGTGAACAATGCTCCCAACAACAGAGCCAAATGGCCAATAATCAACATTCATAACGTTTCTCAGTCTTAACATTCAGGACTTTCCACATAGATTAGAGAATTTAAATTTGTATCAGAGAGAAAAACCTCTCGCTCGTTTGGTCTTCCACTGGACCTAGACTTTTTGTCTTGAATTTCACCGTCCATACGGGTCTGCTCTATGAAAGGGCGTACGCCCCTAAGTAACGATTGGGCTACTGAATGTGGCGAGCAGCCGAAACCGGTCTACCAGAAACATTCGCAGGCCACAAAATTTCTTTTTTCACACACGCTCAGCCGAAGAGAAACAGGAATTCAAACTATTGTAAATTCTGGTTCAGTTTAATCCATTTCGTTTCAACCGGCGGTGAACCTCAGGATTCAACGAATAATTTTATAATTCGTGTACTCATGTGGTCAAAAATGGTTTGGAGCTCATGGTGGTGTGGAGCTACTTAAGAGATATCGGTCCTACCATCGAGAGGAGTTCCCACTAAATACCGTATTACTTATCACGGCACAATATTCGAAACACGCCGACAGATTCGATCACATTAGGCCATTTGAAGAATTAAATCTAATTAGGCGACCGAGTATTTGCATTTAGCGAGCGTAACAATTGTTTCCGGACAGTTTCCGCTCTGTCCCTCGCGCTTAAGTTTTATGAACGTTTCAACTGATTAAACGAGAAACTCCGGTGAACTAACTGCAAATTCAGTTCGGCTGTCTGTTCCCGAACGGCCGTTTTCAAACTAAAGTGCAGTTGTTCCGACCGCATTGTCCGCGTATTCTATAACAGGAGAGTCCGAGACGGGGATGTTTCTCGGTCGATAAATTAAGTTGCGGTAAACTTTTAAAGTTTTATTCAAACGGGTCTCCCACCTTTGACCTAGATGCCATGGAGGGAATACCGAACGGTCGTATATTGCTTATGAAGGACGCGGGGTGGGACAGAGGGAACAAACGGATAAAGACAGGTAGGATAAAAACAAGGCGGGCGGAAACACCGAATCTCGGCCAAGCTTTTTCCACCCCTTATTCTCACCCCTCTCTCTCTCTCTCTATTTCTCGGTTTTCCGGGGGCCCCGTATTAAAAAGTAAACCGGCGTAGCGAAAAATCGCGGGATTAAAAACGCCCGGCGTCAGAGGGGAAGTCTTGCTTTATACGCGGGGGTTGTTCAGGGTGAGGGGACGGTTGAGGGGGGTGGTTAATGAATGAGACCGCACACAGACTGTCGCGTCCTCCCCCTCCCAACCTAACAATCTTTAGCCGGCTGTCTTCTTCACCGACTTGTTAGCTAATTAGGCAAAACGCGGCCTCTATCCATCTCTCTCTCTCTCTCTCTCTCTCTCTTACATATTTCTTTTCACCGCTTACGAATCTACGCTCTAAGGGCACTCTGAGTGTCACCGGCGAAATCCAACAGCGCCCCCAATCTCCTTCACCCTGTGACATTTACTTCAGAAAATCTTTGAACCAATCTACGCGTACGTAGACCCCCATTTGCTTCCTCTTTTTTATTACCACTCGAGTCGGGCTTTTATGGGAGATTTCCAACCGGGTGCCGGATGGACAATGAATAATAAAACTAATAGCTAAAATATTTTAGCATTAGTTTTTATAGTTTGCAGTAAGGATTTGCCTCTTCCAACCCTATAGAGTGAATTCCCCCCAATCATATTACTGGACGTTACCGAAACTACAAAAATGGCTAATATTTCAAACTGTACAACGGACTTTCCTCCGCTCAGTGCGTACGATCCTTTTTACACTACGCTTTATGTACACTCGATACACGAACGCTAGCCCAGCATATGCAGCGAATAACTGGCACAGCTCTACTATATAAAAGCTCGTTTTTAGTCGGTCAACGGCGGAACGCCGAAATAACAGAGAGAACTAACATCGGCCCATCTCTTTGCACAATGCCCACCTCCCTCCACGCCGACCTACTTACAGGAGCATTCGCGGGCCTAAGCCCTGACAGAAAACCGCCCCGGAGATACCTAAAAGCGTCGGAGCTAACTAATCGCTTAGCGCAAACTTTCGGCATTTATAAAGGTCAAACGTACAAAGACAGATGGCCGATATTATAAAGGCGGCCTCCGGAGAGGAGAGAGAGAGAGCGAGTTCTCTCGAAGGACAATAGACAATACGTCGGATCTGATTCCCTTTTATACGTTTTATTAACCTCCGATTGGAGGGACACGGACTGGAAGATTTTACTAGAACACATTGACGGGAAGGAACCAGCAGTTAGAATGAGATAGAAAAGGAAAGTCATAACGTCAGTAGTCCATTTCAAGAACCGAAATATACTACTCAATAGACAGAACGATACTGACCAACCGCTCTTTCGCAAGAGTGAAGTAAAAGTTCTCAACAATTCCTTGGGTGGATTATCCGTCAAAACTACACTGAATATAATTAAAAATGTTAGTCCTGATTTAAAATTAAAAAAAAATTCTGTCTGGCTACCAGTTCTTGAAGTTTAAATTCTGAAGTAATCCTCTGCATCCTCAGCGTTAGTTTCTCCCGGCGGATTTTCGTCATGTATACTTTTCATTTCCATTAACCCGAATGTCGGTAGAATTAACCGTATCGATTCCTTGACTACAGTTGACACGGGGTTGATTCGGAGGGTTGAATGCGAGTGGTGCGGTGGGTAGGGGGAAGGGTTCTGGAGACCGGCGATAGCGGCCGGGTTCCGACTGGGCTTAAGCGTCGCCAACGGAGCAATAAGCCCCCTCTGAGGAGGGTGGAAATAGGGGCGGGGGGCGGAGTCAGCGCTTAACCGCCAGGAGGGGCTGTGTGACCTATCTCAGGATGGTAACTACAGATTATGTACCCACTGTAGCCGCCTACAGCTAATCCACTGACACACTGACATTACTCCACACCACATCGACCCGCACTCCACCGGGCCCTCCCCCCCCACCACCATCTTTTTACCGGCCCTTTTATCCTGCCTATATACTGCGCTAACTTTCAACAGAAGGAAAGACTTATATTAGTAAACGGACGAAGGTTAAAACTTGAATTATGTGGGAAGAAACCTCGATTGGTAAGAGTTCAGGGACGTCGGAAGCGGACAACGCTCTCGGGTGTTGTTAAAGGGCAAAAACCCTTCCGGTGGAACCCAAACACCTTTTCCACCCGGGTGTAAAACTAGTTTTAACGAGCTACGAGTCAGTGCTGACACGACGCTTCGTCGGCAGCCCAACCAACGGCACCGCCCACGTTGGATAGCGGATAATACACTATCGGTCGTACAGAACACGTATAAGGAATGTTTCCGCTCGATGTACTCCGACGATAGTACGGCCATATCCTCCCCCCCGCAATACTCTCCCAATCCATACGGCTTTGAGGTGAACGACACTCCGAACTGCCGTAAATATTTAATTCCCGGCACGTATTCAAAATGAATACAGAATCGTGTTGAATACAAATTTCCCCCGGCCGAAGTAAGACTTTTACCGGCAGTATAAACGCTTATTTATTAAACGAATATATGCATTTATAAGTAACACAATTATGGCGAAAACTAAAAATGAAAGACAGTACAATCATACTAATCTAGAAATTAAAACAAACGGATAACATAGATAAATATTATATTTTTTAATTCCTCGTATTGCACCTAATAAATTACCGGTACAGCCAAGTCTAATCTTTCTATGTCTTGTCTTGTCCAAGAGTTTCCTCGTAAATTATTCACGCAACGGAGGAAGCAAGTTAAAATAGATTCTGAATACTAACGAGCGGCGGCGCTTACATATTTAAGTTGGGCGGGACCATATTTTTAATTAACGGAGGTGGTCGCCATAGATAAGACCGCCCCCACCGGTAAACCGTTGGCTGAATCCCTCCCTCCCCTACCCCCACCCAAAACTCAAATATTTTGTCTGGCAAACTGTTAACCGACCGCCCTGTTAAAAGAGTGATTTATCGTGTACGCAATTATCAACCGACGTTAATATATATAAACCGTAAATTTTCATTAGGCCGCCGCTTAAAATACAGTCACCCAGCGGTACGAAAGAACCGAGCTGCAAAGAGGAGTTTTCGTCAAATTTTACAAAAATAAGTTAGTAGATATAAATTGCCGGTATTTATGGCGACTCGGCTGAATAAATATAATAAAAAAAAAGTAGGCTAAAGTTTATGAACATAATGAAAAATCCACAGTATTGACTACTGACAGTGGTGAAAAACCGATACCTTGCGATGGGATAAATATCCCATGAATTAGGTTTAAGCTTCCGATTCATAATTTTCCAACAGAAACCGATGTAAAGTTCACGATCGTTGACCTAAACGAACCTATATCTAGTTCCGCAAACGGTGTTGGAGGAGGAAAATATACGATGGAAATTAATATTACGGAGTTGGGCTGATATCTATTTCAACGGTGGGCACTCATACGGGCAAACCTAAGAGAGAGAGAGAGAGAGAGAGATAAAAGGAATACTACGAGGCCGCTGAATGGCGTCGTCTGTTCGCGTAAAAGGAGACGTCAGGAGTGACAAGGATTTATCTCGGGAAGGGGAAGGCAGGAATAGGAAACGGCTGAGGAAAAGGAATACGCGATGAGAAGAGCGGATAAAAGAGAGTAGAAAAATAGTGTACACGAAAAACGTGGAATGCGAAGACGAAAAATGAATGGCCGGTCAACCGTAACAACTGTTCTTTTTTCAGATATAAATCTAACTGCTATCTTTACAAGGTTACAGGGAATATAGGATACCAATGAATTGTGCATTGAAAATAAAAGCGCGCTCGGTAGGAGGGGCTGATTTTTATGTACACAGAGAGGCCATTTGTTGTATCTATGTGTCACACATAGATTTATACGGGGGCTTTAACTCCACCCAGCTCCTTGTATGTTTTTAATATAGCGCCGACAGAGAACTTCATCCGGACGCCGATGGACAATGAATAGAATACTTCTCGGGTCTGTTGAAAAAAAAAGGACTTTACAGTCGATAATCCGCCATAGTTGGGGACCTCAGGAGGTCCCGGTCCGTCCGCGACCTCGCCGTGTAATAACAAATTTCACTTAAGAATTACAGACCATCCTAATCCTACGGTCGAAACCCTAATATCTCCCGAACGTTTCTTACCAAGCGAAGTGATTTAATTAGACCAAAAAAATGAATAAAACGGGGGAATGCTAGACGGTTTTTCCTCTGTTATTCTCTACTAGCGCTACTCGAACATAATTGTCGCTTATTGTGGCAATAAAACAGATGAAAAAATACATATACTCTCTTTAATACAAAATTTCAAATTCGTACTGCTGGTTTGCGACAATATGATAAAATACCGTATGTGCTATTGACCTTGGTGTGCGCTATTAATACGGGCTAAGACTAGAAACGTGGGTTGGAGATTGGGGGGGGGAGGAAAAGAGAAATGAGCAATTGTTTTATGTTTGCATAGGCAAATGGCTCCGGCCGTTCGGATCAGATGTCAACCGCATTGATGGATGGGGCCTCCCGCGTTACCAAACACCCACGTTACGAAAATTCCCTATAAAACATTCAGAAAATATCGACTAAACCCCCATCCCGCAGCGTGATAATAATTCTAACAGAGAGGAAATACTAATTGAGCTGGGCGTGTACAGTCTATGACTCCGCTATGAATGTGGAATATTTCAGAAGCGTATTCTAATACACAAACAGTACAACAGAAACGTCGAAGGCACATAAATAAAGGGACATAATTGTAAGGAAACAAGTACTGAATAGTGCAGGGAACATGTGTACGACATAATCTTGAAATGTTCCCCCAGATTCGGGCCGTTATTCTGTCGTAAAAGTCGGCAGCTGAGGAATAAAACAAAGGGTTAACGGCCCGAGAAGGAAACGGCGTTTTCCGGCCGAAGGTACGCGCCACTTCGACCGCAGGGCCACAAAAAACCTACGTCCTCTCGAGGAACAGCAGAACATTCGGTTTACAATCGCGGGCTGTGAAAGTAGTCTTTTTTGAAATATTCCCAACAAACAACGGAGACGGTAAATTCATCCCAAAAGGGCGATTTTCTGAGAATCCGATAGGACTCTGTATCGAATTAAATTACTTATGCCATTATCGGAGGTATCTCTTGTCGAAATAGAATCCAGAGATTCCAGTCAAAAGTCCTTCGCACCGTCCTTAATGCTCACCCCCGGTATGTTTCTAACCGCACAATCCACCATGACCTCAACATACCGACAAGTCGCAAAATCCCGGTTCCTTAAATTCCATTCCCGCCTCTCTCCACATCCCAATCCACTCCTGTTCAGTCCCTTTCCTCTCTTACCCATTCATTATCCCCCGTGTCGGCTTAAACGCCGCTAGCCTAGAGATCTACTTGGTCCGAAGCCGTAAACTGTTCACGAGTCATTCAAGCGAGAAATATACATTCAACATTTGTACACATAATTATACTGTAATTGATTGTAACAAAAAATAAAAGGTGAAAAAGAAAGCTCTCGTCGAGCTTTTTAAATTATTGGACCGACATTGCGCTAATGAACGAATCAGCATATCCAACCTTAAGGTAAAAACTCTCGAGTGTAATTAATCCTGTTTACTTCCTTTCTTAGAATTTTTAATAACGAAAGTTAGTGTTGCTAGGAAATATGCATTCCTTCGTCTTATCGTCTAACGCGACTCTGAATCGAATTAGATTAAATTATTGTAGAAACTTCTCAAAATACCAAATTTGGCGATTCCTAAATAGTTTATAGTAAACACCGTTATAAAAGGGGATTTTGTTGTGGTCATTATCAGAAGATTTATGTTGCCATATTTGTATAAGCTATTATGGTCGCGAGGGCGGGGTTTCCTCGCAATCGGAAAAACGGAAGGGGCCGCCGCTTTTCATTCCTGGCCGGGAAAAATTGAACCTTGTAGCACTGTCGGACAACGACACGCGCAGGGGCTAATAAAAACCGGAATTGGGGAATTGGGGGCTGAGGGGGCGGTGCCGGACACCCCAATAAGGTTCACCCTGTTTTTGCATCCCACCCTTTCCGTACGCGCCGCTTCCGTCAGCTCGGATTAGGCGCCCCCGCAGACGTCCAATTTCGGCCGGCCGGACACGGGAATTTTCTTTTCAATCTAATTGAAATCCAGTTAAAAGGAGACGGGACCGACAATTACCCGAGGCCGGCGGCGGATAAATCAGCCCCCGAGTTGATATGAAATTGAAAACCGCCCTCGCCCGCCCCTAACACGCTAATTTATGCCGCGACGGTCGACAAACAAACCGACTCCGGGTCCTAACGAAATCCCATAAATAAAATTCGGGGAACCGCCCCGATATTTATGGCCCCCCTAGGAAACCCTCCCCGGTCACGAAACTCAATTTCGGGCCTGCAAAAACAAAAACAAAAACGAAATAGTGGGGGCAAAAATTGGAAAAGCGAGGGGATTGACGGCAGAACGTCAAAACCGGTATGGTAATAATTCCATTAGACTGTGCATTACTTCGACTAACAAGTAGTAACGGGAACAAATTTAACTTCTACAATGCTTCATCGTTTATCTGTGATATTTATGAGTAACGAAAAGTTCGAATTACCAACACATTTTTTAATTCCAAGTAACAGGTATCTACAACTCACTCGAAGAGTACTATATATTCAAGCCATATTTGAAATTGTACTGTTTGAAAAGATACATTTTTTTCTGTAAAACTTCAAGACGGGGTAACAATTTAAACTTCTCTTCAACGCCTTTTAATTTACAGACAGAGCTCACACGCTTTTGATAGCCTGTTTCGACACTGAATAATAAATAAATTAGATATCTTATCGTGAAACTTCGTTACACTTATACTGTGCATTATAATAGTTGAAATCTGAAATATGAGTCCGACCCTATAATTGTTCAATTGTATAAACAACTCAGTCTTGGGGCTAGGGAAAATCGTCGGGAGACTGAATTATTAAACATTTCAAGTATATAAGAAGGAATATTCACGTACGAAATATAAGAGCTCCGGAACGGCCTGCCACTACGGCGACACCATTACTGGGGCCAATAAAGAAAAATTACAAGTGATGGAAACACTTCCTCTATCTCTCTCTCTCTCTCTATCGGCTCTCGAAGATGGGTTAAGGGGCGCCGATATGCATTTTTGAAGGCCGGACCCAAGCGGAAGTAATACGGGAAGAAGGCGCATAACGTGCATAAGTGGAGGACGGCGGCGGCGGCGGCGTCGATTCCCATATACACGAGGGCTCACGATACAAGATTTTAAATTATGCAAGGGTCTCTATATCTCTCTCTCTCTCCTCGGCCGGCACATGATTCACAACCGGGCTTACATTATTCAATTCGGCCCCGCCTTCATCAATATCCCTCCGCCCCCCCCAATTGAATATTTCACATACGTTGTCGGGTGGGGGTAGATTTTACGACCGGCCGATGTTTAGGGGGCGCGATGAAAATGCGCGATCCACGAGGGAAATTTATATCCCATTTGGCGAGAGGCTAATTTCACCACTAGAAAACTGCTGAGGCGATCCAATCTTATTATAATATACATTTCGCCGAGAGTCGATTTCACTTCTCAGGAGAGTCCATCAGAGGGTGGCTAGATGAATTAGTAGCGCGAGTAATGAACTTATCTAGTCCTCTATCGGCCGGTTTCTAAGTAATCTACAGTAATTCGTTGTAAAAAAAAAACAAAGGTGCTAATCTTTCATGAGAACTAATATCCGGTGGAATCGCGTAATGCGAGCAGAATTTTTCTCGTGTTTGTTAAGAACCCTGGAGCGAGCTCCGGTCTGGAAGGGTCTTTGCGCTATCCCTCTGGGGCCCGCACGGATGTTGCCCGCTTACGACGTTTCGGAACTCTTATCGGTGCCCGTCATCCGGGTCCGACTGTGGATTAGATCGATTTCATACGGGTCCTCTATACACCCGGTGTATAACTTCACTATACCAAAACGATACGTCTGCGCGTAATAAACGACTCCGGGCATTTATATTTTAGCATTCTCGCGACTAGAAATTCATAAATACATTCAGTAACGTAAATAAATGCCGGAATAATTCAGTTGGGGCGTGCCCAAGGAAAGGAAGGTGCGACCAAGGCAGCTCGCGTATCTCTTTTATGTTTAAATAAAACCCGACTCATTAAAATACAATTCCAATTAGAGACATTTAATTGAGACTAAAAAGAAAATTTTTGTGCGTGAAGTGGTGTTAAAAGCGGCTAAACAGTGTACGTTGGAGCGTTCCTCCCATCCGACCTTCACCCACTCCAACAATTACTACAGGCGCCCTAATGAAACAATGATCCTTATCCTCGTGTAAACGGAACAATGAAACGCCCGGCGATATTTGCATACCGATATATTTATTTAACGTGCCGGCGCCGATTATTCGTGAACGTCGGGGAAGGCCCGTTATTACGTCCGAGATTTATATCGGATAAATTAGAGACGGCGGGGTACAATAAAATTATACGGTCAAAAACTAACGGGCACCGAAATTGGGTTCTGTTCGAACTCGATCGACTCATTCAAACAGGTTCCGATTTTATGAATCGCGTTTCTCAGTCATTACAAGACAATTTACAACAAAAAGTAGGACTAATTCAATATAATTTGTCCAAATATAAAGAACAATATCCACATCGGGGACTACAGGATATTTTCTCTTATTCGGCATTGCAAATTTCAATCACACTACTGCATCAGGTAGTGGGATCACGCATAAATCATAAATCTTATGTTATACAAGTTATTCCGTTCGTGCGCATATTTTACAAAGACTAAGATATATTTCTCAAGGTAATAGACAATATTGGATCCACTAGAATTTTCAATTACAACCGTTACTGTATTTCTCGAGTGTTCGTGGAAATATTTATGTAAATTACGTATTTTAATATAGTATTGACTTCAAATAGTAAAACGAACACGTGTGGATTGTCACGAGTATTACATTAATCAGTATAATGGCAACTTGTATAGAACAGAGGTTTTTGTCGACTATAACACTGAATTTCTATAGTCGAGAGCGGACACTGTCACGATCAGAGACCTTGGCACTGTTAGGGAGGAGGCGGCACTATTTCACTTCGGACCGGACGCAACACAAAACACTACTGAGGGCATCGCGGCGGACACAATAATGGTGCTTGCTGCGGCGGTGGCGGTGGTGGTGGCGGTGGTGGTGGTGGTGGTGGAACCGACCTTGTGGTAGGAGTAAATAGTGAGTTCGCACTATACACGTGTACTACACACGATCGCCGTCCAGGGCTACACGGAGACTCGGAGGTGGAACCGCTACACGAGGTGGAGGGCTACACGGTTAAGGGCCGGCGACATGCCAACCGGCCATCGATTCGCAATTTTCATCCGACAATTTAAACAGCAACGACCTTCGAACGACCAAAAAAACGCGCCACTGCTGAAATCTGAAAGCCGCATAAGCACGTCCCCCATCGTTTAAATTTTATTTAAATTTTTTTACGCACAAAAGAGAAATAAATAAGGACGAAAGTTGGACCCCAATACAACCAACAGACCTCTTAAAACAGTTATACAATAATATCAATTTTATTTGAAGAACGTCCTGACTAGAATACCAGAATGAAGTTGGTTTGTACCCCCCAACTTGTACTTACGGTGTTGTACTTCGGCTAAAAATTGAAAGGCTCAGTCGTAATACTACCGAAATTCCTTACTGTCGTATAGTTAACCATATACAATTTGCCCTGCAGCAACTCCCACCTACATTATACAGAATGCACTGCTCAAAGTCAGATCTATAGTTCAATAACTATATTAATTAGTCCATTAAAACATTTTCCTATATATTTTTTATGTATTTACAACGAATCAGAACGGCCCGGACCGTCGGCCTTAGGCAGGATAAAGGGGCCGCTACTCAAATTTCAAAGCGTTGAAAAAAATCGAATTCCGTTTTTGTATTATTTTGTAATATACATTATTTATAATGCGGGTTTTTTTTGCAGGGGGACAAAGGAAAATTAAGAGCAAATTGCCGTCAGATTTAGATCTTTCAGGGTCCTGAAGGCGAAGTTTTTTTTTCGTTTAAGTCCAGCCCAATCGACTGGCCATATAAGATGAATTATCTCGTAATATGGATCTTTTTAAATCTGCTTTAATGTGGCCATAAGGAAATTATAATATTACAATTATGCTTCTCTCCATCTAACAGAAATCTTATCTAAACGAGAGAACCAGTTAGTAAAGAATTTAAAAATATCTTTAAATATTTTTCTTTCACTATACAACGCCGTCCTCGTGACTAACTCACAGAGATTAATTCACAACAAGGTAAAGCGCGAGGATAGTTTTCTACAGCCCCATTATATATAACACTTCAGAACAAAGTTGAGTTTTCGTTGAGACCGCCCAAACAACTTTCACTCTAAAATTGATGTCCAATATCAGTGCTATTAAGTTAAAACTTTTCTTAAAACTTCACTATTAAAACTCAGAACTTGGGACCAATTTCTTGTGGCAATGAGTTCACAAAAATGCGGGAATTCAATCTTCCTTAAAGGCCATCAAGTTGGTTAAAATAGTTAATAACGCCAACCAAGTAAGTGTCAATATGCCTAATCCAATGGTTGAAATCACAGTATCTTCAGACATTCCAAACGAATGCCTGGAAAGGAAGTGGTCACATTAAATGTGTAAGAAAAATAGAAAAAAAATTAGAAAATGGGGGAATGCCAGTGGGTTTCTCCTCAAACATGATACAATTTTGAATAATTTTCCTACACATTTCTGACTGATATAGGAGTCCGAACTTTGGTCCCGGTAGGAAACATTTAACATCGCTTTTCCGGAAAAATTCTTTTACCAGGAACCGGGTCGTTGTGACGATCTTCTCGAGGGCGCAATTATGGTTAAGCAGTTTAAAATCGTTCTTCTTATCCTGTGAGGGCGAGCTTTGGGGGCAGATGTTCGCTGTCGACAGAGTGGTAAAGCGAGAAAGGGAAGGAGGCGGCGGCGGTGGTGGTGGTAGTGGGGTTTCTAGACCGCTTTGTGCACGTACGGGGGAGGGAAGGTGGTGAGGGGGGGCCGGGTCTTTGTCTCTGGTGAAGCTCATTGCCGTCCAAAGACCGCGGGGACCAAAGGCCCACACGGTTTGAAAACCTCAGTCATTAGCCAGGCGACCCTTCCTTTGTGCCACGCTCGCCCTAATATTTCAAATTGTCCACTCTTTGGCGCGGTGGGGGAGGGGGGTGAGACCCAAATTATAGCCGCCGTGAGCTCTGTAACAATTCATAGGAGGAGCGAAAGTGGCATCTATAAAAGTTAAGGCGAGAAGTCGTCCAAATTAGCATTTCAAAAACACAGTGTCTTATAAATGAGCGAAGGTTAAAACCTACTTAACACCGCAGTAACGAGAGGACAGACAAATGAATTTCAAAAACATATTTTATTACAACAGTAAGGTACGATGAGACAAAACAAAACAATTATAATCACAAGAGAATTAACCACCTTCAGGTATATCGAAAACGAGTTGATCTACTCTCGGGGTCGGACTCTGATGATGTCGGAAGCAGACAACACTCTGACACAGTTCTAGTGGAATGGCAGGAGGTCAACCTCTTCCAACTGACGTCCTTCCCACAAGTATTACGCGATACTACCGGGCGTGAGTGATACAACCACGCCTTATCTCGAATATTCGAGATATTCTGGGGAAATAAACTCGCGGAGCGACAATAGAAATTCGCCAATACCAACAGAGCCAGCCGGTAAACCCAAATAGATAGAGAGCTGCTTAACGGAATCGCAGACGGTAAACAATGTCTTATATAACTGCAAAGTATTGCAACTTAGTTTGGTACCGAAGAATGAATTGCTGCGGAGGAAGGGGCAAGCAAATATGTCGTAATTTCCTGGAGAATCATTGATATGCGTCTGTTCTGTTTAAATTGTGTCGGATCGAGCGGTGTTTGTATGAATATGGATTGTGGGGATGCTTCTCCTCCAAGGCGGACGCCAATATAGAGCCGATTCTAAAGGCGATGGGGCAAACAGAAGGCCATGGCGAGGAAACAGGAAAATTTTAATGCTTCGAACCCTTGCAGACAATCAGGTAGGTTAAAAATACCTAAAGTCATTATTTTCGACGATCCTCAATTTAAATTAATGTAAAATAATAATTGTATTACCAAAAAGATAACTTGTTAGGCTAGTAATACAATTCAACTTTCTATATTCGTGATATACAGTAATAAGACAGAAACAATAAATTTATTACACTCAATAACACATATTCCACTTTTGAATAAATTAAATACAGAAAGAAACTCAATTCAATGGAACTAAATTAACCCGAAATCGAGGAACAAAAGAATATTTGTTGTAGCTCATCCCATTTTCTGGGTGGCATTTGTGAAAGTTTTGCTTTCAATACTGCCTGGCGACTGGTATTTGAACTTTAAATTCTGAACTAATTTGCTCTGTATAGTGGGTATATGAAACGGGGAAGCGTGTATATTTCAGTGGGTTTTACAAAACGGGAGAAAACTGTCCAGTTTTATAAGCAGAAATAAGAGGGAAAAGCGGCTAAGAAGGATTTAATCTCGAGATAGATGTGGTACACAACCTCTCGCGGGAGCTGAGGGAGAAAATTAAGGGACAATTGTCGATAACATTTTATAATTAATTCCGAAACAACAAACTCTCAGGACGCCGACGCCGCTATCCGACCGTAGTGAAAAACTTCCCAGTGAAAAACAAGACGAAGAAGAATAATTAAAAGCGAAGTTGAACTCAAGGAAGGAGGGACGGACACAAATTCGGGGTCCGGGCACGTTTCGGAGGGGGTTTTTCGGGCTCTTGGAAAATTTATTCGGGGCTAAGTTTGGGCCCTAAGAGACGTATTCTGATATCCCTGTTCGACACGGACCCGGAATTGACCCCCGGCCTCGGACCGCGTACCCGTGCATACCGGATGAACGCCCGGCGAATAGGGGGAAACCGTTGAAGAAAAACATTTTCCAAGTACAAGAAGTAGTAACGAGTTCCCCTTGCACTATTTCGGTGTTTGAAATATTTCATTTTCTGCATCAAATACAATCCATACTCGAATTTCGGAATTGCATTTCGTTAAAGACACCTATTTTACAAGCCTTTAATACAGGCCAGAATCGCAATATAAATAATAAATACGAAAACTGTAGTAGAACAAATACTTTAAAATTAGGGCAGTATAGACATTAGTATGGACATTCAGGATTATTTTAATCAAACCGTATTGACAGTAAATCTAGTAAAACTGTGATTGTGTAAATTGAGAAAGTTCCTGTTCATTGGGCCAATAGCTGTATTAATTGTTAGTAGAACGTGGCAAATAAATAAATATAACATAAAATTATCTTGAATATTTGCAATGTCCTGCAAACATGTTGAAATGATCAAATATATTGCAGTAGATTCGAATACGACTCTTTAAAGCGTGGAGAAACGCGACAACCATTAGAGGAATGAGAGAAATGCTATATTTCGGTTGCATATATTAAAGACGGCACTGTAAAGGATTTCTTTTTGTAAAAAAATGCTGAAAAACAGTTGTTATTGAGTCAAAGTGTAGAAATGCGAAATAAAAGAAGTAGAGCGTGGAAAACATTTACGGGGGCTGGTGGGGGAACCTTTGTAAGAACATTAGACAGATAACAATCAGAAAATTAAAACTAACAGTTCTCATTCTATTTTTAACATTTATGGAATGCATTAACAAGTAATTTTTACAACTTTATTATTCGAATTTTATATTATTAAATAGACTTTAAACAAAACTTCACACGGGTGTACCTTTTTTAGCCAAACAAGATTGTAATCAACAGGAAGTACTTTATAAGTGTTTCATATAAAACAACCAACTCATTATTGTATAATATTACATACTGCCGCTACCAGTAGGTTTCGGGTAATTGTTAGAGTAATCATTAGATACCGCAAAAAACGGTTAACTGGACATTAAAACAAAATTTTTATCACAAGCAATGTTCTGGCCATAAATCGCAACTGACAATGAAAAGTGAATGACTACATATATATTATATGTAAATAATTATCTCTGTTAATAGGTACAGCACAATCATTTATATTTCGCATGGAGATTATGTGGTAAGCAACGTCGTCTGCTATGTGCAGACATGTTATTCTAAATATATCAAACTTTCCCCGTGTAGAATTTTAAATTCTGGTAACCCACAGAAAGTCGAAACAATATAATTGCTTCGCGATTATTTCCGAAGCAGTGGCATCGGGGGAGGTAAGGGAATTTTCTTGTCCTTTAGAAATCTGAAATGTATACGGGGCGGGGAAACCTCAAAGGGATGAAAGGGCTCGAGCACGGGACCGCACTTAAAACTGTAAGGCCGAAAAATCGATGACTAAAATTAAAAAGTTCCATTGAAGGCGGAGAAGGCACGTTATAGTGGCGGGGGGTTGGGGGGGTAGAGGGGGGGGCCGAGTCAGCTTTTGCCGTGTCCGAACAGCACGCTGGCAATTGGCTTTTCTCCCTTCGCCCCCAAAAACCGGTCTATAAATTAATGGGGATGCTCCCCTCCCACCCTAGCCACCCCCCGGGGGAGCGAATCCTTCAACGCCAACGCTCACGTCCCCTATTCATACCCGAGACCCCGTCATTTCATCTTAGCCTCGAGCCAAGATAAAAAAAAGGGGACTTGAAATTGTGTTTACACACTCGGCGAAATTGTTTTCTCCCCGAATGAATCTTTTATTTCTATATTTTACTCGTTTCGAAAGAACCGGGCGGAAACTCAGTGTCCATAACCAGTCCATGACACGAGCCCGTTCGTCTGTTCAATCACACCAATGGTGAAATTTTACAGAAACTAATATAGCAGTTAAAAATACTGCAGTGTTTATTAGTTTAGATCAAGAAATTGAGCGTACAGAAAAACACAATGACAACATTATCTGAGACAGCTGCCCTAATATTAATTGCTTAAGTTAACAATTAGAGTTGGGGATCAAGCCCCTAATGGGAAGACTGTATACTACTGTATCCATTATACTTAATGGATACAGCCAAATTAATTGGCAGTTAAAGAAAAGAAAAATGTAAGAAAAACTTGACCCAGATCTTTAAACGCAGAAGCCAAATAAAAAAAAATTAAATACGTTCAATATTTGGAATGAATAGGTGACGAAAAGAATGATTGTTGAATCGGTCAAAATTGACATTTTTTAAATTAATAATTAAACTAATTTGATAATTCGACAACATCCTGAGCATTAAGCACGCATTTATAGATAAATGTAAGAGATTGCGTTAAATAAAATGTTTTCAACTCGTGATAACCGCTGAAATAAAGTGAAATGGGGAAAATCTCGACGAAAGAATTAAACGTTGAGTGAAATACTCCGCGAGAAAATTTCAATTCCAGTTCTTTTTTTTTTTTTTGAGGGGAAAATGCGAGATACAAGACTGGGGAGAAAACAATAGTTTCGTCCCTCGCACAGCGGCCAATCTTCCCTTCTGATGAGAAATTCTTCAGACGTTTTGTTTCTATACACGTCTACTAAATAAATGGCGCCTCGGCATCTTCAGATAGACAAAGTCCCCTGTTTTTTCAATAACCCGCTCCTGATAAAAAAAGCCGTACAAGGACCAACTGACCGTAAAGAAGTCTGTCCACAATTCAGAGGACATAAAGCGATATCTCCAATTGGTATTTTGCAATTGTACACACGTGGAATATCGGAATCAAAAGAGTCGAACTTGAAATGTAAATTAGAACTAATGAAAGAAGGAAATTGATGAAACGGACATCGAAATTTACAAAGTGGGACTACGGTGTTCCATCGAGACGTCCTGAGATTCCAATTGAAAGTCCTTCGAACTACCCCCGGTAAATCGCAGCATTCACCAAGACAAAGTTAGAATATCCTGGTTCGTAAAGTTTCATTTCCCGACTCTTCGTCCTAATTCACTCGTTGAATCCCTCTCATCTCTCACCTTATATACGCCACAGGCCTAGAGATCTCCTCGTGCCATGCGGGCGGCAATTTTACGTATAACCTGATTGTACAATGAATAACAAGAAAGGCGTACGAGGGAAGGCGTACAGTACAGGCGTATCTCTCTGACTGTACCGGAGAGTTTGTACAGTCTCCGCCGTCCTCTGCTGGTCCGGCACTGGAAAACTGCGATGAATATAAATTGTCTCGTTCTACAATTCGTGAAAAAAAGAAAAAATCTTGGCACTGTACAACGCCTTCGTCCTCGACGACGACGACGGTTGGTTGGTTGGGGGAGGGTCACGTCAAAATGTAATTCATTTTCTCGGGGCTAGATTTGCCTAAAAATGCCGTCTCCGCTTGACACAAGGAGCGTGACCGACACACGTAAAATAATATAAATGTCAAGGATTTGTTTACACTCGTCAGACTCAGTGATGGCGCAATAAAACAGAGTCAAATAAAAATTCGACAAAAAAATTAGCCAGACTTGGACAGTTTGTGTAAATAAGTGCAAGCACAACCCGGTCACTAAATATAACGCGAGGGTACGTGACACCTAAAGTACCTATAACATCTACTTTAAATTTTATTTTAGGATGCATTTTTCAAGACCGCTCATCTAGGGAATGAGCGAGAAAAAAATTCTACTGAATTAAATAGTAATTGGAACTGGGATTATTCCTTTAAAATTAAAGTTACAATTCGTTCTATCGCCTCTCAAAGTGTTCTGATTAAAGGAGGGACGGGCTACCGGCGCTTGGATTCAAATGTTTTGTTTGTATTTGCCCCCGGGCAGCAAAAATGCGGGGCAAATAAGAACTTGCGTTTGAACAAAAAAAAAACTTTTCCTCCTTATTTTCCCTTTCCCACACCGCCCGGCGGTCGCCGGCAAAGTCGCAAAGGGGGCTGACAATTAACGCCCGTTTTAAGAAAAATAAGCGGCTAGAAAAGGGGCGAAAAAGGTTGGCCGCCGCCCTCAGGTACGCGGCATTTAATTATAAAAACCGGGCTAAGTGGTTCGTTACCCCCGGCCGTATATAAATCCGCCCTCTCTTTTCCCCCCCATCACCGCGGCTTCGTATAATCCTCTGAACGCTTTTCGGCGGCAAAAAAAAAACAAGACAAAAATATAATGCACGTCCCGGCTAGAGAGTTTTAGCCCGCATTCCCTTTTACAAGATTATTTGAGTCCCCGACCCACAGCCACAGTAATGGAAAACAAGTTGTGCAAACGTGAATCTTAAATTTCGCCCCTGAGGGTTTTAATCAGTAATTTCAGACGCAACGACATCCGCGAGCCCGCAGGAGGGTAATTTGATAAGTAAGAACAATTTTGCAAATTTTGAAAACAAATATTTATCGGGCGGTATGGAAAAAAATTACAAAACGAGTGTATCTCCCTGAAAGACTATTAACTCTTACATTCACAGTGTTCCAAATCTGTCACACATTATTGAACCTATCTAACATGTTTTTCTCCAACCTAAGGGTTAAGTTAAAGGGTTAAGAAAAATAATTTTGTTCAATAACTATCAATAATTGCCAAACCGCCTAAGTACATCGCGGAAAGGCCTCACAATCTAAACTAAATTCGGGATTTACTTTAGAGTAAATTCCGACATTCCCGCTGAAAACTACACACCGCGTTGAATTAATGCAGCGCTGGAGAAACCCGCGAAATATAATGGAATAATGGGCGGAAACACGAAAGTTGGTGTTCTCTTTCCGGGTGCACTTATGCTAGCGGTCAGCGTACATGCTGTGTCCGCATCAACGCTTGGGTGATTCTGTAGGGGAGTTCCCGGCGGAACGGAAGGTTTAATATTTTACGTTAATCCCCTTATAACTGGAGCGCTTGGAAAGTTTCAACTTTCACCGGCCCTGTTTGACTTAGGACAGGGGCCGCAAGGGGCCCGCGCATGATCGAATTGCACGCTGCCGGCAACGTATTTTTACGCCTAACGGACACGCACGTATATTTCATATACGGATCATCAAATATAAATTGTATTCGAAATATAAATCCGACAACATCCCGCCTGATATTCCCGCGTTCAGCAATTCATTCAAAAATTGGGTCACCGTATTAATGGGACGTTTCAATTAAGCGATATAATTCGTGTTTTATGATACAGAAAAAAAACCCCGCCGAAGCGGCTAATTACAATTAACGGAGAGAAGCCAATTAATTACTTCTAGTTAATCGTCTTGTAAGATTAATAACTTTATTGTTAGGTTGTTAGCCTTGCCCTTCGGAACAGACAATGATCCCTACACTCGGTTGTGGGTGTGAGAAGAAAAATTATACAAAGAAATTATCATTTAGAATCAGCCAGTATAATCTAAACCGAAATTGTTACCGTAATTCACACTGTCAGCAATGATTTACGTGAAATAGTTCCGGTATTTAACTCTGATGCCGAAAAACGGTTTGTCGACCATTGTATAGTTCCTATGAGTTGAGTAGCGATACTGTGCTTAAATTAGGTAATAATTTTATCAAAAGAATCATATCGCTCTAGATATTCTATGTTCTAGATCCAGATAGTCATTTGATAACTGTATCAATCTTGTGCGTTAATTAAAAATATTTATTAGCTCTAAAGATAAGATTCTACTCGGAGCGACGTCACTTTCGCAGATTTCGGTTTTCCTTGCCCCAAAGTTGAAGCGAGTCTAACGCTTGGGAGGGGGGGAGGGGGTATCCAGTATAGGGCGATTAAACGGGAATCCGGGAAATGTCGAAGGGGGAATCGCTTTAACGATCAAAAGGAGGCCGAGAGAGCACAGAGCGATGTTGGCCATTTGTCAAGATGAGACGTCAACTTCAGACAAACTGCTCGCAGGTCAACAGTACATTGGGGGTGGTGTTCGGCTGGTTGGGGCTTCATCAAAGTACACATCGTCCCCGATGTACCCCACGACTAATCGGCCTAAAGTTTTAATCGCGATTCAAATTGCACAATAGCTCAGCAAGTGTAGCGCTTATCCAATTCAGGGGGTGGTTTCCAAACAACGGGGAAAATACCGGACTAGCGATAAGTTTTTACTGCAACAGTTTTTTATAGATCTTTAGTTACATTATGTGAATATTTTTGTTCTGCGTTAAAATTGATTGTAAGGATGGCACTATTATTGTATTCATCGTATTTCGGACATATGAGAGCAAAGTCGGTTTTTGAAATCAACAAGAATCGCCTGTCGAATTTTTAAAGGATTTCAGGTTTTTGGAAGAGATTCACGCAAGGGAAAAACGCACTTTTTCCCTTCGTGCAAATGATTTAAAACGCCACCACCCCCTCTGCCCGCGCACACAAATGGCGGAACATTGTTTCGAGCCGGGCCGTATAATTGCGGCGCCTTTTAAAAAGATTGCATTTCCAGCCCCCTCTTCCTCCAGCCCATTGCCCTTCTCCCCTATCTGTATACGCACGTATGTATGTATGTATGTATAAGGGCGGCGAGGTCGGACAGACCGGCCGTCCCTCCCGGAGGCCTATATTACCGGCTCTAGAGGCCCTTCCCCCTCCACCCCGGCCGCGAACAAAGTTTCCCATCGAGGGTTATCCAGAGGGATATTACTTCCCCCCCGGGGCACCGGGAGGAGGGGGAAAGCTCTCCCGACTTTCCCACCGCGATACGTCTTGTCCGGCTAATGACTTTAGTCCGTCTCGAGCTACGGATTATAAAACGGGGCGAATATTGCAATTGAAACTCTCAAGTACGACGGCGGAACAGGCTTTTTGTTATTTGTCAGTGGCAAACAAGCGTTCTCGGGATTACATCCAGAGTAAAACATTTCAGGAACCAATATAAGAAAAACGCAGTAAGGATACCTTCATAAACGAATTAAACCTCATATTATAATTCCACCCTTGAAACTGCATAATTAATTTGGACTATTACAGTGAGGCACTGTAAAATTTAAAACAAGTAGACACTGCTATATATATATATATATATATATATATATATATATATATATATAAATATAAAAACTTGGTTTTACAACATTATATCCTGCAGTATTTTTTATTGTCTTCATAAAATGCGGTTTAAAACGTGCCAGAGATTTTATTATAAAATAGCGCGGAGAAATAAACATCAAAGTAGGACAATATACCGGTTTGTTGTCGGCACTTTTTGCACAATAAGACACGGCTAATAAAAATAATAATAATGAGTGCTGTTGTATTTTTCGTGATATCGTTACCTAATTGAGAACGCTTTCTATAGGAGTTGTTGATTGACTTTCAAATCGAAATTAATAATATTTGAACATTTTTAATGTATTTTGAAAACAATTAAAACTTTGACAGTCAAGTGCGGTTGTGCAATTTTACTAGTTAAATGTAACAGAAATAATATATGTAGATAAATGAGGGAAGGTTTCCGCGATCAGAACTAATAAAGCTTAATAAGCAGAGTTAAGAATATCAACGCTCAATACCGAATTGAATGGCTGTCCTTTTGACTTTAAACCAGCCGTTTTCATCCGTTGCACAGCGCTTCATGATGATACGAACAGTTTGCAGAACGGGCGAGAGAAGTGCTCATCGGGGTAGGCCCGGTATGAAAATTGAATACGGCCATAAAACTCAGGAGAGGACGAATAAAAACTAATGCAGTCTCCGGAAAGGAGGCCCACAAACGGAAATCGTCAGATCGGGAGACGAAAATGCGAACAGCATGCAATAAGCCCCAGCAAATGTTCCGGATAGAAATTAAGAGCTGGACGGGGAAAAATGGAAACGGGGAATTTATCAAGGTGTAATGTTAAGCTGGAAATATGCGAATGAGGGGGGGGGGTGTAAATAAACAGGAGTGTATTAGCCGCGTTGGGAGCTTCCAAAAATCAAGACTAATAAGGAAGGGAGGGAAGCGTTCAGTTGAGGGATGGCGGGTATGGGGGGCCTCGTTTAAAACAAGAGATCCGAATGGGGCACAAGAGCGAGCCGGAAACGCCCGGATATTATTCGGACGCTTCCATTCAAGCCGGCGACATTCAGGTCCTTTTCAATTATTCCTCCCCACACCATTCTACAGGGATGAACTGTCCTCCCTTATTTATTTTTTCGCCCCTTTTCTTTTTTTTTTCAATTACAAAGACTTATTGTCGATTACGCGGGGGACAACACTTGCACGGTGAAAAATTAACGGGCCGGTTCAGTTGTGTCATTTGTCTGCCCCCTGCGTTTCTCATATTTCAGAATTTTTCGCTGATTTTACCTGAATCTATTGCATCGGTGCCGGATACTTTGCATTCATCTTCTCATTCCAAGTATTAGTCTTCCAGTCAGTATCGATTCTTTGTTCTTCATTAAATATTTCTTCAGTACCGCTCCTTTACATCCGGACGAATGGATATTCCCCTCTGCGAAGTTTCTACCGCCGTCAGTAGAACACCCCAAGTGGCAGGACGGAGGCAAAATGCCTTATTAAGTAACGGGGAAAATTTTTTTTTTATCCTTGAGGAAGATTCGCTCGGAACAATATGAACGAGGCCGCGACAAAGTGGAGCAAATCAGTTCAGAATTGAAGCTTAAAGAAACAGTCGCCAGACAGTTATTTACACACGCCATTATGAAGGGAGAAGGTAGAAAAAAAAAAATATTTTGTGCGGTATTTTCTAGTAAATCCCCCAATTCGACCTTAGGCCATGGAATAATAAAATAAACTCAGTCATGGTCCCCGAGGACATTGGATTCGGTCACCGGCATGGCGCATAATGAGGCCGGGTTTAGTATTCCGTCTGAAATGTACACGCAGAAAAGAATTATTCATTGGCCGTTGACTACGATATTTTTACGCGGGTCACCTCGGGGACTACAACTACGAAGAGTAGCCTATATTTCATAAACCGAAACCTTCGGAGTTACCGAAACCGAATGAGCGGAGATTAAAAAAAAAAAATCGTATCAGTTCCCAACCTTTAAATTCGCCTCAATTATTAGTGGGTTCGCAGTTTTCACAGTACCCAAAATGTTATCGACACAACGTACGTGAGTTGGGGGCTTACAAGTTTGACAAGAGAAGTGAAGTTTGAACACGGCGTGAAGTCCCCCCCCATTCAATGTGTGGAAGAAGTCGATTCTAAGTCTGAGAGAACATCATTGGGTATTCACCGCGGCCACGAGTACCACAGAAGCGGCGTTAAGCACAACCCGACCGTGGAGGACCACACACACACGCGCGGCGACAATCGACCGACTTTCAGGTACAAAGTTGGACTAAGTAAGAATTCACCGGGGCGTAAAGAAAGTTAAGATCTGACCGGAAATTGAACACAGACTCTGTCCCGACCAACTATCGAAGCCACCGGTTACGCTGATTTAAGCCATATGTGATGAACGCGTTCACTGAAATTGGCCAATCGCGTGGAATCCCGACTCAAAAAAAAATCGACCTCGACCGAAAATTAGAACCTCAGCTGAAAAAATTCGCAATTTAAAAAAAGCCGTATTGAAAACGCCGTCCGACATCGTCGACATACTGAGATTCCATTCGAAAGTACTTTTCCAACCGTCCTTAATGCTCCCAAAGTACCTACATTTGGATGGTTTCCCTATCGGGATAAGCGAGAGACATAACCGGATGTACCGTTGCAAATATAGGCCGGAATCAAATCCGAAGCCTAAAATAACTCCGATGCCGGCATGAAATTGTACATGAATGTCTTGAGGATAAGGAATTGTACATTTCATAATTAACTGGTGCTAACGAACGAGACAACGCGAATGTTATTTTTCAGTGTTGGATTCTCCCGCAGGTATATTTTATTATTACGAGGCTCGAGTTGCCAAATCGTAGTGCAAAGCGTCGTAATACTGAAACAGCGAGTTAGTGGTGAATGTAAAGACGAAAGGGAAGTGACGGTGGGGTAGGAGTGGACGAAAAGGGCTAATTCGGGTCGTGACGGGCAAAACATAAACTATTTTATAGGCTAAGTACCCTAGAGATGGGTGGGGGAGGTGCAGTAAAGCACGTGTTGATGCCGGGGATATGTTGGGGCTTATAACGCTAAGTTGGTTTTGCCGGATGGAAGGCCTACCCCCACCGGTATCATCACCTCCCTTAGGAGCTTGGGACAAAGCCCACTTTTATATTATGCCCAACCCCTAAACATGCGATATTACACCGAAGGGGTGACATGCTATGTACCAAATTTTCTATACATACAAAATTGAGATTGCAAATGTCACTACACCGTAAATTAATTAAGTGATAATTACATCCGATATTTTGAGTCTTTTTGTGTTTGTGCGAAACCGAATTCTACGCCCACCGATTTCCCACCGGTCTGCTATAGTGACCGCAAGAAAAACCAACTTTCCATAAAAGTCCCGACGACCACATCGATTGTGTTCGGTGATATGATAAAACTGAGCGCGGAGAAAGCCGAAACTGGGAAGGCCGTTGGGGTGGTGTTGCAAAGCGTAAAACAAACGGCCAACCTACTTAAAGGCGAGGTCCCTGACCGAACCCCTAAAAATTAACGAGCCGTTTATAAAATACCGAAAAAGAAATAACACCGTCGAATACTTTCTAAATACGCCGATAGAACTTTAAATTGTCCCACTAAAATTACTACGCTTGTAAAAAATGTATATATAACGGCGATAATAAAATAAATATTTCTGTAAAAGGAAAGACCCTGAATATTTGTGTCGCATTAAATTTACGTTTTTTCTTGTACTACTATAGTAATAGAGTAAGGAGAATGGACGTCGGATAATTCATCCAACCAACAATACGCGTTGGGACGTGCCGAGAGTTGGAGAAATAATAGAATGCGTCCCTAAGGATGAAACTAATAGGGGATTTATTCCGGGGGGAAAATAAATGACACGTTATTATCGGCAAAAATACAGGGTTTCGCACAATTAAACGACCGCGGTGGGGGGTCAAAGCCACAAAGATTCTTTGGCGAGGCCGGATCCAAGCACCGGGTTTTCTGAATAATTATTCCGAATTAAATTGCAAAAAGACGGCAGTCGGGACAAGCCAAAGAGGAAGAGGAAGAGGACGAGGAGGAGGTCAGGTTTGTATCGTTATTTTTAATTATCGCTCATAGAGCCCTTTCACCCTTCGCACGCCCCCTTCAGAAAGAAAATTTTGAAAGAAAACCAGACAAACGACACCGGCGCCTCCAGAATGTTTTCCGACCAAACTTTATTATTATAATAAATGGCGCCCGTCCCAGGAACGATTGCTCTAATGGCTCGCGACGCCAAATGTACAGCTCGGCGTGCGCATGCGGGCAAGTCGCAGGAGGCGATCATCGGCGGATCCCGCTTAAAGTGGATTAAATTCTTGCCACTTCGTCAAGTAGACAACATCGTGACGAGACAGGGACAGGAAACTCTGCTCGGAAATGTATCCCTAAATCATTTCATACACAATTCTCTTTTTCTAGCATTCTTAACATTACTGGCCTTGAGTGATAATAGATGGCGGATTAAAAAATTTAATACAATTAAAATCGGAAGAAGATTGTAGAATCCTCCTCAGTGTTGTTAACAAGAAGTAGTAACATTCGAGACTACAATAATTAAGTCTTGGGCAAGATGGAGGAGTCAACAGTGACTCTGGCTTGGTTAATCCCAGATTTGATTCCTGATCGAGACACTTTGGGGAAGCATTTAACAGCTGGAGATCTACGAGACGTCAACCGCTCGGCCACACTTTAATGCCGTTCCAATACCTCACGACAGCACTGAGTTATACACGATATACACGTGAGTTAACCGGCGTTGCCCCCTCCACCCCCTCAATCATTGATCGGACCCATCCTTCATTTCAAACACCTTCTCAGGCCCTCCAATCACCATTAAACGGATAGTCGTTTTAATTTACGATCGCATCAGTTCGGGACATGATTAGTGACAATGGGACAAGGTGACGTTACATAAAAAAACTTCAGTTGTAACATTTCCGAACCAGCACTCTTGAATTAAAACAACAAATATGGCTCATTTTGATCTAATAGTTTTTCATTTAACCCTTTGCACTCCGTTGTCCCCTCTCGTGGGACATCGTAATTCCAGCCTATCACTCCAATGTCCCCTGAGACGACATTAAAATTTATTAGCGATTACGGGGAATTTAGTTATTTCCGCGCAACTTTTTGAGACGTCCATGTTTCGCCCGATGTTTTCTCTCGAAATGTGGCGCGAGACATCGAATCAAAATATAGTAAAATCACTAAGATATATAAAAGAGATGTCACCGAGTTTTGAGTTTCAAAGCTGAGCTCAGTCCGGTTTGAAGCGTCCAGCGGTACAGACAGATCTAACGAGTGAGAAAATCGGAAGTGATTCTTCTATCGGTAAATATCATTTTGTAACAGATTTAGTAATAACAATTAGAAATTTTCAACCCACGTATTTATTCATTTTTTTATTAGAATAATGGCACAACGTTCAAACAGGATTGAGTCTCATGATACAAGTAGTAGTGAAGATGAGCTCCGGATAGACGTTCATACGGATACGTTAGAAAGACTAAATCTAGACCGAAACTATAGCAGTGACAGTGACATCGGCCAACCACCAAGGAGTAGCCAACATCCAGAATGGTCCGGAGTGCAAAGGGTTAATATATGTCACACACGAATGTTTTCGTTCATTTACAAAACGAATAAATAAGATCTAGATGCAGCATTTCACTTTTCAATATTCTTACAATTAATAACAACGGTTATTATTAGTCAACAGTACCGTCATTACGCCTAATAATATAAGATGCGGCAAAATTGAAATGTGTTCGGATAATATAACCCGGAACGAAAAAAACAATGCACCAGAGGCATTTTTACCAGAATACACTTTACGCTATGCAGCCCGATGCCCACAGAACAAACTAATACCAATCACAATATCAACAAACTAGCGATAATTCCGATCAGTAATTTTCTCTCGGGCCCCGACTAATACCATCTCTCCATCTCCTTCCCTAATACGGGCGGCGCCGGATGAAGCGGGTTAAAGGAGGGGCAGACAAGCCCCTACCAGGGGAGACAGGCAGGAAGTTGGGGAAATTTAAAATGGCCGGCCGGCTATCAGGAGAATAAAGGTCGGCCACTTGCCCTTGATGATTTTCAGCCGGCGATAAGCCGGGCCAAACGCCAAAGTTCCGGCGGAAACTTATCTGAGCGCGCCCCGCTCGAGTGTGTTCACCGGCACAAAGCTGAGTGCGCTCGGCGTCCTCTTCAAAGAAACCGCGTCCGGCACAGTCCTAGATGAATAGTACTACCGTTTTTTTTTTTTTTTTGACGGTTCGCTAATATTGATTTTTCCTTATATTGCGCACTTACCCAGCTCATCAACACCCCCCCCCTCTCCCCGGGCCCTCTGTAATAATACGCTGAAACGACATTTTTCATATACACAATGTCAGGTGAAGAATATACCGGGGACGCTTGAAGAAGAAACCGTGACCCGAGGTCGGTACTTTAAAACGAAAGCGCAGCGAAATAATGAAAAAAAAAAAAAAACGCGTCGTTTTCTCCAAATACAGAAAGAGCTTAATTCCGCCGGTTCCATTAAGCCGGCCCTCTTTTTCCATCTCCACTCAACGTTGAACTTATCCATCTTCGTCCCTTTCTCTTCCATTAAATTACAACCGAATTCGGGCGCCGGAGACGCGTAGGGGGGGAAGGCCCGCTAAGAGATGAAAAGTGGAGGCCGCAACGAACAAATATCCGGTTCTCGGTATTCGGCGTTTCTTCTGGCGCTCTGTTTTACCCGAACCGGGACGACGACGGTTGGACCCGATTACCGATTCGGGCAATTTATCGCGCGGCGACGTAACAGAATCGCGACAGCCATTCATTACCTCCCTGCCAAAGATAAAAAGGTAAAATACCGAGCGATGACGCGATGAAAGCCTCGCCGACGCTTACAGAACAGTGATAAAACGCCCTCCAAACGCCCATTTAAAGTATCGTTTTGAACAAACAAAAAAAACTGTATCGGCCTATGCGTTGATTTATAAAAAAAAATTTCGGGGATACAACATTAAAAAGTCACTTTTCCCATTCAAAACCTTCACATTACTGAAAATCCCGAATCTTAGGAGGAAATGTCCGCGTTATATTTCCTTTCTATCTGGTAAGGCCTGGAGTACCACATTTCTGTCATCAAATCGCACTGTCACTGAATATATTTTCAAAAATTCTAGTCTCGATTTCAAATAAAAAGAGGTATAGGGGGATGCAACGAAACGGAAAAACGAATGAAATGACATGAACAAACCGGTTGTGAACGATTTATGGACATTCTAAAAAATTATTTTATAAAATGTTTTTTACAGTTTTACAGCTTTATTGATTACGCTTTTATCGCGACATTAAACACATCTGAAAAGGAACGGCCGACACGTTTCCACACTTTTATTTATTCCGACCCAATTAACGGGTGTGTTTCTTTTGAATCCCGCCACCACACACACACACACACACTTTAACGGCCCCGCGATCGTAAAATATTTATGGCCTCGTTATACGCGGCAAAAAATTGATAACTCTTTATATTCGGGTCCTTTATACAGCTTCTGCCTGCCTTCTGTGCCGAGATCTCGTTAGGTGTAGGGGGCGCAAGAAAACTTAATGGGGTGGGGACCGGGGTTGAATATCCGCTCTTCTCGAGGCACAGCCCAATCACAAAGTCCCCGGACCCCGCAACGGCAAGGTGAAGAAACAAGAAATTCTGGATCATAAAGCACGAAGGTTCATCCTCGACCCTTCCTCCTCTTTTTTTTTTTTGTCGAGCCGTTAAAGGGCAAAATCTTTGGTCGACATTTATTGCGGCGAGAAAACGGGTTTGTGTTATTGAATTTAAACAAATCGCGGTTCCACGGAAGGTGCGGGATTAATGAGCAACCATTAAATATTAGAATGGCACAACAATGTAGCAGTCTCGCTCATTGTGTCGCGAATGACAAAATAAAACGAGAGTTCACAGTAATGTACAGCTCATTCTCAAAATAGATAATCGAAACTATTTCCCCCGCCTACCCGGGTTTGGTATAATTTGAAATTTGCCTCAACATTTATGTAAAAAAAATAGGTAGCCTACTGAAATTACAACAGTATAATTTATTAGTAAAATTTTTATTATTAAATTGCAATTTTGGAGACCAATGTTTTCGTTCATAAAATAAAGCTCAAATTAATTTGAATGTGAAAATATTTTGAAAGTTTCCCTGTCAAAAATGAGCCCCCAAGATGAAGAGGAATACATTAATTCAGAAGTTCATTAACTAATCAGCGGGCAATACTGAGGGAAAAATGTTTACACATGCTCACCACAAGAGAGTATGAACAAACTGTATTTACTGCTGTTGTAGTGCATCGCGTCTAAAAAACTAAAAGAAGCGCCGTAAGTAAGGAAAGGAGTAGAATAGGGTAGGACAACATTATCTTAATTGAACTACGGTTAAATGGCCGAGGTTTGTTTAAACAATTGTAGGAAGACCCACTAAAGGAGCATCCGGGCGTGGAATGCATCCGGTTTAAAAAAAAATCCAATAACCGGAAAGCCGTACAGAGAGAGAGAGAGAGAGAGATAGAGATAGATAGAGAGAGAGAGAGGGAGGGATGGAGGGAGATGGGAAAGAGGAAACGCCAAATGAATATCGGTGGTCGGGAGACAACAAACAGAGCCCGCTGTCCCAGAGGATGAAAGTTCCCCCGGGTACCATAGCCCCCGCCCCCATACACACACACACACACATACCTGACACCGACATCTGCATACTCATGAAAACTCCTATTCAATAATTCATAGGGGCGCACCGCCGGCACAGTCCAAATAATTCGAAACTTTCGACGGTAAAACGGTGAAATATTTATACGGCCAACCGTTAAAACTCCCCCGCCGCGCCTGGATATAGTTGGTCGTTGGTTTTTTTTTCTCCCCCCGACCACATAAAACCTAATTGAAGCCTCGGAACACGGGCTAAAAGCCGTTGGCGGGAACATTATCTACGGTAGGTGGAATCTACAGCGCGTCCGAAGAATAATCGAACGGCGGATAATTATCGTAATACCTGAATTTCTGTGAAACTACTGCGATCAATATATTCTGTGTCTAACTGAAATTCAGAACAAAATAAGTAAAACTTCCAGTCAGGACTGAAAATGAATTTTCCTTCGTTTTATTCAAATTTAATCCCATCGAATTGTTTAAACTCTCCGGGGCATCTGTAGCGGCGAGGTTTGAAGGGCAAAAACCGGGCGGTGGAGGGCGACCGCAGGGTTAACGAACCACCGCAACCAGAAGCCCGAACCGGGCTACACGCCGAGACTGTTTAATTCCGAACAATATTCATAATTGAAATTCAACATTACGCCCGGCCACCGAATTAATACTATTAAAGGGAATAGTCTCGTCCAATTAGGGGATGCAGTATGCGTGTTACCTCGATAGCGCGGTGTGGCCTTGTTCGGGACCCTATTACCCGGTTACACGCCGACCTGGTCTAATATCCGGGAGGCGGGCTGGGTGAAGAAACATTTCAGTGTCGGTTAACTCAAATAAACGAATTGGGGCCGGCATCAAAATTTCGCTAACTTTCAGTGATTTTCGGGCAGGACCGGTTCACAACAATAAGTCCAAAATACGAAGAAAAAATTCGGAATTACACACACGGTACTAATCTTTTGGTCGCGGCCACAAAAGGAAGTGGCCAAATGATTTAAATATATCACGGAGATAGAGTTAAAAAATGGGGAAAACTCAGTTGGGGTTCTTTTATTGTGTTACTGGGACATCAATTCTTTTTTGTATACGGTTGCGGCAATAAAAGCATTTTTTATTTTAAGTCACGATTACAAGTATAAATTATATTTGGTGACTTTGAAATCCTACCTGAACTTAGTGTAAGGGCGAATTTCCTTTTTACGAAAGACTAAGGATTGCGAGAATATTCTGCAGGAGTTAGACGGCTCGGTGGGTACCCGAAATTTGTAACTTTCGTTTTAACCGTTCGTTCGGATTGAGGTTGGACGGCCTCCGCCGGTTCCGGTTTAAGGTCCACTATTTAGCGCCTCGGGGGGGGGGGGTCGAAGAAGCGAAGGAGAATTTTTATTGGAACCATCAATCAGAGCCCATTGCCAATTGCTCCTCGAACCTTCAATAGCCGAACACTTCCAATATAAGGGCTAGGCCCACGCATACTTCCTTTTCAACAACAACGGTTTTCACCAGTGAAAAACACTTTCCCGAGTTTTCAACCGGACTCATTTTACAACTTAAAGAACAATTTTTAAATTAATAAATTATCAAATTTAAAAGATGCTACCATTTTTATTTTTATCAACAATATTTTCGTGAATAATAAGATAGAACTAGGTTCAAATTCACGGCCCAAAATAAACTCAAAAACTCCCCCCCCCACCCCGTATGTCAGGAAACGTTAATTTTTAAAAATCAACATTCAAAAATCAATAGAAAGAGAGGAGTAAAGCGTTTTTGAATAGCGTTTAAACACTCGAAAGCCGTTCCCCTATCCGAAACACTTTTCAAACAAACGTCGTAGGGAGGGGGGTTAAATTTTGTCTCGAATGAGACCGAAACAGGCGAAATTGGGAGGAAAATAAGCACGCTGGACGTTTTTCAAGTATTTCGCCCTCCTATTCGTGTTTGTTCACCTACAACGCCAACAACCTATGTTAACGTCAACAATACATATATAAATCCTATATCAATCGGAACAATATCAAAGACAAATAGGGTAGTTTCGCTGTTGGAATAGTACACGTGCTAAAGAGCAATGTGAATGCGCAACGATAATATTTGTTCATAACTTGTTACGAAAAACTTAAATGTAACGTCTTATTAATAATATCAGGAACAATAAAATGGCAAATATGAAACAGAACAAATTGCAACGCTACACGTACCTAAAAGAACGATAAATCGAATAATTATGGACGATGACATTCGGGAAATCTTGGACGTCTATATAAACATGAACATTGTAGGTTCGTGATGTTTCTGTCTCCTCTCGCCGGTTTGGTCTTTTGCTAGACCGGTTTCGGCTGCTCGCCATCTTCAGTAGCGCCGTGTCAGTCACTGTTAGCACCGGTGTTATGTACTGTCCACAGTACATGTGAAAGTGACAGTGGGCAGTGAGGATGCCCAAAAAACATCCAAAGTGCTAACAGTGACTAACACCGCTACTGAAGATGGCGAGCGGCCGAAACCGGTCTGGCAAAAGACCAAACCGGCGAGAGGAGACGGAAACATCACGAACCTACAGTATTCCAACCCCTCGTAGGCCACAAAACAGGTATATCAAAAGACATGAACAACAATCTTTTAATCGTACGTGTTGACACAGTAGTTGTTTAACCGGCTGTTTATAAAAAAATGGGTAAATGATTTTATAGCCGTGTGTTTTGATAAAGGGAAAATTGCGGGGGATGAAATGCGCCCTACGATAGGGGCGGGGGTTGGGTTCAGGCTTACAGGTGCGCAAAGTCGGTTCGAATTTAGGGGAGAAGTTTGGCCGAGATACAACAGAGGGGTTGGACTATTGGGGGGGGGACAATCGTAATAAAATCCGAGCTCCGTGGACCTTGTAATCGACACAGCTGCTTATATATATATATATATATATATATATATATATATATATATAAATAAGGGGGAGGAGTGAAACCCTCCCTAGCACCCTTAGCTACGGTGTCAACAGATTTATTTTTAATCCCTTTCAAAGGGGTTCTCACCGCCCGTGTCATCATTTTTATATGGGCAAAAAGAACACTGTAAAATCGTTACAATCGTACCGTCACTTTTAACTTCGTCGGAGTTGGAAAAAAAAACTTTTATTAAAGCTCCGCAGGGGAAACCGCGACAACGCTTCGGTTTGAAATATTATACTCGATCCGCGAGCATATCCGGTTTTATATTTCCGCCGACGTCAGTAGTCGTTACGGCGAAAGAATTACTAATAAATATATCCGACGTAGCGGTTTTATTCGTGAAATCTAGCACTAATACAACCGCATAATATTTACGAAGAAGAGTTTTTCTAGACCGATATATATATTATTCAGAGGGGCACAGTTAAAAAATTATTTTACAACAGGAAAACATCAAATCCTCGACGACGAGATAAGCGTCCCGGAGAGACGGGATGTATTTACATAAATCCGCTCGAACTTTCGGAATTGGGAGCGATTAAAAGAAGAAAAAAAAAGAAGAAAGGAAACTGAATTAGAGAACAGAGCATAAAACTGATAAGGGTCACGCGCAGTAATAACATCACGAAATGAAGCTACAAGCAAAAACAGCAGAGTTTATGCGGCAAACTAGACGGGATACATTCAAAATATACCGATATAATTTCAAACGGTGTGAATTGATGGGCATCAAATTATTCGAAACAATTTTTAAGTTCGTACGTAAAATAGAAAAATAATCAAATGAGCAGTTTTCAGACGTCCCCGATACGGGGGGTTCTACTGGGGCGAATTACAGAATTTCTAAATGACGTACAACTGAATAGTCTAGAATTTGTATTTAAACTGTCGCGACTTGTGTGAGATGGTGCGAGACAGTATAATTTTGGCATTAACGCTGTAATAATAATAATGTCATTCAGTGGGTGCACTGTTAAAAGGACATCGCGAAAAGTCACCAGGAAGCCGTTCTTAACGACCACCAATTTGAATATATCAAAGTGTGTACTGAATATTATGAGGCCCGGTTCTGTAATTAAATAGCTATTTAAAAGAAAAAAATGTGTTCTCTGACCGTCTCTGATCCGGGTCATATTGTATCGGGGAAGAATGTAAAGTTATGAATTACTGAATTTCGAAAAATTGTATACCTGAAGTAAGTATAAAAATAATTTAATGTGTTAAAAGTATGCTGTATGGATGGTAAAGGACCGTGATGATAGGATGCCCCACCGACCTAGTGATTAAAAGAGGTACTGAAGATGGCGAACAACCGGTCTAGCAACGGGCCAAAACAAAGAGGCAAGAATTTTGACAAGGCTAGAAAAAGAACAAGAGATATTCTATTTAAACCGTAAGAAGGTAATTTTGCATAAAGATGACAGCATTGTAATAACGTTATTTCATACATTTTATACAAGGGTAGGATTCATTTTCTTGCGCAAGGGATGCAAATTAACTCCTCCGAACACGTCGTTATTGTCGACTCGGTGATGAAGACGTGAGCTCTTCCCCCCCCCCACCCTCGGCTTCCTTTCTGTCTGTTATGTATATTAAACAATTATAGGGTCGGGGACGCATCCCGTCCCCGGGAGGTCTTCATCCCTCCCAACTCCCCCCCCTTAACCCCCTTCTGAATTTACATTAAAATTAAGGCAGGTTCGTTACCCGGAGTCTGTCTCCTGTCCGCCTGCGTGCAGCCCCTCTCTGAAAGCCGATCCTTGGGCCAAGTTGGCCGACTTGATAATAGATAGATTGTTGGCGTGACGCCGGCAGAGTTCCCGCCCGCCCCCGCTTCATAGTTACCCCGTCTTAATTAATAATAGACTTGGGTTACACCGAACCCAAGTAGGTATGCCGGGGCCGTCTTCGCGGGCTCTAATCACGTTTAATTACAGCAGGCGGGGATCTTAATTATTATTTTTAATACGAAAAACTAAAATTTCCTCCCTCTAGGCGTACCTTTATCCATAAAATGAATCAAATTGTCCTTCCCGTACGCATTTGAGGACATAACTATAACCAGAGGTTTCTTTATATCTGTATCAACTAAATGGATATTGGAATTATGTTAGCGGTCTGCGTGCTTAAATATCTGTGACCAGCCGGTTGGCCGACCATAACTCTTGACCGCGATCCAATAAGCGTTACAATGTTATCTGATAATGGAGCGTGAGATAATGACACGTACATTAATGAAGGCGTGTCGATATGATAATGTTGGCGAGGTCACGCGGCCCGTGCGTTGAACAGAGCCGGTCCCCGTTCATAATTCAGGGGCTGATATACGCAACGTTTCGCCACCCAAAACCGGTTTCACGGGCCCCCCCCCCTCTGCGGCCGTTTTACAATTCTCGACCTCCGCACTGACGGCGTCCCGATTTATTTCGGGGCCGCCCCCAAAAAGCCTAAAACGGGTAGGGTCAGGGCGAATTACCGGGAAACGAGGAAAAGTGTCCCCGAATGAAAAAAAATTAGCGAGAAAACTGAATTAGTCCAGCAGCACGGAAGTCAAAAAGAACAGTATCGACTTGAAACTGTCGGCGAAATCCTCCCCCAAATTGTCTATATCTCCGACGTATAATCGAATTAGGAGTTTCACCCGGCGGGTCTCGCTCGTTACAGGCCCAACTTCGCTCTAACACCATTAGCTTCCCGGTCTAAATCTCAATTTAAATGTTCGGCGCGGCAGAATGTCGAAAACTCGAAGACGGGACACATTATACATGTCCCAGTTCACATTTGCCGAATCTACGAAAACGGGGCGGAAATTGGGAGGGCGCGTTGATTTAACACAATGTCGGGACCGAAAGGGCAACATTATTGCCGGCATTATTTACACTTCGTACGAATAGGCAGACAACGACAAAATTCGGTCGTTTTAATATCGGAAATATAAACGACGAAGAAAATGTAATAACCCCCATTTGGAATAAATGGTGGAAAATAATAAATCACAATGGACAGAAACACCGTGAAAACGGGAATTAGAAATATCGGAAATCCGGCCGTCGGAACCTCTCTTTGTTTTTTATTATTCGTTAAACGCCGAAATTTCGACTGGGCGTTAATCGAAGCGCGGTCCTAACAATGATGAGTGGACCGCGGGTCGTGTTTTTTTTTAATACAAACTGACAAAAATCATCCCTCCCGCATTCGAAAACCGAAAATTCAACCTAAAAATATATTTCTGTCTCGAATATTCGGGTTAAAATCAGATTATTATAACGGATGAAAATTCACTCGTAAATTGTCTGGACAGAAATTAAAAAAACAACGATTGTTCGTAACACTTTTTTTTACAATAAATTAGCAGAAAGTACGGTGATCGCGGCCTTCGCGTTTCGTTCTCCAGACGAACTCGGCCAAATATGAGTTGAAAAAATGTTTCGTTCATTCTCCCATTTACCAGGCTCGACAAAATGCAGTCTGTCGAGAAAGATTCATATAGCAATTGATAATAATTTTGATAATAAATAGTTTCATCGTCTCGCCAACCGATATGCCGTCGTATTACGCAAGAAACGTCATTGGTCTCAAACTATTTAACCTTTATTACCGATAATATGATTGGCTTCAATTAAAGGTATACCGGTGTCCGATCGAATAGTTTAACAGGGGGTGGGGTCCCCCAGCAGACAATAGATCGGTATAAAAAGCTCGTTGGTATCAAATCAGGGTAAAAGGCCGCGTGTGGCCGTGCAATAAAAACAGGACTGTCGGCGGGGCTGATATATTGGACATCTCTTGTCGTAAAATCGCGACATCGGATCCATCCCAGATTGCAAGTCCCTGATTCTTCAGATTTCTCCCCCAAACCACCCTCCCCCCTCCCAACATCCTACGTTTCTTCCTCCCCTTCTCGTCCGCGGAGCGACGGGCCGCAAATAATAAATATCTCCACGACCGATATATATATATATATATATATATATATATATATGAGGCCCGCCGTCGGGACCGCGAAAATAACGGAAAAGGGAAAGTTGAACGGGGGAAAACTGAAAACTAATAAAGGCCGTGGTAGTGGGTGGTGGTGGTGGGAGGTGGGTTTGAGTAGGGGGCTGAAAATAAATTAAATCCGTCACCCAGACGTTCGAGGACACTGTCGCAAATTATAATCTGATATACAACAAACGGGAAAGTTAAATAGTAATGGTTCGTTGGAATACGGCGTTTCTCGATATCACGTTTCATCGGTACCGATCGACTTTGATAAACATACGATAACACGATACTCTTGTAGAACAGACACAAAAGCTCCAGTATTCTCGCTGTCATTATAACACGTCGGCGGCCAAAATAACGTTGTCGTCCGTTTAAAAAAAACAATACGAGTAAACCAAAAATCGATTTGGCGGTGCTTATTAGCGGAATTTGGTACAAGAGAAGGGCCGCTTTGTTGCGGCCGGTCGATAGGCCTCGCCGTTGAAGTTCGCGACGCGGAAGTCTCGGATTTTTCCCCGAGTTATCGTTTTTATCGACAGCTTTAGGTAGGGTTTCTCTTCTAGAACGCGGCGTACACACACACACACAACCCCGCCTACTTCTTTTCACGCCCCACTTATCCTCGAGGCGATAAGGAAGACAACGGCCTGTACAACAGTCTCCATAACAAAATATCCCAAAGACCCCGACGTTTACTCGCGTTTGGCGGAGTGAATTACCGGGCGTGCCGACAATTTATGGACGATACTTAATATCGTCTGGCTACACAACTGAAAATACGGAATGGGCGGGAGGAGAGAAACCGAAAACGACTCTGCTAAGGAAGAACAAAATTTCTTCTTACGGCCAAAAATAATGGGCGAAACAGACGAAACGTACGAGTCAAAAAATTGCCTTAATTATAATGTATTTAATAAATATTTTGTGAATAAATTGCCGAAGAATCAGTTACGTCCACTGAAGCCAGACTAGGCGACCTTATTGCTCATTTTAGCTTTCGATTAAGCCCACACACACCCCTCCCCCCCCGATTAGGACATCAAGCGAAAATCAATTAAGCCAGGACAACAACTCCGTTCTCGAATCGTCTGCAAAATTCTTCTAATCCGCCCCCCCCCCACTATTAAAGGGATTAGTGGATTTAGTTTGCGGACTTGTTGAAAACTACTCCTTGTTAATTAAAACTTCCCCCACCCCGCCGTCGCGCCACCAGAGGGAAAGGTATTTTAATTTACTTAAGGGGCCTATTTATAGGGAAAGCAGTCGACTTTCGGCCGGATGAGCGAGATCGGAAAAAACGATTCGAGGCTGGCTACGACGAATTTTCCCACCCCACGAAAGAAATTAGTTTCGTGGAATCATAAAAGTGAATATTAAACGGCGGCTCGGAATTACAAACTAATTTAGTCCCCATACAATCCATCCCCCCCCCCCTCTCCGCCGCACCTCTTCCCCTTTCTATTCGGAAGTCTTTAGCATCGGAAATGAAATTGCGCGGAAAGAGGAAATGTAAATTAGGCTTCAGAGCCGAGAACTTTTCAGGGGGAACTGTCCATTCTTGGGGAGAGGGGGGGGGGCTAAACCTCGTCGGTTAATTCTTTCTTAAAGTTTAAGCTCCGAGTATAAGATAAAACGCAAACCAAACGGCCGACTTATCTAAGCAACACATAGTGACAAGTAACTAAATATTTTTATACTATAGAAATGTCCAAACCTAGAAGTCAATACATTAAGTTTTATATAATGCCAATAGAATTCAATAAGGGTCTAAAAAATTAATCGTTAAATTATCAGCCATTATTATACGATTTGCCGGACCGCTACATCGAAAGAGATCAGAAATTTAACGTTGTTTGAAACGTTACACTTGCGGTATTTCCGCAGCCGAATGGCGGTAACAATGCTGACAGGAAGCTTCTTCGTGGAAATTGCTGGACTACACCGAAAGCCGTGAAATTATGAATAATTATTGTAAGAGTGACGAAATGCCTCTTAGGACTGTTCGGGGGAGCGACCCCGAAATACAGGAATTTTTCCGATCGGTCCTAGACAAGCATTACTCGACCCATTGTCCGTTTCTAATTTAGAAAACCGAGTTCAATACAGTTTCTGTTAACAGTGGGTGGCGGAGTAAGGGGTGGAGTTCAATATACAGCCCCGTTTCTTTTCTATATATCCTGGGGGTTGCGACCGCCCCCCGACGCTACGTGACCGAGGACCAATCTAGGATCCATTTTCTGTCTCGTCCCCGACTTCCCTCCAACTTTTACTCTCTCTCTCTCCCTCTTCCATCCCTCTCCCTCTCGAAACCGACACCGATATCTCTATCCCTCTCCGACCTCCACCCACCCCCCCCCCCCCCCAGCTCTATTCCCCGGTCGCAATCATTTTATACATATTTAAAGTTACTTTTCCCGCCCCTTCATCGGCTTTTCCACTGTCGGGCGCACGCCTCACCCAAGACCCGGAGCGAAATACTCTATCCTCTCACACACCGAAAGAAAATAATATAAGGTATTGAACTATTTTTATACACAGTGGTGGCGTCTAGACAAAATATACAGTACGGATATAACCGGCATAAAATATGAGGGTGAATTATGAAGAGCGCATAAAAGAGAAAAATTTCAGTCGGATTTTGCCAAACTGGTCGTGCTGAAGAAGATACCGGTCTGTTTATTCGAAAGAACGGGGGAACGTCGGACAGCGGACGCTTCGAGAATTGATGCAATCAATTAGGTTCCCCTCGGAGAGTCCACTTTGTTCATATTAGGCTCTCGAATTAATACAACACGGACCGACTAGGAATTCCCCCACTTGAATACTAATGGTGGGCCCAATTTCGCAAAATTGGACTGAAAGTAAAGATATCAAAAGTTTCATTTAATCAAAAAAAAATTTGCTACGAGAATTTTTTTTTATTTAGATCCTTTATTGGCGCTCCTGACAACAACACTGAATTAAATTAAGAAATGAAAAATGTAGAAACAACCATTAAGAGACAACAGTATTTGAGATGTCCTTAGAACGTTCTAAATTTAAACGATACTCCAAGCCATAATCCATTAGTTATATATTTTTTTTAAATTGTTTCAACCTGACAGAAAATAAGTTTCAAATTTGAAAGAGACGATATCTCCTAACAATTCTAGAAATATTCTCAAGAAATATTCCGAAACAAGTTTCGTAGAAAACTGAACAGTGAACGCTAGAAGATCGAAATTGAATTTAAAAGCGATTGGTTCCTATTTCAAAAATTGCAAATGAAATGAACTTCAGGTTTCTTTAAAAATCAATTCCGATATTAGAACGGCGTAAGATGAAACGAGTTTAAACAAATAACTAAAACACTGACTAATGCTGGGATATTCAACTTTTGGACTGCCGGGGCATTTCTATCATTTAGGCCGAGATGTGTTTCACTCGCCCCTTGGCAAAAAGAAGAAGGGCTTCTCTTAAATCCCCATTTTAGAGATCTCGGTAAGAAAAAACGAGCCGGTCATCTTTAAAATAGAACAATAGTGGACTGTACGCATTTGAGATTTACCGATAGCGAACGGTGAACAATAAGTTACAATAAACCGTGTCGTATTGATTGACACAGGGTGGACAAATTTAATGTGGGAAAATAAATTTCCGCCCCCATTCCATTAATTTGTTTAAGATTCGAATAATTCTCTTACCCGCTCTTCTGGGGAAAGAACAGACGGGCTCGGGGTTGTTCTAATTAAACTGGCGGATTCGCCTGAAACCGCGACATCATAAATATCCTGTTGTCTCGCCTAGAGCGAACCGCGCAGTGGCTGAGGAGGAGGAGGCGTTGGCCGGGTGAAGAAACGCGAGGATATGAATTATTCCCACGGCGACCACGTCGCTCTATCTGGGATGGGGCGCCCTAAATGGTAGCCCTGCAAGATACGACACGAATGTCCTGTGCCTATCGCTACGGACAATATCAGTACAACAATTATTTCGGCCTAACATCTATAAGTTCATAATTAAACAGAATACAGGAGTAGTGTAGTCCCTAAATGCAATAATTTCGGTTCCTTCTCCTATTCTCTGTTCGCACGTCTAGAATGTATAATTAATCGAATTGAATACTTGTGGGGAGAAATCATTTTTAATCTCGCTCGTGCCACAATATCGAGGCGAGAGACCCCGCTTATGTTTCAAGAGAAAAACTCAGTTTCATGAAACAAATTCAAAAGACTCAGACTTTTCCTAGCATAATGTTGATATTAGACAAGAAGTATTATTCTCTGAAATTGAATCCAACGCTCAGGTAGATCGTGAATATCAGCCAAGGGGAGACACCAAAAGTGACAATCGATAATAATTATTAACTGTTAAAAGGAAATCAAGAGGGGCCAAAAGGAATTGATCGCTGAATTCGTGTGGCTGAAATACGGCGAAAGTGAATTTTTTTTTAACTATTCGCCTTTATACTTCAACGTATTTAAAACCTGTTTCCTGTATGAATTTTAACAGTTTCCAAGTTACGGAGAAAACGAAAAACTCAAAATTTGATTTTTTTACGTTCATATCATATAGAAATTAAATTGTGCAGGCTCTGAAATCCGACGTAGTATATATATAAACGCTATATTTTTTTTTTAACACGAGGAATAATCATTTGTTCAACGCAGTAATTTTCCAGCGGGGGAAATCTGAAATAGTAGTTTCTAGGTGCGGTTTTCCACCTACGTGAAACAAACACTAGGCGGGCACGAGTGAGACCCCAGACGGGAAAGTTTTTACCGACATTTGTCAGAGGGCAAGGAGGAGGCATTCCTCCAGGATACGGCATCAGGGGAGGGGGGGGGGGGAGGACATAACCGCGTGCCCATAACTCAGGACTCAGGATGAGGAATACCTCTGGGGGAGGAGGGACAATTCACTTAAAGTCCCGGATTTATAAGTGGCATTGTCTCTCTCTCCAGCGACCACCTCTCCGGTCGGTCGGACCTTTATAAAACCGGTTTAACTCACCGTGAAAGACCGCGTTTCACAAAACACAAAACAGATTCCGGTAGCTATTAAAACGATTCTACAAAATTTCCCTTAGTTATTAGACCACGACATGTCATCGATTCAAATTTCCAATGCAAAGAAAACTAGTTAATTGGCCGGTCGTCACTGCCATAGAGTAGAAACAGAATTATAAAAAATGTTTCGATATAGCAATATTCTGCTTTTAAGCAATAAAAACCCTACTTTCTGGCGGTTGCAGTTTTAAAAAAAATTGCAAACATTTTATTTAGGAAGTTTCCCACGTGTAAATTCCTTAATAGGCCGAATCGTCGATTTCAATTACTGTACATATAAATTAAATTTTTGAATTCTTTCCGGGCCTATTCTAATGTTCACAATCTAATTTGGCGAACTATGGCTATTGGAATGGAAGAAATAAAATCAGGATGTAAGAGGACCCGTTCCGAGTACAATGCCGTTATCCCATTCATCTATCATTATCCTACCGAGTTTTTAATTAGCCGGGGAAACGGGGGCTAAGCTATGACCTCCCGGGGCTCTATTATTCAGATCTTCTTTGATCTACTCTACCAACCCCCTCCCAGCTTATTAATGAGTCAAGTTAAGAATCATATTTCTCAAAAGATAATACTACTTAAAAACGACCCTTTGTCGCATCCTAATAAGTGTCAGAAGACGGGAGAAATGCTCGCGGATGGAGTGGAGAAAAACTCGGTCGATCACATTTCTGATAGACAAAAATGAGCACATTCTACACATTTTCTACACATTCCATTTATTACAACTGAGAAATAATTATGAGGCCCATTGTACACCCTATAGCTGTCACAAAATCGAAAAATCTACAGTATTTCCTTGATCAAATTATCCCCCACCCCAATTATAACGCTTGTATGTCATGGGCTAGCAGTAGATTGGTTGTAAGTGGGCTAACAACTTACGATCGAAGTACGAAATAAAGGGGATGAAACGGCAAGAAACTACGTGTTTCGTATCGGAAACTGTTTCGGACATTAACACTGTAGCGGTATATTTACAGCACGCCAGTAAGTTAAAAAATCTACTAATCACGACGAAAATGACAAGCGATTTGAGACGTTTCGTTGGGGCGCACAAAGAAAAATCCGTCCCAATAATTTATAGTTGAAAAAAAAAAAGTGTAATCCGATGAAGCGACTTCATTTCCCGGGACTTTATTAAGTGGTGTGCGCGCTTTAAATAAAGCGGGAAATATTTCATCAACAGTCGTTTGTCTTCATGAGTCTTGTTTCGTCGTCGTCCGCTTCAAAAAAAAAAAAAAGAGAAAGGAAGTAAAAAGACAGAATGAGAACCGGCTGAATAATAAACCAATTAAAATGAACATTTGTTCCCTGTCCAGCCAGTACGGCCGGCACAAGCGACACCTGTACAAATGTACAGTTTTATAATTGATACGTTTTCTTAACCGTACAATGCGCGGACAACAATGGAGTTGCGTCAAATACTATTTCGTATTAAATGTTTTAACGAAGAAGCATTCAGATAACTGAAACTGTAAGCAACTTCAGTTGAAAATCTGTAGAAATATTTCCGGTACCACTTCTGAAAGTAATAGATTGATTGAAGATGATTTGTTCGCAAGAACTGCACCGAATATAAGGCTATAAAATTACTGTAGGTTCGTGATCTTTCTGTCTCCTCTCGCTGATTTGGTCTTTTGCTAGACCGGTTTCGGCTGCTGGCCATCTTCAGTAGCGCCGTGTCAGTCACTGTTAGCACCGGTGTTATGTACTGTCCACAGTACATGTGAAAGGTGACAGTGGGCAGTGAGGATGCCCAAAAAAACATCAAAAGTGCTAACAGTGACAGTAACACAGCGCTACTGAAGATGGCGAGCGGCCGAAACCGGTCTAGCGAAAGACCGAACCGGCGAGAGGAGACAGAAACATCACGAACCTACAGTATTACAACCCCTCGCAGACCACAAAACAGGTATATTAAGCTATAAAATTATTTTTTTTAATACGTTAGCTCATCATACATGGATATCCACCAAGTCCTGTTCGACTGCCGGAAGGTAGTTAGTGATAATGTCGCAAAAAAAAAATTATTATTAAATCGCCAATATTCGAGCGGTGTTCAATATTGTAAGCAAGAGCAATGAAGGCAAAACCGTAATTGCTCAAGTGGGCCCACTCGGATGAGCAAAACCAGGCCGTACCCGGCAATTGTACCCCTCGAAGTTCCGTATTATTTATAAAGGGCAGTATCGGAGCCATTTTACAGTTCGGCAAACGCCACCACCCCCGCCACCCCCCCTGTGAATAATGGACGGGGAAGCGGTCAACTATTAACGCGGCCCCCGGGTGGATGCCCATCGAAATACGGGGCGCGCTCAACCCTCTTCGACTACACTTCCTCAACCCCCGGCATCCCCAAAACGCGCCTAGCACCTGGGTACGAGGTATTTAATTACTCATACATTGGTGTCTACTATTACATGTCTACTAACCATCTACTAATAAAGACAGTACGGTTTAATTCCATTGTCGGATTGCCTTATCTTGATTGTTTCTATTGAGTATAGTTACTTAACTGAAATATAAAACAGTTAGTTTTCAAGAACGAAACCAAACAAAGTTGTTTTCAGTATGAATATTGTGACCAGTTTGCTGGAATTAACTTTTTAAAACTGGGCTTTATCATATTGAAGCGAGCCGAAACCCATTTACCCCGCGAGTGGAGTATCGGATGGGGACGGAGGAGAAAGTGGATGGATGTTGGAGGGCTCTCGCTAACACGGGCTTAAATCTAACAGCCGGGCTTAAGCCCAACTTCAATCTTAAATTAATCCACCGGCGGCAGCGGGAGAAGCAGCAGCCCTTCCCAGTGTTAATAGAACCAGAGGCCGTCACCCTAACCGACATTCCACCCCCCCAAACCCCAAACCCCCACCCTATGTCCCATCATCGCCCCAGAACCGCTTTAATAATGTTTCAATTATTAAAGCCAACTCCGCCGGAAGAAATCGGAAAAGCCCGACCGCCCTTTGGGGCTTTGCGTGGCCCCTGAATATAAGTCAGTCCTTCAGAGAGGGCTCTTAATGTAGAACTGGATCTTCACAGGACGCGCTATATCGATATGAAATCCTCTGCGGGCTGAAAACTGCCGGACAGCACATAATCGCGCCTACATTTACAGCAATAAAAAATAATATATAAATTCGTAGAAATATTTATTAGTCCTTAATTCCCTACATAAGGTATATTCAGTGTCTCTACGGATACTTCTCTTTCACGACAATACACAATCTGTTTGTTGTCCTAATTGTTGATGCCCAAATTCAAGCCAGTATTATAGAATATCGTAATTTATTAAATGTGGAGAGATATTTTTGAGGGAAAGATAAAAAACACGAAACTTTTCCTAGATGACAGTTGTCGACGAAAGCGCAAAAGTAGTTTTACTACGATAATTAAAATATTCAAGGAGCAATAAAGTTAACGTCCGTGGGCGATCTCCTTTTATTGGAATTGAATATCTATCCCGGCCGTAAGGTAAACCGAAGGGCAATTTGTAGGGGCGAAAGCAACAACAGGTTTACGCCTACTATACCGGAGGGGGGAACAAAACAGCATCCCCCGAGGAGAAATCTACAGGGTAAAATCAATAATTCAAAGGTATTATTGATTCTGCTGGGTTGAGAACACGCCAAGACGGGGGGGGGGGGGGGCGGCTGGGGGGGGGGCTGATGGGCTGTTCACTTATAAATGGGCCACACCAAAACCGAGCTATACTATTCAATACCGAGCCCCCATGCATACATGCACCCCGCGTCTTAGCCACAGCACTTACCCCCGCCCTAATGTACACCGTTATACGTATATAGCTTAGAACTGCCTACTTCGGAAGTCAAGGAAGGGGAATACGTATACATTTTTATACTGAATCCAGAAAAATTATCCTTAAATTTTAAGTTGGTCCTTTATAAATTCAACATGCTAACTGCTATTTACATCGCGGGGAAATTCAGTTTAAAAAACGCAACAGAGAAATTAATAATGTAAAGTAAAGAATGTAAACTGTAGCGAAATAATGTCACCAGTTTCCAAATCGGTTCGGTCAAACCAACGAATATTAATAAAATTCAAATCATAGTGCCAAATCAACAATTTCACTGCCGAATCAGAAATTGTCCTAATCCAATGGTCCAAACCCTACTACTACAGGTTGTGGGGTACCTCCGAGACGTCTATATTAAAACTGCCCTGAAATATCCCCGTGAGAAGGGGTTATTAAATATTATACAATTTACAATTCAACCGTTGCAATTATCCGTCCGTACAGACCAGAATAATTTCCCTGCGGTCTGAGCTGACCCCACGCGGTGAAGGAATTTTGGTGAAGGGGGGGAGGAGGGAGGAGGGAGGGAAAAAAATACACGCAGCACACGCGGAATATCCACACGGGCCCGAATCAATTATTGACACGCTGCGGGTCGTTGGATTCGGGACATAACAATCGGCCCGAGAAGCAAAAGGAGGAGAAGGGCCGCGGGGCGGAGGGAAAAGGGGTTAACTCATAAGGGATAAATCCTGTGGGAAATTAATGCTCCGAACGTTGGCTAGTGGTATCCCCCCGAGGGCAACGCCGCACCACGGTTTGAGCGTGTGTGCGTACGCGGGACAAATATTACCTAAGAGGGGGGCAAAAAAACACCCCCCCCCCAACTAGTTCTACCTTTCCGAATCAAATACTTCAGGGTAGCGTATAATTGAAGACAGCCAATAAACTTAAGTGGGTGGCCGAAATTACTCCATTTATCGATTTGAAACAGCGTCATTATTTACCAAAAAAATTCTATAGATTCTATACGAGATAACGAAGGATCGTTGCAGCAAAAGGGTAAAATTAACCTAATCAATACGGAAGATCACAAACTCTAGCCAAAGGGATTTTCCATTAATGAAAACGACCGCCAAAAAGGATATTTTGGCCTACATTATTGGCGCTACATGAACACAAATGTCGCTGATTTTACAGTACAGTTGTGGCAATAAAATATCAATTAAGTTGGAAAAACTCTAGTACAAAATGTAATTCAGTCACTGGCATTCTATTCGACTCTCTTTTTACCGGTTTTTTTAAAATAGACATAAAAATGAATTATTTTTTAATTACGCCGTCCATCAGTATTCATAGCTCTCGGACGATTTATAACGGTCTCAAACGACTGTTTTCACGCTCCGGCCGGACGCGCTAATCTTAATCAGGTTGGCAAATTTCTCCGGCCCGTTAATTTGCAGACCTCAAAACAGTTTTCGGGGTTAACGATTTATATTCTCGTCTCCTACTCATCTTTTTTATTTTCGCGGTGATTTATTTCAAATTTTCCCTCCATAATAAATACGATCGGGCTCTAGGTTTAGGTAATAAATAGTTCTCTTTTGAAATGTTAAAACGTTAATAATTCAGCGTCGAGCACACGGGTTTAAAAAAAATTACTATCAAAAAACTCTTTGCTAGAGATCCAAATATAGAACTTCATATATATTCATTATAGTTATAATGGCCATATATACAGAGAAATTGTTACCTTAACTGTATTATCAGGTAGAGAAACAATAACAACGTTACCCCAACCGCCTGACAAATTATATTTAATACTTTTTGCCATATAAAGTGATATTAGGAAGAGACCCACAAGTGCGTAATTACAGCATCACTGTCATCTAGCTGCTGATTCTAAGCTCTGACTGTCGACATCATAAGTAATCGTGCAGTAATTTTCGCAATACGTAAGAAATACCGTTTTGCAAGAGTTCTTCCGCGGAAGCAGATTCCCCCCCCCACCCCCACGATTCCTCAATATTTTCCAATAGGACGCCGGTAGGCGGGCACACTTATGAATAAACGATTCGGTATTATAAAATCAGCAATTTAATGCTGGCACAAAGTGAATTTTAAATGGCGCGCGGCGTCTGACTTTAATATTATATTACGTGGGCGGTGGGATCGGCCTGTTTTGCTAATGTATAGGGCCCCTGGATATTGAACTTAAATCGATGCCGTTCAGAAATAATTGGTAGATTACCATAATATTTGTAAGAGCGCCCCCCCCCACCTTGAGACTAACAGAAATAGCACGACAGGAACGCAACATCTCAGCGCGTATCTTAACCCTTAGTGAAATTCCTGATGAAAATCCGACCCTGGAAATTTATATTTAATTTTATTTTTCAACGGCCAAAATACAACAACTATTATAAACTCGAAAATTATTTAAATCGAACTTTAAATGAGGCCGAATTCGTGAATATGGCAGGACGCGACGAGACCTCCTTGCCTTTTTGCAACTCTGGCCATATTAAGAGCATTATTAAAGTTTTTCACCAACTAATTTATTGCCGCAACTGTGAATATACAATAAGCGATATTGTTCAAGTAACGTATATTCTGGAATATCCGTTTTGCGGTCAACGAGAGATTGTTGATCTTACTGAAAAAAAATCTTAAAAAATTCGCTGTCAGACCGGCCTACGGCGGGTTCGAGAATTGCATCTTTAATGTGACTCAGTTTCTGTAAGGGGCCCGCTTTTAAAACAAAGCAATCGCGTATAGTGCCCCCCCCCCCATCCAAGACTGTTATTTATTTATGGAGAATTTTTACTCCCCTTATTCGTGTACATTACTATTTGGGGCGACTGTCCCTTACCTACAAGGGTGGGGGGCGAACGATCGGGGTGCACAACTGTTGCGTCAGTGCGTTACACGCTCCGACAGTTCCGACCCTCCTGAGGGAGGCTGTCCACTCTTATTATATTCGGCAGCAGAATTACAGACCGGTTTTTGCAATTCGCTGACACTAAGCACGATCTAACAAGGAATTAGTGTCGATAGAACGTATGTCGCCGTTGACAGAAATTTATTTATGCCAGCTAAATCAACTTTCCTATCATTTTTTACGTGCAATAATCTTAATATAAATATATACATCTTGAGAAATTTAAAAATTACATTAAGGCCATCGGGAAAACCCGCAATTATGGTCGGTTAATACAAAAGTATTAATAAATTAAGAGAAAAATAAATAAAACTCCTGAATGCGACAGAAAAGACGCAATACGCCGAACGCCTTCCGTTCCCAGGTTATGCTATCCTGCAATACGCCGAACGCCTCCCGTTCCCAGCTTATACTATCCCGCAATACCTACATCAATAATTACCTACAAAAAAGTAATTATTCTTATTGAAACAATGCTGTTTATATAATTTATTGAACTGATTGAAATAGATGAAAAGTACGAAACCGAAAATGTTACCCTTCTTTTTTACCCCCTAAACTAAATAGAATTAAATGCGGTTAACACAGTTCATTGAGTACCTATTAACTGAGAGTAAGACTACGCACAAAAGTAAAGAGAATTAAGCGAAAGTTTAAGTCAAAAAAATTTATTATAGACAGAACCTCATTTCGATCTGGCGCCGTAAATTAGGCCGACCAGCGCGCGTTGAAAACAAAAGGAAAGCCCCCCCCCCGTTCTTCGAGTACTCCGCGCTATAAAACAGGTATTATTAATCATTAGTGGTGTTTAAATCTTAGTCGGGAGTTACAAAGTCTTTCATTAGTCGGGAACAATACGAAAGCGGATTAGGTCCGACCCCCCCCCGGCACAACGACACAGTAGCAGCATAAACCGCATTAAGTGAAGAACAAGCACAACGGTCCAACCCTCCCTACGCCCTTTAGTCGCCTTTCTCACTCTCTCTCACACTCCCTCCCTCCCTCTCTCTCTCTCTCTCTCTCTCTCACGCCCCTACCGGCTTTTGGACCCGGGCCGAAAGCGGCCCCGGAACCAATAAATAAAGCGCGAACGCTATCATAAATTATTTCCTTCCCTATATTATAACAACTCTTGGTTAACGACCCCCCGAAGGTTTGCAGAACTAATTTCAAGCCATGAAACAGGCTTCAGTACCCCCAGGAATATTTCACAGCGGTGTTTACACACGGCGTCGAGTCAATATCCAGCGGCTGTTGAATGACTAAATGACTATCACAGCACAATAGTGCAGGTATTCAAAGGCAGTGAAGATTTGAAGTAATTCTGTCAGTTTGGTGGGCCAATAAACAGGTACAAAAATGTCTAGCAAAAGACCAAACCGGCGAGAGGAGACAGAAACACGCGAAATCTACGGTATTCCAACCCCTCGCAGACCACAAAACAGGTATTCTAAAAAAGGTTTACCTTTCTGTCATAATTATTTGACTTCTGAATTTATTTATATATCAGTTTTTTATGAAAAATTATGCCACGATATCTAACTAATTTTAGTAATTATAGCTTTAATTATTTATTATATGTCCAATTTTTTTCTATAGCCAATCTCCTCACGTAAAGGACTCCACTCATGGATTTTGTTTCTTTACACAAAATACAAATTTATCCCGTAGGGCCATTCGAAAAAGGATTTTTTCTCCCCCACCAATTTCCCCATTCGGGAAGAATATTCCCGTATTTTTTTCAATCGACCTCCCCTCATCCCGGACACTGCACGAAAGGATTAGCAATTATCCCGCTGTTCTCTTGCACATGACAGTCTACCCTCATCCCTTCTAAAATGTGTAGGCATATTTTTTTCAGATTCGGAATTATATATAGAAAAAAAAACCCGGTATTTCGGGAAAAGATAACGGAAAGCTCTTTTGAAAAGCTTCGACAGAAAAGAAGATTGAAAATTAGAGAACACGCCACTATCGACATTAAATAAAAAAATTTTTGAAAAACTTACGTTAAAGCTGACACTGGATCGTGGTCGTCTTACCTGAAAAGAAAAAGAAATCAAAGTTAAATATTACTGCAACCAAATAAAATTTTCCATTGTTCCTCCTGTTCAATTAAATTAAACCATTAATTTAGTTACCACCGTTGAAGTAGTCTTGTGTTGCTGTAATGAAAACTGGAATAAAGTTTTCAGTTACCTTTACAAACTATCGACAAATATAGTCAATTACCCAATTGTATATTCAAAATACAGGAATCAGGGAGAAGTAATCACCATTCTTCAATCCGACGTTTCTATATTAACAGAAAATGGAAGTGAAAGCGAAATCGAACAGAAAGTATTTACCGAATGAAATACCTACGCCAGAGAAAGAAAAAACTTATCCTTAAGAATTTTCTCATCCTGAGCCCAATCGTTCGGGAGGGATCCTGAGGGGATGGAGCGGTGGGATGAAATCAGAAACCAAATCGAACCACTATCGGAGAGAAAACCTATTATTGGGATTCGGGGGGGGGGGGGGGGAAGAAAGGGTCGAAAATATTATACACCAGAAACAAATTCAATTTCGAAACGAAAAATCTCATTTTACAATTTCCGAAAATAAAAACGGGAGGTCCAAAGGGAAAGTCGACCAAGACGAAACTCCATTTGGGTATTTTCCGATCCGGGAAAATATTTTGCGCGTATAAAATCGCAAGTTACGCCACCGATGTGCAGAATGAAGTCCGAACTTTATTTCTAAGTGTAGCAAGTTTAGGTCACCGACCTGACCGAGCACACGGTCATTTCTGTTGCAGTTTACAGTTACCGTAAACAGTAAACTGTATTGCGCATAAATAGTGTTTATGACAAACTTTGAGTTGTGGAAATAAAACGGTTAAAAAAAAACTAACACAGATTGTGAGACCATCAAAACCTCAACGTTCAGCAAAAAAACAATAACATTTTACTGTTCATCCCGCTCATTGGTCCCGATTGTATACATAAACATAAAAATATACGTATTTTTACAAGGGGTGTAGATTTTTATAATCTAATTTTAAAGTCAACGTTTCAGTATCGATTCTTTGGTTGAAAAAATCCACGGAATAATCAAAGACAATTGTACGTTCAATATCGAAACTAGAACTCGAAAACGTAGCGACAAATTATATAGCGGAGAATATGTATTCAAAATTCACGAGGCTGAACGTTGAGCGCGCCTCTACCACCCTAATCCTACTGGGGTTACTTCGTCAAAATTAGCCTTTCCACCGCTCTCGACGAAAACCCGCAAAAAAAATGCGGCCAAAAAAAATATAATCCCGAGTGCTAAATGCCGCCTCAGCTAAGCCGCGCCCTCGGCGTTAAATACGGAATTATCACTATTGTATTTAGTCCGGCGATAATTCAAAAAGCTAATGCGATACATGAAACAAGTGTAGGCATAAAATGGCCCAATCTAATAAAAAAATGTAAACACCGTTAATTCACAGCGAGACATACGGCTGTCCGAAAGTGGGAGGATGAAGTGACGAAAGGTATATTCGGCTTGGGAAAGGAAAGTTTAAATCGAAATCAATTCACAAAGCACCGCGAATATTACACGACAATATAAAATAATAGATTTAACAATAAATAAAAATTAAAAATTCTGTTTCTATTCTACGTCGCAGGAATCTCAATTACATCGAAATATCCCAAAAAATCGATTTCCTTATCACCATTGTGCCAAATTAATATATGAAAACAACTTCATAGAACTGGCTAAATTAAATTTTGAAAGTTATTAATGATTTCTAATAGTTGCTTACGAATATAATCCCGACTATTTTGCTGGACTTCGTAACTGTAGTTTAAAAAAATAAATATTTAAAAAAGTAAAACTGCAGTTCTACCGAGATATTAAAAATGAAATAAATTAATGAGACTGGTTTTATGGTTGCAATCTGGGTTTGTGTACGAATGGATTAAATGTCGCACTTTAATATTAAGAAAAATGTAGTAGAAACAAGAGAAACTTTGTGAGTGCATTAGTCATTCAAACAATCGTCTAGAGAATTTACATATATCGTAATATATATATATGAGAATTTACATATGTTATACTTCCCCTGAAATGTAGGCGTGAAGGGGAAAAAGGCGCCAAAGTAGGGGGAGGGGGAGATGGGGAGAAATATCAATCGAGGAAATGCGACGGGTAGGGCGGTTTTCCGCCCTGAGGGTTATGCAGGGCGGACAGACAGGGGAGTTGTGCGGGCTTAGTGGAAGCTCGGCAAACAAGGCGGGGGCGGGACTCGGCGCGCTCACCGCTTAATAATTGATCACCGGCCAAACTCAATGGGGCTGCCGGGCAGAGAAAAAAAAAACCCCCCTACACAGGAGGAGACAAGAAAATATACCCGCAAAAGTCTTTACACGAATTTTTAACCCCGCAGAAAAAAAAACCCCATCGAAGAATCCTACGTACGTCACTCAATAAAATAGAATGTGAATAGCGTACGGTATTGCCCAACATGTTATGGCACGAAGCCATAAACTTTAAAAACAAATGGATATGTGTTTGTTTGAATGACTAATGTACTCACAATGTACGGAGCCGTACAACTCAGAGGAATAAATACAATACACGTTCATCGGACTGTGAACCGAACATGTTGGTTCATTTGTATACGTCCCATTATAGAACGCATGCAGACCAGAAGCAGCACGACCGGTCTGATAAAAATATAACAAAGTTCAAATGACTAGCTTCTATTACAGGAAATTAACGTTCAGAAAAAACCCTCACTATAATAGCCCTAACTTTCCCGGTTATTATACCAACGGTAAATATCCATGTATATTTAGAAAAAGGTATAAAAAAGTTCATTAATTTACCATAAGGGTATAGTTATGAAAGGCCACCGGGGAGTGGTAAGCATGAATCAACCGAAATTTGTATATTGTATACGATATCCTATTTGTATTTTTAAGGTTTGGGCTGTACTGCACAAAGTTGGTAATATCGAGAACACTGGATCAAAATCCATTGAAACATAAAAAATTGTAGGAGCAGAGTTTAATTTCAAAATAGAAATCGAGCTTCAACATTAATTAATGCGCTTCGAAAATTTCACTTCCTTAAACAACAGTATAATTACAGATCGGCTTTTATTAAAAGCCATTAACGTTTCAACATTTTACCCACGTTAGAATGCTCGGCGCCGTTCAACACGGTTGGAAATTAAGGTACATTTCAAGTTTAAACGCCCTTCGGTATTTACGGAGCATACTCATAAATAATAAGTTTTTCCCTAAATAAGCATAGCAATTTACATACGGCATTGAACACTATTGTTTGAATTCAGTTTTTCCCGGGGGGGGGGGACACATAGAAACGTAGATCAATATTGAAATAACGCGTACGCAGTGTTCAAATTGAAGAACGTAAATACGAAACAATATTCGCCCAGTCCGTGAATTTCGTCGGATAATTAAATCAGTAATGTTGAAATTATACTTTAACTGAGCCGAAATTAATTCCAGACAAACGACGAATAGGAAATACACAACGGTATATTCCACCATGAAAATTCAATGGCAATTACATTCGGTGGATGAATCGCAGAAATAAATTTACATTGATATTTTTGTTAATTTTTTAATAAGCATTCATTTATTGGGTTTGAACTGGCATTAAATAAAAGCCTACGATAAATGATACTGCGTAAGTAGCAGAAAGGCGAACGGCGTATCGATAGTAACAAGGGACAAAATTAAAAAATACAAAACGAAATTTTCCGCGAGATTAAAGTATGGAGGAAACACGCCTAATAGTAGTGTCGGAAATATAACCGTAGTTTTATTTTCTTAATATGGACTTGTTTTACAAACAGGATATTAATCTAAGGACAAGTTTGTTCTGTCAAACTTTTGATATAGGTGGCGTATCGACAGTAACAGGGGACGAAACCCCCAGCCCAAAAAAATATGGCAGTTCGGGCCACTTACATGATTAAAGTGCTGAGGGAACACTAATGTCACAACAAATATATAGACAGTTTTTTTTTCTGTTGTAAAAAGTTTTACAACAGTCTATTACTCCACAGTATCAGCAACAATCTACAAGTTGTCGATTGTACAGAATCAATTTTACACTTTCGGCCAGACTTCATTTCAGACCTTTCGATACAGAGCGAAGTAACGCGATACGAAACAGTATGGCAACTTAGGGCGTTCGGGCCGAGATTAAAGTCCTGCTGAAATAACCGGATATCGAAAGTGCAAAAGGGGCCAGATATACGATTACAACCAACTTTATTTTACAGGCCCGACACGGCCTACTTCGGATCGTAGACGTAGAAAGTATTTTTGTTCTACAAGCTCTAGCCAGATAATCTCGGGAAAGCCGCAATCGAGATATGTCTCCGACGACGGTTTGAAAACCCCTACGATCGGGATTAAATAATCGATCGGCGTCCGAACCTGATGTAGGGCCGGGCGGACTCGACTTTATTACACACCGGGGGGCGCGATTTCAAGCCCCCGTAAAGGAGATTAACAAAAAAAAGGGGGACAGATTTTACTGCAAAGTCCCGGCACAACTTATAGCCAAGGTCCGACAGTAAATTCTTTGTCGAATTTATTTTTTTTTTGCTAAAGTTTTAAGGGCGTCCTAAACCAATCCTTCGGACCGTATCTATCTCCCGACAGCCATATTACAACGCTTCGTCAGAAATATCTCTTTTGAAATCAAATATTTCATACCCTTCCTTATAATTTTTAAGCCATTCAATGAATACTGGTAAAAATTTCAGAGTGCAACAACGTTTGATTCGTCAAATATCTAACGAATTGTGTCCTGAATAAATAAACGAAAAGGACAGTATTTACGATTTTAGTTTTACAGTAAAAGCAGAAAATTTCAATGAGTTCTGTCGTACAAAAGCACGGGATAGAATGACGGGGAGAAATTACAAATTAGGACAGAAATTCCGAATACCTGAGCACGCCCAAGGACTGTAAGGAAGGAATTACAGTAAACACCGTATTCCCAGAGCGGCATAAGGGAGGCTAATTGCACGCGGTGGGTAATTTACAGGAAGGGCGTTATCCGATAAAGCCCAGAAAATTTTAATGTCCCGTCCTACCCTCACGCGGCTCCACCCACCTCCCCGCCCCATTAAATCATTAATATCCTAAAACCGGGATTAGCGCAATTCATTAATTAACCGCCGAATAAAATACATTAAATACGACGATCAAGCTGCGGGGGAGGGTGTGATATTTATGTTTATTTGTAATATTTAGTAATATTTCGTATTATGTATTATGGAATGTAGGAGGGAGGATAATTGGGGTGTAGTCCCATTGAGCTCAGAGGGTGCACGTGTCGCCGTACACGTGGCCTTTTTAAGCCTGCAATCGGCCCCCTCGTCGCTGGAGGAAAAACGTTTCGAGAAGGAATTGGCGGAACAAGAAAATCTTTTGATCGAAAAACTATTTCGAAAACTATACCCGATCGTTTATTGGCCCTTAAGCTACGATCAAGCTTAAGGTAGGCATGAAACCATTTGAACTGCGTAAGAACCGCCGCAATTCTGCTTCAATTTGAGCATCACTCACAGCAGAGGTATTGTTCAAAACAGAGAACGCCCGTTTTAAATACGATCGGAATAAATAGATTCCCGTTTATGTATACAACAGCGCCCCCGGTTTTTGTACCCAACGGCCTGAAGTGCTGAAAAAAGGGAGAAACCGCGTTCATGAATAACGAATAGTCGGCCGGCGATAAAAGGGAAGAAACGGAACGATATCCGCCGTTTCCGTTATAGGAAGAATTTTTCGCAATTTTTTTTGTCGAGTTTAAGTTTTAAAATATGCACAGGATTGGACCGTTTAGCGGCCGCGTTCGCTGGGTATTTCATACGGGGCCGGTGTCGGAACGGGCGATGAAATTAAAAATGCCATTATTGCGCCTAACGAACGGCCGGGATTAACTGGGAAAGGGGTGGGTGGGTGGTGGCTGTGTTCAGGTTTTTATGTCCAAATAAATATTCATAAGTGGAGCACGGCCCCGGGGGTCCGCAGGGGGGGGGGCGCTCTCGAGTGGCCGCCGGACTATATCAATATCAGGGGCCCTCCACCTCGTCCCTTACTCCTTATCTATCTTCAACCCTATATAGCCCCGGCCACTCTCACCGCCCTCCTTTCCCACTCTGAATTTCTATCTCTGCCCTCGTAATTGGGCCAAGATTTTAAATGCCAGGGCGGTTTAGGTATAAAATGCCGCAGGTCATAAGGATTAAAGTTATCGTCGCCTTCCTAGACTCAGATCGTGGGATTGAAAGACTGTGTAAGGGGTGCGAGCTGGTATTAGTAACGTTGTAGTGAAATGAAGTATACACAATGTTGTAATATAGCGATAGCAAACGGGGAAATTGAATAAAACGCCAAATTTTAGGACATTATTAATTACAGACATTTGCTACGAGAAATCTCATTACGGTCGATCGCTTCCGTCGGAGTAACGACGCTATGAAACGTCCCCCACATCCGGTGGAGTTTACGCGAATCCGACGCCGCAAAAATAATACTCATTATTTCCGAAAAGAGGATACACCTTTATATATATATATATATAGGTAGAGTGAAGGAAAGTATTTCCGGAAGAATGGCGGTCATAAGTCCGAGTCAGAAGGATAATCTTTTGACCTACAGCCAGTACTTTATATCCGAGAGCTCGGTCGCTTTCTTATCTCGGCGCCCTACTTCGGGTCGGCTCGCAACAACATATCGCCGTCAGCGATGGGGTTGCTACTAGTCTTGGGGAAGGCCGCGTACACTGAACTGAAATAATCAGCGCCTCGGGCACACCTGAGTTTATACTTTAGAAAAAACAACGACCCAAAAACTAGATATTTAAATCGGCGACGCCATATTGTTTCCGGTAAAATACTCACGTATATGATCAGCGGAAAAACCATCAACTGCCCCCAACGCACTATGATTCTGCCAGAAAATACTTTATGGAGACAAACGTGCGTATAGTGAAAACGAAAAGAACAATATTTCCAAAAAAATCGATTGTTTGACAACTTTTTTTTGTTTATGGAAAGATACGAAGACGCTGTTAACAATAGACACACACACTGCGTCACAACTGAAATGAGTTTCGTGTCACTACGAAATCGTCCATTGGCGGCCATTACAACGTAAAAAGGATCATCGCTATTTTAGCAATAATGATAAAATAGTGTCTCTCGGCACGAGGTTGTTCCGGTACTATTGTCTGATCTCCACCGGAAGTTAGTCATATATGGATATATAAGTTGGCGACAGTGCCGGCAAAGGACAATATGTATCGTAGATTTGTGGTGTTTCTGTCTCCTCTCGCTGGTTTGGTCTTTCGCCGGACCGGTTTCGGCCGCTCGCCATCCTCAGTAGCGGTGTTTGTTAGTCACTGTTGGCACTTTGCATGTTTTTCGGGCACCCTCACTGCACTGTCACTGTCACTTGTACTGTGGTGGTTGTAGTGTATTCAGTTAAATGCGCTACTAGTTTCAATGGTACGGCGCACCCAATACTAGCCCGCAACACAGGTCTGTATTACATTTTAGTATTAGCGCCTTACAGTACAAGTGACAGTGACAGTGAGGATGCCCAAAAGACATCCAAAGTGCCAAAAGTGACTAACACCGCTACTGAAGATGACAGGCGGCCGAAACCGGTCTAGCAAAAGACGGAACCGGCTATAGAAACATGAAATCTACGGTATTCCAACCCCTCGCAGACCACAAAACAGATATGTTAGACAGTAGATATATAATTGTTTCCATTATACTTGGCTATACGGGGAGTGATTTAGACGAGCACAGGTCGGTCTGTAGCAGACTAATAACGATAAATCTGCGCGGATAAGTGACTGGTAATTAGGATTTCTTTAATTAGCATACGGACGATATTAGACGCACGGTCGTTCGGCAATAATTCACCGATGCATAGCGAGTGGGGGTGGAGTTGAGGTGGCGGTGCAGGTGACGAGGAGGATGATGGGAGACGTGAGGCATGACTCCGTGTGTCCGTCATATATCAAGTTGATGACTGGAGGAGTAGAGCCTCCAGAGGCCACCCAGCCATTGCCGGAGGGATGGGATGGGCCCCCAACCATTGTCGTAGAAACGGCCGTGTGAAATCTCAAGCCCCGACAGGCACAACAATGCGCCCCCAAAAGCGACTCTAATGACTGCAAGAGCCGCCCCAAAAGCGTCCATTCATTATTGGATATCTTTTGGGGGGGTTGCAACACGTGTTATGTTCCCATAGCTGGGTGGGGGAGGAAAATCGCGACGATATACGCCCAATCTCGTACATTGCAACCCTCTGGCACAACTGCCTGCCCCAATGTGCCGAATCTCAGCCACCGACCAGTGTACTCGTAATGAGATTGTAGAATTGCGATAACAAAGAGTTTTTGTTGATATTTCAGAACAAACAGGCCGGGACAACTGTTGTTGAGGCTGATATAATAATCAGAGAAACTGTCGCGAATCGAAACTTGGGCTGAAAGTTGAAATTTTTAGATTGGGAAACATTGGATGAGATCGAAACGGGAAGGAAGAGTGAAGAGGAGGGAATTATTGAGGAAAAATGAACAGTGAAACAGAGAAAAATGTCACTCGACAATCGGTGTCATCAACTAATGAACTACCCGGGGGGGAGCCGGCAGCCTGCGAATTAGAATTGAAGTGGAACAGGTTAAAAACTGAAGCAAAAAAAAAAAAACACGAGCCCAGGAGTTGTTCGTGTCGGGAAAATATTTTTTTAGCTATTATAAACATTAAGGTGTATTAAAAATGGAAGCCTCGGAAGGGTTGACGGACTGACTGATTATCAGGTTCTTCCTTGTACATCTCTATTCGGATGAAAAAAAACTTACGAAGGATCTCGCACCTAAGACCCGTATTCTACCCATTTATATAATTATGTGACGCAGATCTTCGAGCATTTCACTAGGTAAAATGTAAATGTAAGGGTATAACGAAGTATAACCATTGGTATAGTAATTAATAGTAGGCAGGCGGTGGCAGTTTCACGCCTCATTCGTGCCTATCAGTTGTGTGTCAGGTCAACATCCGGGAACCGTCACTGTCATCGTTTATGTCCCGTACAGTCAAGATAAAGCGCCAATCGTATATAGCAGATCGCGTACAGACATTTCGAGAGAACACTTTGTTTTTATTGTTTTTGTCACACAAAATATACAAATATTACCACGTTTCACATGATAAACCTAACCCGGGTTCAAGTCAGCAATCCAAGGATTGCTAAGCAACCACAACTTAGTCAGGCGATATATATTATAAAATTATATATATATATATATATATATATATATATATATATATAAATTATCTGTTAAATATTGGTCATGTAAGAGAATAAGTGCGCGGCTTGCTACCCTGAGGTAAAATTAACGCTGTAGCGCCAAACAGGAATTTTAGGCGGTATCGACACTACCCAAAACCGTTTTGCATGTATAAAATGAGACTTTCAGTCATATAAAATATGTGAATATTAACAAATGAGGGTATGCGGATAGGTTTAATAAACTGTTAAAGTTGTTCCTACCCCTAAGAAATTTTATTAATGGCGCTATTATTTGAGCATTTTTCAACGCGTTCGGTTTATCTTCTAGACGTAAATAGAAACACACAGAGGGGAGCGGTGTAAACGAGAAAATTGAGGTGCCTAGATGGAAGGTTAGCCAAATTTTAACAGGGGTGGGGCGCCCCTATTGTGCCCCGCATAATATGTAATATGCCGAGGGGGAGAGGGAGGAGGGAGGCTGCATAGCTCAGATATTTTCGGCAAGTTATTTAAGCCTCTCTGTCTGAACAGAGAGAGATAGCCCAGTGGGCGGGAGACACGTTCTATCGCTACGGGGACGGGGGTGGGGGCCCTATAAACCGCGGGGGATAACTTAATTCAGTAACACCCCCTACCACCCCCCCCCCTACCTACCCCTAACACCGACACCGCGCCGGATTAATATTCAGGTTGCCGTCGGCGGAAATTGACTCTTGCTACTCTCTCTCTGCGGGCCGGAGACGACACTCGAATAAAGCCCCCTCGACCCGACCCCGACCCCCCCAAAAGGAGGGCGGGTAATATACCTTAAAAACCGGCTTTAAAATCACAACAAAACTTCCAACCCTTTTGTTGTTGCAAATGAATAGATTAAAGTGAATTTCGTTCTCGGCCCCATCAAGCCGAGCAATACAGTGGACATAATTGAAAAATTCAAAATTTGTAACTTACTCAAGATGATTAAGATATTATATTAGAGAGTTGGGTCTGGAATAATTCCAGGACCGGGAGACTGTCAAGACTTGGGCGTCCCAGTGGCCGCCTGTACAATGTCTACAATGTCGTAAGCCTACACCCCACGGGGGCCTAGGGGTTGTTTAGTCCCCACATAAGTGTCGAGGCGAAGATGAAGGGATGAAGGGGTGCAAGACGGGACACGATACAGGCCCTGCTCCGAGAGTCACTTGAGCCGGCCTCCACACGGCGAAGCGGAAAAAGGTACGAGAACGCTCATGAGAGAGATGAAATTGGTCTGGCTAAGGACCAAACAAAAGGTATTTACCCTTTTTACGAGCTCATACTTTTGTCAAACAAAGGACTCGAGAACCTCTGTCAACGCAGGCATTTACGGTAGTTTGAAGTAATTCCTTCCCTTGAGCACGAAATTACAGTTAATTTATGTAATAAGAACATTATAATTATGCGATATAAATTTTAAGAAGTATTCCTAAACGTACGGTGTATACTCTTACGTGGAAATAAATCGGCCTAGCTAAGGACCAAACAAGAGATTCCTTCAGTTTTTATTCAAACAAAGAACTTGAGAACAACTGAAACTCCGCCTTCTTCCAGTCAAGGATGAAATAATATTTACTCCGAGAAATTTAATCATTTTATCTTTTAATTAGTGTAAAATATGCAATATAAATCTAGAGCATTACTACTAAGAAATCTGTCCAGCTAGAATAGACGAGAAATTTAATCATAATCATGCAATAAAAAATTTCAGTATAAATCTAAGTATTCTTATACATGTAATATATGTATATAACAGTATGGGAATAGTATCTTAAATCCAAATATTTATCGAATGTCTACCTATTGTTGAAATCCACTGCTTTACTCCAAAGAACAAACATCCCTTAAATCGTTACAAGATTCGTACAGATTCAGTAGGGGTAGAATAAAGTTTACTGTTGAGGAAAGCGAAATGAGGCACAACAATGATCCGAACCATAATTCGAGGACGGGCTCATGCCGGGGGGGGAGGGTGGTTTGGGGGCCGTTGATGATTGCCGCAAAATTAATTTCGCGTTAAATTCGAAATGACGTTTATTAAATTATGGACTTACGGGCGGTGTGTTATTATCAGGGTACCCCGTGGAGGGGGGGAGAGTTAATTTCCGCGGGGCGGGGCAGGGGTGGATTCTCTTCTCACTCAACTTGAAGGCGGAATTTAAGATGGAAAAGCGAGTGGCCTCCGCCCCTAGCCGGGTGCCTAATTCGTTTAAAAACCCGGCGCTCTACCAACCCCCACCCCATCCCCTCAACACCATCCTAATTTACCGTCGCCAGATTCTCCAACACCAGACAACTGGACCGCAACATGTTCTGAACATGTTTAAATATCCGGCAAACTTTCCAATTTGCCCCAATTCCGAGTTAATGATCTAAAGTGATTTTATTTTATTAGGGACTGAGCTGTGAATGTTGAGCTGACTGAATGTTTTATTGCAATAAAACGTCATTAATGTCTACCGTCACTGAAATTTCGTACTCGATTACACACACCCACATCCAATATTACAAACCGAAAAGAAAAAAGTTATCGCATACGAATTTGATTACACGAAGTGTCGAATTCTTCTCCTATTCATAAAAACAAACTGGAATATTTAATTCCGCTGAGAATTTTTAAAACCAATATTCAGAGAAAACACCTAGTAAACTTCAGTGGGCCATTATACTGCAGAAATTTAGATTAGGTTTTCCAATTTAGATTAGATAGATAAATTTACAATCCTAAAATAATTTATAAATATATATAGCGCATATACGTTAATCCGAACGTTGCAAAACTTGCAGCAATCGAAATAAATCGAGCGAGCGGAAAATGAAAAGTCCACGTATGAAAAAAAAAGAAACAACTTTTTTTAATTAAGAGTACCGGTTCACCCTACTGACAGCATCGACTAAAACAGGAGAAGAAATGTTAGACGTTACGCTCGCGGGGGAGGGGGGACGGGGAAAAAATTAAAACAAGCAACAGAAACAAAAAAAAAACTGTAATTAAAACTTGTTTTATGAAGCGGCTAGCTCGATAACGTACGAGCCGCGGAGGGGAGGGGGGAGGAGGGTGTTGTAACAGGAGTGCGGGGGCGGCAACCCTGCCGGCTAGTAATATATAGGGTGAGCAGCGAGTGAATTACAGTTGAATTAGAAAATATATAGGAGAGGCCGGCCCGGGATCTTTGCAGGGGGTCGGTACAGGGGGTATAAATACAGATATACAGCCGGCACTGGACCACTACACTCCGACACTCAATCACGCCTAAACAACCCTGAAAGATTTATTAATAATCATTCCCGAATACGCCCCGTTATACAGAGAAGGGAAAACGGCCGTTTTGTAAATTATAAATTCATTTCAACCGAATTACTGTTTAATTTTACCACAAGAAATAAGAGATAAGCGCTGTATGCTGTAGAATTAATTAGTGTAAGGTATTTGTAGGCAGGTCTCGGAGGGTTACAATACACAATTATATAACATTCCTATCACTGTCTGTCCCAATTTAATTCCTCAAGATATATTTTTGTAAACAGAAAATTTGGACTCTTAAGGCCATTACTAAAATCGAAATTGACCTTAAGTAACAAACTGACAGTATACAAAGCAATACTCAAACCGACACGGACATACGGTATAGAGCTATGGGGTTCCACCGAGACATCCAACATGGCTCGCATCCAGAGATTCCAATCAAAAGTCCTTCGCACCATCCTTAATGCTCCCCCCGGGTATGTTTCTAACCGCACAATCCACCATGACCCCAACATACCGACAGTGGACGAAGTCGCAAAATCCCGGTTCCCGAAGTTCCACTCCCGCCTTTCTCCTCATCCCGATCCACTCGTTCAGTCCCTTTCCTCTCTCACCCATCCACTATCCCCACCACGACGGCTTAAACGCCACCGGCCCAGAGATCATCTCGGACAGTAGTTAAATCGTGTCAAAAGCGCCATCACTGGGCGGTTCCTTATCGAGACAAACGCGTGAAAAATATACATGTATCAATTGCACCTATAACTGTAAAAGTTGATTGTGCAAAATAAAAAAGTTAAAAAAAAAAGAAATATTTTCGGGGCTATGAATTTTTTGTGACACCATTGTCACAAACGATAGCGGATGCTACAGCATTAAACAAACACAACTAGAGTGTTAATTAATTAGATTTTAGGCGTGTCTAGAGAAACTACTTTAACTGAGTCCAACAGGTAATTTAGGTCCAGCGGTGGTTCCGATATCCGAATGATACCTATACTGACAGGAGCCGAATAGTACAATACTAGTATCTTCAGTCTTAATACTTATGTTCATATTATTTTCCGTAAAGTATTTGTAAATCCCACTAAATTTCTCATCGCGTATAGTAATTACCTCGGTTTCTGGACACAACCCGAAAACATTAAGAGTCGGGTAGAGGCGAAGGGCCCTTGCCCTGGGAGCGAAACAGACAGAAAAAAAGGAAACAAATTTAAAGTGAGACGCGAAGGAAGGAAAGAGGGAAAGTGAGAAGAAGAATAAGTAGTGGGGGCAGAAGAGAAGCACTCTAGCAAATGACTGGCGGAAAGCCGCCCCCGGCCCCAGCCCAAAGTCGCCGGTAGTGGAGCATTAGCCGCAAACTGCTACTGCCGCCTTCACAGCCGCACAGCCACGAGATGGCTATGAAATTAACGATTATACGGCCCGACTCGGATAGCCATTAGGGCGGGGACGGTCGCCGCCCCCACCGGTCTGACGCCCCATTGTCACTGCACTCTGTCCTCAACACCGCCCGGGTCACAATCGGGACACGCTAAAACCATTCACCTCTCGACACAGCTCAAGGACACCCACTAACAGTGATAGGTACTAACAGCCTACTGGAATTATTAAATATATTAAAACTCGAGTTGTGAACATCCGAGTATGAATGCAACGTCGGATATCGTGCGAGTTGGGAAACTGCAAAAACACTTATTTTTCTACCAAAAATTTTGAATAGGATAGCCAAAATTCTATATTTTTCTAACCCTCTTTTAAGGGAGCTTAAACGTGTCCTTTATATAATGGAAAAAATATGTAAAATAACTTGATTTGTATGGCAATTATTGGGGACTCTCATACAGTAGTTGACAGCTTCCTCGGCACGGCCCCGAAATCCCGACCACGTAGCGGGTTATCAATTAAAATTATAGTAGTAAAACGCGCTATAAACAGAATATAAACGTGTATCGACATAATTCAGTAAATCAATCTCCACGAATTAGTGTACAAACAACAATTAATTCAACAAATCCGAGCTTTCCAAACGTGTCTTTATACGGATATCACCCATTCAACACCGCCTGTAATGCTTCATTAACACACAAATACTACAGAATGCCGCATGAATAGTCGTCACGAGTTGAGTACTGCAGTGAAACAACAATCGGGCCCGCTACCCAACCCGCCTAACCGATAGTGAAAACCGGTTTCGACAGTAAATTTCCAGATTCAACAGGTGACAGACATTTGGGTCGAGTTAACAAGCAGATAGGGGGGGGGTTATTGGCGTACTTAAACACCTTATTATGGACGTGACTTATGAATTTAACAACGCGACCTAATAATGAACTGTACAAGGGAATTGGTACCACATATCTCGTGCATGGGCTCAAAATCAACCATTTTCGAAGGGATGTTTGTCAAAGATTATTATTAAATAAAGGGATAATTTAGAAATATAATCATAAATGAAATCAGTCGGTTCAGCCTGAATTCACAGCCGAATACCGAAAACAACACGCAGAACAGAGCTACTGTGCGGGTTAGTATTAAGGGCGCCGTACGTCCGTTAATTTAATGCACAGAATTAAAAGGGATACATATTGATATATAAAGGATATCGCGAATAGATTGTAGATGTTAAATAATAAGTTGAAAAATATGTCCCTAAAGTCAGTCCCAAAAGAATCATAAGTATTATATATTTTTTAAAACTTTTCGTGAAAAAAAACCAAACAATTCCTAGTGCGTTCTAGCGGTAAAAACTCGATAATTTTCCAGCAAATTTCAAAACATTAAATGAGACAAGCTCATATAAATTCCAGTATTAGAATACTGCCTGAGTAAGACCACTGCTTTCCTATATATATTAAAATAAGTTCCAATATCAGTGTATATAAATATAAACCGACATTTTCAGGCTGTAAACTATATGAATTCATTGATAAACAAAAATCTATGTACAGTGGGAGTAGAATCCAAGTGATTGGGGCTTGATTTCGTATCCGGGTTGAGGGCCGAATTTCGCTTAAATTCGAGTAGTTAATTATGTACGAATCACGCTCATTTAATTTATGGGAGTACGGTAATAATGGGAGCATAAGCTTACAGTTTGGTGACGTGGGAGGGAGGGCGGAGGGACGAGGGAGTGAACGGGGTCAGCGGGATAATGGAGAGGATGTCGGGGGATGAGGCCGGCTTTAATAAATATTCAAGTTGTCGGCCAAACTGTACAATGGGGTTATGCGTGTTATGAGGCCTGGTGGTGGTGTTGTTATACGACAATAAGACGGCGGCGGTACATACATGTGCGGTGGAAGGCGCCGTATGCAAATTTGCGGGCTTTATTCGCCCCCCCCCCCAACCGACGCGGCTTAAGCGGGAACGGGCCCCCAACAAGCTTTCGGCTGCACAGGCTTCGATATAAAGTCGTCGTAGACAATGCGCCAAAGACCCGTTCGACTGTAATAATAATAATAGCCCCAGTCAACGACCGGCGAACGGGAGCCATTAAATCGGCAAACGGCTACACCTATAAGCCAGCGGAAGTCTTTGCCCCATTATATTATTTATGGGTCGCGAACAAAATTGGATGATATAAAAGAGGATTTAAAATGCCGCAATTAGAGTTAATTAAAATTAAGAATTTAAACTGTATAAATTAATAATCAGATTTTTATGGGCTCTCAGAAACTTCTGTTTTCGTTGTAAAACATTAAAATAATCTCTGAACCTTCGTTTCTGTATTCGTAGTGTACTAGAAATGGCCGAGACAGTCTGTAAGAAAGTATGAGAGAAAGAAATTATATCTTGAAGTATTGTACTTCAATTTTCCGCGTTACTTACTTAGGCCGGCCCGATAATTTACGCCAGCGATATTTCTCCGTAGGGCAACGCTAAAAAGTTTGACAATTCCACGACGATTTCTCGAATTGCAGCGAAATTTCAAACTGCGGCGTATTAAAAGTCGTAATAATAAATCAGGAAATTTTGTACTAAAAACGCCACTAAATTTCACGAGCGTCCGAAAGAGAAAATTTATCCGCTTGGACCCCCGATAGGGTCTAATCGTTATTGAAGTTATAGGGGCCGAAACTTTAGTCTTCTGAAGAACCTGATGCCGATAAGAATTGCGTTTATTTGGTACGTGATGTCTATTAATCGTCCGTATTAAAAAAATCTTATCGAAGATTCAGGTTTTATTTCCCGCCCCCAAAAAAGAGGAAAGATATATGAGAGTTTAATCTGTCAGAGGGACGCTAAGAAATGTGATACGTGAAATCCTCAATTCGTTCGGGTGGAAATAATTGTTTCGCACACATCCTATCAGATCAAGGATCGAACGCGAGGAAACGTTTAGTACTTCACAGGAAGGGCTATTTTCTCGTTTTTCCTAGTGGATTAAGGTCTTTAATCAGAAGGGGTTCCTTCACGTCCAGTTGACAGAGCAGGACGCTTTGCTCGGAAAAGGGGAAATATTTACCTAGCGAAGATTCGCTGAGAAGAGGAAATAAATTAGTTCACAGTTTCGTTTTAAATAACCTGTCGCCAGTTAGTACGAGAGCAAACATTTCACCAGAATTACTGATTTGATTGGGGTCTAACAGAAGATAGACATTCACATGCATGGAATGCATGGCTGCAATTTTAACTGCTGTCTCACACATAACGCTAATACCTAGCACGGTATAAATGTATTCCAATACAATGTCACATTCGGAACTGAACGTACGCAAGAAAACCCGCGTAACTGTTGTATAATTAACATAGTACATTACCATTTTATACCTTCTACTTATGTGGGAATATTTAAAACGTTCTACGTAACAATAAGGACAACGCAAAGCTGACGGGGGACTAAACCGGGATTACCTTTAAATAAGTTTGAATTGGAATAAAAAAAGCGATCGATTATTATTCAAATTAATGACCCGGCTTAGCCCTTTATTAAGGCGGTGCGCGGTACGGGACGCGTTCTAACGAAGGGTTGAATAGATGCGGTAGGGTGAACGACCGTCTGGTAAGGGGAGGGAAGAAAACAAGGGGGGTTGTAGTACTCGTCCACTAATTAAGAAGGGGGTGTTAAGGCGGTGACTCGGCCGAATTCAGAATGAGCCCCCCCACGCCCCCCCCCCCCCACCGCAACGCCAAAAGCAGGAAGGATACAATCGGCGTCTGGCTGCCAGCTAGCCAGCCTGAACCTGAACCGTTCGGGTTCGGCTTCGGGTTTAATCTATGCAAACAGGTTTGGAGTAGGGCCGATGGCGGGGAACCGAGCCAGGGCACACACACACGGCGCCCCCTCCTCCCTGAACCCGGTTACCGTTTCATTTGGTTCAAGGAGTCTGAAACTGATTTGGTATTCTGCCATTTGGCAGAGGGCCCTGCCAGCCACGGACCCCCTGACCACCAAAACAAACTGCCCCCATCTCAGCCCCATCTCATTCTATCCCCCGGCTAAACGCTTGATTAATATCGATGACCCGACAGCGGAGACTTTTCTCCGCGCGCGTCCCACACGCCCAGGGAAAACTCCGGCCCAGTTGTTTCAACTGCCAGCCGGAGACATCATTAATTTTATTTCTATTGCCAGCCACGTGGAATTCAATTTGTCGACAATTATTAATCCGCTTTACTTACGTAAATCAATGTTTTTTCGCAAATTCTCAACGTGCGAAAAATGACAGAATTTATAAATGAAATATAACTAAAGGCGTAGGAACAGTACACATACCCGATCACCGAAAACTGATAATATAAATAAAACTAATTTTATCGTACAAACTTGTGTCAGATTTTCAAACGTAGAGTAAAGCAATTAAAATAATACTGTCGATTAATATTTTTCCGATCTAACATATATACTGTGCATTAGAAAGATGAAATGATGTAATACGCTCTCGTATGCAGGATGACTGCAGGTTATATTGATAGGGACAGGTCTGTCAAAGCGAAACCTAGAGGAACTGTTGGATAGCGGCTGCGGGTGTCCATTAGTCACCGGTTGAAGAGAAAAAGACGAATGGCAGACGGGAGAATTGAAGACACAGAGATGCAGAGAGGGAGAGGTAGGGAGGGAGGGAGGTTGAGCGGAGAGATTGAGAAAGGGAGGGATAGGCAGGCGCCCCCCCCCCCCCGGCCCCCGTCCCCGCAATCCTCATCCACCCCGATCAAAATGTCAAAGTGACGCCACTCACGGTAATACCCTCTTATTTCACTGACAGACAGAGAGAGAGAGAGAGAGAGACAACTAAACCCAGAAGGGACCCAAACGCCGGCCGAAACAATGGCGAACTGAAAGCCCGTCCTAGCTCAAATCCAAAGCTAAGATTTCAAAATGAAATTGCCTCCGGCGATTTCCACAATTGGATTTCACATATTGGACTTCCCCCCGAATTACAGGGATAACAAATCTCCACGAATTTATTCAATCTTCTCAAACGGAAGATTTATTTCACAATACCTTTCTTCGAAACCATCTATCCTACCTAAAGGTTATTCATTTTTTACTGTTATGTATTTTTTAGCGATTGACCATTTTTGTTATACTACAATATTCAAATATCCTTCCCAGCCGGTCGAAGGAAAGAAACTAGACGACGGCAGACAATAGACTAAGATAAATAAGATTAAAATTTATCTATCTCGAATGCCATAGCGTTTTATACGAAACGCAAAGAGTGACAAATTGGGGCAGTAAAGACGGCACTCGAACAGGGTCCATGAGCTTTCGTTAATTATAATTTGTAACCACGTAACACTATTTACACGAATACACGCATAAAAACGTTTGGGGGTAGGACAAAGCCGATTTCAACCTGCGATAGACACAGCCCGAACCCCGGTCTAGGGGGAGACGTCCTGTAATTAGCGCTAACGGAAATCGGACTTCATCACATCCCTCCTCATCGGATTTACAACAAATTCACCCCCGGTCCCGAGCCCCCTACCCCGACAGTGTCAACACAGTGTCCTCAAATTGGCCAAACACCGAGAGAGGGGGAACGGGGTGCCGCACGACTGTTTAAATATTGGGACAGGTGCAACAGATTGTGTGGGCACTGGAGTGTGTGTGTGTGCGGGAGGGAGAGCGGGTGTGAGAGAGGGTGTGAGAGAGAGAGAGAGGGGAGGGAGAGAGTGAGTCTAATGAACCGTGGGGTAGTCTGGTGCCTGGGGCAAAGGGCCGAATTATGGTCCGCCGACGATCCTTAATCCGCCAATAAAGGATTGCAACCGGAAGCGGGCCCGACAGTGTTTATCACTTAACGCTCGGTCTGACGGAAAGCTACTTACAGCGGCGAGAAACCGCAATCGGCCCGACCGGGGACCAAATAAGCGAGCGGGTACCAGTACTCGAACAGATACCTTAAAGCGACACCGGTTAAATTCACAGAACAGTGAATAATTTCACGATAAATAGCAGATTGTGCCGCAACTATAAGTTTATTTCAAGCCTCCACTCACAAATTGTATTTTATCGCGACTTGTCACTCAATAAACAATTATTATATCATTATAAAGAAAAATATAATCGTGGGTTCGTGGTGTTTCTGTCTCCTCTCGCTGGTTTGGTCTTTAGCTAGACCGGTTTCGGCTGCTCGCCATCTTCAGTAGCGGTGTTAGTTGGCACTTTGGATGTCTTTTGGGCATCCTCACTGCACTGTCACTGTCGCTTGTACTGCAAGGCGCTAATACTAAAATGTAAGACAGACCTGTGTTGCGGGCTAGTATTGGGTGCGCCGTACCATTGAAACTAGTACCGCATTAAACTGAATACACTACAACCGCCACAGTACAAGTGACAGTGACAGTGCTGTGAGGATGCCCGAAAAACATCCAAAGTGTCAACAGTGACTAACACAGCGCCACTGAAAATGGCGAGCGGCCGAAACCGTTCTAGCAAAAGACCAAACCAGGAGAGGAGACAGAAACACCACGAACCCACGGTATACCAACCCCTCGCAGATCACAAAACAGGTATATTAAAAATATAATCCTTGAATTGGGAATGAGTCTTGTTCGCCAGAAATATTTTCACTCTAACCCTAAGGCGCTGCTACAAGCACTACTACTAAATAGATAATGTCATAAATCTGTACCACAGGTCTGTTGTTACTGCCGTCTACACGAATGTTACATGTGCTACTAACGAATGTTACATGTTTTATTGGTCATTACCTGGCTGAAAAGTTATCTTGGTCGAGTACAAAAAATTATATCGCGACAATAAATATATATTTATTGTCCGTGGTCGATTCTCGGCAGTGGATCGTTTTTTTCATTCCAATGAAAATTTTTAAATAGACACGATTTAAGGACAATAATCGCAAATAATTACTAAAAAAATTTAATTACAACCACAAATGGCAGGAAGTTTTATGCTACTGTTATTGATTCTCTTTATATTATTACTCGGGGTATAGAATGCAACCGCCGTTTCATTATTTTATAACCAATCGGAAGAAAACTGAACCGAAATAAAAAAAACGTCGGGCTTAGACGTGATAGGAATCGAACCGTACAAAAATGGGGAGGAGGGCGAATTAAAATTTTAAAAAAGGGAATAGGGGTGGGAATTCGCGGAGGCGACGATTCGTGAGGGATATTTTTGTCAAATACAATTAACCCCGGTGCAGTCGACGAGGGCTTGGTAGGGAGGGAGAGAGAGAGAGAGAGAGAGAGAGTGTAGTAAATGGAATAGCCGTGTTAAGTCCCCCGAGGGTGGCGGTTGGGGGAGTGGTGGGTGGGTAAGGGGACGGGGGATGAAGTGGCATTGTGGCCGCCCATTTCTCGCACCGTCGAGTTCGCCCAGACACCACCCAGACACAGACACGGACACAGTCACAGTCACAGTCACAGACACACCGGCAGAGAAATGAGAGAATGCCAGCACCGAGGCAACAGAACGGGGCACAAATTACAAAAACGGAAGGCACAACCTTTTCATTCGCTCCTCACGGTATACGCGCTCAGGGGCCCAGAAATTACTCCCATCACGGGAATTACTTATTGTAGAATTAAAAAAAAAAAAATAAAAATCCCGACTCCGAAATCAGTGAATAATTAACCTACATAAATGTCGCTACAGCCGAAATATCCGGCCCAAGATTGAGTTCAGAAATAATCAGTCGCCGCTCCCGAATTAATACAAGACCGGTAATGTTTCTCAACTACGTGCCGGGATTTTGGGGATCTGAATTTTTCGAGATATAAATAAATAACTTTCTATCGTTTGACAATAATTACGCAGAAAAAATTCGAAGAAACCAAAAAACAGTTATCGAACAGCGAGTGACGGTGAAATGTATATCAATTTGCAGAAAGAATTTTTACCGTGAAAGAAATACGGGAAATAAACGGGGGAGGGGGAGGTGTGGCGGGCGTTTGAAGAGCGGGCACATAATCCGGCTTCATCAGTCGGCCGAGATCAAAACGCAAATTTCCACAAGTGCTCCGGCCTCCTCCTCCTCCTCCGCCTCCTCCCTCTCACAGAGTCTTGGCGGAGAATTCAGACCGGCTAAGGGAGGAGGAAGAACGAAACACCGTAAGGGCAACGGGGGAGTAGAACAAACGAAGTACGGCGGTTGCCCAGGGGTAGGGGCAAAGGGAGAGGCGGATAAATGGGAAGCCGAGAGGAAAGATGGGATGGAGGGAGGGAGGATTGAAAGCCGACGTCGCAATTAAATGCGCGTTGAGAGCACCCCCATTCCCCGGCCTAGATCTCATCCCCCCCACCATCCAGTGTGAACACCGGCATAAAATAGATTCGTCGTCAGAAAACAAAAATATCCCCATAATTAAACCGGGAATTTACATCCACGACTTTTTCCTCGTCGATAATACAAGATCAAACAGAATAATACTAAGAATTGAATAAACTGGATCCTTCCCGCCTGGCTTCTACCCTATCGGAATTAAGGGGCTCTGAATTGTTTGAAATACCAGAGTTTCAACTGATTAAATAAGGTAACACCGTATCGAATGCCATTTGCACAGTGCCCAAAAAGTATCCAGTAATACGTCTGTAATATGGATTATTATGTGTTACGATTAATCTTATCGACGATAACGTGGACGGCAACTGCACCACTGTAATCTCCTGGATTTAGGCGATAATGTAACACCTCTTGTCCTATAGGAAAAACGATCTTTCCACGATTCTTATTCAAAGTAAGACGATACGAGGGTGGTTGTTGGGGGAGGGAGGGGGGGCAGGTTCTTGAAAATAAGAAAACCCCGTGTCAGAGGGGCGGGTAGGAGCGAGGGGGGGGGTGGGAGGGAGGGGGGAGGGAGAGGGAAAAAGGAAGACTAAGTTGAAAGTGGGCGGAAACAAGACGGAGACGGAAAGAATGAGGCCTAAGAATGGGGTGAGGGGGAGGGGGGCGGAGTAAAATGAAATGGCGTTGGGGAAGGGTGGAAAAAAAGTGGGACTGAAAACGCTAGCGGTGTAATTAAATGTGTATTGAGGGCTGACCCCGGGCATTAGAGCACGGGCGACAACAAGGAGCTCCCTCTCTCTCCCTCCGACCCTCCCTCTCTCCCTCTAAGAGCTTCCACAACACCGAGCCCAACCTAAATCCCGACCGCAAGGAAAACCCCGACTAAATCTAGAGCTCCACAGCTTTCACTCCAGATTTATATTTACTCGGACCGAAAAGGAGAAGAAAAAAAAGAGGAAGCCCGGAATCCCGGACATTCTTGAAAAACCTCCTAAGCTCTTTCTCTCATAGACTTCATGAAATACGCGATCGATTTAATAAATTTATCCCGATAACCCATAACTATTACAATTAATGCATTCAATTATTTTCAATCTCTCGTCACGAGTATCTTCTCAATAAAATTTCCCCCTAACGACGATTCCCAAAGGCAAGAATTAGCCCGCGATAAATTACTTCACAATTAAAGGTTGGACAACCAGCCGCCAGATGGTATCGAGAGAATATTTTTTTACATACTGGCACGGTTATAGTGGAATCGATCTGCTGTATAACAGTTAGGTCCTTCACACCCGGAGTATTACACTGAAAAAATACTGGGACAACGGGGGCCGATTCAACAATGCCCGATTTGCAAAAAAATCAATGTATTTGCTATTTCTCAACGTTATCAGGAAAGGTTGACGAAAACTAGGCCGTCACTGGATCTCGAAAAACAGAAATCGTGGATTTTATTTCTCATTAAATATCGATTTTATTCGTTTAAATTGGATAGGCCGTCGAAAGAATGGACGGAAAGGAGGGGAGGATGAGGAGGAGGGCGATGAAATAGCGGAGAAAGGAAAATCGAGACTATGACAAAGCGCCGGCCGACGGTGGTCGCGATGCGAGTGACTGTGTCGGGGGAGAGACGTAGCGCCGGGGGATGAATGAGAGGAAAGGGGTTGAAAGGAGAAACGGCGACCAACAGACAGTGAAGGATTTACGGCGAGGTAAGGGATGGGGGTGGCGGGGGCGGGATTTGAGTTTGAGTGGGGGGAGAAACGAGCCGATAAAAACGGTTTTCCGCCGTCTTTGACAATAACTTGCCGGCGGCGGCGGCGGCCAGAGAAAACTTTTATCGCAAATTTAGTTTCGGCCGACAAATCGCTTTGGCCGGCAAAAAATATGGAGGGAAATATAACTACTAAAGCGGACCGACGAGAGATTTAAGACGGGGCCCGCACCTCTTTAAGATAACACAATCGAACGATATTATTTATATTGTTTTAGTGAAATATGCGACGGACAGGATATATATACACTCATTTGGCCTCAAGGTATATTGTTGAACGAGAGACACAATAAACCCTTTGATTTAATTCGAGTATACTAAAAAGAGAATAAAATCGTTTAAAATACATCAGAATACTAATAACAATGACGAATAGCTGAAATCGGTCTATCAGGTGCATTATGTACATTATTTCCACACGACGAAGGAACAATCCATTGGGTGACCGGTTGAAGATTTGGAAGCGAGATTCAATATCGGTTAAATAGATTTAAATAAATAATAATAAATTATTCCCCAATCTACTGAGGACGCCGAGCAACCGACAAGCTAAAACTAAAAGATCGAAATAAGATTCACGGTGTAAGAGTTTTTATTTTAAAATTACGATCGTTACTGACTTTTGTTCGGACCGCGGTCGGCCCTAAAGTCCGTCGGGCCAAGCGCAGATTCCCCGCTTATTATTTAACACCGTTCAAATAGTAAGCGCCGTGTCTTCGGCCGGGGGCCATTATACGGCGGTGGGAGTCGGAACGACCGCCGAAAACTTATCTGCGAAAACCCGCCACAATCCCTCTATCCTGTGACCAGAGACACCGGCCATTAATACTCCTAAAGATATTAGCACAAGAGGAAAACTATAAATCCAACCCTCTTTAAGAAAATTCCGCCCAAATAATTATCCCAATAACGAAATTCAAGTTTGCCAGTTTCTCTGAATCAAGCAGGAACAACTAATTTTTTCGCTAATTACATACATGCTATATTTTCTCTTACGCAGTACTTTAATTAAACCGAATAAATTAATATTTTCACCAGTTCTCCCTCACGAGAGTAATCGAAACCGTTGGTATAAACCGAATTTTCCTTCGGACGAATACGAATTGAATTAATATATAACGATCGGCATCATCGGGGGTTAATAGAAATTCACAATTCATCAGTAGGCCAATACGGACCAAATACGTACGATACGGAGGTCAAACAACGCTCCAGCAGTAAGACAAATGGATTTTCTCCAGACCGCCCATAAATTATTCAATGAATTAATATAAGACGATTGGAAACTGAAGCGAAGAGCGAGAGAGGCAAAATTGAATGACTCTTGACCAAATTAATTGTCCGATCTGCATACAATTAATGTAACGCCCCCGATTACATTAAGAATACTACCAATTTTACACAGGACGAATTAACTGATTTACTGATAGTAATTCAGAATAAGGTAATGCCGCTAGCAAATTTCCATTACACTATTGCATACCTTTCAATAAAATTATATCTACAGGAATATACTTCAAATCATACTTTAAAATGTATTCTACCCTACAATGCTCATTATTGCATGCAAAAAATGAACGAGCGAATGAACTCGATGAACAACCATTTTTATTCAATCCGCGCAGGAGATTATTACGACGGAATTGAAACTGAAATTGTTCATATTCATCGTTTATTCGAATAAATTGAAATAATAAATAAATAAATTCCAACTGCAAAAAAAATTCTAAAGAAATATTCCGAGAAAATAGTATTCTGGTTATTTTTATGATGTGAAGGAATTTGGATGACCAAATCTGTTGATAATCTGTTAGAACGTAATGCCATTCAGACTTCAACATCGCTGCATTATCACATCCTGGAATTTCTCAATCATTATATTAATTGTCACGATTCAGAAGATCTAAAACTTTTTATTGAACCACTTTTTATTAATAGTAAGCGCACAGAACGATCTTCTACCGAAACGTAATTTGTATATTTTTTAAATACTGAACTAAATTCGCTCGAATGAAAATATTATTGTAAAATGTTACAGTTTGCCCATTACAAATGTTGTAATATCACTTTTGTATTTATCGCGTTTATTATTTGTGACTATTGTATTTATTTTCTATTTAAGATAGAGGATTAATTTTTTTTCTAATGGAATAACAGACATTGTCCGTAAAATATCTACGGGAATGCCTATCTATATTGGAGGCGTGGCGGGACATGAAGAATGGCATAATCCGAATGCCGTAAGTTTCCCGATTCTGCCCCGAAAAACCCCCGTTTTAGCTCGAATTTCGAATTAGTATTCGATAAACGTACGGCCGGAGGAGCGACACGATTTACGGAAAATTCCTTCTGGGTGAAAAATGAGAAATTGTCAAATGGCGAGTATATTTGTGTCGGGCGTTCGAGGAAGATTGTAATATATATATCAAGATGAGTTAGAGCCGTATCCTCGTATGAGGTCGTGTTTCAGAGCTTCGCCGCCATACGAATACATTCATATTCACAACTCCCAATCGCTGAAATCTTCCCTTTTACGTCCGGCTTATTCATATCTGTACCCTCTCCATAAAACATTTGCCTCAAAATAAAAACCGTACGGCGCGTGAATTAGCGTCGAATTCGATATCGCGTATTTATCGTTTCCAGGTGCCGGCTTGAATCGTAAACGAAACGGCGCGAATGAGGACTTGTGTTTTCGGTACACGAATAACAATGTCAGAGTGATTATTGTCGAGTGGCTATTAATTACGACAGTATTCCGACGGTCCGAATACTCTTTATCCGATACCAAAAAACACTTCTAACTCCATTAATCGATACATTTTTTCGTTTAGAATTGTCATACAACGTAGTAGGCTATCCAGCGGTATAGGCTACGGATACAATCCACGTACCATACGAATAGAGAACATTATCTGGTGTAGTCCCAAGGGAGGGGGTTACAGTAAGTGTTCAAGTATCGGGCCGACTCGGGGATTTCGAGGGGACTGTACATCTCAGCTGTAACTGAATAGTTAGGCGGTTACCTCGTGGGGGTTGCGATGTACACGGGTGGACAAAGGGAATATCGGGGGAGAGGTCGGCGGCAGCTCGCTAAATCAAACGTCTACGCATAACAAAGGAGACTACCAATTAAATATTCTACGTGTACCTTGGCGAAACGTTCCTGAGTGTCGAGTATATCAATGAGAAGAGCCATCTTGTCGTTGATGGAGCGCGGGGGAGTGAGGGAGGGCTTGGTGGGAGTGTTGGCGGGTGCCCTGGGGGTGATGGGGGTGTTGGTGGCCGATAGGGAGGTACAACAGGTAGGGGCGGCCCGTCGGGGAGGAGGGTACGCCGCCCCAGCCAGGCAGGAGAGCCGCCGCGAGGAGGAGGAAGAGCACCCGGGCAGCGAGTTGAAGAGGCGGGCCTGGGAGGCGGCACAGGAGGCCATAGAGAGGAGGAGGTGTTCGGCGGAGGCGGGGGCAGCGACCTGTAGCCGCAGTCAGGGGCCGGGGCCGCGGAGGCGGCAAAGTCAGGGGGCGGGTTGCGGGAGAGCTGGCCCGGGGACCTCACCCCCGGGGTGCAAACCGTCTGCGGCTGGTAGTAGCCCGCCCCCGACGGGGTTGCCGCCCTCGGCCTGCCGGCCAGGGGTGTGGGCGGGGTGTAGAACGGGAATGAGGCCGGGGCCGGCTCGACGGCGGGGGCCGGCCTCTCGTACCCCGGCGGCCTCCTCAGCACGATGTTCTCCGGGGATCCATATGTCGGCGTTCCTCCTCCTCTGGGGGGAGTCCAGGCTGGGCAGAGTGTTGGGCCTGGCGGGGGACGAGGTCGGCTGCTGTGCGGGAGGGGCGGGGGCGGGGGCGGGTGCCGGGGCCGGAACGGCCACCACCGTCCGGGGCGGCGGCGGCGCCTCTACGTCGTATTCGAACCCGTCCGGGGAACGCTCCGGGTGCAGTATCCTGGGCGGCCGGGGCCTGGCCAGGTAGTAGGCCGACTGGGACTTGGTGAGGCGGTCGCGGGCCGGCGCCTCCTCCACCGCCTCCGACAGCCCGTCGAAGGAGCCGGTCCAGCGCTGGCGGCCCCCGCCGCTCGCCGCCACCGCCTCCTCCGCCGAGGGCAGCCTGTCCGGCGTCGACCTGCCGAACCCCGACTTGGGCACGAGGCCACCGTTGCTCAGCGAACCGTTCACTTTCCTGATCAACTTTTCCGGCTTGCCGCCCTTCCCGTCCGAGAAGCTGAGTCTGCCGCTCACGTTCCTGTAGAAGGGGCTCTGCTTGATGAACTGCAGGGCCCCTCCCTTCTTCGTCTTCTTCGCGTCGTCCCCCATCCTCTCTCTCTCTCGCTCTCTCTTTCGGCGTTACCCTCCCGACTGCCGACTTTCACCGGCGCACCGCCACTCGACGACGCGGGACATGTTCACATCGGGTGAACCGCGTAAACTACCCGCCTGTTGAACAGGTACCTGAACTTGAAACACTTTTTTAAGAAAGCCCGGCGCAGTTTGACGACGAGGTTGGTTTTGAGGCGAGAGGTCGGGCCCTCGTGGGACGTCATCAGTTGAGAGAGGGCCCCCGCCGAGCGGTGTTCTGCGGGCTGCCTACCCGACCGGACTGAACGCCACCCACGCCGCCCCCGCCCCGCCCCCGCACCCGACAGGGGCGCGCGCATACGCCCCTCCCCATCGCCTACCACCACACACCCTCCCCACACACACACACATCCCCGATTGCTTTAATCCACTTCGCGGTTATTACTTAATGCACCATCGGTCCTTGCAGCCCCCAAACCGTCGATAAACGCGGAGACGAACACTCCGAGGTAAATGCGGTTTCTTTCCGCGATTTAGAACGAATGAGAACGGTAAAAGACAATTTCGTTTTTATTAATAACTTTATATCTCGCGAGAAATCCAATGTAATTTGTCGGCTATCGTCGCTCGGGACTACAGTCAGTACACATTCGTTTACGTCACGCTATAGACCGCGATAAACAAATATCTATTTTTTTAATAATACCTGTCGTGTATTTGATTATTTACACTGAATTTATTTGCGATCGAATAAAAATGCGGTCACAATTATCGACTAGTTTCAAACGCGCGGAAAAATATTGAAATTGTTCGTATTACGTAAAAAATTCGTGGAAGGTAAACAATTCTCAAAGCTCAAAGCTAATTAGGCCCGGGTGTAAGGATGACGGTAGCGAGGTATTTACGCCGAAATTGTGCCGGCACTCCCTTTCTAAAACATCGCCAACTCATAACGCACATATTATGCGTGTAGCCGCAGATAGTAGTAGGCGCGGGTAAAGGGGCGGCGTCGTCAACTTAACGCCAGCGAGCCCCCAGACTTTAGACGGGCCCTCCAACTTTACTAATATTGCGTCGTAAAACCGCACATCACTATTAATTCTGGCCGGAGAAGGAGAAGGAGGAGCGCGGGAGGAGGAGGAGGAGGAGGAGGGGGTGGGAGGAGGAGACTTGTTGAATATGCCCCGCGTTGAAGCCCCTTTCAACGCCCGAGCGAGACGACGCCCAGTTGAAATTAAGCCCAACATAAATTTCGTATATAATTCTGATTAAAACTTTTATCGGGTATTGCGCGTTATTTCCTCTAGAGGCCCAACCAAAGGACGAAAACTACTAATGTCTCAGTTATATTATAAGAACGATAATCCGAATACTTAAAGTGCCGGCACAAAAATAAATTGAAACGTATAAAATCCGGGCAAGCGCATTGTTAAGATTCGGACAGCGAGTAATTTAAACTGATTCGATTTGAAATTGAGTACAACCGGAAGGAAGCGGACTGTAAAATTCATTGGGATTAGCTATTATGGCGGCGTATATCTTTGCCGCGAAGGAGGGTTAGGCCTAATGATTGTTGGTTACCGGAGGGCAACAATAGTTAGCCGGCCGTAAACAACGTTTAGAGAGGCCCAACTGACCACAGTAACTTCCAATAGGGGTCGGGGGTCGAGAGGGCAGAAAGCCGGCAGAGAGTAAATAGCACGGTGATTAGTTCCGAGGCCGCGCCGGCCGGCATTCCTAGGGGCATGACCTTCCTAAACCGGACCTTTACCTCCCCTTGCAGAATACCGGAGGCTCGTCTACCTCACGAGCTACTACCGCCAATACCGACCGAAATCTACTTGGAATATTATTCCTACGTTTGGACGTCACTCGGAATTCGATTACAGTGTTTAACGATGACGGGAAGGGGATCAAAAGGAACGATGCCGTGGAATTACCACAAAGCGGAGATTCACGAATCGGTGGTTTCCTCAATCATAATAGTGATACATTTATGACTCCGAAAATTTGGGGCCAAAAATCTTTACAAAGGTACTATTACGGCTTTACTATATTTTAGCAAAATAAAAAACAAATAACTATCTTCATGACCCCCTATAGAATTCAGTACCTATCGACTGAAATATCTACATTATTTATTATAACAGTAATTCGAAGCAAAATATTTTGTATACAGAATAATTCAGATTTTAAATTACAATTCCAACCCACTAATATCGGTTTTCATTTAATTATCATTGCAAAATTGCTGGTGGTAATGGTATGTTATGTTTCCTGATTGGGATTGGGATTTTCTACCACTCTGCTCCATTTCAAAATTATTGACAGCAATAGGCCCAGACAGACAGAATGACGATATTCCAAAATCTAACATCTCAGTTTTTATATCTCGTCTCGCCGGTTTGGTCTTTCGCTAAGACCGGTAATCCGAACCCTCCCGGAACAGGTAACAGGTATTCCGAAATAATATCCGCGGACTGTTGTAGTACAAACAGCAACGGAACACAGATCGTATTGTAGAATGAAGCGGTGTTGGGTGGATGTGTGTAATGGAGGTCTGCTGAACGGGCGATTGGCCCTTTGATGCTTGGGGCTGTGGGATTTAGCCCGGTCGGATTGGGTTAGGGCCCCCGCCGTAAATATGCCGGGGGTGCCCTCCAATTAAGGATAGAGGGAAAGTGGGCACGGGGCACGTCTACGTGCCACAACAGCCGCCGGCCTCCCCACGTGCCCTTTTATCTAGGGACACTAGCCAGACACACACACACACACACGGGGGCGGGGGCACTACACTACACTACTTAAAGCGCACAGATAACACCGGCCGGCACTCTTATCAACTGTCCCTCTCCTACACTCTGTTTTATAAATATGTTTAGACCCTCTCTCTCCCACAGTATAACCCCCTAGATAGGGTGAACACAAGGGGTGGAGTACGTGTTCGAACAAAAGCAGGTGATCGTATGCCAACCCACTGACGCACGCGCATATTACAAATACGTGTATTCAATCAGATGTATTAGTTACCGAAATATGAAGGATGTAATAGGATGCTCTCTTTGGAAATCAGTAAAAGTAGGAAGCGATATTGGGAAGATTATTGAGAGCAAAACTTTCACAAATGAGAAGATCGAAAAACTTCATTCCAACGTACTAATAAGTATTTGAAGTGTGGGAGTACACAATATTTCCCAAACCAATCTTTAAGTATCCAACGGGTAATACTAAAAACCGATTAATTCAAGCCTTAAAACATTACTATTTCACGAGATATATCAATTGCGGTCACACAAAATCCTAATAATTCATCCTAAACCGACTTTTCCTGTGCTGAAAATTTTATATTGCGACAAAATGCTTCTAAAACATACTTTCGCAATAGTGCAATGGAGTTGAATGCTAAGAGTTTTATATTTTCTCTATAACTTTAGAGGCTCGGGTTCAGTTTTATTCATTCCGATGTGTCTAGGCTTTGACCCGCGGCCCCGAACATTAATCCTGAATTCTGAGCGTGGAGAGAGCTCGCATTTAAACAGAACAGATTGTCACGTCCGCCGTCCACCGGTAAATTCCTTAGTCCGGCGCCACCCGGTGAATTACCGCCCCGTAACCAGACTACAGTTAATGTGCGGGGTCACTAAACTCCACCGCATGTCCAGCCTACCTTCCCTATTTCCCGGCTTACTAATTGCATCCGACTGAAACACGCATAAGAATACCTCCCCTCTCTCATCTCACTCAGAAATACAGTTTGTATGGACAGAGGGAATAAATTCGACGCACTTACTCGAGTGAGAAGACTTGCCGTGGAAATAAATCGGGAGTAGGGAACCGGGCGCGAGAATAGATTCGTGGAGTGGGAGTATAAGTGAAAGGAAAATGAATAAATAAAAATATATTATAGACGACGACAAGCAACATATTAGGAGGGGGTTTATCTTGACGAGGCCGAACTCCGCTGGGGTTCGTGCAGTAAGGGAGGGAATACATTATTCAAAACGGGACTCCTCCTCGGAGCCGGGCTCCACCTCCGACCGACCCCCGCACCCCACCAACCCTCCGACGAACCCAATTTCGATAAAATACGAACCGAATTAACTCGGGTACGACGCCGACCACGACTACGACACGGTCCTGAAGTATGGGCACCCCGCCCACCCCGACATAACGTCCCGATTAAACCCGCCCGACCCGAACCGTACGAATATATACGTTTTTCGCGCAGGGATTTTTTCCCCTTTTCCCATACTTAGAACCTCACCGGCCACGAAATCGAATTTAATAAGGCTCGATCGAAAAAAGATATCTAGTAATTTGAGGTTACGCGAGTTGTATCCCGCATTCAACTATTTACCATATTACAACCGCGAAAAGTGCATAAATAAATTATTAATTTTAAATTGAACATTATATTAAGTTTATAACAGAATATAATATCCTCTACTGCATTGAATGAAATTAATTTATTTAATAAGTAGTAATGGAGAAAATAATTAAGTAAAAATACCATATATACTTGGCTATATATAGTTTAAATAATTTTGTCCACTGTAAACATTCAGTGAAATTATTTGCAGTTAGTTATTTTCCCTGACGGAATATTTGCATAATTCCTATATTACTAAGCAAACGATTTCGGTACAAATTGAAATAACCTCAGCGAACGTGCAGCAGTAGAAAAACTGTATTTTTTTGCTAGCACATTACATTATTAAAATTTAGTCCGACGATAAAATATAATCAGATTAAGTAAATGATTTTACCAAGACTTTTTCAAAACTCCAAGAAATACAATATACAAGTTGACACCCGATTATTAAAATTTGGGGGTTTGTTTTGAACGAAGTCAATGCTATAGGTTTTTATATAGAGATTCTCGAATTATTGTTTTTATAACAAATCTGTTCATAATTGTTACATTGTACTCATTTCCGGCCTAAGTACCCGTACATATTGCGGCCCCAGTTTCGTAAATACGACGATTAGACGGGACTATGGCGGTTGGGGTGTAAACATCAATGATTCAGGTCTGTTGCGTGAACGAGAATCCCGTCGGAATTTCATAAATAATAGATGGGTAATTCTGAAATAACGCCCGGCCTGCTGTCTGGGACTCAATTAAGTCGGTGCGGGTCAACGCGAAGCGGACCTCGTTTCAGGGGTCAAAGTTTGCATCCGGGGTGGGAGCGAGGGAGGGAGGGGACGGACTTAACCCGCAAAGTACCGGGCCGCTCAATTACACACCGCCAAACAGAAATCGGTTCCAACTCGCCTCGCGCCGTTAGTGCCCGGAAAATCCGGTTCGGAGTCGGAAAACTCCCACACGAAACGGGAAAATTCGACGCGTTAAATTAAATTTCAACCGGAGTCGTCCCACAAACCGTTACACTGTGTAGAATTCCCCTCAAGAAAAGACCCTCCAAGGGAACTTCATTTATCACGAAACTGATAACTTTTGCATGAAAGCCCGTTTTCATACTCAAATATATATAGAACTCTAGCTAAAAACTGAGCGCAATAATACGATCTGACAACGGCTTCCGTTGAAAACTTTATGAGTTGTGAATGTTACAAACGACGGTTACGTACGCCTCACTCTCGATAATCCCTGAGATACATCGAACACGAAGTCGTGAGCAACATAACCGACAATTTTAAGACCGAAGGAGTTGTCGAAGTGGTGAGGAATTCAGCGATTAATTATTACAGAGGATGACTAATTGCTGTTTCAATGCCGTCAGTTTTAAACAAACAAATTAAATTTAAACACCAGAAATAGGAGTTGCCAATAATTTGGGGATAAAACCTGATCAAATAAACGCCATTATGGTATACTGAACAAATCAATTATGTAATATGGGTTCACTTATTAACCCAAAGAGATGTATTCTGAAAAATCGAAGAGTTGAAAATTATTATAAAAAAAGTGATCTATTTCCACTCTATTTCCTTGTCCCTCCAGAATCCTCCAGCCAACTACCGATCTCTGCCTCCGGTCGCGAAGCTGCACTAAAGAAAATTCCGGAAACGGATCAAGTAACTGGTGGAATATGGTCATCGATGTTAAATTCCCAAGTGAAAAGATCAATAGCAAGGACGAGGGAACAGTGCGAAAGGTCGGGACCGGGAGCAACAGATGACTGAATACAATAAGCGACCGAATAAACAGAGAGTTACAGAACTGAATATGAATTATCGCCAACTTACGGTGGGAACGAGTAAACTTTTGAATTTGGGCTGTCGTTACTCCTCCTCTTGGGATCTCGTTAAATTATTATTATGTTACTATTCTAAAGTTTTAGGTAATCGTTCTACGCCTACTATCTACGCCTTATTTCGTCTGTTTTTCAACATCGTCGGTCGGATTCCGTCATTACTACAGTGGCATTAGTATTCGATAATTCAATTGTTTATTCGTAGTCGGCCTTAAATTGTTGAAAATTGACTGAGCTAACAGTTGATAACGGTATGTTATTTTCAATTAAAAAACAAACAAGAATATGGAGCGCAGGGAGTGCGGAGAATGCATCTACGGTGGGGGGGGGGGTTGGAGCGAGCACACCAATCTTGCCGGGGAATGCGTCCAGTATTTAACGTCGGACAGGAGCTTGAAATATGAATTCAATTCCTGTTGGAAATATGAGGCGCGAGGGGGTGGCTTTGGGGGAGGGGGGTAGGCAACCCCACAGCACGGGCCCCCACCCACCCACCTACCCCCGGCGTATAGAATCAATATTGATTTTATGACACCGAAGCGGAGCTACCCAAGCGGTACACGACCTGAACTCGCCGGCCACACACTGCACGGCCGGCCGACACAACAGAGATGGATAGAGCCCCGGCCAGAGTGAGAGTGAGAGTGAGAGAGAGAGAGAGAGAGGGGGGGGCGCGAGTGGCCACCGCCAGATAATACAGAGATAGCACTCTCTATTGGGCCCACTCCCCGGTATTGAGGGCCAGATAAAACACGCAGTTGAAACTATTTGAGAGAGGCGTGAAAATAACAAAAGGAAATTTTTGCAGTCGAAATCTACAAGAGAGAGAGCCGAGCCCCCCCCCACCTCTCAATGGGGCCCATTGTTACATTTTTACTCTTGGGTAAGCCCTAATTCAGCGTTCCAACTCGTCAACAGCCCCTATCCCGCATTCCCCTCCAGGCAGGTGCTAAACCTACCCACTCACATCATTAGCCTTTCCATTAAACCAAATTATCTAATTCGATCGGTGTACCTTAGTCAGGATGTTAGATCGCCGGTTACCTTTAACCCATTAAGTACCGTAGGACCCAAATGGGGATCGGTTAATTTTTTTAATTTTTTCTGCTACGACATATGTGTTTACAGGAAGTTTTGTTCTTATCTACCAATAAGTATGACACTGCATTGTCCAAGGTTTTATCTTTCAACTCCTAGCATTAGATAAGGAGATATTGAGAGGTGTGAGTTTCAAAAAGTCTCAGATAAGGTAGTTAGAAATTCGCCTCCATTTTCAGTTCTGTCTATACCTTCACAGTGGATGTTACAGTGAATTTGCTCTCTACATTACATTTTTTACATATCTGACTGTGTCAAGCTGTTAAAACAAATATTTTAATATTTTTGGTGATCCCCATTTGGATTTAAAAAACAAAATATTTGACAAACTGGTTTTTAAAAACATATTCGGAGGTACTATTTGATAATAATGCATCGTAATAAGTAAATTTTATGCAAAATTTTCAGAAAAAAAAAATTTGATACTTAGTGGGTTGAGTATGATCGAAATGAACCTACTTTTCAAAAATGCAATACGTTTCTCTGAATGAACAATTTCGAAAGGATGAAGATCTCATTATGACCACGCTTATATTTAATTAGATTATACTGCAACGAATGTTGTGAGATTTAATTATCTCACGCAGTACGCAGGCTATATTACAATATAAAATAGTAAAAACGCGATAAATTTAAAAGTCAAGAATTTCATATACAGATAGGGAGAGGGGGTGGGATGAGAGGTGTTGTTACATTATCGACGGCTAATTTAATATAAAACAATGGTAGGTGAAAATCAAATTGGAAAAAAAATAAAACAGTAAAGAAGAAAAATGAATTAACCGATGAATGACATCGGAGAAGGGTGGACAAAAGGGGGACGGGACAAACAGTGTGACACGAAATGAATAATAGCCCGGTTCCAATGGAGAGGGAGGAAGTGGCGCCGGGTCATGTTTAACATCGATTAAGTTGGACCGGAACGGTGGGTGGGTTCAGTACACCGAAGACAATTGCAATACATTTAATTTTCACCCCTAACTTTTATATATATACAGCCAAGTGTTATCATTTCGATGAAAAAAAACAAAGAAACAGAAAAGCACTTATAGATAGTGTTTCAATTAGACAGGTACTTAATTAACTTTAGTGTTTGTTCGCCATTGTTCCGGACGAAGTATTACAATTTTGAATTGATTTTGAAACTCGCTTTAGCACGACAGTGGTAATTTTTTTTTACCAAATTGCGAATCCAAAACTGGGATATTTGCTTCTACAAAAAAATTTGAGCTTTCTAAATTTCGTCTGAAAAATGCGATACACGTCCGTGTATCGATTTGTTTCAGTGTTGATACAGAAAGTAATAATCCCATAGCCGGTATTCAGTGACTCGAATCGTGTTTTTGTCCCGAAGGCTGTAATTCAAACGGGAAGATTAATCTAAAAAAAATATCGCGATAGGATTTTAACATAAAATTACTTATAAGGGATCGACAGTCGCAATTAGACTTACGTTCTATCGGGTATGAAAATGTTCGGTACGAAATTTGTTCACCGTCTACTGGTTCTTGAGAATAGAAATAATTTATATTTTAAAACGATTTTGCGGACGGCCAATATTAATTTCAAATTAGCGACGATACTGACACGGCTAAAGAAGAAATATGAGAATAAACGTCGGCAGAAAACAGAAGGAGTGGAACGCAATCTAATTAAAACTTTTCTACCACCACCACCACCACCCTCCACCCATCCCCGGCGCCACAAACTATATTTAATTCGAAAACAATATTTTTCGGACGTATTTTCGCGGTTTTGAAACCGCGGCGATCGCTGGCGGAAAAAAAAACAAAACAAGATTTTAATTTTCTACACCACGAAATAAATTGTTACCAAACGCGACTAAGTGCGATAAATCACAAGCGGTATCATATATATAAATCTCGGGGGAGGAAAATATATGGGACAGGGGAGGGAGGGAGGGAGGGGTAGCCCAGGAGACTGGGGAGGACCAGGGACTGGATCCGATCAGCTCCGCTCCGATGGTTCTCAAAGGATTTAGTGGCCCGAGGGGACTGACTGGGAGGGCCACTCTGCCACGAAACAATGCATTAAAACAATTAGCCCAATCTAGAAATAGGAATATTACATACGGAAACAATTAGCAATAGAGATACAGTTAGTATTTTATTCGGTAGTCTAATAAATAAGCAATTTCCGGTAGTTGACGCTTACTAAAAGACGAGCGGACAATGTTTGGAATCCCGCCCATTCCTTCAATTTAAAATTTATTGACCGTGTCTTATATAAATTGTCGGACAACTAAACGTGGAGCAAACTGAACTAGTAGGCTGTAGTAGTAACGAATGTCCTACACAACTTTGTTATAAAAGATATTCAAAAAACTAGTTCAGGACCACTATTCCTTGCGTAAAAAACAATGAAAGGATCCCAATTTCTTAAGGAAATTTAAGTAGCTAAAATATCTACCATACAAATATTTATCACGGATCTGTAATAAAACCAGAAATCCACAATTTCCAGACTTCCACCCAAAATAGACACTACTCAGCCAGTAAGTAAATTCATTGTAAATATTAGTATTTCCCCTTTTTTCAATGCAAGCCCACATAATAGCCTACGATAATTTCTAGGCCACGGGACACGGGTGATTGAAAATTAATCGGCCGGTTAACCGCGAATGAGCCAGGGGGTCGGTTTAGGGGGGTGAGGGGGTGAGGCAGCTAGCCCCCAGCCGCTCAATATGCAATTAGCCGCATTTAAATAGAGCCGGCCGCCCACCACTGCGCCCCTTTTATACTGATTTATTCATTAATCGGGACAGGTTTTCGTTAGGGGTTGCAGGCGGGTGGGCGGGGGTGGGGGTGGAGAGTTCACATTACACCGGACCAAATTGGATCGGTTCTATATTAATTGTAATACAATTATGTGACGAGGCAGTGCATAAATGCGGTAAAAGGCGGAAGCTAAATATTTCTCTAATTTTTTTTTTAAATTTAAATTCCAAATTAAAACCCACAACACAATATAATGTCAAACAAAGTTCGTTGAGAACTTTAGACCGAATTATCGAAGTGTTTACAAGCTGGTGCATCACACTTGAGTGCGATCTCAAAAATCCGATGAAGCCTTCACTGTGAATAGGGCAGAGAGATCTCACGAAAGGTTTTGTACTACGTTCAAAAGTTTCAATTATAACATGACGGGCTGAAAATTATAATTGAAAAGAAAACCGCGTATTCGATCCTTTGGCCAAATACCGAAGTGACCGGCGATTGGGGTGGGACCAGCTCAGCGGTTAAAGCGGTTGGGCGTTAACCTGCAGACCTGGGTTTGAATTCCGGCGGTGGACCGAAATATCCTTCGATTAGAATTTTTAAATTATAATAATTCTCATAACTCAGTCTAGGGAACAGAAATTGCTAATTGGAAGCACATCTGAACAACGTTAGACATAGATAAATCATCCGCCAACATTTGATATTGGTTCGCAATATTTCATTGTAATCATTACAACCGCCGATCGGAATTTACTAATGGAAAAATCGAACATTTTATCCGCGGGAAATATTCCCCGGCGTCTCGAAGATTAAATAAAACCCCAGTCGAGGAGAGCAGTAATTTCCTACAGTAAATTAACCCGAGACTGAGCTTACACATATAGGGCCAACAGAGGTAGAAACAACAATTTTAAGTTCCGGTGTACGCGGAGGGGTCTGACCGGAAGTCAGGACCGGACGAAAAGGCGGACCGGAAGTAGATAAGAGGCCGCCGGATGAATGTGAACCCCGTCCCCCTACCGAACATCCACAACGGACTCCGCATGCCGTTAACCGGTATAACGACCACCACTCAATTTAATGTCCCACCTAACGCGTTTCTCCATTGACAACGCAGAGGCTGTTACAAAATAATTCCCGTCCCCGATAATTAAATTTTCAAGTACGAAACATGAATATAAAATGAACGAGGGGGCTTAATGGATGTTGAAGACGAGATATAATACGCGATTACGTCTAATAACATGAATGAAAAATTAAAATAGATTATCATATATTATAACTAAATAGATTATCATAAACTGCGCGAAGAACCCCCCCCCCCGCTATTCCGGGATATTTTCAGGGTATGTTTTTCCCGCATAATTATCTGGGAGATCGAGAAAACTAGCGGACCACAATACAGGTGTTTCACGACGGGCGTTAGCATTCCGTCATGCTCTGGAGGGTAGAAAATCGCAAGGGTGAAAATACTATATTGTGGGGGTGGAGTAAAGCCAAGTCCAGTGGATTGATGTGGCCCAACGCAGGTTTCTGGGCGGGGGAAAATACCTCCCCACCCCCCTAATCATTAATAAACCGATAGGGGTTGTTCGATGATAGTCTCTACCCACACATACCCTCTCATATATATATATATATATATATATATATATATATATATATATATATATATATATAATATGACAACCGGAAGTAGACCGCGGGTCGGTACACGGGGTTGGAGGGGGATGATACGGGGCTGTCGTATTTCAATAGCCAGATGGGCTCGGCAGACAAGACGGCTGCGCTACGGGTAGGGAAGGGTAGGGGGTGGATGACTAACAACGACAACACTTTTCAAAACGATAAAACACCCCGGCCCATAACTCACCCCCACCCCCGCCATCACTCTATCTCACTGAGAGCAGTCACTCTTCGAAACTCCTGAATTATCCTGCAGAAGGACGGTATTTTTTCGCGCCAAACTTCGGTAACACCGAAAGGAAAGATTGAAAACCGTACCCCATTTCGGCAAAGTAGATAACTGCGAATTAACCGGAGTGCAATTAGATTTGTTCCCAGACATTTCTCAAAATCTCGTGTTTGGGAATAAAAATCCTGAAAGATACAACTGTAACATAATTACGCGACATACGAACGCACAGGAAAGCAATCTTCATCGTTATATAATTTATTATTTTCTGTTATAAATATCATCTTCAGGCCTAGAGATCTCCTCGGTCCGTAACAGATATAAACAAATACCGCAATTGTACTTAAATATGTAACCATAAAGATTCACCGGTTTCGGCCGCTCGCCATCTTCGGTAGCGGTGTCAGTCACCGGTCTAGCAAAAGACCAGACCAGCGAGAGGAGACGGAAACACACGAAATCTATGTTATTCCAAACCCTCGCAGACCGCAAAACAGGTATTCTAAACTATAACGTTTCATTGTGCATAAAAAAATTTCTCTGGGTTTTAACAGCCAAGGTTATATGCAGTTTTGACACGCTTTTAGCTCGATCTAAACCTATTTTTGTGGGAGCGGAACATCCCAAACCAAAATTTGTCGATTACATAAGAAATATTTTACTAATCTGTCATGTTAAAAATTGAAATATTTGTCTATTTGTTTTAATATTTCGTAAGGTATACGCGATTTTCGGTCTCCTTCAGAGACAGTTCCAATCGTTCATCGCGGCCGTTTACTCACACACAAATTCGTCTCTACAGACTGCCGCCTTTGTCTTTCCCATTCTTATAAAAATAGTCGGCCCCTGATTCCGTCAGAAAAGGGGCGGCGGGCGGTGTAATTGAAGAACATTCATTAGCGCTGGGCTAAGAAGCGGGCGGTTGGCCCGATTTATGGCCCACCGCCACAGACTCAATAGTCGCGCTCGAGCCCACACTTCTCCCGGCTAAAAACAGTGAAAGCGACGCCCACACCCACCCCTCTCATCTCGTGAAAAGAACCCTCCCCACGACACCAGGGCCGACCTTTGTCCGCAATTTAATAGGAGATTTATTGCCTCGTCCTCCATTCCATGAATCAAACTCCATTATTGTAATAAGACACTCGAATAATAAAAACCCTCCCTAACCCCCACGACGCATTGTCCGCCCTTAATTTGATTTGATAACTAGAAAATGATTTACAACCCCCGAGGAGTCCCCCAGAGGGTGTGGAAATAAATGCCAAGTTTCCTTAAGGGTCCTTAAGGGCAGTTTGGCTGGACTCGAGCTTTCGCTTCGGGTCAAACAATTGGCAACAATACCGTTGATTTCTCGTGTTTCCGTCTCCTCTCGCTGGTCTGTTCTTTGGCACGGTGACAGTGCAGCGATGATGCCCAAAAAACATCCAAAAGTGACCAACACCGCTACTGAAGATGGCGAGCGGCCGAAACCGGTCTAGCGAAAGACCGAACCGGCGAGAGGGGACAAAATCTACGGTATTCCAACCCCTCGCAGACCAAAAAAAAAACAGGTATTCTAAACTAATTAGCAAACAAATTTAAACGCCCCAAAAATTATAACCTACATTTAACCTCGCAATAATGGACCCATGAAAGGGTATTACCTTCATGGTACTGTGACTGGACAGTGATGGACGAATTAAAAATTCAGTGTATACAAATTCCCGTGTAAATGGGCGGAGATTTTCAGGCGAGAGAGAGAGAGAGATTAGTATTCGCAATTAGCTGGGGACCTCTCATAATGAAATATGAGGATTACGTGTGCTCAATATTAAATTCGGTGAAATTGACATCCGGAAACCTACTACGCGGTACATAATTTTCGCGTGTTCTGCCTCCACTCTATCATGTCCTTATTCTAGAATGGTTTCTGTATATATCTTAAGACATGGGGTGATGTTGGCCAGATGACAGGTCTAATCTGAGACATTAAAACCGGCTTCGGGACATCCCCCCGTGTTTAGTAAGTCCTGAGAACGGCTGTGGAGGAGCACACCTATATCTTTTATATTTCGGAGGTTGGTTGGGGGTGGGGGAAGAGTTTGCTTTATCGGGGCGACAAATCGTCGCAATTACGTTCGGGGTAAACTCGGCGTAACAGGTTGTCGCAGGCGCTGTTGTGTTAAACGCGCTAATAAGTCAAAGCCCGGTGCGGTGCGGGATTTTAATGTCGCAGAAAATATCGGCCGACATTAATCTTCCGGGCGGAGAGGCGCCGGCGGAAGTTGTACCAGTGAGAGTGAAGGAAGGGAAGAGAGAAGAGGCCCAGAGCGGGGCCGGCCATTACTCCCACAGGATCCCACAAATCTGCACACCCCCGCCGCCACTTTACAGCCTCGATAAATTACAATCCATTTCCCGATATCTTCTTTCTTCCGCCTTTGTTTTTGCTCCTCCTTTTTTTCTCTTTCTCTCCGCTTTTCACACAATCTCACCCACCGTGACTCGGCATTGAAATTCCAATTTAAATGTCGTCAATTACAACGTACATTACAAGGGGAAAAATGTATCCGTGTAAAATTGAACACCAAAGGCCTATTTTCCCGCCGTATTCCGTAATAGAAGAAATGCTTATATTAGGGGTAAATAGGATACAACTCACTTTCGATAACCATTTCCGGAACTACCTGTACGACCCGGTTCAAAACTTATTGAGTAATTTCATCATTGGGTTGGGGTTGGCAACTAAGTAATTGCGGAATTCACCAACAAGTGGCGTAGTATATATTTTTAAGTACGTCAACATCTTTGTGCACAGATAAGCCGTAGATATAAGACACATTCAGCTTCTCTGCAATGTCCCAGTGTTGAACTATGGCGATCCGAATCAATAATGGCCTTTATTCGGCCTTTATTTCATCGACCTCCACTGGACGTCCAGAGCGCTCCTTATTATCTTTTAATGAAAAATCCCTCGACAGGAACTAATCAGTGTAATTCTGATATTGAATGTTTCAGAAAGGACCAAATAATAACATATCAAAGAATCTTATCTGTGCAAAGATGTTGACGCACTTAAAAATATGTAGAACGCCACTTGTTGGTGAATTCCGCAATTACTTAGTTGTCAACCCAATAGTTAATTCGTCATTTCCTAAACATAATAAACGTGACAGCTATGTCCATTATTTTACTATATTTCTAGCTAGCTCCAATATTCGGATGCAGACAATGCAGAGAACCGTCTCCCTATGGACCGAAAACACAAGTGGTGACTTTTATCAGTTATCATATCTTTGATAATTCCACTAACACTCGCAGGATTACCTCTTAAAACCCGTTTAAAAATCAGTTTCAAAATTGAAAGGAACGGAAAAAATGCTATTTACCGAGGAAATAAGAACCGCATAACAATATCTAGTCCAGGAAATAAAAATCGGTATTAAACTCAATTACCGACCTGCTAATGAATAATGAAAAAAAAGGGAAATAATCAAATCGAGGGTGTGGTGGCGGTGAGGGGGATCCATTAAAAACGGGGCTAAGAGGCCGGTTAAAACGCGATTTCTAGAGCCGGGGAGAAAAAAGTTCATTAATAAAAAATAATTACAAAAGGCGGAATTAGTAAATTGAAAATTCCGCTTTGAGGAGCCCCCGCGCTGCGGATATTATCGGGAGGACCCGGTCCCGATTGCCCGAGAACCGGGCGACCGCCGGTTGATAATAAAGTAAAATATTAAAGCATTAATATTAATGGAGATTAGGAGTAAGGGGGCGGTTTGGGGACAGTTTGGGGGGCGCCGCCGGGAGCTTAATGATAACGACCTCGTTCCCAGTTGGTTTCAGCTTTAATAAGCTACCCTTCATCATCCGACGCCCCCGAGTGCGAAAACCTTCCCCCCCCCCGCCACAACACAACACAAACCTATTGTACCCGCATTCTCCTCTCGGGTCAATTATTAGCCGTAATTAAATTTCATAAAAGTACACAGTGAGCAAATTTATATTCAACGTAATCGCCCCGTGCGTTCTCTCGAAAAGCGTACACTATTGAATTACAGCATTCGTGTCAATTCCTCGGCCGTTTTATTGCTGAAAAAAAAGTGTCGGCAGGTTGAATGTTTTGATACAACACTGAACAACAATGCAACGAATTTTCGTGGTTTCGCAGTCCTTGGGGACCAGGGGGGGGGGAGCACACAAAATTAGTGTCGCCTGTGCAATAGGCCCAAACAAATTTTCCGTACCGTACTCACACTTTACACGAGCGTTCCCGTCGGAAAAATTATAATATTCATTACAGTATAACTTGAAATAAATAAATTTAATGAAACTGTCTACATAGTCCTTGTACGTTTACCTGTACTCCAACCACTAATAATATTAACGCTAATACGATCTTTTTCCATATCAATATCCCATTGTGTACTGACAACAGTTTAATCCAGGTTAATAGAAGTCCAGAAAACATAATAGTGTAACACGAGTCCCAAACAAGACATGATATTAAGGTTGTCTTTCCGCTAGAGATTGGTATTGAAAAAATACAATAAATACGGTAAAAAATACCGTAAATGGACAACTTATAGACCACCGTGAAATTAAAGTAAAACCTACATTTGAGATGTGAACCCGTGTAGGAGTTTAGACTAAAAGTTCATTCGCTTGCATACGCCGGAATTAGTTCCTAACTGTTGCAAGGAAGAAATTACAGAATTTTCTCAAGTTCTTATTAAGAAGATTGGATACAGGAAATTTCGTCTCGCCGGTAAAATTGCGCTCGCGAGGGGTTTAATTTAAGGGGAAAATTTAACACTTTTAAAATTTAAATCATTCGATACGACTTTTTATTTCATCGACAACAATCCGTCGGCCCGGATATCGGTGGTAGGGAAACGCCAAAAAAAAAACTTTCTTTTTAAACAAAATATTTGTTAAGTCCCAATAGATAGGGGGAGAGACGCTGATGAATGAGCGGCGTGAGCTAAATCAACCCCGACCAAAACCGATTGATCCGTTCGCGATTCATCAATCAATCTCCTCGTCAGCTTCAAATTGATTTTAAAACTATAGATCCGAGATGGCTACAGTATATCGATTCCGGTACATAATAATAATATGCAGAATACATTTATATATCTACAACCTGTTTTCTAGATTGTTCAGTTCTACCAATTGCTGTATTAGCACCATTTACTATTGATAATGGACGGTTTGGCATGAGCGGAAAGATGGGAATGAAATTCGTTTAACCGTGATTTTATGGCTCGAAAATCGACGATATATTTTATACCAAATGTTATATAGCGACTCTGGCCCAGACAAGAAATCCGTCCGTTCCCCCTTTTAAATACCGTCTGGTATTTTAAATGTCTGGCGTTGGGCCGCTTAGCGAGCTGACCGGGCGAGGTTTGAGCGGATTTTTCAAGAAAATTATACACCGACGAAGAGTTGGAAGAGTACCGCAGTCATTACCGACGAGGAGTAGGTCGGAGGGGAGAGATCTAAGCGCCCATCGTGTTAAGTTCATCCGGCCGAAGCCCGGCTAAATGAGAACGGCAGGAAACAAGTTTTCCCTCGGCGGTTTTTAAAACGGGGCGAAACTAAAAATGTTTCGCGAGACGGACACGTCTAAATGATCACCCTCAACCCCCAACCGCTCATCATCATCCCCTCGAGACTAGAGACAGACACGCGATCCAATTTAATGAAATACGCTCCCAACTAAATCCAGGAATACCTCAGAAAACCCGTTAATATTTTCGGCGTAAAAAAATTATTAATCCATTCGGAAGTTCCAGTTTTCCTTACAAGACTCATGTCAAGCATCCAGGTCAGATAAGACTCACTCATTTGCATCAGAAATGTTTTAGTTTATGTCTCCACCAGTTTATTATATTTTAAGCTAGACCGGTTTAGCAATGTCGCCAGTGTAGCTCTCAGTTATAAATATTATGGCCTCACGTCCAAATCATACATAAGATACGAATTATTTTATGAATTTTTCCAAGGATAGAGGAACAGTTGGAATAGGGTAGATTTCGTGTGTTTCTGTTTCCTCTCAATGATCTAGCAAAAGACTAAATCGGTGAGAGGAGACAGAAACACACGAAATCTACGGTAATTCCAACCCCTAGCAGAGCACAAAACAGGTTTTCTAAACTAGTTTAAATACGTTTTTATGATCATCAGACATGATTTTTTGTCACCACACGGTTCTTTGGTCCATCGGATTTCGGTGTACACATTAATATAAATTTATACTACACTAAAGTCTATATAAAATTATTATACTAATAAGGATTATACAGGTGGTAAACGAGTGATAATTCCACTAACCCTCACAGACCCCCAGTAAATTTTAAAAATAACAACAAACGAACGAGTCGTGGATATTTATTGTTGTATCCGGCAAGAATTTTAAAACTATCGCAGGACAGTACGAACGCTGAACTAATACTGTGCCCCCACAGTAACGATATTCTTCCTCGGATTAGGTTTTAAAAAGTCATACCCCTACTCGGTCGGGGTGAGTATGTGCCATGCGAGTTCCTGGGGGTGTGTAATGGCGCCGTGGCGAGATTGTCGAAAATTGGGCGAAGGGGAAGGGGTGGCGAGGTAAAGGAAGTCCTATTCGAATATTTAGGAGGACATATGTAGGGGGGGGGGGCGGTACCGGTAGGAGGTGCGCACTTTTAAAAATAAATAAGTACGAAATGAATTACGATACGCGCCCCCTCCGCAAAGTGAGGGAAAACTAGTGCAGATTTTACCGGGAGGAAAAAAAGTACGGAATTGAGTGAACTTCGGAGCAAAACGCTCGGGGCAGACCGATTTCTGACTTATGTAGACTTGTTAGGATAAATAGCGTACATATTCGAGCCTTTTAACATTCATTGCAGTAGTTCTGCAGTTGAAGACTGTCCAGGGTATTAATACATATTAAACGCTGAATCTAATGCGACCAGATTATGAGGAATAAATTGAATGAATAAATGAATAGCCCTTTGGGAGATCCGAGGTGTACACAGGTTGAATCTGACGTGCGCGATAGGACGGATACTTTAGGAACGCCGACCGAGCAGGTCAATGCCAACTGTTTCAACTGTTTTAATTTAGGCTTATCCACCTTTCGTAATTCCGCCCAAATAAACGGAAAGCCGAGAGAGAGAGAGAGAGAGAGAGAGAGAGAGAGAGAGAGAGAGAGAGAGAGAGAGAGACTGGCGGAGTGACAGATGGCGCTGCAGACGGTCCATGCTAATGCGATGCTGCGACGCAACAAATGGACTTTCTGTGTTTGGCTGCCATTCAGTGGACAGGGGCAGACAGAGAGAGAGAGAGAGAGAGAGAGAGAGAGAGAGAGAGGGGGGTGTGTGAGAGCGAGAGGGAGAGAGGGAGGGAGAGACCGCCGCCCCCGGAGGCGGCACCACTTCAGATCGGCCCTTTACCCTTAACAAAAAGCTGTACCACCCCAAATCCGAGGCCCGAAAACCGACCGCCGGCCCTAATAAGGACACGTGTCACGTGCTCCATCACACCTACGATTACAGCCCTACAGGAAGGACGTGGAACGGTGCTCTATTGACCCACTGACTGCAATACGCCTTCTCTTAACCGGATGATTTTAAACGGCGTAACATTCCACCGGACAGCACTATTGGTATAACTATCTCATCAAGTACTGATACCGGTATAATCTTTACAGTATGTACGATTTTAAATTGGGCAACGGACGAGGCAATCGAGAGGGCGGGCATTAGCGCGGAGACGGTGGCCGCGACCTACCAAATTCCCTCCACACCACGTTCTCGATGCTCAGAAATAATTCAGAACGGGCTTATAAAATATTCCGACGCCCCCTTCAGCCCCCCCAACTATTTATTTATCCCGTACCGCGCCCCCTACTACATACTATGAATTCAGGATGAACCTGAACGACAACAGCCCACATACACGCCTCATTAAAATTAAACCAGAGGATAATTATTTTCACGTGCGGTTCCGGGTAATAGCGAGTGTTACGGTTAACATCTGGCGTTTCCCCTCGAACACAACAGATAATTTTAAAATAAAAATTAAAAAATTGAACTAAATTATTCGCGCTAGACTTAAATGGTTTGACACAAGTGGCTACCCAATAAAATGCTGATTACAAGAAACGCCCCCAAAAAACAGGTGTCTAATCTATGCCTACGTTACGATCTAATTTCCGGTCAGTAAGCTTCCTGCGCTGGCCTAGATTCAAGCCATTAGGGATATAAAAATGACTTCAATAGAGGCAAGGGCTATAATCTCTGGGTAAGGGACGGTTACCGCTAATAGGCCAACAAGCGACCGCTAATCCTAAGAGGATTAACACGACCCCCACACCCACACACCATTTGGATCTCAATATTGCTGTACAAACAGGAGACCCCCAGTTGATCAACCCCAGATGACGGAACTACGTCAACGCTACAGGGTGTTCCCTTTGTTAACTATCAGATCTTACTATATTATATATGCATTTTACCGGTTAAAAATGTTTGCGGTAACTGTTTTCGAGCATTCGATATAAGACGTGTGATATAATTCCGATTTAAAACCTCTACAGAAGCAGATTGGTCTGAGATAATTAACAGCACAACAACAAAAAACAATTAAAATATTGGTAAATTAAAAAATTAATAATTCAATTAGAATCCGGCAGGGTATTGAGTTTCAAAACCTCGCGCCGTCGGAAGGGGAGTTTCCATCGCTTATTTTTTTATCATAATCAAATTATAAAGTCCGACTTTACGCTGGCCAATTGAAATGTCGAACGTCGGCCGCCGCCGCCGCACGATAAATCTGCCCCCGGCCGGGGGCTAATACGACCGACCAAAAGGGGAAATTCGCAAATTTCCACTCAACCAAAGCCGATTGGGAACCGGGGAATAAATCAGATTTGTTCGACTCAGATCGAGAGAGAGAGAGAGAGAGGATTTTACACGGACGGAGTCAATATATATACTGTAATCAAAATTTAATCTGAATCCAAAAAAAAAAGAATAAGTCTCCACCGCCAGTGAGTCAATATCGTATATTCTTTGGGTAGGGACCAAGTCAGTGCCAACTACTGACATCTCGGTGGACGCAGAATGAAAGAAAGAAAGATTTTATTTTACACAATTTTGGCGTCAAAGACGTTCTAATTGAACATTTAGTCGGATGTGGCGTCACAGTGTCCTACCGACAGAAACAGACAGTGAAGATGGCGTGCGGCCGAATCCACTTGATTTAAATTAATCGCACTAAACTATATTTAGTTTTTTTTTATTATATTCACTGTATATAATACTTATTTATAAGTTAGTAGAGGGATGAGAGAGTAACGTTTAAGGTTGCCGCTTTATTAGAGCTAGTTTATCCCTTGGAGGCCCACTCGTTGTCCGGTCTAACTTCGTATCATTTGTTCTACTGAATTATATTTGTTTTCTGCGGAAAAAGTGAAATTTTCACGCCGAAAATAACTTACGTGCGCAAATATACAAGAGAGCTGGGCTCAAACTAGCAGTAGGCCATGTTGTCTCCCTGTTAACCGAGACGTTTTAAATTAACCGCACCGTATTAATTTTAATTAAATGAATCCGAGGAAAAATTCTCTACCGGCCTTATCTCCGGCTATCAGTTTTCAGCGCTGGATAGTTGCGGACTACGGGGAGGGAGGGAGGGGGTGGTTGTGTGTGGTTTGGGGGTCTCAAACAACCTGGAAATTAAACGGAGTGTACCGGGCGCGTCAAAGGGATATAATTTAAACACGAAAAACTGTCGCTTTCGAAATAAACCAGCCCTCGGGGAACTGAGCCGGGCGGGGTCTTGAGTCTGAGAACTAAGCGATGCTCCGCATTCAAATGAAATGCAAATAATACAATCTTAACAATTCTCCTAATTGGAAGAGGGCGAGCCGGCAGCCGCCGCCCCCGGCGCCACTTCTTAACCGACCGGATTATAACCTGAATACATTATTGAAATTCATATTAACTACCTTCGCGAGAACGGCCGGGGTTGGGGGGGGGTGGGACTTTTCTCGGTCTGCGGATAAGTCAGCGGAAAAGCGTTTTATTCCTTCATTTAATTAGATTGTAACGCCGGGGCCGATAAATCAGAATTAACGTTCGCACCAACGCAGTGGGGAAAATCGATTTTCAGATTATAGCGAGTCACAGAGTAGTCTGATATTCTCCGAAGAAGCGACGAGGAGTACAATAAATATTACCGGTTCATGAAGCGGGTTCACATAAATCACAACGAACCGGGGTAATAATAATTAAAGTATATGATTTTAGAGACTATTTACCGAGCGTATCAACGTTAAGGACCCCCTGGAATGTCTGCTCTGAAGTATAATAAAGGGATTCGGTGGAAATAAAACCTTGGTCCGTCTATCAAAAAAAAAATATATGGTCAGTAAAGGGATCACCTGTCTGAATACAGAAATAAGCTCGATATTAAAAATGTTTATCTGTGTTACAATTGTATAGTAATTTCTATATTATTGGGTTGAGAACTAAGTAATTGCGGAATTCACCAACAAGTGGCGTTGTACATATTTTTAAGTACGTCAACGGATAAGATTCTTCGATACGTTATTATTTGGTCCTTTCTGAAACATTCGGTATCAAAATTACATTGACCAGTTAAATTGTGTGTGTGTATAAAAGCTAAAACACGGTGAATCACAGTGAGCATTTCCGTCACATTTTGCTTTTTATTTTCGCGAAGGTGTTAACGCCTCGCGGGCTCATAAAAGTTGTACGCCGTGTACGGCCCTAAAGAACGCCAGTGTCGGTACCGGTTCGCGAAATTCCGGTCGGGGGATTTTTCGTTAAAAGACGAGGAGCGTTCTGGACGTCCAGTGGAGGTCGATGATGACCAAATAAAGGCCATTATTGATTCGGATCGCCACAGTTCAACACTGGGACATTGCAGAGAAGCTGACTGTATCTTATACGTGCATTCAAAACCATCTACGGCTTATCTGTGTAAAGATATTGACGTACTTAAAAATATGTACAACGCCACTTGTTGGTGAATTCCGCAATTACTTAGTTGTCAACCCGATAGTTAATTCGTCAATTCCTAAACATAATAAACGTAACGGATATGTCTATTATTTACTATATTTCTAGCTAGCTCCAATATTCGGATGCAGACAATGCAGAGAACCGTCTCCCTATGGACCGAAAACACAAGTGGTGACTTTTATCAGTTATCATATCTTTGATGATTCCACTAACACTCGCAGGATTACTTCTTAAAACCCGTTTAAAAATCAGTTTCAAAATTGAAAGGAACGGAAAAAAAATTCTTTTTATCGAGGAAATAAGAACCGCATAACACTATCTAGTCCAGGAAATCCACTTCGTAGATATTTAAGGCCATATAAACTTAGGAAAATACTTCATAAGTTTAGTAACTGAATACAATAAATGTTACTATTATTACTGATGATAGCCGAAACTTGTCTGGGTTAATAGGCGTGTTGGAGAGACAAAATCACAGGCCGGGTAAGCCCAATCCTAGAGCTAGAATTAAAACACTGATAAATGGCGCTGGGAAAAGAAAAACCATTTTTTTCCCTTGTTCATGGGCGTCGCATCAACAATAAATCTGAAGAACAGAAGCGTGGGGGCGGCAGCAGCACCAATCATGTTTCCCTCGGGCGATAAATCCGGCCCGAGTGGGCCACACTACCTCATTGAAACATTCATCAATTCTCTCGATACCGACAACCAGATTAAACCGAAGGGGCGGGCGCACGCCCCGAAACTAACACGCCCTCAGAACAAGTTTTGTTGTCCGCGAATAAATTTTTAATTTTAATCCGCCCGACCCTACGCGCCCAGTATAAGACCAGCCGTATACGATTATTCGAGAGTCGAGAGTTAGTTTTTTTTTTGGCGGAGAAGAAAAACACAATAATCAATTGCTAATTGGACCTCGACTATTGGACTCGAACATGAAATCATTGCGACGACGTACAAAAACGGTATTGTATCGTGAGAATAAAGATTCTAGAAACAGCAGAAACTGTAGAAAGAGGAACTGAATTATACTCTATACTCCCTAGTGTTTTGAGACCGGTCGGTATACTTATACTGACCACGGCGAGAATCCAACAGAGCTGTACGGCCAGAAGAACATTACAAAAAGAAGGGGGAATCAATAGGCCGAAGGAGATGCGTAAAAGTAAAATAACTGAACATTTCCAGCTCTGGGCCACAACATTCCTACAATTTATGCTACCAGTGCATTAACAATTTTCACATATTTTATTTCAATCTATCTTCCAGATTTATTTCTACTATGAATTTGACGTCATTCTGTATTTTCCTCTCATCCGTGATATTTTATCACGGGACATACGAAAGTATGTACTTAATACGGTCAAATAGAACTATGGGGTTCCGCCAAGAAATCCAACATCGCCCGCAACAAAAGTCCTTCGTACAATACTTAATGCTCCCTGGTATGTTTCTAACCGAACAATCCATAATGACCTCAACATACCCCGACAGTCGACGAAGTCGCAAAATCACGCTTCCTTAAATTCCATTCCCGCCTCTCTCCACATCCCAATCCACTCGTTCTGTCCCTTTCCTCTGTTTCCCATCCATTATCTCCCCCGCGTCGGCTTAAACGCCACCGGCCCAGAGATCTTCTTAGTCCGAAGCCGTAAACTGTTCATGTGAAAAAAGTGTCATCGTCGGGTGGTCTCTTTTATCGAGACATTCGCGAGAAAAGAAAACACTCAACATTTGTACCAATAACTTCATGTAGTTGATTGTACAAAAATAAAAAGGTTAAAAAAAAAGTACGGTGAATTTTAATATGGAGGTGGAAATGATGACAGTCGAAGTTGCCGAAATATTGCGGTCCGCTGAACATATTTTCTCAGAAGTGTCGACCGTTGAATTATTACGGGGTATGAAAAAAATCTTGTTACGCCCCCGCCCCCTCCCCCATCACCCCGTCATTCAATCACGCGCAATACAAACTGCGATAGGGGCTCGGTGTGTATCACACTCGGCGAAAGATATGACAACGACGTTTAATATGTCGGAAGGGGGCGCATATCCCGGACAGGATAAATTCCCAGGAACCGGGGCGGATAAATCGGAGGGGGGGAGGGGGGCGAAAGGGGTCGGTTGGTCGGGGCTCACCCTCAAGTATTCCCCAATATCTAAACCCCTCACCCCCAATATCCCGTTTCTCTCCTTCCGCGGCGGGTCATATTGATTTCTTCGGGCCTATAAACTGCAGACCGCCGGCGAGCTCCTCCGGGGCCAACTCCCCGCCGCCGCAGTAATATCCGGACCAAACTGAATTTACCAAACTTTATACGGACACAACTCCTCCGCCCGTAAAATAAGCTTATTTACGTCTTATTCGATATTTTACGAGTACGGCTACGGCGAACTTGAAGTTCCGGCCGGGAAGAAGAAGTAAGGGGGGGGGGGCCTAATGAGCCGGCGTCCGCCCACTACAAGTGGCCGGGATGGATAAAACACCACTAAAACGCCGGGTTATTGTCGGCTAAAAAAAGATCTTTCCGAGAGCCCATAAAATTTCCATACATCCGATGCATCGCCGCGGTGAAACGTAATAAAATTACTGGAATTTAACGATCGGATTGACTGGCTTTCATAGCAGTATCACAGTAAAGAAACGTTTACAGTCCCGAAGAAGCGTATTTTAATCCTAACAAAATCCTCCGCACTATTCAACCTCATTTCCGGTACATTAACCAGCCTATTTCAATATATCTGAATCTACTAGAAATTCGGAAAATCGTCAGAAAATAATTTTGTAGACACTCGCCATATCTTGAGCATTTTCAGCTGTATATATCTATTTTTGATGTATTTTTATATAGTTATTCTTTTTTTTAGTTTATCAATCTAAAAAAATATTAATTAAAACATATTGAAATAAAATACGTAGTATCCCGGATGATTAGACTAAGATTCATCAACATAGACAAAGGTAAATACACAAATAGAATTTTATATATTGTTAAAATTAAAGTGTATAAGAATGAGGGGAGGTTAATAAAGCCTTAAAATATATATAAATTACAAAATAAATATAAGGCCGCTACTTCCCGCAATAGACAAGGAACAACTGTACCTTCAGTGCAGTAAGTGCATAAAATATAGAAATAAAATTATATATTTTATAGTTCTTTGAATAAACAAAAATGCTGTTACGGTTGCGGGAAACCATTTTACTGTTTATTGAAACCATATTCCCGGCAGGCGAGGTTAGTAAATTTTCAGAAAGTTCAGAAAATCGGAGCTATTCAAGATAAAAGTCCGGACTCGTAGAGAACATCGCCTTAGTGGTTTCCGTTTTGAAACCACAAGACAATTAATATCGCCCCGAGAAGGGACCCACTATCAGGTTAATAGAAGGCAAATAAAGGACACCTGTGGCGGCCTCCGCTAAGTGCCCCGAACATAAAATTTTTAAACAAGCCCCTAATGGCTTTCGGGGCCGCTAAACGGGCACAAACACGGACAAACATAACAAGGTAAGTATACGCTGTGCGGGGGAAGAAGCTGAATAAATTCGATAGCTTTACAACCCCTTGAGGAGGCTAAAAGCCTCCCCACCACCGAGGACGTTGCGTGCATTATTACGCGGAACGACCGGCGTTTATTCCATTTAAGAAAAGCGTGCCGGCGAGTTTTACCTTTTTAAGGAATATTCGATGAAAAAGAGAAATTATATAAATACGAAAAAAAGGGTCCGTTCAATATAAATAAATGCTAACCAACTCGGGGGTTCGAGGGTGAAAGTGGGCTGGAACTCAAAGGAACGACGTTATGATTTAAAATCTAACACAAAATAATCTGGGCTATATGTGAAAATCTGGTTGGGAATGGAAGTAAAACGAGGCAGAAAAGAAAACAATTATCAATACGCTAATTTGTGAATGTGGACGCCTGAAAAGGAAGTAGTCATTCGGTTAAAACATAGAAGTAAAATATATAAATCGAATTTTTAAAGAAGGGGGAAACCTTTCCCCTACAAGAAGGGGGGTTTCTCCTCCGTTACTCTCTAATCGTCAATAGTGTTACTATAACATCAATTTGGCTTATTTGTGAAAAATTGTGAAAATTATTTACAATACAACAGAATGGCGAAAAACTAAAACCGGTTAAAATAATTACATATTATAAGAATTATTAAGAAGAATCGATTAGGGATGAAATGAATTAAATGCAGATTTTTTTTAACTTAGACAAGAAATTAACAACACGTATTCGAATAACACCGAACTGTTAGTCGCCAGCGATTTATTTATCAAAATATTTATGCTTGGATACTTTCCAAGTACATAAACTTGAGGGGGCACGGCGGGGGTTATTGGTTGGGCGGGGACGCTGCTTAAATTGAGCGTCGTTTAAAATCGCGGCTACGGGTACACAATAACAGAGGGAAGAGGAGAATGAGAATGAGAAGGAGGAGGAGGAGAATAAGAAGAATAAGAATAAGAAGAAGAAGAGCCATTAGGATTAGTTATTTCCCGCATTATTCCTCTCCCCTGTCCCGTTCTGCTGCTAACGGAGGTCGTTTTACATTTACAAAAGAGAGCGCGGTACAAATAACAGGCGAAGGTAAATTACGACACCATAACTACGCAGCTCGGAGACACAAGTGCCACTGGGAGCCCTTTTTCCCTTCCCTTAACATCACTATCCACCCCCTACACACCCAAGGAGAAGAGGGGGGGTGTTTACAGAGAAAGAGTAATTTGGTAAAGAAAATAAATTACCAACTCGGTTGGCTAAATAAATTTAGGCAAAAGTAATTTACGACCCTGATTTTGATATAAATTATCGAATGTCGATGTAACGCGTATTCGCAGTGAATTCAATAAATAAGTTACGAGCCTAGATTTAAATTATCGACTATATTCGTATCCCTGACGACGGAACCTGTAACAGTTCCGAAACGTCGGAGGCAGACAACACCCCAATGACAAAAAAAAAACGGTAAAAACCCTACCAATAAAATTACAAATGTTTTTGGGGTTTCAGACGAATATAACCTGAAAGCTATCATATCATGAATGCAAAATGATCTACAAATCAAGTGTGAAATCAATAGCTGCATGAAATTTTGTCAATAAAGTACTGTCTTCGTTTCTGTTTTTGGCCTCTAGACTCGGTTCTAACAGAAACCAGTCTATTTCTGAATGTCATCAAGGGCGGATCGCTACCGATGATGGCGATAAGTCGAAACAATCCAAACTTCGACAGTTGTCTTCCGAATCATTTCGTCGGAATCATAAAGAAAAACAGCAATAAAGGTGTTTTATTACTGTTTAGAGGCGCCGCGACTGAGCGGGGGAACGGGAAATTAGTTAGACCGAATTGGGGGTCGTTTTTCGTTTTTTTTCTCGTCCATTCTGAGTACCAAAGGGCTGTTAACATCTGCCTAAGTTTCGACCGGTTCTTCAACCTTTAAAAGGACACCGAAATTGGGGTCGTTCCCAGCACCTCCCCCCCCCTCCCCCAATCAACCCTTTGCAGGACTTACGCCCCTGTAATCTGGCAACCGGGGCACCGCTAATTCCCGGCAAACCGGAAAAGTAATTCCGAAAACGCGGAACCGCAAAACAGACAAAAAAAAAGAAAGAGGTAAAGGCAAAAAATAGGAAAGAAAAGAACAACCAATTATCCATTGTTTGGCGGCGCGCGGACACAATTAGCGCAAGTACGAGTGGAGAACACACAGGACGGAAAGGAGACTTATCGGACTTTGACAAAGTAGCGAAGTCTGAATTGTCAAAGTGAATAACAACGGGCCAGACAATAATAAGAGCCGCCAGCTCTTGTATTACTTCAAAGCAGGGCAGGTCACATTTGAACATCTTTGACACGGTTTCTTTTTTTCGCAGTTTTTTCCCCGTCTATTTCGTCAAATATTTTCAAACCTCTCGTACATCGGTAGTTTAAATATACTTCGTCGCACAATTTATCGCGACGCAATAACCATTACGCGTAATCCAATACATTTTATGATGATTGAGATTCAGTTGCCCAACAATGTTCCCAGCCTAGAAAAACGAAGTGGAACATTATGTTCATCCACTTCGAAATATTATTATTCATTAATCCTTATAATAGCTTAACTAGCAAATATTATGTATTTGTACAATGTTGAATACCTTCGAGGTAATTCCTAACTGACTGTGCTTGGAATTTCGAAAGCTTGAAATGCTTTCATGCATCCGCCTTAAAATCTGTCACCGCCTTATAGGGCCGCCACCGTGTAAATAAGTTATGGATGTTCGTTTAAAGCCTCATCAACAACACTGGACAATGTTGGTACGGCCGAACAAGAATAAGTCAAGAGGCATCCCTCTCCCCCGCCCCGCCGCCCCCCCCCAACAAAACTTGATCTGACAGCTAAGAGAGTAAGTAAGTGAGCTTCATCAACTTGCCGAATTCATCGACATCTTGTTCAAGCGCTACTAAAGTTGTTAACACCATTCGACGGATAAAGAGCATTCACCGAAGAGCATTATACCGAAGTGTGTTAGATCGTGGGCGGTTTGTGAGTGTTAATTTTTCGCTACTAATTATTCAAAATTTTGCCCCATTTCTTTTTGTTTTATATTTTATATCGGAATATTAATTGTCCGGATTGGAAACAGAATAGGTCAAGCTTCCGTGAATAAAACTTAAACAGGAGAGAAAAATCGTACAACAAGTGATAACGGAAGCATGTTTTTTGTTCATTAGACTCTAGATATTCAATTTGCGTTTGAACTTAACTCAAAAGTCAACAAAAGATAAGAAATTTTGTGAATTTGTTATCTTAGAGACGCCACGTGAGTCCAGCGTTATTCTCTAATTAATAGCGCTAGTCGGACATCAATTTCGCCTATTGTATATTGTACAGTTGTAGCGATAAAAGGAGTCATAAAAAATTATTCTAATATCGGACGTTAGTCGCACGCGCTATACGAGAAGTTGAGAGACAAGATTAAAGCTGTAAATGTGACACCGGCACATTTTCCCGAGCTGTTTTTCCCCGACGATATATTCAGTGAAAATTGTTTCCTTCGAGGAGAACACGGCCGAGGGGGTTGGTCACACCCCTCCATCCAACAACCCCAACCCGCCCAGTCCGGTAACGATTTACAAGATTTACTGCTCGATTTAACCTTTATAGCGCACAATTCAAATCTCATATTACTGCCCGAGAACGGCCTAAGCGGAAAGTTTTTTTTTTTTTCTCCCCTTTTCTCTAATGGCATATTCGAGTTGGGGCGGAATAAAGATATAGACGGCCCTATAAGAGAGAAAGAGAATAATCTCGGCAACATTTTACGACCCGAGTGTAAAACCAGAACCGGAACCAGTGCCGCCCACCAATTTCGCCTAACAACAGAACGGTGGAATATAAAACGAAATAATAAAATATAAATAATTCAGTAATATACAAATAGTTGTGGCCTCTGACATTCCATTAAATAGCATAAAAGCCTGAGACGTCAAATGATAATTTTCAACGTATATATAAAAAGAAATTATTAGGGGTACCCAAAAGTAATAAACATTTTGACTTTTGAATTAATTTTATTTTCCTCAAAAAGGAAACTTTAATTATTAATCTACTATATATTTCACCGATATTACCGACAACTTCAAGAACGCCTCAAGACCAAAATACATCTTATCAAATTGTCGATAATTTTGGGTACACATAATACTTTAAAACTATTTGTACATGATATTTTATCAACCTTGAATACAGCCAAGAACAATACCGACATTGGGTAAATTTCATGTAACAAAAAAGCGAATAAAAATTAATTCCGATGATAATTTAACGACAGCAAAAGTTGAAGCAATCAGTAAATAAATAAATAAATAAAGATACGACAAAAGGCAATCCATTATTTCTTTATTGATTATCCGTTCAAGCTACCCCCATCAGGTTTGACTCTATCAGTTCCTATTTTTTCCACACGGCCGGGAAAAGCCCAGGAAAACACGTGGAAACTCCGCCTTCCCCTTCCATTTTTTTTAACAGAAGTTAACGATAGCTCCCCGATGAGCTATAATAACCCCCGCTCCCTCCCACTCCTCCACTATGCAGGCTCTCTCGGGGTGCCAAACAAGTAATAATTTATTTAAAAGAAACGAGCCAGCGGGGGCGGAGGCAAGGGGCCCGCAACAAAGTATGATAGAGGGGAAGAAGTAGAGGGAGGAAGACGAGGAGGAGGGTAAATAAATAACGAGCAGGACCCCCCCCCCCCCCCCAAGCGCCCAAACCAAGGCACCAGACAACTTATTATTAATAAACAGCCATAATTTAACGCCGTTAGAATTAATGACGGCACCCCCCCACCCCGCTAATAAAGCGAGAAAATCGTAGAATTAAAAAATGTTTTTTTTTGGCATCGTCAGTTTTTTTCTCCTCAACCTAATTAACTCCGGGGGAGATCCACGACGAACCCTCATCTGTAGCAGACAAAAAAAAAACCCCGAGGGACATTGTGCAAACATTATTGAATAGTGTTAACGGAGGTACAATATTCGCTGTAGTAATATAATTTTTATTATACTCCAAAATAGTATGAAAGGCTATAGCATGAAAATAGGGGGGTACTTTATAGTGGGGGGTCTAACCGTCTGCAAAAAGTAAAGCTTAATCCTGACTAAGCATGTTTTGAAAACTGTATCATCTACTATTACAAAGTCGCTTGAATTATATGCAGGTCATTTTCGGCGTGTAATTTTTCCTGCGTTGAACGATATAGTAATTTTATGTCCTTTAAAATAACGAGAGGCTATATGCAGGGTATTAATATTGGACTAAGTTATGTGGGCTGACATAAACTTTTGCAAAAACTAAAGCCTCCTTTTAAACTTTTAGGCTCGTTGATTTCCGATATGTGCTACAGGAGAGTATTTTCTATTTTTTTTTCTATTAAATTTTTGTACGCCAAACGTTTATTTTAAGTAGTGTCTAATAAAAGACAGAATTTAGTAACGTCCAAGAGTAGACCGTGTGGCGTCGAAACGCGAATCGAGGAACCTTTCCCTTCTTGTTCCTGTACACCTAGGGCCTCTCTTTCGGTTCGCATCGCCGTTAGTTAATTTATAAATCGAAGGGTGAAACATGCTTCCCCCGAGGGCTTTAATTATAGGGAGACAAGACAAAGGGCTTGGGCGGCCGAGGCGCCAGCCCCCCCACTCCAACCACCTTTCATTGATTTAAACAGATAAATTGCCGGATAAATTTTACCTCAGACAAATTCAAGTTCAAATTACAAGAAAGAAGTAAGGAAGAATGAGTTAAGAAGGGAGGAAGAGGGAGGAGGGTTTTTAATCCTACTTTCCACTCCCTATTGGAGAACAGAAGTCGCAAATAAGCTCCCATTAGGCAGAGCTTGAGGATAAGAAGCTGGGGGATTAAGGGGAGAGAGAGAGAGACTCAGAGGGAGGTCTCTTTTAGTTTCTAAGTCATGCAGAGTTTAAATTTCTCAGACAAAATCTCATACCAACTGAACCTACAATGACAAACCGAAGTGTAACAATAAATAAAAACACTCACAAATATTAGGTATAATCAGAAAGTGGTCTTCATTAGATTAAGATAATCTGGCGGCAGGTCCAGGATTCGCCAAATTTGAATGGAGTGAATACAACAATCAAGGTCACAAGGTGATAGCCTTGAAAAAAGAAATGTCGGAAATGGATGCTGCAAGGCACAAATTTTGTACCAAAAATTAAAGTAAGAAGCGAAAAACATTATGCCACAAAGTTAGGCCCCAACTGCACTCAAAGGAACATTGAGGAAAACTATTTTTACAAACTTCCATTATGAATCTAAATAAACTGACTTAAAACAACAAGACAATTGTGTTACTTGTGTTTTGATTATGGCTTTCTTATTTTTCTTAATTAAATGGTAGTATATTCCTTACATCGAACAGACCAAGACCTCTAGCGGCGATTCCATGAACCAAGAATGGACAGGCTTAAAGAGTTTCCCTTCTCCAAGTAAGATTTATTCCAACTTTTATCAGTTTTTAGATTCTTCCAGTAATTCAAATTAAAAAATAATCGATTTCCAGGTTCAATATTTGAGAGCACAATACAGTGTTAATAACTATTTTATGCTTAAAATAATAAAAAACAATCTTCTATTGTATTGTACCAAGTTCAGTTTTCAAAATCTCGATTAAGAATATGCCCTGTTAGGTGTATTTAGTTATGAAATTCAAGTATTAATAAGTCGTTTATAAATGTTTATACTATAACTCTATATAGTTAAATAGAACATATGACCATTACACATACCTACCATTTATCAAAAACTTTCAAAAATTTCAAAAATGTCTGCAATATTTATAAAATGTTATCATTAAATAAAAGTTTTATTTTCACAATAATGAATATCTTGGTTTCTATTCAATAACACAGGTGACTTACATTAAAATTAAAATAGCTTATTAGCATTTAAATAAGGTAAAAGAAAGAAGAAAATTATTAATTCATGTTGGTTGTTAACTGAAATAAAAGTTATCATAATCATCATCTAGACTTCTTTAGAATATTTAAAATCAATAACCACAATGGGTTTATTCAAAATTACTTTATAATTACAATTATAGAATTCAGTATATACTACTTAAATGCAGTACCACTGAAAAAACATGCAATGGTCGTTAACCCAAACAAAGTGTTTTAAATTACTGGTATTTATCATCGCAAATTTAATTAGAAACAATCTACTACTGTCAAGTTCAATGTTTGTTTCTTTAAATTCATACAAGATAAATATTTCTCACTATACATACAAATGGTTAGAGATGCATAATACTCATGATTTATACAATAAATGAATTACTGCATTCATTCAACTCAAAATTAAATCATACTCAACAAACATATGTTCAATCAACTGATCAAGTGATATTACTGTTAGAAGGGTAAAGAACATTTCTTTAGGGACGGAAGAAAAGGTTAAAGGAGAGAATACGAAATGACAATAGTTAAAGTGCACACAAAATATAGTTATGTCAAAACTAACAGGGATCGAGTGCAATCCAATTTTTAAGGAGGAAAACAAACAGAAAAAACAAGGTAATGAGAAGAGTGAAGAAGACACTCCGTGTGAAACCAATCTATAAGGCCTTACTGAATAATAGGTTTTGCAACAAGAGTTTAATACATCGTGGGTCCAAACAAAAAAAAAAAAAAAAAACAATAGTCAAGAGATAATCAAGATTGAACAACTGAGTTATTCCAATATCAAATATACATTCGGTTAATGCAACTCAACGACTACTTGTAAGTTGTTACACGGTAACCGCATGCCTAGTAAAACAAAATGTACTGACGTCGTGCCTGAACAGCAATGTCTGGATCATCGGCAAAAATCATATACGTATATTAATATTAGAGTCCAAAAATCAGTAAAAAAAAAAGGAAAACTTAGACTAACACATAAAACCCGTCAACATTTCATTCATCAGTTTATCCATAAATTCAATTAGACCCGACAAAATAATTAATCGGATAGTCCAAATTTATAAAGACGAATTGATATTTTTTAATCGAGAAAATTATTTAGTATCGTGTAAATAAATAAAAACAAATGGTTCATAACACATATTTGCGAACAGATTTTAAATAACTCAAATATTATTAAATCTCCGTGAATAAAATATTAGCAGATATTGGTATTCAGATAAATTGAGTACTTTAATTTTTTTATACTTAAATAAATCTAATACTTGAAAAAAAAATTGGTCCCAAACCGTCTTAGATCATTCGACACTTTTATATGAATTATGCCAAAACTCAAATAAATATTCAGTAATAGAAAGACATATATTCACTCTATAATTTAGTATTCAAAAGTTGTATGATTAGGTACTGAATAAAAATTTAATATATTTATTTTAATCAAGAAGCGACAATTGCAAACAACCCAGAAATCCAATTGGAAAAGATGTATAAAAATTTATATGAAATCTTCCAGAAAAACTCTTTTTTTATAAAAATAAATAATTTTTCTATAAACAAAATTTACTGATGAATGTGAATTTGTCTTATAATTCAAGTTAGAGTGGGCCACGGGTCACTTTGTGGGCCTCAAAATTTTCCCAAGCCACCAATTTCAGTTATTATAACTCGTGTATTAAATTTAACGAGTTTAAAGAGAATAATAAAAGAATCCCTACCTTGAGCTGAAGTGAAGGTTTCGCCTCCTTGTCCACTTCTGCTTCCACTGCTTCCAGTCCGGATTCTATTTCGCTCAGCCATGCCAAAAACTTCTCCAAGGATCGATCAAAGTTGTGCAGCGAATTTATAGCCGAATGCAAAGCTTTCCCGCGATTTATAACACTGAAAATTTATGCAGAAAATTACTATTACACTCTGGGCCGTATGGTACATTCAGAAATGAAATATGTTACCGTGAAACATTTCCGTTTTTTCACTGTATCACTTTCCAAAAAGATGTAATATTCATATTAATTTTGATGATCATATACCCTCGTTAATTTTGTAACATTTGCTCAAACACAGTCAAATAATAATTATTATCAATGTTAGATACAGTAATCGTGAAAAAATTTAAAGTTTGAAGAAATATTTGCAATTAATTCAGGATACAAAAAGCTGTACTATAAAACCAATTTTGTTTTAAGAATAGCTCAATGGTCGGGGAAAACACAACTAATATGTTAAATAATTTTCTTTAAATGTTGTACAATGCAAAATGCTTATTTAAAAAAAAAAATAATTCAATTGTTATACGTGATTGTAAACATGAAATACTACAGAATACAACTGAGTGTATATGAGAACAATTTAAAATATAAAATTAGATCAATGGGAATTATGTTTCAAATGTATTATCGCATATATTAAATGATAATAACTTTCTACTCTATCAATCATTTTAAATTACTACATACATAATTCCTGTAATCCATTTTCAATTGGGCCATTTGGTATAATGAAGGGAGCAAATACAATCGGAATATTCAGTCCAATGATCAGATTACCATTTCATTAGACCAAGAGAGGTGTATATCAGATGGGTGCATATATCAACATTCTATTATAGATTCAATTGTGTTCAATTTGATACCGATAAATGTTAAATTTCCAAAGCCAATATCCAAAGCGAATTAAGTCGATTGAGACCAAAAATGTAGGCATGAAATGATAATTCTGATTCGCACGATTTTCAGAATTTTAAAATCTGTACGATTCTTGCTACAAAATCCAAAGTAGTTAACAGAGGAAAGAGTGAGCAGCTGAATGATTTATACGGCATTACCTAGTGTTCAGGTCGTTGTATCTCTGATTTATAATTTCCGTGGTCTTTTTCACTTTTGACGTATCATCCTGTTGATAGACTGCAATCAATTTCTGAGTCAAATGATTGAAAAGCTCAATATGATGTTTGTACTGGTGCAGGTCGGCATGGAATGACTGAAACATAAAGAAACAACAGTTAAAATTTCATTTGCGCAGATTATAAGTTGAAAACAGTACAAAACTGTATGATAAATGCAGCATTTTGAAGATATTATTCTGATGAAATTTATAGAGTTCATTTATACACTGTGAAAAATACAAGGTGTATAATGATCTAATTATATTTGCTAAAACTCAAAATCTGTCAATGTTGCTTCTTTAAACACAAAATATTTCTTTATTTTTATAAAAATAATGTTTCAGAGAATGAAATAATATGTTTTGAAATATTTATAATACTACCTAACTCAAATAAGAGGCTTAAATCAATAAGATGCCTAAATAACACTCAAAAATTATGTAATGATAAAAGCTGAATAAATACACAGTAAAATAAATGTATTATAGTAAGGTGAACTCAGACCACTGATGAAATATTAACAAAACACAGTTAAGATTATTAGAACTGATGCATTTTTGTCTCTCAAATATTCAAAATTTTTATGATTAGGTTCTGCATAAAATAAATTACACTTTATTTATTCTACAATGTAAGAATATTAAAAAAAAGTTAATATATTTATCTTAATCAAGAAGCAACAATAGCAAACAGCCCAGAAATCTAATTTGATTGGAAAAGATGTATAAACAATTTATACGAAATCTTACTAATTACTCATTTTTCTAAAAATGAATAACATTTTTTATAAACAAGTTTTGCTAATAAATGTGGATTCGTTTTATAATTCGAGTTAAGAGTGTGCACTGATCAGATTGTGGGCCAAAAAAGTCTCCAAGTAGCCCTTTGGTGTTGCATTTTTAAGATTTTATTCTGATTACTTTGTAGGAGTTCATTTATAAACTATGACAAAAAAAACAAACAAGGTGAATCTCTAATTTGCACCTTGTAGAACTTTTATATTCGCTAAAACTCGAAATCTTCGGTCAATGTTGCTTCTTTGAAAGGAAAAGGTTTCTTTATTTTTATAAAAAGAATGTTTCAGAGATGGAAATAATATGCTTTCAGCATCTTATTTATTTATTAATATTACTTAGCTCAAGTAAGAGGCTTAAATCAATAAGACGCTTACCTAACATTAAAAAATTGTGTACTGATAAAAGCTCGAATAAATACACAGTCAAATAAATGTATTATAGTAAAGTGAAATCACATTAATGATGTAATATTAACGAAACACAGATTCATAAATATACTGGTTTAAATACACGATACTACAATATATATATATCATTAAAAGCAAATTGTGTAATTAGGTATTTGTTGAAATACAAATAACAAAAGTTTCAGACATAACCTGGGGACACAATGGATTTTTAAATTGATAAGAAGTCAGAGACAATGATAAATAATCTTACTTTTAAACTTGAATTGAAAGTATAATTCTTCGAGAAATCAATGTTTGTACCAAGTTGAATCTGGCTTCAAAATATTTTAATCACTGGAAGGTTTTCTGATCAATCGGTTTGGACCAAACTAACAAGGTTAGGTTCAATTTCACTGCCGTTATATTGTTTCACACTCCCGAATTTAAATAAGTCTATAAATTAAGTCCAACAGAAAAAGGGGGAATAGAATCTGTTGCAGAATACTATTACTTAAGTACAAACCGTATTTTGCCAATCGAGTTGTGGCGATCCACTGAGCAGTCCTGCAAAAATTGATTCCTAGCAGTCTATAATCCTTCGTTTCTGATCGCACAATCCATTCCTATTTGAAAGTCCCGTCAATTCACGAACTAGTGGAGTACAAATAGAAATCTAACCGTTCGAAATTCTCTAAAACGTTCACTTCCCATCGCCCTCCTAAGAATACCGACCGCCATCTTAAGAAAAAAAAAATGGCCGAGTCATTCCCTCAATATAAGAGTAACATCAACGGGTGGATTCTCCGTAAAAATTACACTCATTGCCGTCACTAAATGTAATTTTAGGAATTGAAAATAATCACGACTTCGTAGATCTTCGTAAAATCGTTAACCCGAGAAAGGAAAACCGGTATAGGGGCTAGGTGCGCACTAAGCCTTATACAGCAAATCGGCCTCAAAACCGACGAGTCAAAAGACTTTTATCGACAATTGCGAGTATTAAATCAGTTCAAAAGCCGGGAGGGAGGGGGGCGGCTTTTTGGACGGGGACCGACTTCGTGGAATTTGTCGACACAAAGAGTCGAAAAGGGTGGGAGGGAGGGAGGGATGGAGGCACTCTCCCGGTCGTTCTCGGTTAATCAGCCGAAGAGTCCTGCGGACAAGGATAATGAGGCTTTCAGATCAAAGCCCCCCCCCAGTCAAAACATCATTTTCCTTACTGTGATCCTTTCTCCGTCTCCCGGCAAAAGGGACGCCAGACCGGTGTATTCTCCGAAAGATAAATTCAATCTCCCGAGAAACTAAATCTCAAATGGTCCTGTGGGGGGGGGGTAGGAGGGCTGAAATTACGTTTCGACGACTGTCCCACAAGAAACCTAATATATATTTCTGTTCTATATAAACTGGCGAACCTGGCAACCTCCATTCATCTATCAGCCACCGCATCAAAAGCAAAAAATGTAATCAAACTCTTTATCCCAGTTCATAGTCTTTATTCCCAACGCAATGATAAATCTCTTTTGGTTATTTAAATATTTTTAATTTCCACCGATTGGTTTTTTTTTAAATATGTTAAAATCAATATGCTGCACAAAGCAATAGGTGCAGTCGCTTCATCCTTCTTTTTGTACTATTTTGTGAAACATAAATTTACTTTACAGGCTTGTAAATATGTGATTATTACATTCCTTCAAAAATTACTGGCAATTCAAATTCTTCTATTAATACTCGTGACAGCGATCGAACAAAAACGTCCAGAATTAGCGAATCGGAAGGGCGTCATATTTCAAACTCATTTAGAAAACTTTTTCGCCGAAAAACCTGAGAGGTTCTGGATGGACGGAATTTTCAAGTTGCACGAAAGATGGACAAAGGTTGTGGTACAGAATGGCGCCCATATAAGTTAATAAATGTGTACCAAAATTTAAATGAGTTGCGTTTCAATTTTCCTTCAAAATCGGCACGAAATTTCCGGACAAACCATTAGAAACTATAGTTCATATTATAATTGTTCACGGCCGTTTTGGGAAACCCTCGTGTACAACACATATTAATGTCAATTTGGCGGCGTCGGGATACGCCGGAAAATGAATTTTTTTTACCTTCTGCTCTTTGAGCTGCGCCTCGAGGACGTCGGCAGTGTTGCCGATTGGCGCCAGCCTCTGGAGCCTGGGCTCCATCCTGTTCAGCCAGCCTTCCACTTCGGACCGCTTCGCCTCGAACCTCTGGCTGTCCACCAGCATGGCGTCCAGTTCGGCCTTCCTCTGCATCACCTTGCTGTTTGTCTCATCCCAGTGCTCTCTCAGCTTGCTCACTGTTCCAAAAACAGAACGGAAAACAACAATATTAGACGTGCGTTAAGTCTGGAAAAAACCAGATATTCAAACATTTTACTAAACGCTTTTACTTCATTCTCGAAAGTCATTAAACATTTTAGGATAACACGCTATAGCGCGCGATTTTCAATTGTAAAATCGATAACTAAATTTAAGCTCAAATGAAGGAACTTGTAACAATAACATTCGTGTACCCTTATACCGACACAAGGCAGTGCGCCAATACCACCAAACAGTATGATGTAAATTAAATACAATCTGTATATACATATGTACACATCGTTCATAGAATTGACACAAAGGGAAGATTGTAACGTTGATTTATCGTCGGATAAAAAAATATATATTAGTTACCTTGAGAGTCTACTGACGAAAGGTTCTCGACATTTCGAGGAAATTAAAACAATAATATCGGATTTTATTAATTGAGGAGTCGCTGTTAACATAGTGCTAGGGGCGGGAGAATTCAGCGGGCGATAAAAGTCGTATTACTATTACATCAATATACGAGAGAGATAGTTGTATGGACAATCCCAGGGGATGAATTATGAGCGACTTCCGGCGGGATCGCGTAATAATACCGGGATAACCGAGGTTATCGGGGGATTGACCACACACGCTATTCCATCACAGTTCTATCATCAGAGTAAAATCAACTTGGGGTCCTGTAAGTGGCGGGGTATCATTTACTTCTGTATTATGACTAGTTCGTTCCCTTATTTCCGGGAACCTTATGCCCCATGTTGAAGTTATTATTGTTTTTGTAATTCTATAGCTCAGAGAATTCTGTCGCAATAGTTATTTTTTCTCGACAGGATTTGTGTTCTCTCGAACTCTACTGTGTGAGATGATTCAAGTCCATGTCTCGGTAACCTTCGGTCGTTTAACCACCCAGACTTATTGGGGTAGAACGGGGGTATCCGCCCCGAAGTGGGCCCGAAACAACTGATGTGTCGGCAAACGGGTTTTTTCTGATGCGTCCCCGATAAACAGAACCACCGCGTCGGTATATTATTTATCGAAAGGGTGGTTCAGGGGCGCTCAGAGCGCCTCGAACTTGCCCCGGAAAAGTGTCCACTCCAAATTCACCCGGCTCGTATATTTATTTCCAAATTTACAAGGTCCAATATCCGCCCCTTCTCAGAGCCGTCGGTCGGTAAACTTGTTGAGAGAGTGAGTGAGAGAGAGAGAGAGAGGGGGGGCAACTTTCGCTTCTAAAAGTTAGACCGCGCTGGATGGGGCTACAAATTGGTTAAACTACTATCGCGCCCCGATTAAACCCTTAACATAAACTTCAATCCCTTCCAAGGCGCCGCTTTTAGCGCCAACCCCAATAACTTATCCCTGCAATTTTCTTAATGGCAAACCCCCCCCCCCCGGTTTCTTCATCCTACACTCGTTTATCAACAAAAATCCTTATAAGGCCATCTGAATATCAAATTAGGATTTGTAATAAGTGAGGGAGTGATTATTGCTACAGACTAAGAGTGTTGTTATCCGTTTTACAGCGAATGTAATACTGAAGCTAAACTTGAACAGAAGGCTCTCACGAAATCCGCACAAAGGCTCGAAAATTCCCAGCTACATGTTAATAGATATCGGATAATTTTATAAACTCATCATAAATATTAACTGAAGGGGTCGTAATTGAATTGGAAAAACCTCTTTAAGTGTTAATCGGCTTGAAGATCGAGTCGTGTGTTGAAAATTGCAATGCACAAAAAGTAGATTCCCAATATTTCTAAAGTAGACCCCAGTGATGAAAATATTAAATGAAACTAAAACTTCATTCCGGGTGGGAAATCTTCCAGGCAAACGCTGCGGAAACCAAAAGCCGGAGAAGGGAGAGACACGGACATGGAAAAAGGTTAAAACCAGCCCCACTCGTGGGGATTAGACGGAGGCGGCCACCCCTAGATTTTTATCGGCGACGGGGGTTGAAAAATTGCGAGTTGAGACCGACACACTTAATGACTAAGCCCCCTGCGTTCCGCCCCTCCTCCTCCTCCTCCTACTACTACTACTACTACCCCTAGGCGCTAAGCACCCGACCTTAATATACGTCCCTTTTAATATAAGTGAGGCCGGTCCTCTTATAAGGAACGGGGCTCGCAAAATTCGTGCCAACAATTTATTTTCTACTTAAGCCCTCCACTAGGCTCCGTGGGTCTTGAACACGTGTATATATATATATACAACGTAGTTATTAATTTTGTTTAAAGAAGGTGTTTAAACAGGCGGTCGAAAGACCAAACCGGTTTGATTTCTGAGAGCCACAATTTAAGTAAGGAAATCGACAACTTCTCAATTCGAGCTACACCAATACGGATGAAACCTGATTTTAATTCCATCCAAACCAAGTATTTGTCAAGGGACTATTTTTCAATTCGGACGTTTTAATCTGTAAAGCTTTCAAATGTTAATTTAAAAAAAATTCTCTTGGCACGGCGCAAGCGCAATCGAAGTTGCGCGCTTAAAATAAACAGAATTAAGTAATTAAGAGAGCACAATATTCTGAGGGCTGTACATTAAATTCGCTAGTCCGGGTCGTTGAATTATCTCCAGTACGGAGTAAATCGGTCATTGTTCGTCCAATTTAATAACAAGCTTTTTGCCCTAATCCAGATCCGGATTTTATTTAAAAAAAAACAAAAAAAAAACAGAGAGGAAACGGTGAAAGGAATCAGTAAGTAAGAGAACTTGTCTTTGGGGACCAACTCCACCCGTAACCCCCCACCCCTCTCGCCCACAAGGAGAAAACGGGTTCTCGGATAAAACTTCATTAATGAAATTTCCGAGCAGTAAAAACGGAATAATTATTTTGCTTGGGCGGAATTAAATTAGCGATTCCCTTTGACGTTAGCCCCGGCGGCTTTGCGATTCCGTTTTGGGGAGGGATAGAAAAAAAAAAGAAATATAATAATAAACAAGGTCCGAGTCGCCTTCATCTCTAATTGCGGGCCTAAATTAATAATGATTCCATCAAATTTGCAGCAGGCCGTAGATTTTCACGTGGAGGAAAACCGGGGATGCACTCAGGGACTTTCCCCGTTCGCCGAGGCGTTGGAAAAATTGAATAAGAGGGGTTGACGGATAATTCGAAAGTAATCGCGACAACGGACTCAGATTAAACGTGTTATTTTAGCAATTCGCAGTAGAAATTTCGACTTTGGAAGTGAAGTGGAAATGTGGAGGGTTCCATCATCAATTTCAGTAAATCCCACTATCACTATACCGCTCATAATCTGTTATAGTTTATCGTGTGCTTGAAGCTCTGTTGAAAAAAAAATCAAAGCGCTACACACCAACTTTGAATGCAATCAACAGCGTCCCCTAACGATCTCCGATTATTGGTTGAACAAAATAATTACAACATAAACGAGGAAATATTTAGTTACAGCTTTGTCTGTCGACCTTATAGTATTGAAAGGAAAGGAACATAATAAGAGGAGAATATTATTGGCTTTCAGTTTTTAGACAATGGCGTATAATTACAGGCAATAAATTCGGGTTGAAATCCAAAATTAGGACTGATAATTTAACAAAAACTGAAGGGGGCTTGATGATTGTTTTTAAATTAATCTGCTTGACAGGTTAGAACTTCCATTCGACAATTCCGAAAATATTTTGGATTATTATATGAGTATTAAGACAATACAGTGGTAAGAATTTCTGTGCAATAGTATTGTAACGCATAAATAGTAATCGCAATTTTGATTTTACGAGGAAAAAAATCATAAAATTGTATATTTAGAATGTTTAGGGTTGATGGGGGTATGGGAATTTAATTTTCGTAAATCTGGCATTGTTGTGGGGCTTTCTTGCAACAACGGTTCTTTCGGTTTAAGATAATAAGGAGGGCCGGTTCGGGGACTTTCTTAATTAAACTTCGCCGAGGGGAAAATGCCACCACCACCGCCGCCGCCGTCGCCGGGGCCGAAATTAATATTAACAAAAAAGAAAAAGAGAAAAAAACAAAACAAAAACATAATTAATATTCCACTAAGCGTTTTATTAGATCATTAAAAAGAGCCCGGGACCAAAATATATTACGAGCCCCGGCAATAAATCTCGGAGATTGAAAAAAATTAACGCTTGACATCGGATATAAAGCCGGAGGGCCGTTTCGTCCCCCGCTCATGAATTTTAAATGACTAATTTTAAACGGAGCGTCGACGTCCCGAGTTGACGAACTCGTCCCAAACAATCCCAAAGTGCTGCTGCCTCGTCGTCCAAAGTACCGGGGGGGGGGGAGGGGAAACATCGCCCTTTAGCGTATACCGTACAGCGGGTAAATCATCACTAGCACGACAAGTGATTGATGTTGAGAATTGATAGCGCGCTGTCCCCGACATACGAGGGCCTCCACCACAACGCATCGTGTGGCACGAGGGAAGACAATTTAAATAATATGCCCAATCTGACAAATTACAATTCGTTTTTAACCGTTTTTTGCGGGTACAAAGCCAGCGATGGCACTTGTCGACTCGAACTTAAGCTACCGGTATTTTAGCACTTTGCAGGTAGTATGTTGAGGTCGCGTTGAACGGGGAGCATTAACTTTTGATTAGGCGTTCGAGAAATGTTCGATATCCCGATGGAATCACAGTTCAATAGTCGGCTTTGTAAACTGTGAGTATTTTAGTCAATTTTGATTTTGTTAAAAAATTGTTTTCAGACAGTTTTGTTAAAAACGTTTTCAGATCCCAGTCAGCATCGTACTCCATTAATAAGAGGTTTCGGTGTTCAGAGGGATAAATAAACCAAGGGTCGAAAACATACTACTGGACATGGGGAGACACCCGTATGTTATATCAGTTTCTTCGACGATTCCCAACACGTAGGGAAGAAAAAATATTATTTTCAGATAAACGAGGGGGGGGGTCGAATAGAGGAGGGGAATTAACGCTCGCGTTAGGCACAAGGTATAATGGGGCGCCAGGTATAATCGGGGCTGTTAAATTCATATTGCCGTCGGGGGGCAGCCGGCCATGAATGTTAAACGAGCAATTTATATCGAGTGTGTCAAACTGGGCCAACACGCCCCGCTCACAGCAATGGGCACGAATAGCCCCATAATTTACATAATATTAGCGGGGCCTAACATAAAATGGTCTATCCTTAATAAAGTGAATGAACACTACTAAACAGATACACTCTGATTGCTAACAGGATATAGGCCACACGGATGATTATAACAGATATAATAAACAGAAATGTGAAAACATTGTCGCCGTTATCAATATCAGGATAAGGAGAAATTCCGGTGAGGGACCGAATTATAATATAATCAGTGGACCCTCGGGTTTCGTAACCGGCCTAAGTAAACTAACAATTAGGATTACAAAGCTTGTCCGGTGAAATACGGAGTAAAATATTTCATCTGGAAGAAAAGTGAGAGGCACAACCCCGCATTGGACACTTTACGTCCGAAAGACCGAAAAGCGGAAGCAGAGTCAATTTCCCAAAAGAATCACCGAAGAGACAGTTGGACCTTACAACTGGAAGAGGAACCACTGTCCGTCAATTTTGAATGAAAATTTAAATGTAAAAATGCTGTAATTAAAATATTACAGATTCGCCTCGGGTAAGAAGTCCACGACCCGAGGGTGGCGAGGGACCTCTTATTTTATATTAAATACCTATATATCCTGAAAAAATTACAGGAAATTCGTTTTCTGATATTATTACTTTTATAAAATCACAACCGCTCAGAAATTAGGAAAATATGTACACTGCTTAGGGAAGACTTGACGAAAATTCATCACATCGCGTTAACACTCTTGTTAGTGATGAACTCTGTTCTCTGTTAGTTCAGGGCAAAGAAAAAAAAATCAGAAAAAAAACATCACTTTTCATATCTCTACTGCCTGACTATTCTACGCAAAACGAAAAACTGAAAAATAGAAAAACAATTCTTCACACAATTAAACTGATTTTCAAAACTGAGAAATGACAAATTATGATTGATGGCGGGGGATGGGGGGCAGGATTGAGTCGGGCCTGAGTTTGTAGGGACGACGATGTCGAGATCGCTCTTTGGGCCGGGAAATATGGAAATTTTTCTTAAATCGGAGACGACGTTTAACGAAAAGGGAGGAACGAAGATCAGACGGTAGTTCGCAGGTTTCATTGAAAATATATAAGAGAAAGCGTACTCAACGATGAGCGATCCAAAAATCTGAATTTGGAATTCCCCCGTAACTTTGTGGCTTTGGTGAAAACTGCGAGCCGAATTTTCCCAAGCTGAACTAAATGTCCTGAAGTCCTAAAATACGACTGTATTTTTTACAAGACAAGAACGATCGACAATGAAACAAACGGATGATGATGTTTTCAACTAATGTCCTGTCAATACCATATTACACTATGAAGACTATAATGATTCTCAAATACGAAATTTTAGAGTCGTCATTTTCATTTGTCTTAAGTCTAGGGTTTTCTACCCCCCCCCCTTGTCACGCCTTTTAAATCAGCGATAATTTCTGATAATAATAATTCCGTAATTTATTCGCCTTTCGGTACGTTTCCGCTGTCTTTTTAATGGTATAGATCTCGGCGGTACTGGTTATGCTAACGCGGTGTTATCTCATTGTTTTGGGGATCAATATCGCATTAGTTAATAGTAAAAGTATAGACGCGGGGCACATCGTTAACTCACTTAAAAGTTAATGCGGAGGGGGGGGGGGTTCCATTAAGGCCGCATGATCCTCCCTCTCCATCCCTATCCCTCCTATCTCCCCTTCCTCTCACTCTCTCACTCTCTCTCCCTCGGAGTTCGATCAATCCAATTTCCGTCATCCGTTGACAGAACAATGCGTGTTCCAACCGAGGGGCGGTTTGTTACAAAACGCCAACGGTGGGTGGGGAAAGGGACCCGGAGTTGAATTTCGGGGGTGAAATCAAATTGAGGGTTGACGCACCGGGGGAGCTACTGCTCACGCACTAAATTGTTTTCTTTCCACTCCCGCAACCGGACATCCAACCTCAATTCCCTAATAGCCGACACGTCCATGTTTTCGTGAAAAAAGATGATTCCCAGTATTCCCGGGTAAGCGTCAAAATTGTCATCATTCGGTGCCTTCTTTATCGAGAGAAACGATAAATAAACCACAATTGTATTTATAAGAATTGTATATTGGCTGTACATAAAAAATTAATGGTAAATCTAAAAATGGAATTAAAAAAACTACCTCTTAAAACATTTTTTTGACCAGGAGACAAACCAATTTTCCCGAAAGAAACTAAAGTATAATTAAAATCTCTTTAAATAAAACAACTCTGCAATTTTGGGCTGTGAGAACGCTCGACCGTTTGAAATTGGGAATAGTTGAATTACACTCGAAATAAGCTGCCCCGGGGTTTTTTTTTTAATCAATATCTTATTAAGTACCTACTTAATTTTTATGAAAGCGCAATTTCAAAAGACCGGTGAAATTATTTCACAGGAAAAATCTCTCTATTAATTCCCCTCCAGGAGATGCACTCGGCGCATTCAAAGTCCCGATAAGAGGGTGTCCATAATTTAAAACTGTCCCGCAACAAAAACCCCGCCCCGCCCCGCCTCCCATTTCACCGGGACCTCTTAAATCTTTCGAAACACAATGAAGTCCCCCGCCGGGTTAGTTGTTGTAGTTGTTGTTCTCGAAAGTGGACTTCGCTTCGGAGCGACAAAGCTCCTTCAAGCCGGCCGCCAAGCAGGCAACCACCATTCGAGTAGTTCAACAGACAAGAGAATCTAACCACAAGACAGTTTTCAAGATAAAGCTCAGAAACGTAATTTGGAATTGTGAAAAATGACGAGTTCAACAAAACTTAAATCAGTTACACGTGGATACGGTATACACGTGAACGTTTTACTGAAAAATCTAACTGATTTTTCCCATAATAACTGAGGATTTCGGAAATGATTTCCCTTTCAACAATGCCGGACAGACATTTTCTTCAATATCTGATTGTAATTTCGAACAAAAATTCTATATTTTTTGATGTAAAGAAGTCTGGGCCTTTTATACTCGAGACAGACAGACACCACTGCAGTTTGAATTACTTAAATTACCATTCAGAGATAAGGTAAATTATGATAATATATGCGCCTCCATTCCCCGGAACAGATACGGTTTATTAATGTTATTATTACTTATCTATATTTAACTTAAGTTTAATACTTCATACTGAAATACAATCGTTCATGTGGTCCTCGTGAAATTCCCGACATAATAATCTCCAGAGTGCATCGCGAGTGGATAAAAGAACAAATACTTTCGAAGAGATAAACCGATACTGCATGCCGAAGTTCTTAAAGGGGAAGTGAAAAATTGTTGAAAACGTGGGGCGAAGTTATCGGCCGGTTAAGTTGGGTCCGCGGGAGCGATACAGGTCACGTACCGCCGGGCAGGACGTGCAATAAATGAAAAATAAGTTTTTTTTTTTATTATTTGCCAACTGAAAATTAGAACGGCCCCATAAAGATCGAACTGGCCACGTAAGCGCCCCGCGAATAACCCGTTTCGCGTACTTCAGCACGTATTTCTCCCGAACCCGCGTTATAGGGGGCGTAAATAATACACGAATTCCTTTGATTATCTCCTATACCTGGATATTTCGGCTTTTCTGTCATAATTTTTTGAACGCTCTCCCCTTTTTATTTGAAGAGAACGGTTCAACCGACAAAATAAATTATGTCTTCAAAAGAAAATATGTCTTCATTTCGTGATGCTTACAAAACTCTAGAAGGTAATAAATGAAAGCGTTGATTATTCGGTTTCTACTTTTTGACCATCATTTCAACCGCCAAAGTCAAATTAAACAGAACCACCCAAAAATAAATATTTGATATCCCCGAGATATTTATACATCTATAAAAGAACGCTCCATTTGTACAAACGTAATGTACGCATTGAGCTCTAGGTGGGGAGGAATACGAATACTTTTCCATTAATTAATTTCGAATTTGTCTATTTTTTAGCATAAATTTATTTTATAGACAGGTTCAGCGGAATTAAGCCCATTAAATCCCCCTCCATTACATTCCTCCACCGATTGTTGTTTGTACAAGACTTGCGTGCCCATTTCTAACCAAATGTTCCCAATCAATGGACTGTAACGTACTTACATTACACGCGCGACGACAGGACTCTAACGGCGGAGTAATTAATCGTTTAAAGCAATTAAAGTGCTCCGTATTCAAAGCGCTAGGCCGACAAAGCTCTGTGTCGCCGTTCGGTAATGGGGTAAAAGAAATTACGGAAAAAGAAAAATTTGAAAAAACAGAAAAGTGCGAAAACAGGACTTGGCAGGGAAAACGTGACCGGGCACCGGTCATGAGCGTATATCAGGCCCGAAACCAACCGGCGGTCAGCTTAATGACCCAAACTTCTGCAGCACTTTTCGCGTATATATCCGCGAGTTTGAAACGCAGTCGACTAAGCACTTCAAGAATTCCCCCCGTAATAATAGATATTCGTAAAGTACGTGAAAACTCTGCAAATCGATATTCGGAATATTAAGTACATACGGATTAGGCTGATACACAACGAGATCTTCTAATGAAGAATTCAAATTGGTCGAAAATAGTCCTCGTCTTTTTAAAATAGAATTTAAACGCGTGCACCGAAATTTACGATCCACCGGGGCTAAATCCCAGGGGGGCGGGGCGAAAACGAAGCGCCGTTCGATGGAGACTTTATCGAACGGGGCCGAAACGGAAGAGAGGCTGGCTCGGACGAATGGCGGTAGGCCCGCAAAAGAGAAGTAACCGCAGTCTGTGTCGGCCGGGCACATAAAGTGGGCACCAAGTGGGGGAGGTACCAAACTCATACACCTGACGGCCCATCCATTGTGTCCCGCCTCCAACCCCGACCCTCCCTCCCCCTTACAATACCCAACACCCCCCCCCACCACCGTCCTTTTGCATCCCCCTTTTCCTGGCGAAAATACTACGCGTGGGACACTGTAAAAATCCCAGATCCCATCCTCTATCCCCATCTCAAGAAAGCTCGATAAACTTGTCGCCCCCCCCCCCCACCAGGACGTACAGCCCGTACACCTCCTTTTCCAGTAAAATATACTCTGTATTAAATTACATCCGACAGTTTCTTTCTCAAGATCGAGTTCGGTAGGATACGGATAGAACACAGGATTTTTTAACCCTTACTTCTGGACTAATTTATTCCCCTTCATCGCGGGCTCATTCTCGGCCGGTATGGTTTGCGAGGAGTGACCAAGTGACCCGCCAAAAGTACAATACCTAACGAGAAAAACTCTTAATAAAGAAGTTTCACTCGCCAGGCATCCCTGAGAAAAAATATCTCCCTGATGATTTAAAAAAATTATACACTCAATTTTTAGTAATAAATTAGTTTCCTCCTAATAACCTTAACACGACGCTTTTGAACCAACTGGTAATAACTTATTGTTTAAACCTAATTCTTATCTATTGTCCAGCAGTCTAAGTTCGTCGTAAACTTAAATAATGTCTTTAGTGCCAAATAATTTTTTCGGGCTAACTATACCTTGTATACTTTTTGTCGGAAACGGTAATCTTATTTGTCGCGGCGGGGCCAATACCCGGAACAGAATTTGCGCCTAGCGGGGGGGGTTGGTGGTGTTGTATAAGGGAATAAGAATCCATTGTATGAGGGGCGTCCTTCGGGAATGGGGCGGCGGCTACCACTTTCGCTCTTCTCTCTGCATCCCCTTTTGTGAAGAAGAAAACCCTCCCCCCACCCACCCACCCCCCCACGGTTGGTGGTAAAAACTGGGATGGGTCTCCCGCACGGCCACCCCCTTCCGCCCCTTACTTCCGTTCAAAGGTACTCGACTTTTTCTTGGCGCAAGGAGTGCAGGTCGAACCCTCGACGACCCCGTTGTTCTTGCCCCCGGCACATCCCCTATCTGGCCGCTGAATCGGCCCCACATCAAAGACCGACAGAGACCGCACCCCCGCAACGGGGGGATCGACCGACCGCTAACCGGAGAACACTACCAATTATCCCCCCTATTACCGCTGAATATATTTTATTGCGTGTAACGGCAGATCACAATACGTTACTTTTTCTACCTTTAGTAGGGTCATAAACCACAATAGGTAGTTGAAGTAAATAAAATAGTTGAAATTCAAATTAAATCTATAATTTTCAAAATTGTTAGTACTTAAATTCCTCCACCGTAACCTCTAAACCATGTCTAAACGAAGGCTAAAACAACCCGGGTGAAAATTGATGATGATAATAATGAGATAACCCGCAATCCTTAACTCACACCGAGCTGTACAGAGCGATACCACAACCGCTAGGGATGCAGGGTGTATACAGAGGGTTGTTTTTTTTTTTTGGAGGGTGGGTGGGGTGAAACACTAAATGCGTGAAGGTACTAAATGTGCTGAACGTGCGAATGAAAATTTCTGGGTTATTTCGTGGTTCCTGTGCCATCTGCAGTTTTCTTTTGTTCGTGAACGGATGAATAACAAAAGGGAAAAAAATGGAAAACAAACAACAAAGAAAACGCATTATGAAAAAAAAAAATAAATAAATGAGACAAAACAACCACACATTCCGAAATATGATTGTACTTGTTTGATTTTTGGTTTACCTTTGACAATTTCCATGAGGTGGTACAGTACCCCGGTCCGGGCACCCCTACCGTCACACCCTCCTACACCACACACAACACACAACGGTACAACACAAACAAAAAACAAAACAAAAAAACATAAAGTAACAGATTAACAACAACAAAAAACAGAACACAGTACGCGTGAAAAACAAAGAAACTGTTGTGGACAGTGTGTGCACATTATTCGTCGTGTTAATAAATAATACATGTATAAAACCAATCTGTGTTTGAATAATGTACTAAAATATGACTAAAATAACTGTAAGGACGTAGGGATAGACTCCAGCTATCTCAATAGAAACAATATACATGGCGAAATCTTGTTTCTTCGAAACTTCGGTAAAACATATTTAAATTTAAAAAATGCAGCGCCATGTTAGCAAAGGAATAACGCCCGCAGTGTCCGTTATCAGAAATAAAGCCAACTCGAATAGTCGGAATTCTACCGTAACGTCCTTAATTATAGCTGTAAAAATTAACTACTAAACATTGAACATATTTAGCGGGAACGGGGCCACGCGATTTGCATGTGCATTATGAAGCTCAACGTTCGAAAACCAGTACAATAAATATGTTGAAATAAAGCGAAAATAATCAAAAGTTCTTTCGGGAATTCTTAACAGCGGTTCAAACTCGCAAAGAAATACGATTAAACGGTGGACCAACACTTGAACGGCCGTCGGTGTATTTAGGTTCACTGAACTTGAATATGATGTTCATAACACGTTTGAACCGGGAAATTCCGGTCGAATAGGCGGAAAATTGAAATATTGAAAATATTGAACGTTGAAGCGTATTTAAAATATTTTGTAAAAAAAAAAAGCGAAAGTTCGGGGAACAAACGCTTTTCATCGGTCCAAACGGAATGCGGATATTCCGTTTCGGCGGCCACAATTACAGGGTTAATTCGAACCGGACCCCCCCCTTATTGGGCGCTATAACAAGGCCACAACTTCCGAACTCCTGGGGTAGGGGGGCTATAATTGCGTCCAACCAGGAATTCGAATAATATCGAAATCGAAAAGCCAGCCCCCTGCAGCCAGCAAAGTTGAAAGTCGGGACTCTGGAATAGGATAACACAGTTCGGGCCGATTCGTCCAAATTCGCCAACTTGGGTTGTTGGCAAATAAGTCATTTCAATTGAGAGAAACGCATCATCGTGTTGTCCATACGATGAGAATTTTTTTGTCGAGAACTTACGTGCTCTCGAAGTTCCAGAACAATCGAATTTACGTGGTCGGTCCCGACTGAGTATGCGAAACTACTGAATCAATTTATAAACAATATAATCGAAAACAAATTTTATATTGAATAAAGCACATCCCGACTGCCCTTCTATAGGGAACTCTCGCCGCACGTACTGTAACTAAACTGAAAGTAATAGAAATACACTCAAAAAGCAAACCGTAGCAGTTGGTAAATCGTTTACCGGCTATTATGTTGGTGAAAATAAAATGAAATAAATAAATTTAATATATAATTGTCGTATTAATTTCATCCGTCAATTATTATCTCGCTAGAAGGGCATTAATTCCCACTAATTATCTACAATGAAGTATATTAAAAAATATTGTTGATAAAGAGTAGAAAAGTATAAGAAAAGAGCGACGATATAACTTATTAAATAAGGCCTACTTAGAATTTTCCATTTCGGACATTAATAATTTGTTTTAAAAATAAAGTTACCTTCCATTTCTTTCAAAGCCGATTATTTAGAGTAAAGAAGAATTTTTCAAGGCGATCAGGAAAAGTTTCTCCCAAGAAAATATTAACAGTACCGAATATTCAACTCAACGAATGCGTATAAAAAAATTTTATAATTACAGTAAATGTAATTCCGAACAGGCGAATGTAGGTCTAGTTTTAGATACTCCGATTCAAATGTGGGTAAACATTTCGCTAATCAATTATATCCAATAGATCGAGTAGAAATGAAAGTGAAACAAGTACTCGTCTGTATTCTCGAAACTGACGAATTGTAATATAAATTAACGCGATTTTATGACCGGCGAACAGATCGTTATGGCCTATGAATACGAATAGGAGCGGTGACGCTCATAAAAAAGAAACTTGTTTTCTCATTTCTTTTTCTCTTGTCTATTCTCGGAACGAATAAAACAACGTCTTCGGCTGGGAGTCTTCAGCCGTAATTGAATGAATACAACAAAATCAGAAGAACAATTGTAAACGGTTGGCAAATAATTTATTTTCGTCCAGAATTGGCACAATAGCGGCGTAAAATAAAATAAACATATTCAGACGGTTTATTTTTAAATTATTTTCTAAATAATTGAAATTTATTTTTAGTAGCAGTAATTTGACGATTTTTTTACTTTCTTACTAGATATTAATATCGTATAATTTTTTTATTAATTATTGCCAGGTTCCCCGTTTAATCTTAATAACAAATAAAATAATATATGATGGAAATAATTGAAAATAAAACCTTGGAATGGTTTTCTTTTTCCAAATAATAAAGTAAAGTGACACCGGAAGACGGTGCGAGCGTGCGATACGGAGGGCGAACGAAGACACCTCGTATCAAACCGAAATGTTACCATAATGAAATAAAATATAATGGGGGAACCTTTTATCGCGTTCAATCCAATATAGCGACGATTCTATTTTGAACGGGCGGGGGGGGGTGGGAAGCTAAATTATAGTGGGAGATAGATAGTGGGAGGAGGAGAGGGAGGAAGACGAACTAAAAGGGAACTAAAGTAGAGGGGGTGGCAGGTTGGGGAAAAAAAAACCAATTACTCCGGTCCATTAACCTTGGACAAACTCAATTTCGGGTTCTATATTGTACACGAAAAATGATAGGGGATATATATTGCCGTCGCTCACATTCCCAAATACGTCAACTATCGGTTCGAAATGCATGAAACATAGTATTTTGTTTTTATTTTGAGTCACGATTAAAATGTTAATTAATAATTTAGTGACAGTGCGATTTGATAACAGAAAAGTACTTTTAACGGAGAATCCACCCATTGATGGTACTGCGGCTCTTCATTGGCCATATCCCCTTAGGGTGGCTCTTGGACTTGGACCGAGTAAAGGAAGGATTTATATATCGGGAATAATCTAGCAATACACTTTTGCTTTCCTCAGAGTCCGCCGGAAAGCAAAAACGTTTAATTAATTAATGTCGGCATCATTTCGAAACATTTAAAAAAAAACATAAAAGGGAGGGCACAGAAACTCTCTCACTCACTCTCTCTCAACTTCCTTTCTTCTTTTGTTAAGCCGACCGTAAATTATAGGCTAAGGGGTAAGTTACAAGAGCGCCGTACGCGAGATATTATCCGTTCTAATTGCGGCATAGGCACGGGGAGGAGGAGGGGTGGAAAATTTACGCCCCACTAAAATCGGTTTTAAACGGCGATAAAAACAGGGGGCGGGCGGGGAGAAAAATCCCAGTTTATAAAATCGCCCCCCCCCCATCAGGCGATTAAGCTTTAAATTGCGAGCAACCGAAACACAAACTACAGGTAAAATGGGAGGGGGTTGACGCTTTCAATCGGACCGCGCCTATCAACCCCCCCACGAAATAAGCTTTTATAAAGCGTAATATCTTTTGGAAACAAAGAAAGGGGATTGAATACTAGTAAAATTCAAAAAAGTTAAATATAAAAAAACACGCGATTTAAACACTTCCCTAATTTTAGTCAACATTTAATAATAAAATCATGAGTTTAATCATTATAATATGCATTAGTATTTTCCCAATGACTCGTGCGAATGGTCCACAAGGGTTGGAAGCAGTATAAAGCGTGAATTATATATATTATATTTTTTTTTTCTAATTAGTAGTGAATTATTCAAATACTGCAGGTAATAGGCAGTGACGATGACGGGGTAGAATAATGATATTAAAAATGAATGACACCGTCTGGTCCAAAATTCAATCGTTACAATCCTTCGTAAACCTTCCCTCTTGAAAATCTCGAGCGTGATTTCCTCACTGTCCAGTAAAGGATGGATCAATAGTAGCATAGATGGTTGGATTCTCCGTTATATTAAGTGTCATCTCTGTCACTAAATATAATTTTAAAAATTGTAGTTGTGAATTAAAATAAAAAAAAAAAAAAATGAATGACTATTCTCCAACCCCTACTATGTCCTGACAACATCCCACTGGCCACGTCATTATGTGCTATATTCGTGCTATTTCAACATCAAACGGTGATTGTATCGTAAAGTTGCGCCAATAATAATTATGAATGGAGCTCAAATTATTACACATGAAGTCTAATATTAGATAGTCTTGTATATTGTTACTAATTCGGTGTCAACAGACATAAAATAGTATACTTATTCGTGTTATAAATAAAACATAGAATTAAATATGTCTCGCACATTCAGAGTTATTGATAAACCGACGCGGTCATGAATATAACAGGTGCTATATGAAAAGTAATGGGCTCAACCGCCGTTGGCCAAACTCGAATGTTACCCCCACTCCCCCCCCATCCACGGAAAGAGTCATAACTCATTATAATGGCGCCCCTATAAAACCACGAGCGTCTTATATACGGAACGACATAAATGCCGTCTGACCCGGGGTGGGGGGTGGGGGGGGGTAAAAAGGGGTAATGGTAAGGGGTGGGTTTTAGACGCGGTGGATTCGACCGGAAGGGGTTGTGCGAGGAATAAAGCGACATCTGTTCGCCGAACTAGAGCAACAGGGGGTTGGGGGCGGCGGATACCCGACTGATTTAAATACCAAATTCCGACCCATAAATGATGGAATCTACCCCCCACCCCCACCAACTATACTAAACTGTTCTCAGCGGCCAAACTGTTATCGGAAGAAAATTGGATAATATTTAAATTCCGAACTTTCAACCACCGCACACACCGGAAAGAGCAAACTTGTGTAAACGAACTTCGTGCGCAAAATTGTAGCGTAATATTAAGCGAAAAAATTTATGAAGTTCACATTTTTTTAATCTATCGATAACAACCGAAATACCGGAATAAAAAACACTCCCCGGGCGATATAGATACGTTTTATAAAGACGGTCCACGGAAACTACTTTTGTTATAACAAACTGCCGATATTTTCCTTCCGTTCTACCACTTGAGTTCAATATATACAATATTGTGCGCACAAATATTGACGAAAATATATATATATATATATATATATATATATATATATATATATATATATATAAGACTTGGTTAAACAATATCCTGTTGAAAGAGATTTAATTTTAAAAATTGTTTAGTTACCACTTAGGAAATGAAAATATATCAAATGAATTTAATACCACCAGTATCAGGGCAAATGGCGCGTAGCCGCTTCGATTGAATGAATTATTTTGTTATTTTTCTTTCTCTTAATTATATTTTCTTATATTTGTATTTTATGTAGGCACTTCAAACCTGTGCGGAATATGAAACTGTACTAATTAAATTAAAATCGAATTGTTGTATTAAATACAATGTAACTGTGTTGTGCGTCTTTATAGTTTTAAACGAAAAACCCGAATGGTGCCCTCTTTGACCTCACGCCCCGTAGAACCGGTACTAAATCATTGTTTAAACGATCCGAATCGGATATTCAAATAATCAAACGCATAATTGGGAGTAGGATTATCGAAAGTATGGAATACCATTATTCCGTTTCAGTTTTTAACGGCTGTATTTAAGCCCTTTCCCCCAACACAAAGCCGCATTTGGACCAACGGTAGAGGGCCTCCCAGGTACATTTCGAACTTTAATTGGTGCCTTAAACGGCCCTTTGAGTACGCCAATTGAGCTGAAGGGCGTGCGCGATTCTTCGACCGACTGAGGCCTTTTCAAAATCCGGGGTGGGCCGAAAAGGTTCGATTTCGAATGTTTCAACCGCCGGCGCCTAAAGCCATCGGAACGACCTTAAACCGGAAACCTTTTGAAATCGGATTATCGAGATAATATTGCGGTAGAGGCGGGACAATTATACGTTGATGTCAGAAACCCCAGATCGGAAGGAAATAGGTTTAATTGAGAATATACGTCTATAATTACAACAGGAACCGGCTTCAATGGGCAGTATTCAATAGGCCATTCGTCAATAGGCTATTTAAAGCTTCCGTTTTCAAAGCATTATTCATTCGGCATTGAATACTCAGATAATTGGCATTATACGAGGCAGAGATCTCAGATTTCCTAACCCGTACTGTATCGCGTTTCATTATCTTTAAATAAGATAATCATATTTAAGAACGTAAATCGTTTATTTATAAATTATTTATAAACTGAAGATGACGAGCGGCCGAAACCGATTTTTTTATTATCTTTCTTTGATATTTTGATTTCCGATAGCCATAATTTAGTAAGGAAATTGCAAAATTGTCGATTTAATCCAGACCAATAATGGACTATCTAGCTGTAATAATAAAGGACAGTTTAGTGAGAAACCCGATTTCAATTTAATTCACCCAAGCCAAGTGTTTGCCAAGGAACTATTTTTCAATTTGTACGCTCCAATTTGTAAAGCTTTCAAATGTAAATGAAAAGCGAAATTCTCCGATTCCAGTGCCAACATCGAGGACGGGAATTGGAGCCGAAACAAACCTCCGATTCGCTGAAATATTTATTCGAAGTGACATAGACAGCAATGCGGCTTCTACAAAGGAAATCGGAACGAACGGATGCGATTAATTCAACACCAACATATCTGGAACCGAGCTTTTTTTTTTGATTTCACGAACTTCATTTCGCGGAAAACATTTCAACAATAATAGACCAAAGAAGATTCGGTCGCGGCGCTACACAAAAGCCCCTGGGGGGAATGAATCAATCGGACCCCATGAATATTTATGAATCCGAATTCCAGGACGGATTTTACCGCCGGACGGCAGGAATGAAATTCAATTTCGAATTAAACTCGACTACAGTCGAGCTCAAATAAATATTAGAGCATATCCGAAGTGCAAAAACAGAAGCTCTTATTCAAAGCATTCCCCTGGTTGGAAGAAGTAGTGGGGGAATCGCCCAATGGAGAAATGAAAGCGAAAGGAAAGAAAGGAATACTTTGCTTTCGGCTAAACCGAATAAATATTTAAAGCCGTGTAAAAATTTAAAATAATAATTTAACCGGCCAAGTAGTCGCGTAATATTGCGGGGAAGAACACCGAGGCTGGCCCTGATGTAGGGAGCTTTAAGAGTTCCGAAACGTCGGAGGCAGAGAAGGAAAGGGGGTAAAACCCTTCCAGTGCAGCTCGCTCCGTTGGTTACCAAATACAGGAAAAATTCCTGGAATAGCAGGGACAAATATACGGTAACTTCAAATATTAGATACGCACCCTGATTGTTCACGGTAATGTAACACATTTCAGAAAAATCTGCCGTAATACCATTTTTTTCTCGGTATTTATTTAAGGCCCAATTACGGTTTCCCCGTCATGCATTGGGGCGCAGAAAACCCTGTAATATTTCCTATAGTATGTTTATGTCTGTCAGTTATATTAGGCATTTATTACGTTATTTATTATTCGAAATACTTGTTGTCTCTCTGTTTATCAGTTCACGTCTTTCCGAATTATAGTGTCTGCATTCTGTTAGAATGTGTCAGCAACTGTCAGTTTTTGTTCGCAACGGTCGCACTGTGATTCATCTTTTCCAGATAGGATTCGGAAAAAGACTTGTGCATCCGATTCTACTTATTATTGTCTCTTCCTTTCGAGTTTCAATAATTTACCAACTCAGTCGATCGTCCCTTAACGAATATCGATTCGAATCAATTAATACCGCCCCGAAAGCAATTATAGCACCTTATAGGAAAAGTTTTTATTGCGCGCCTAAGCGATAGGTCCGAAACGGGCTGGGTAAGAACGCTTTATTATTATCTGATTGGAATTGGGCCTAACAGCTTCAGGGGGCGGGGGGTGATGGAACAAACGACGTACCGCGTAAAATTGGAACTCCCTTCTCCCTCTCTAAAGGAGTTCAGGGCCCAGACACGTGATCTGTTTTAATTACTTTGTTCGCGGGCAGTTTTTAATGTCTCTCTATTAGCTCGAGGAGGAGGAGGAGGAGGTTGGGAGGTAACTCAACTAGCGCCCCCCCTTCCTACCCCCCCTGTGCCGAATAGTTGTGAGGCCGCTTTAATTACCTCGCCAACTTGCTTAATCGGCAGTTCCGACTACACCACCCCTCCTCCTACCACGGTCATCCACTAACAAGCATCCCCCACCCGTCCGTTCTCCGACACTTGCTGGCGACTCAATCGGCCCGGAAATTAATTTTCACCAATTTTTTGTCGTCTCCCTCTCAATTTTCGAGCCCACGTCAAGGGTTTTAGACGGCATGGAAGGGTATGTCGTTTCAAGCCTAAAAATATATCGTCGGATTGAGAATTCTTTTAAAAGTTTTCGGCTTTTATTTTCTGATACGATTCGATAAATTCTCGAGGGAACAGTATTTAATGTGTAATTTTACAATAAAATAATTCAATATCTAACAAGTCTTTACAATGTTATACCACTTTTGAATGGCGCGACGACAATTTCAACGCCCTACAATAAAATAGTCGTTACGGTTATTGTAAGAAGCGAAGTAATAATTTCCGAGATATTCCCATTTGTGTAATTGCAAATATATGACGTATAATTTTGGACATATTCCAAAATATAAAGATATTTCGGTGCACATTCAATATGTAAATTGTACACATTTATTCGTTCCCGTTGAAACAGAATTTTCGAAATTCATTCAGTGAACACGAACCGAGAGGAGTGACTAAACTCAATGGGGGATGAATCGATTTATTTCCAAGCTCGTATAAACGGGGGTCGGCCCGCATTGAATTAGCATCGAGACCGACGGGTTTCAATAATAAAAGTGAATAGCGATGAACCACCACCGTGGGGCGAGGGGCGGTGTAATGACGTCATTAAATCGGGTTGGGGGGGGGCGCCATTAAGGGTGGGGGGGGGCGCGACTAATGACGATAAGTTGGTATCGGCCCACCCTTCGGCGGCTACAATTATGTTTGGCAGGACCGAATTACGCGCGGGCGATAATAGGGGGACGCCGGTGGAAAAAACGTCATCATAAGCGGAAGGTTTCGCGCATCGGGCTAAGCGTGACGTCAACATCATCATCGAATATCGTTAATCGGATATCGTTAGCGAGCCGGATGTCGTCTCAGTCCACGAAGTAATAAAATTTCCTAGTCGTAAACATTCCCTTAGTTCTGAACTCCTTGTCTTAAATTCAATCGTCGAATCGTATCCATCGCCCCCACGACGACTTAAAAGGGGTGGTTCTTTATCGCGACAAGTGAGGCACACATAATCATACCCCTATTGTACTTACAACTGTAAAAGTTGATTGTACAACAAAGAAAAAGGTTTGTCAGCGTTTAGAAACCACGTCTAAATAAAATTTGTAATCCCAATTCAAAGCAATGTGCTGTATATAGACCTTTATTGTTCTTTACGGGGTGGTTAACACCCTATCGGTCAATTGGAAAACTCATTAATTGTTCGACGTACACAGACCGAAGGGGGCGCGCGCACGGTCGGCGTTAGAACGGAAGAAGGGTTAATAGTGACAGTTTACGGGGTACGTTCGTGAGAAAAAAAATTAACGCCGTAAAAACGGGCGGATAAAACGGGCAGATTTGCGCGTACGAAAAAATAATTGCGCTCTTCCCATTCGACTAATGCCCCGGCTGGGGCGCGAATTCGGCCTTCTATAAATAGACGGAACACATCCTACAAAAAAAAAAAACACCCAGAACACCCAGAAACGGCTCTGAACTGAACCCGAGCGCAATTAATTCTGTCGCATTTGGCGTTTATGCCGGCGCCATCGCGGCCTACACACAACCCCCAACCAAAGTCGTTTATCTCCGTGTACATTCTTTCGTTCGTTTGTTTTTCTCCTCTCTCTGTATATTCCGACGCACGGCCTTGTAAATTAAAATTCGCGCCATTAGCCGGACAGACAGCTATTCGAATTTATAGCTTTAATTTTCTCCACCAAACACCCGATGGGCTGACTAAAGAAGCTGAAAATGTTAAGGAGCAAAATATTATAAAATGGCCCCGGGGTGCGACTTGTACGGGCAAGAATTTATGATGCACTGATCCGCCGGTTTATTATCCTAGAGAAATCATTTTTGTAACAACTATTTTTTTAAAAATTTTTTTATCAAGGTTTAGCTTAAATGTTTAGCGTTTTAAAGCATCAAACGGCAATAGCCGTTAGGACGTGAAAATTATGCTCGAAAAATACTGAATATTCGGCAATGAAATGCGTGTCGGAATTTTATTAATATTATCCCAACATCCAGTATTTGAGCTTTGTTATCTCCGATTGCCCGATCCATTCGTTTTGGCTTTTAAATCAGGACGCATGAAGGTAGAAGCGCGTTATGGGGCGTTAGAGAGCCCCTATGGGGTGTACGGGGGCAGGCATAACCCTAAACCGGCGTTGGGGGCTGTCCGAGTTTACTACGTCCCCTGCAATAACAGTGTGCAGCCCGTGCACAGGACCAGGTGCAACGGACTTAAAATTCAGTCAGTTTAATTCCCGGCCGCCTTTAGAGCTTCGAAATGGAATCGCCCCCTCTTTTACCGAGCCTTTATATTACTTCGGTCGACTGCAGTTTCACTACCCGAGCAGAAACTAGCGTCGAACGGAAAACGGTTTCATAAAACTGGAAAATATAAACGACAAGTCATTAACAGAACCGTTAAGGCAGGTATCAGTTGTTCGTTATTCATATACATTTAGGACGAACACTTTTTGTTATTGTTCCTCTAACTAAATAATTAAATTAATAAATTTTCATAAAATCGTCAAAGCTATGACCCGAGTCTTCTGCGCTCGATGTTTGTTTGGATACTATTCGTAAAAGTCCAATATGGCTTTCACCGTCAAATACTTCCTTGAGTTCGATATTTGGCAACCGTGATGTTTAAAGTTTAACAGATCTTAAACGGCCGCCTTAACAGGAAACCGCTACATCGATGAGTCGAGTATCCACCGAAGGTACATTCGTGTTAGAAAATCACGGTGTTACTAAAAATAATTTTTATAAAAAGTGACGGTCCCTTAAACGGCTTAAACGTATTAACCTAGACGGCTCAACGTTTGTTACCCCAGTGTCGGACACCGGGAGAATTCCAAAATCAACGTTATATCTCCCCCAACAGCCCCCTAACAAGGCTAACTTTATTACCTGCGCAATGGTGCCCAATCATGCAAAACTGATTTGTACTCGACTTTGACCGAGCTAAACTAAACAGGCGTCGAATCTCGCCGTCCTGAGGGCTCCACCCCCACTCGGGGCGCCATTGAAATTCATCCTGCAAATGGGCAAAAGTGGGCCCCGACCAGATTCCTGCGCCAGACCGCCGCCAATTATACAGACCTACCGAAACCAATTCCGCTTACACCGCAGGGCACGGGCCTGCCGACAGGCTAGACGGTAAATAGAATTATTCCGGCAGTCTAGGCACGGCCACTGCGACACATAAGGTGAATTTCGTTTCAAATTTTCACTCTCGCCGGTACCGCTCCCTCGGTAATACAGAAACGGGCTTTGGCCCTGAAAAGTGTTTATTCGATTTAAGCCGACAACATTTACAGGGTAACAATTTTGTGCGAGCTAAATGTTTAAAATGTCGCAGAATAAAAAATTCATTCGAGGTGAATCATTCAGAATTATTTCCAACATTTCGAGAAAATTAGAATCTCTTACATATTTAAAGTACTTGACTCATATAGGCCAGTGGATTTTCAGTAAATTGTTTTTATAATAAACATATTTTATAAATTTATTATATATATATTATATATTTTGACTGGTGCTAAAATTTCCGGGTGCACTAGAATATTGGAAAATTGTTGACGGGGCAAGTTATACCTAACCGGTGCAACGCGCGTGTATCGCTGGTTAGTATTAGAAGCGCCGCGTCTTTGCAAAATTGAAAATATTAACGCTGTTCAAGTTATTATTGCTGGACTTAACTTAAACTGTTAACATTAATTTATTATTATTATTATAGAACCTATTATTAATTATAAATAGTAAAAGGTGATACTATTGTACTATATTATTTTTATTAATTAATATTCTAGATATTTAATTGTAATTTAAGTGTCCTAGAGTGTTCCATGAGCTTAAATCAATTAAAAATTGTTTATCAATGAAAATAACAATAAAATAGAAGGTGTTCCACTAGAATAGAGTTATAGTTACACATAAAGTGCAATGGAATATACACACAATATTCTATTTTGGTAAGGTTGATGAGAATAACCGGTTCGTGGTTTTCATCCATTTGCTCTTATATCGGTGTAGGTTTTGTAAAGGGGATAGAGGATTGCTAGTGAGAGTTCCCCACCCCCCGCTCTTACATACGGCCTGCTATATGAAGGATAGAAAGCCATAATCCTACTCGGGCAAGAAAACCCCCCCGAGCACTCGGATTACACTTGAGGCCTCTCCCCTTCACCCCCTTTCTCTCGCTCTCTCTTTCTTATCGCGTCCTCCCGGTCCCGAGAACAAATTTTAAAGTTTTACGAGTTCACCCCCTCCCGTCGTCAGCTCTCGCTTTCACCAATATTAGAAAGCGTTTAATATTCGACCCATAAAATTTTTTAGCGATGATGCACATTTAATTCCGGAAAGTGATTCCCCGGACCCCTCCTGTCGGGACGACAAATCTTTTTTTATCACTTTCTAAAATTAAAAAAAAAACTAAATCTTATCCGAACTTGACGACAACACTTCGACTTCGATGTGACCGCGAAAATTTATAATCTTCATTCTAACCAAAGATAACAGGATATTTATAGACGCGAGATGAAAATTAGGCCAAACACCGGTTAAGTATACCGGATATACACAAGATTTCTTCTGTCACAAATTGTTTGTCGTAGGCCCAATAATAAGTATGAATGAAACAAACCAAGATTTAATAAGACCGTGATATCGATCTTATGAGTTTCCGCATATCAGTTTCACTATTACATGTATATTAAATACATATTATATATATGCCCCCACTTCTTCTCCATTCGGCCGCTGATGTCCTACGAAGATTCCAAGATAAAAACCAAAGGCAAGAATGAGCTAACGATGAAGAGGAATAAATAAAGGTTAAAGGACCAATCACCCAGCCAGTGTTGAGAGCAAAACTATTAAGCATCCCAACCAGAAAAGAGAATTAACGTAAAGAAACTTCCAACATTCCCTTCATATTGCTGCTTATTAGATTTGCATACAGTTTTTCAGCTCCTCACTCAAGAAGTTAAAGCGGTGATGGAACCGATGGTAAGTGTTCCGAAACGTCGGAAGCTGAATTTTTACACGAACGTGAAGATATAGAAGTGGCCGACAATATTACCTTCGTGGTACAATATCAAGGGGATACAAGAAAAAAACGAAGAAGAAGAAGAAGAAGAAGAAGTATTCATAATTCAAGGAATACACTGTCGATATTCAGGCAGCGGTTTTAATAATGTTGGTTGGGACAAGAACACACGCATTACGTATTCGCCGGTTTCCCGGTTAGGCGCGGCTCGGTTACTCGGTTTTGTGCACGTGGAGGCCGACGGCCATAAATTACCGGGATATCAAGTGGGACGGCGGGGGAGGGTCATGGCCCTTGGCGTCGTGGCCGGGTCCAGAGTTTTGCACTCCGGCTGGAGCCAATTTAGTTGGCAACAACGTTCTGAACGTTCCCAGAGACGGATGAATAAAATTAAAGCGGGAGAATAATGTATATATATATATATATATATATATATATATATATATATCGAGAGAGAGAGAGAGAGAAAATAAAACTGCTTCAAAAAAACAAGAAAAAACTTGGCTTCAATTTTCCACTAGAGAATATTACACGCCGGATTCAATCCGGCACGTTCATTTTTCAGAGCCCGTCAAGACCGAATACACTACCGGAATTAAACGCGAGCGGGAATTAATAATAGCGAACTTTTATTTAAAACAGTTATTTACAATCAACTACCGGACGGACTATTTATTTCCAACTTCCTTGAAGATCGCTTAAGGAGGTGTCGCCAGAATTAATTTTCCCAATGAAGCGCTAATTAATACAGAACAAGAGTTGGAGGAGTGTAAATTGCAATTAACGCCGGGTAAATATGAGCGCAATTAATGAAATCTTATCGAGTCCGTCTGTGGCTGAGGCCCGTGTAACTAGCGGCCGGTTACAAATTGCCCCGATCATTTGCATTCGCGTGCCAACCACCGGTAATGCGGTACGTCGGCGCGAACCGGTAATTTATGAGACGGCGGTGGGTTCGGTGGAAAAAACTCACGACGAAAACCAGTCTATATATGGATGGTTCTCTTGGACAATCAGATCTAGCGGTTATATAACTCTGAAGTTCACCGAATTATTTTTACTGGGCGCAGTAAATTTACGAATGAATGAGGAATTGTAATAGAAGACGCGTTGTGTTGAAAACAATAAAGTACGCGGATAATTCTGTTGATGGTAGCAATTTTTCAGCGATTATCAGAAGAGCTGCGGGTCGATAGAGTTGGCCCGATACGAGGGCCGATATCGTTGGACGTTGGACCGCACACAAATACAGATTGGAGATAATTGGGCGGCTTCGCTTTATGAAAAATCTATAAGCATTTTATAAAGGGCGCACGACACGCGACACCATTCACCGCGTAATAATACAAATTGCCCGCAGAATGCGGTAGAAAAAACTCTGTTGTCCAGAGTACCTGTTTTCCGGTCTGCGAGGGGTTGGAATACCGTATATTTCGTGTATTTCTGTCTCCTCTCACAGGTTTCGGTCTTTTGCTAGACCCGTCTAGCACAAGACCAGACCTGCATCTTAGAAGTAATATCAATGTTATCAGTACCACCCGGGTTATGGGTTAACCACTATACAGGTGACTTCGGTAGACAAAGGATAATTGAAGAGCAATTCCGAATCGAGAATTATGATCAACATTGTCAAAAGGGTGGAAAAGTACTAATTTACGGCGCATTTCTTGCAAAGATAACGGAAAGAGGGATAGAGGTGAAGGAGGGAGAGGGAGAGAGGGAGGGAGGCCTATTTGACAGAAGGTTTATTGAGCCGGAGTGGAACTGTTGAATAGGGTTCTAACGAAGGGCGCATGTCGAGTGTCCCGCTACTCGAGGGGGTAGAGAGGGGTTGGAGGTGGGGGAGGGGTGGGTGCTACTCAATCTAACGCGGCCACGGGCACCTACACCCCAATAATATTTGCCTAATAGCTCACACCCGACTTATGTTCACTCGGAGAAGTTATTTTCCGAACCGACGACAATCAGGTCTCACACTTCAAGTTACACGCGTTATTCGTATAAGGTACAAGAAACTCAATATTGTTTTTAATTTATTGTACAATCAAACTATAGTTATACGTACGATTGCTGAAAGTATTTTTTTTATATCGTTTGTTTCCGACGCTAAAGAAGCCACTCAGGATGGTGCGACGGGAATGAAACTTTAAGAACCGGGATATGTTGTAACGGTTTCGGACGATGAAACCGACCCGTTGTGATCGGATTTAAAGCGTATTTCAACAAGTAATACGGCCTCGCCAGTTAATAATTACAGACAGAAATGCCTAATCCCGCGATTAAAATCTAGACCGTTTTCACCGGAAATTGGGTTAAGAGGATCCGGCAAATAATAATAAAATATGCACGACTCTTTATACCCGTTGTTCCACGGGGCGAGAGATGAACAACGGCGCCGGGGGATACTAAACTTGATTAACTGGCGTGCGCTGCCGGTTAGCCGCACAGCAACGCCGTTTTCCCCATTACCCGGCTCAACATCTTACATATGCATGTCCGCCCGGCGTACCTTAACGGACGTTTACAGGCCGTTACATGAATCTATAACAATAATTTCAGCCACTCCTGGATTAAGATATTTCCCTTCCCTCGGGAATTTAAAGAGGGCGGCGTTTGGGACAAAATTCCTATACCAATACAAAATCCGAAAAACGATAAAAACGAGGTAAAAATAATTATGAATTAAAACATTATTGTACAAGTTATCGTTGAAAAGTTATGACTGCACTTAATAAACGTTACACGAAGAAATGGACATGATTATTGAGTATATTTTCATTAATCGAATTTCTCCACGAACATAATTTGCATTCGCGTGCCCGTTGACGAGATTGAATGAGTTCGTAAAATATAAAATTCCCCCCCAGGAATATAACAGCTTACTGTATTAAATCACAATTACTGCGGTTATACACAACATATTTATCGGGAAGAAAACAGTAAGAGATACATTAATGCTTTACAAAACCACTGCAGAGAAACTTAACTTTATTGTGCTAAAGAGTGTACTTTTTAATTCCTTAACTAAATGAGAATATGAAGTAAGGAAAAACAGTAAGTTTTGCTTAATAAAGTTCTGACTTCATTAATTCAACATGTTGCCGCGTCGTTTCCCCTCTTCAGTCGATACCAAACTATAAAACTAAAACTACGTGTATAAAAGTATCAGAAATGTATTTTTACGTGTAACTCTAGACACAGTAGCTAAAATAGAAAATCATTTTATTCGTTCCATTCTGTTTCTGGCGCATCCTAGAGGCTTTGGCCTACGGTAACTAATCAATTCCTGAATTCTAAAGGACCAGAAATTCAGAAAAAGTAAATGAACAATGCTACTTCTGGATATGATCAATCTCGGACAGGATATTGAAGTATGTACTGCTAACGCCTCAGTAACTGTGAAAGGTTTTGTTTAGCGTTATAGGCTGGAGGGAGAGAGGTAGGGATTGAGAGGGGGAGAGGGCGAGAAACGCCCCGGGGCGGGGGTCAGCAGCTCCTAAAACTTAAAGAATGAAACTAAATAACGGAGTAATTATAAACTCGGGGAAAGCTTTTAAAAGAGCAGTCCTAAAACTAAATAGGGGCCCGCTGAGAAGGGTCGTCCTAATTATGGCCAGTGCCCCACCGATATAACAGCTCCAAGTGGTGGCAAATAATGACCGGAGATACGTTTTATTTACTCGTCATGATTTACTCGAATTAAATACTCACAACAAGGATAGTTTCTTTTAATTAATTCCCTTTTCTGTTTGGGACTTTAATACTGAATTCTGAACTAATTCTTTCCTCTTCACCCTGTGATTCGAACCTTCGAACTTTGGGTTGCCATTCCACGTTTCCCGGAAAAGCGCACTGCGTGTGCTGATAAAGCATCGCTTTCATACGTTTTTATAAAAGTCTTTACACACCTCTGGCACAGGGCCCGACAATACATTTGGCGAACAAGGTGCAAAAACACGGGCCATCAATCTCGGCCGGTTCGATACCGAACCCGGGGGCGGGGGGAAATGCCGACGGAAAAACCTATTTATTTGAAAGCAATTGTCGTCGAATTAAACATGGCGCTCACGACCCCCAGCGAACGCTGTTGGCCCTTAAACAAGCCACGAAATCCTCTCGGCAAAATAAATTTAACGCTCCGGATTAAATAGGACCTAGCCCGACCAATAAATCAGACAACGGTTATTTGTCATTCTCAACCCCCCGAGTGCCAAGTGTTTTTACTTCTTTTTTTTTTGGGGGGGAGCTGTATTCCCTCTTTTTTGGGGGTCAAACGCGCCCCCGAAAACCAAACAAACCGGGCCTATTCGTCAATCGATTAAGGACGGGAAACGAACTCGCAGTATATTTACCCGCCCCGACCAAAATGGAGCGGATTAAACGTCGAAAGGACGATATACGCACTGTGAAACTCCTTTTCCGTTACGGTAAAACCAGCGAATGTATCACTTTTATATAATTAAGTATGATTATATTTTGTGTCAAATTCGTGCTTGGCGTATGTAAAATGGTAAAATCGTAGTTGACGAACCATGGAGTTTCCACCACTTCTACATCGAGTTTAACCCCACATATCCCTAATGAATTGTCCCTGCACTCCTCAATAATAATAACCCCTTAACAACAGACCGATTATACATCGATACATCGGCTGCGTTATTTTATATTGCAATATGGCGGATATGATATATCCACGGGGGAAAATATATCGATATATTATAGCGGACGATAGTGAACCCCCTTTTGTAGCCTACACCGAGCCAGGAACCTGAGAGGTTATTGCGCGCCCATGTAATTTCTGCCAACGGCCACGGTCGGGGGTGTTGGGTTAGAGGAAGGTGGCGGTGATTGCCTCGACAGCCGACAATGGGGCCCCCATTACAGTTGAAATCTGATTGAAACCGGGCATTTCAATTTAAATGGTCGCCAACTCCACAAGTCAGCCAGGGTGATCGCCCCAGGGACTAACTTGGCGAACGCACGTTCCTCTCTCTCTCTCTCTCTCTCTCTCTCTCTCTCTCTCTCTCTCCCTCCCTCCCCTCTCTCTCTCTCCCTCTCCCTCTCTCCTCTCTCTCTCTCTCTCTCTCTCTCTCTCTCTCTCTCTCTCTCTCTCTCTCTCGTCTTTGCAACAAACTTTGAACAAAATACGACACAGCCGCCCAAAAAACGAGTGTAAACCCGCAATTTAATTTGCGCCTCTCTCGCCCTTAAATGCAATAACGTACTTTTACGACGGGGGGGGGAAACTCATTTTTCTTTTTGTTCTCTATATCCGGTCCATTCGACAAACAGAACGGAAAATAAATTCCGATTAAAATACACAGACGGCTAATGAAATTACGCTGACAGAGGAAAATCCGGGCCACAAATTTACGCGAATTAAACAACGCGAATTATTCCCAATATAATTGCTACTTCCCTTTCAAAACACAGTTCGTGCAATAAAATTCTATTGAATTCTGTTAACAGAATTACAGGTTATCTTGCTTCCAAAAAAAAAAATTCTTACCAATGTGTGAGACCTAGTGCCATCATGACGGCAAGATATAGAAATAGTTACAAATTAGAAACAGTTTCTCTTTAAATATCGTAGATACGAATATTAGGACTACATATACTTTTCTTTTCTGCACAATGTTTGTACAGTAATCGGGAAACATACAAATGTAAAAATCAGAGAATATTTATTAAAATCGCGCGCTTCTAGAAACAGTATGAGGTATGATCGCACATCAATTTCTAACGAAATGATGCGGGTTGACGTAGAATATGGGACATCGCAGAGGTATACGCAGACCAAGTGCGGGGGGAGGGGGGGGTGAAAACCGGGTCCGGCTTTGAGTTGGAGGCGACCACTTGTTGATTGATTCTCCCAGACACAATCCAACATCCCGCCTAATTGACCTACATCCCTCACACGCTCTCCCTCCCTCTCTCTCTCTCTCTCTCTCTCACATACACACGAAGCGTACATACTCCCCTATCGGAGTTCTTCATTAATTGAACCGGACGTAACTTAATCAGTCCAATTTATAAATGACGAACGCCTTTCAGCCCGTTTGTAAAAGGATAAAACTTCGTAACGGACCTACAAATCAATGCATCACTCAATTCTCTTGGGATCAAATGTTAACATATTTTTTCCTTGTTATTCATTGCAATATTAACCGATTCTACATGTTTAAAAGTGCTGAAGTCATTTTGCCCACAATAACCCAGTGTTTCGCAATACACCAGAAGGTTCCCGGAATTTAGGTCACCACCCTTATGAACCGCGTTTATGAATACATCTCTTGAACGACCTGGGGGTCGGACGGGCGGTAGGTGAGCCCTCGTACACCCCCGGAATAAAGAAGAGCAGGTGTGTGCAATAATGGGGTCGAATTCTACCCTAGAACGGGTGTAGGGGTTGGTGGGGGGAGGGGGGCGGTGAGTTACGCTCATATCACAGAAGTGCGTATATAGTCGGGCCCGAGACGTTTCATACATTATTTACGACGGTACCCCAGCCTTTATTTTACCCCAATTCCACCCTACAACGTTTTAAAAGCCCCGAGGTATATGCAATTCGTGGAGGATCGATCCTTTCGTTAGTTCGCCTGAGCCGGCGAATACCCCTCGCTTTGATGCTATTTTAACCGATCTCCAGGGATCGATACCCAATCCGGCCGATTAATTAAGAGTACAAGGGGGATTTAACATAAAGGAGATTACCACGACCTGATAATCTGCCCTCAAAAGTACAAGATCCCATTTGCGGATGTATCATCAAATCGGAATCACACTATAGCTTCGCTTATTCGACAGACGGCATCAAAGTCCGGAGTGGGATCATATAATCCGATGAAATGCGGTAGAATACGTCCACCCTTTGATATTCCCGGTTGGACTATATTATACTTACAATCATGCAGGTAAGTCAGGTCCGTTAATCAAATCCCCCCACCAGTGACGGGATCGAGAAAAGCTTCGATATAAAATATCGATCCCTCTCGGCGACGTTATATCGGACGGTAATCGTCAGAAAAATACAGCTCAGTACGGATCTTGGTTAGGGGAGGAAATCGATGAGCTCCAACCTTTCACGGGATTGAAGGGGTGCTGTAGGTGGGGCAACCGTTTGGGCTTCCCCCTAAATCTAGATCACGCAACCTTCTATCACCAAACCCACCCCCCTCCACCATACCCCCCAACAACAAAGTAATGCGATACGGCCCATATCCATATCATATCGGCCCCGACATGAGTAGCTCGAACCGCCGAATTATTACCTGGGCCTTGGCCTTTTTCCAAAGTATTTATCGTTCTCCATAAACCAATAAAATGTTACTACAGTATTGATTTTAAAGAAGAAATATTGACTACACAATATCAGCCGGTCCATGACTAGTGTGTTTCAATAATGATCACGCGTTTTACCGCCTAACGTCCCTAGTAAACTGTTGGGACTTTGGTAATTATATCACAGAAACTGAATTATTTTGTACAGTTTGAAATATAAAAGATAATTTGGAATGTGGTTAGGCGTGAGGACAAAATAACATTGTCCTTGAATAAATCAAGGTTTAAATCATAGGTGGAAATCACCGATAAGCCGACTAACCAAATTATTTATAATAAGTTTTTAGTTGCTCAGCAAGAAATGGTAATCGCGTGACGTCCCCGACCGAAGAATCGACAGACAATCGGAAAACGGAAGTGGTCGTGATCGACCCCTACCGCCAACCCTTGAGGTAGACAAACTTCCAAAATGAATTTCCCGCATTATGGAAAAAGTTGGTGGGTAGAAAGCGAAGCGGGGATGGGAGGGGTGGATGGAGGTTAAGTCGTCGATACGCGGCGCCACATACTCGGAAATATGAGCCGGGAAACATTTCAATTTTCAATGCTCCAAGAGTGATATCCACCCCAACCACCGCCCGCACAGGGTGATATATTAATGAAGGCATTAGGCGGGCACTGTAAGGCGGAGCGTAGAGGCGGGTTTAATCAATGTTGAAATTCAGCAGAAACGTCCGAAGGGGTTGTAATTACGTTAGAGACTTCAGTACACACACGCACACACACACACACACACACACACACACCCCGCTCCCGCCCATAGAATGTCTTAGACGAACATCGCAAATCAAAACCCGAAGACAACTTGCTATTAACGTACCACCGCCTTCAACGCGCGAACACGTTATGTGCTAAAGAAAATGAGAGTTGAGATAATACGTATATAAGTCAGGTAAGTTCTGGAAGAAGGGTTTAATGACTGAGATAATAACGCAGAAATATGCATCGGAGCACGACTGTAGACTAAACTAACCAGAGTATTGTCTAAGACTTTCGTTTATTCTATTAACGTTCTATATCCTTATTATATGATGGGGGAGAGGGAGATGGCTAAGTGCACGTGTTCCGCGGGTCTCGTTAATACCCTCTTTGACGGTCTCGACAGAAAAGGTGAATTTCCTAGTAGGGGTATCCTGTGCTCTACCAGACGGGTTCCTTTCGTCCTTTGGTCGCTTACGAATTTATAAATATGTTTTTCACAATAAAGCTTCATCCGTAGAAAAATGATCGATTGCACTCAAGAAAGCGTGGGCGTTAAGCACGAAGTTACACATTTGCACATTTTAAAAGTTTCAAACACAATTCGTTTTTCAGTAAAAATATCGCAACAAGTCCAACGAATATTAGCTAATGATATGCGTACAAGCAAATAATTAGGACTGATTAAGTGCAGTGGCCGATTAAGCGATGTCCCATTAGAGTTACCTTATTGTAGATCAATTTCAATTCAATGTTTATTCAAATAAACGAGGTGGTGGATGCGGGGGAGGCACATGAGAGATTAGCCGTAACACATGGGCTCTGTACAATAATGGTAAATGGCTGGCACATTATCGGTTAAATATATTACGTCACGAAGGTATTTCCCCCTCCCCCCTCGCCCCCACAGCGGCACACAATATCTCTGGACAATAAATCAGAACGAATCCGGGCCAACAATGGGCCGTTCGGGCTCATAACAGGCCCCTATCGATCACACATCGCTTCGGCCTATCTTGTCCTACCGATAATAAATAAACAAAACGCGATATCGAGATCACGCGGCGGTTTATTAAACTGAAAACGTTTAACGCTCGGATATATAATTGTTTTATTTTGGAGAGAGAGAGAGAGCACAGCGTTTGGATTATCGATTTAGGAGCGATTGAAATCGTACTGGGCGAATCGGTGAAACGTTAAACGGCCATTCCCCTATGCCTAGGGAAATATTCGAGGACAAACAGAATTTAATACATTGTAAATTTAAACTCCCAACAAGATTTCATATTTTTAGACTACTGCTACGGTACAATTTGGCTGGTTTCGGCTGCTTCGGCCGCCGGGTAGGGGTGGGTTTTTCTCCCCGCGAACCTACTCCAGGCACACTTTTCCCCGTTTCCGAACAAACAAACCGCCCAAAACGCAGGAAAACAACAAGAAGAAAATCGTATACAATTCAGGCTACACTGTCAGGACGCTTCAACGGAACACAAAACGCTACCGAGTTCGGCAAGGGGCCGAAAAGTACAGAGCGAACGGTAATGCTCTGAAACATCGCAGTCTCAATACCTCTTGCTACTCTCATATAATATACTGTCAGTTTCTACTGAAGACAACAAAAACTACAAAAATCGTGGTATTTCAAATCCTCGCCGCCAAAATAAGATAATACCGTAAATGGTATTATAGTCTAAAAAAGTGTAGTGTTCTAAATATTTGACGGCGGGAACTATAGACAGCGGAACGGCGGGGGGGGCGCGAACAATGGGGACAAATGCGAAAAATGTACGGCCATAATATTTAGGGCGGGCCCAGTTCGTTATTTGAGCAGGAAACGCGCCAGAGGGACCGCCGGCGGGGCTTGAACAATGCCCGGCCATTAATTGAGAGCGCGACCTCGGTTTCATCCCTTATATCATTTTTTTTTTTATATTTTCATCCCTCCCTCCCGCAAGCCTCCCTCTCCTTTTAACGAACAGGGCACGCACTCATTACGCCGTTCCGATTCTCCACATTGTTTTTGCGCCCACTGCGGGGGCTTGTGGGTGGGAAGGGGCTTTCTATTGTACGTATTGTGGAGTAGACGTGAAGATTCACAACAATCGTATTTGAGGTTGAACACGGGACAAAAGAAGAATTACGGCGCTAATGCGTACGGACAATAAAGATCAGGAGCGGAAAAGACCGGGAGGGGTAAAGCCCCGTAATCGTACAAATTTACATACGGAGGAAACAACTAAAGGATAAACGTGCAACAACTCCAGACGTGTATACGACTATAATTGTATACAAATATAGCTTATATTATTTAAACATAAATAATATTTAAGAATGTAATAAATAAATTAAAATGTAAGCTTATGAACGGCTTGTGTTGTGTGCTATACTGTCCCCAGTTACAAACTAACTAAAGTCCGAGACATACGTGCGGATTTGAATATCAATTTAATATCAATATAAAAAATACGTGAACTCGAATTTCTATATTTTTCTTAACAATAAACGAACAATCGAAGGCCAAACGAGACGCAATATACAACGCCGGGTGTGATATTTACTAATAGTCAAAACTCGAATAAAGCCAAGCACGCATTAAAAATTTAAAACTCAATCCCCTTCTAGATTTGAAGTGGGAGCGAAGCATTGCAGAGTAAATCTGGAATCCACTTTTATAGATCCAAAGACGTGAACAGATTGCAAGGAAAGGACATTATACAATATTGGGTCCCTAAGGGTTACTGAGAAACAGAACTGGAGAGGGTCAGGCACTCAGTTCCGTAATTCACTCACAGAATTACTTAATTTGTTAAATATTCATCCGAAATGTATTGCGCACGGCCTCATAAAAATTGATGAAATTCTGTCAGGCATTTTCGTTTTGTTGAATCGGCCCCAGTTTCCACGGAAACCCATCGGGTTCATAATGTTGATGGAAATGTTACCGCAGTAAAACCCAAAAGAAATTTCCCCGAATGACTAATTTATTAAATACTTTCAAAAAAGTCATACGCCGAATTGTAATAGGGAAGACCGTAGATTTCGTGTTTCTGTCTCCTCTCGCTGGTTTGGTCTTTTGCTAGACCGGTTTCGGCTGCTCGCCATCTTCAGTAGCGCTGTTAGTCACTTTTGGCACTTCGGATGTTTTTTTGGGCATCCGCCCTGCACTGTCACTGTCACTTATACTGTGGTGGTTGTAGTGTTTAATGCGCTACTAGTTTCAATGGTACGGCGTACCCAATACTAGCCCGCAACACAGGTCTGTCTTACATTTTAGTATCAGCGCCGTACAGTGCAAGTGACACTGATAGTGCAGTGAGAATGCCCAAATAACATCCAACGTGCCAAAGTGACTAACACCGCTACTGAGGATGGCGAGCGGACGAAACCGGTCTAGTAAAGACCGAACCGGCGAGAGGAGACAGAAACACACGAAATCTACGGTATTCCAACCCCTCGCAGACCACAAAACAGGTATTTTAAAATAATAGGGAAGTTTGAACAAAAAATTATAAAACCCAAAACGCGTTCTTCTGAGAATTGATAATCGAACCTCGAAATTAGAAACTGTGGAAAGCGAATATTTTTTTTTTTCAAGAACAGCAGTAATTAATTTCAACGCAAATTCCCGAATAATCGGAGGCAATCAAAAATATCGAGGGCCGAATGTGGGTCGGGGGGGGGGGGCAAATGAAATTAAGCCCCGAATAACTCGAATATTAATCCGACGACAGAATCGGAAATAAGCGGGGAAGGAAGAAATGTAAGACAGAAGGAGGAGGAGGTGGCGAGAATTCGTCAAATTAATAGGAACATTCCTCAAGTCGTGACTTCGAATATCGGCCCACTTCCCTAGCCCAACTTTATTATTAATCTTGAAATCTTTCACCAACAATTCAAAAAATATCATCGAGATCCGGGGCATTGCTGCCAGCTCTTAATAAAATAGAAAAGAAAACTAGGATTAAAACTCGTATATTGACAAACTCCACTTTTGTATATTGTTGAATCGGTCAATTTTTTATTCTCCGGATTCTGTACTTTCCGCCCGCTAGGTTATTGCACAATGTTGCACAATGTTCCGGTCTGCCGAGTAGAAAATGTCCGCGTTTACCGCCCGAGTTCTCTCGCACAATGCATCCCTTCGACTGTTATAATTACTGGGTAATGTAAACCCGGAAACATTATACGTTATTTCCGACGGCGCGGGGGGGGGTTGGAGAGGGAGCGTTTTGGTGGACGGGTTGATCCGAATTCGAGGTAACTGTGAACGGGGAACGGACTTGGGGGTTGCGGTTTAATAGCAAAAGGATACAGGGATGCCGGCAGGAAGATTAAACAATAGAAGAAGCGCTTTGCAGTTGGGCACAATGGAGAACCCCCGGCAGGGATTAATGTCTTCTCCTCCCCAACCCCTTCAACAAAAACGAGCACCAGACTGTAACAATTCTGAGGGAAACTATTTTCTATACTCCTTCCCTATTTTCCCTTTTCCATATTCTCCAGAATATTTCCCTCGTACACGAAACGTAACAACGCACGAATATGTGCAACATGCACGGGACGGATCTGAGCTGTACACGAACTGGTAACATCGTGAATGTACATAACACAATGGTAGAAGAGATCGGAAACGTGATACGAATTCGATCTCGTGTTTATATCAGTGAAACGACAACAAAACGTAAAATTGTCACCAACTTCCGGTGGGAAGAACTTGGGATTTTCCGGCTAGACAAGGACTTTTCCCGTGTTTGGAACCAGCCGAACAGGAAGGGTTGACCTTTTCACCCGAGGGCAGTTCGGCGTATTGTCTGCTACAGAAGTTTCCGAACTCTTACCGATTCAATCATCAGGGTCCGACCAAATAGAACATCAACACTCTCTATAAACCTCCACTTACGCTGTATCCAATATCCAATATATTGAAAGGAATTTATAGATAATACACACGTCTAAGGAATATTATATGGATAAGAGAATTTGTCGCTGTATATTGGACAAGTTGGCAGAGAAGTTTGGGCCGAAAATAAAATATAAATTGGCGTATATTTGACGGATCGCTCGGGGCAGTTCATAACTTTCACGGCGAAATGCGGGCAAAACCGGATGAGGACTCGAGAGGGGAGGGGAAGAGAAAATCCCGGGTTTACGGTAAAAGGAAAACAAGAGATGGAAAAAGAGAGAGAGAGAGAGAGAGAGAGGCGATTGAAGAAACGGAAGGTAGAAAAGAGAGAAAAATGCCGATAACTCGGGGGTCGACCAAACAATCGGATTAGAGGAGTCATCCTTCCTGTCTCCGGGAGACGTCCAACGGGCTGATAAAATTACAGCGCCATCTGACACAACCCGTAACCGACACGTACCGGTCACAAAATACACCCGACGACGTACAGGGGATGTACCGAAGATATCGAGGGGTAAACCGCACGATCATCGCAATTAGGTCAGAATTAAAGAGAGATTCCGTATAGAAATAGTGGAAGCAATTTACCTCCACGGGGAGAGTCCTAGGTTTAGGGTTTAATCGCTCTACACGAAACGCCGCTAAACTTCTTCCGCCCCAGTTCATAAATTAACATCTGGGAAGGATCAACGTCCCCGGGGTGTGATGGGACGGGGGGGGGGAGAGGAGGAACTTCAAATAGGATTATGAACCCGCCTGAATATCAATTGAGCTTCCGACAGCGGAGAGAAGGGATAAGGTGTTTAATACAGAAAGGATATAACAGAATTGATAACCGGTGAGAAAAGCTCCTTACAGAATCTAACGAAAATTGTACTTTCAACGAACAAAATTTAAGTTTGTATAATATACAGCAATTTATTGCCTAAATATATGAAATTTATTAAACATAATATTCCACCGATCGTTACTCAAAGCCCGTTATCCAGCCTTGAAGTATTAATAAAAATTTTCTCAAATTTCAATATATTTATAAAATAAAATATTATCAGTTCCTGAATATGAAGAATAAACTCGCACTCAATATAATTCAGAATTAAATCGAAAAATTCCAGAAAACAGCGTACGAAATATATTCGGGCATCCATTTCTTTTATACATGCCCAATTTTTAATTTTGAAAAGCTCTCGAGTTATATCATGCCATGATTCTTGGGAATTTGCCAAAAAGTAAATAAACCTCGGTAGCATACTTCGTGCAATACTGTCCAGTGTTGGCACTATAGATACTGACGGAAAGCTAGCGTCAACAGGGAAGGGAAGAACAAGGAGGCATTATGTTAAGAGTGATTTGGGGCCACAGGAGTAAGTGGCGGGCTTCCCAATCCTTTTTCCGGCCAGAAACGCGACACGAATACTTTTCGGGGACTTTACCTCTAAAGTAAAAAAAAAGTACCCCCCCCCTCCACCATATGGCCCCACTACTGAAACCGGTCTGGTCCGATAACCTCGGGAAAATCGACCACTGAACGGCTCTACCCGTCTTTATGAAAGTGCCCCACCGCGCTCCGGTATAATTAAGCAATTACCCGGCCTCTCGGTGTCCAGAAGGGGTGGCGGGGGGGGTCTGGAAATTGGGGAAAAGAGAGAATTACGGAAGCGGAAGGAGAGGCCTGCAGAATTTCGGCAACCGCTGCTGTAATTAGTGGAGACCGGGAAGGAGCGAGGGAGGGATGGAGAGAGGGAGGGAGGGAGAATCTTTCGAGGGGAAGGTAAGGTAGGACGGGGAGCGGTAGACACGCCCCCTAACCCTCCACCAACGTTTAATTAACTTAATTAATTGCCCGTAATAAGTCCCCTGTGTTTCACTCCGTGTGCTGCACATGTGTGCCTCTTCTGTGTGTGTGTGTGTGTGTGTGTGTTGTTGACCTGTCCCCTCACTATCACTCCCTCCCTCTCACCCTCCCTCCCTCTCTCAAGATAGAGCCGCCCCCGACACACCGGGGGGCGGGAGGGACGCACATACCGCCCCTCCTGTTATTATACGGGGTGGGGGGGGGGCTGTCGTCGGGGCCCGAATTAGCGTACATCGCTCAATTTCATTCATCCGCACGTTTCGCGGCGTTTACCCCCTTCCTCGCCCCCAACATAAGTTATTGAAAATTGAATGGCACGTCGGAAACTAACACTAAACGACTCGATACGAAAGAAGCCCTATAATGATACAACAGAATTCAAAATTCTACACAAATAGCCCTACTGATATTGGTAATACGGTGATGTACACCAAAACCACCTTCAATTATAGGCACAAAATGACCGGACATATTCTATTTTACATTATTTATTGGTCTACGCATCACACTTCATTAAATTGTCAGGCTTCGTATGTTGTAGCATAAAAGGCGAACGTTGTATAATTTTTTTCAAAATTAGGAATCGTCATAAAAAGTATGTATTTATACGTATTTGATACTACTATTGCGAGAATTATCATTGAATTGTCATTCTTTTTACATGCGCTTTGTTCATATAATAGAGGAGCAGTTGTGTAATTTTGTACGTGTACAGGGGTCGGAATCGGGAGTCGTCAAATAAATTAGCATTTTCACAATGCGCAAATCACAATTTATAGACATATAAAGCGTTGCGAAAGGTGACGAGGCTCGGAGGCGCGATTACAATGGGCGATCGAGGAGCGGCGGTCTAATTTTTAAAATTGAGCACGAACGGATGGAGATTTCCATTGTCGGGGAACCTGAAAGGAGTTGGGTGTTGGCGTCAAGATTGGAATGAGTATTGGCAGCGGCGCCAACCGATAAAGGGAGGCGGCCTTGAGCGATATATTTGCGGCCGTGAGACGACGTCTGTGACCAAGAATCGGGAGAATATTCCTCGGATGATGCTGCCCCCCCCCCCACAGGTCTTTCCGGCGGGTCGATACATCTGCATCCTTCCCCTCTCGCTCTATCGCACACACACTCAGAGAGAGAAAGAGAAAGGGAGGAGGGAGGAAGGGAGAGAGGGAGGGAGACACACAAACACACACGCACCTATCCTTCTATGGAGCTCTATGTGCCTCCTCTACCTTCTTCCTTCCTTTTATCCTTTTTCCTCTATACCTTCTGCGAGCAACAGCCTCCATATTCGAACAGTCTGCAGGCCATGTTTGAACAGTTGTCTATACAATATATATTTACTTAATATATTAACAGGGTCATTTCATTTATATATATATATATATATATATATATATATATATATATATATATATATATATATATAGGCGGACGACAGTACTTAGGGCCGCTAAGTTCTGAACCTGGTAACTTGAACAACAAACTTTCGATAACAAGACTCGGGTGAACACGTCGGAAGTAACTCAAGTCCCCCTCGAACAATACAATTATCTCGAAGCCGACGGAGGAAAGGAGAGAGCTGCCGTCCTCTCGGCAGCTCTTCGGACGATCCGAATTTGAATAATACGCATTCAAGGCCTGGAGTGGACGGGTTTTATGAGTCTCCGAATATTTGGAAAATCCACTGTAGCTAGGAGGCATAACATTTATTGTTTCCGATTATTTCTGAAGATATCCTTCGTTTGAAAAATGAGAAAGTCTAAAGGATGACATTGTTGCGATTATCCTACATCGAATATATTGGCACGAAAGCGTCATTTACTAACTTGAATTTTGTAACAGTTTTATGGGGGTTGGGGCTTAAGATACACGACTAAGGGGAAGAAAAATGGTAAGCGTCGTTGGTGGACTTACACTGGTGCGGTATGTAGTAGTGGGTGGGGTAGTGTTGGGGGTTGTGCTGGTGGTGGGCGTAGTAGGGTTCATCGGTGTCGCGGCGGTGGTGGTGGTGGTGGTGATGGTGGTGGTGGTGGGGGTTGTAGTAGTACTCTTCGGGGTCGTAGTAGTCGAGCGCAGCCGGGGAGTGCGAACGGCCGTGCCTGGAGGGTCCCGGCAGCTCCTCGTAGGCTGAGTACTCCGAGGAGGGGTAGTGGTGGCCGCCGCCCCCGTGGCTGTGGTGCCTGTGGTGGTGCCCGTGGCCGTGGTGCCTGTGGTGCCTGCCGACACCCCTGTCCTCCTCCGCCCCCGACATTACTTTCACTCGGTTTTACAATTCAAACACTGTCCATCCGTCCGTAAGATACACTCGAGTACGAAGATTCCGACCTCCCGGAAGGATTGGAACTCTGTACGAAGAAGATTCGGTCGCGAAAAAAGAAAAATTAAGACTTCGCAATAAGTTCCTAATCGCGTCATCCGAACTTAAGGAAAAAGTACCCGAATAGGACACTATACGGCCTCAAAATCTGGACAACTATAAGAATTGCACTTACACACCAAAGTATAATTAGGGGCTAGCTAAATCTAGGTAGATTTCGTTTCTTTCTCCTCTCGCTGCTTGGTCTTTTGCTAGACCGGTTTCGTCTACTCGCCGTCTTCAGTAGCGGCGTCAGTCACTTTTGGCAATTTGGATGTCTTTTGGGCATCCTCACTGCACTGTCACTATCACTTGTACTGTAAGGCGCTAATACTAAAATGTAAGACAGACCTGTGTTGCGGGCTAGTATTGGGTGCGCCGTACCATTGAAACTAGTAGCGCATTAAACTGAATACACTACAACCGCCAGACTACAAGTGACAGTGACAGTGCTGTGTGGATGCCCTAACAAAAGACCAAACCAGGGAGAGGAGACAGAAACACACGAAATCTACGGTATTCCAACCCCTCGCAGACCACCACAAAACAGGTACGTTAAATTAAATCTAGGGGTTTCCAATTTAAACACTGTCGGGCTAATTGCTAGTGATGGGCCCGTATAACATGGGACCAAATAGATCCCTGGTGTACCCCCAAACAGGTATCTACAATTACCGATTTATGTAACCCCGAAATCGTACTTAGGTATGTAAGTCGGAATTGCGCAGTTAGTGCAGATTCTGTTTACCGGCGATGGTGAGACTCGAATAAATAGTTAAGACAAAAGTACACGGGACAATACTGGAAAAGACCAGTAAGAGTATGAAAATAAAGAGAGGCTCGAACAAAAATAACGAAAGACACCTAAAAAGGGGGTGGAAATAGAAAGGTGATAGGGAGAAAGGTGAGGAACGGAGCGTCAACAGAATGAGAGTACAAGATGGTTATCGCTGGGCGAGTGGCCTACCCGGCGGCCATTACCCCTCCAACCGAGGCCAGATCACAGATTAGAACTCGAACCCAACCCCTCACCGGCAAGATTGAATAGTACGCGAAAACGGCCTTTTCTAAAGAAACAGTTCTATCTCTAACTTCTGTGAAACGGCGCACCGTTCTAAAGGGAACGACGAACACGTCCGAAAATGAAGCGTTAAATAAAACCGGGCTGTTCGTTAAATAAAATACCGACCGTTTCGGTGCCGGAACGATGGTCATTTTAAAAATTATTTCAGAATATCAAAAGTTGGCTACTAATCGTATTTCATCACGTTCCGAGTTCACGATTAACTTCAACAGATGAATAACAATACTTCGACATTCAGCCTAAGGGTAATAGCTTTGAATGAAAGGCGGAAAGACGTTTTTTTCTTATGAACAAATCTACGATAAAACTAAAAAAACGGAGGGTAGCGTTTAAAAGTCAACCGCTTAATAACAGGGTGAATACGAATTCGCGTGATTCGAAGTGGCCAAAAGTGAAATTGAATTTTTCTTTAAACATTTTCCCGTTTCTATTAACCGCAACCTGTTGTACTGTTGCATCCGCCGTGTTTATTACAAACGGGGTAGTTAACGATGTAATAACTTTTTGACGGTTTTAATGACCAAGCGAGACAAGAGTGTCTTTAAGTCGGAACGGGGATAAAAGTGAAGCCAGACTCACACCCAATAAACTATGAAATGTACTTTGGGGGAGGGGGGAGGGGACTTTAACTGTTAATGCGCGTTTATCCACGAGATTTATAGTCGGGAGTTTTATTGCTTCGAGAGGACAACCTCCCTCCCAGGGCTTTCCTCAGTTAAAAGGCCTAAGTGGAATTCAGAACTAACGCCGATGTACTTACAAGATAAACAAGTTGAAGACTGAAGACTTAAGTTTCGTTCCAAGACAGAACGACTTTACTAACTTTCGTACTGAATCTGGGGAAAAATATAACCCCGAAATTCGGACGGTCCGACGTTAAATTGTACGGAATAGGGAAGCTCCATCATCGGCACCTAGTGTGCGGCCAAAACCCGCAAAACCGCCCCAACCACTGCCATAATTACACCCCGAAATTCATTAGCCTAGTGAATATGAGTTGAAATTCCCAATTGAATGTCCGCCACAGGAATTAGAACCGGGAATTCCATTTCGGTTACTCCTTTTCCCCCCTCAAAAACCTGCTCCCTCCCTGCATTGGGCGTTTGTTGGGAAACAATAACGGTCCGTGAATTTCAAACCTTCGAGGACTTCCCATCCATAATTTTTTTTAGAATGAAACAAAATTCTAAATCACACAATCTACTTATTGCACCCTGAAATTCATCGATTAGACGAAACCGGAGATACAGATCCATCGCACTGAAGTAGGTGCGAATGGGACCACGCCCAAGTTGACCCTTTCGTGTTCACAAAATTTCAATCGCGGTTCTTTCGATTTTCCGTTTTTCGCTAGGCGGTTCCGATCATCTTCAGTACGGTACAAGCGTCCCATAACAGAGACGGCTATTGAAGACGGCGAGCAGCCGAAAACGGTAAGGAGCGAGTGGAGACAGCAGTTAAGAATAAAACTTAGAAGCGAAAAACAACTCGAGACGGCGGTTGTTAATAATTGAAACGCGGTTTAGACCCGAGCGGAATACTTCGGGATGAAATGGAACGGCGGGGGAGGCGAAACTCGGCCGAATTAATTGCGCCGTCGGGCTTCAGAAGTCTTGAAAAATGTAATACGAAGAATTCAAATTAGGCCGAACATTCCGAAAATTGCCGGTCCCGTTTCCATTTTGAGTTCGGCCCGGGAAATTCGAAGTATTTCCATTCGGACGTTTCCTTTTTCCAACCCCCCCCCCCCCACCACTCACCTTTCAAACCTCCGGTGAAAAAGCGCCGAGGATCCGAGTCGGATAGCGGGAACGGTAAGGGGTTGAGGATGCCCGAAGGGTGGTTTAAATCCACTACACTCCTCGCCCCGAATCTCGGACGAATCGGAATTGGAAAGAGCGTAAATTATTCTAAATAAATTAGGGCCGGAAGTAAATAAATAGCTGGGTGAATAACTATGTGGCAACCCCTTCTGCAACCGCCCCCTCCTATTTATCTCCTTCCGGTTTCAATTCAATTAAGAACGTGTCAAATATTCAACAATACGGTCGGTATTTTTTCTGTTCTCGGGGCCGCTTAATATTTTCGAGCTGCGATTTAAAATAGGATTGGAATTACTAGAATTCTGTACTGAAAGAAAATGATAACATATTGAAACGTTCGTTCTTGTATCGTCTGTTCAATTCAAATAACAGAAATTATTATTGTAATATCGGCGTTCTTTAAGTTTCTATACTGTTATAATATGCTACTGACAAGCTTCCCGATAGTCAGAATCAAATAAAGAGGGATTCAACATAAAATATCCCAATGGGACAGCCCACTTTCAGATATAGAGAGGACCCCGAGATGATTTAATCTTCGGTCGGACCCTGACGACGGAACCGGTAAGGGGTACGAAACGTCGGAAGCAGACAAAACCCCTAGGGGAAAAGGGCAAGAACCCTTACACTGAGGGCTCGCTCGGGCGGTTTTCAAACGCAGCCGGAATCTCCTGGTAACAGGGGGTCAAGCCCAACTACCCGAAGTTCTCCCTGCGGTATTACGCGGACCCGTCGGAAGTTTTGGGATACCTGTTTGGTGGCCTGAGAGATTTTGGAATAACGCCGTTCATGTGATCGGCTACAGGGGCGGTGGGAGAACGGCCTATTGACAGAAGGCGGAAAACGGTCTAGGAAAAGACCAAACCAAAAACGTGACCAGTGGAGGCAGGATAACCCAAAAGCATCCCATCGTGAGAGCCGTACTACTGAAGATGGCGGCCGGCCGAAATCGGTCTGGCAAAAGACCGAAGCACGAAATAACACAAGAAGGGAGAAGAAGACCCACACGAGAGCTTGCAGGATAAGTAATGGGCCTCTGCCGTATTAGGGCGGCTATAATGCCCGCTCTCAAGCGCCGCTTAATGGGCGAATAAGTTCAACGGGGGGGGGGGGAATTTATTGAGAAAGGTCGGAAAAACAAATCAACCGAGTGGGGGATGATGTCAGGTAGGGCGGTCGCTTTCTGCCCAATCGATAGCCCACCAATTAAACTAATGCCCGGCACACTCGCCCCTCCGACCCTACACCCCCTCGCCACACTGTCCCGCTTTATTAGTGAGAGCCAACCCAGAAATCTCCCGAGAAGAGTGAAAGCGACACTGACGGAACCCTAGTACGGCTACTCCAAAATTGATCAAATCCCAATACACCGAAACGGTTTCTTCTTTAGTAGCGGTTAGCCCACTCGGTTGAAGCCGGTTAAAAGAGCCGTAAGCCAATATTTGAGAATAAGTTTTTCCGCTGAACAGCAAAAAAAAATATTACGGTTTAAATTTAACTTCCGACAAATATAACTTCCGTCACAAGTTATGCTCTCCGGCAAAGTATTCGCGTAATTAACAGGCGGAACGGACGGTGCTTCTGGGCGGAATGAAAGTCGCGGGTAGGGGGGGAAAAAAAATGCTCGGCAAAATAATGCCCACTTCCCCGGCTCCCTCCCTCTCCCTCGCCCTCAAGTTCGCCCGCCCTTTTGTCTCGAGATTTCCCAAAAAGTTATCCAGAAGTTGCTCCCACTACAACAATACAACTTAGGGAAACGTAAGGGGGGGGAGGAAAAGAAAGGGGAAAGAAGAACTTCAGCTGAAACTCCCGCCTCAAAAAAAAAAAAAAATGGAAAACGGAAATAATTGCCCCCGGTTTCAATTAACCCTCTCGGTTTTGCAGTGAAACACCCGAGGAAAGCACCCCAAAATTGTCAAAAAAATTTCGTTTCAGGATTTTTCATGAAATCGTCGCGAACAAGATACGAGTGTAGGTAGCGTCAGCGCGGAATGTATTGTGCCGTGCAAATAGCTGAAAACAGAAATCCAGTCTTAGCGGAAAGTGATACCATAAACACCGGAATGGGAAAAAGATCTAAGAATAAAGAGAAGGGAGGTGAGAGAATATTTCTAAGATAGAAAGAATTCTCTCTACCAAAAAAAACTGTTTTACTTCTGACATTTAAAAAGTTGTAGTCGAATATCGTAAGGAAAATAGAGATGTATCCAATTTCAACTAAGAGGAAAAGATAATTCGACCAATGTAGACTGAAATTCCCAACATTAGATGTAAGAACGTTAGCGTTTAAAATACTACTTAAAAATTTATTTAGTTATACTTAATTATCCAAATTACTTACACCATCGAAAGGAAGTGACAACGTGAATTGAATATGTCAATTAAATAAATAAATTTTTAAAAAAATGAGTGTTACTTGAAACATCAATGTCGCTTATTGTTTTATACAGTTGTGGCAATAAAAAAAGTTTTATATAAATATATATTTATGTATATGCGCGTGTCATTAGTTCTGCACTTATGAACGGTTATATGAAACGATAATAAATTCGTTTAAATAAATTTCTTCCAGTTTAGTAACGAAATAGAGATTCTCTCTCGACCGAAAATGCGACGAAAACATTTGTATGCTTAAAATAAATTGCGGGGGATGAAAAAGCGCGAGGCAAGTGTTCGGATTCTGATTAAACGCTTAATTAATCTTCCTCTCTATCCCTGCCGAGCAAACAAGAAAATGAGAGCGAGCGGGGGCGGTGGGGCTCAATTCCGGCGGGGATGTCTCCAACTGGGGCTTCACTCAGAGATAGGTACATTACCAGAAATTGGGACCTTTTTCTGGTACCCAATAAGCAATGGGAGGCCATTAGGTATAGGGGGGCCCGGACCGGCATCTAGGTATCGGAAAGTTATCTGATCACGGATCCCCCGATCCCAACCGGGGCGAGACGCAATAGCACGTATCCGCCCTCGAATAAGGAAACCTATCGGCCCAACAAAAGGGACGTTATCCAATAACGAATCGGAGTGGGACGCCGTCTCGAGTTATGAATGGAGAAAACCGCAGTGGGAGGGAAATGAGAAAGTGAAATTTTGAAAAGCGTTCATCCGCGGCCCTTATTAGCATGGCCGAAGATAAATTGCAGCCTGCCCCAACTGTAATCTAGTTCTTATTTATCTTCTTCACTGGCACTACACCACAATATCGTGACGGTAAGACGCGTCCCCTTACGTTATAATGGACTCTCTACAAACAAAATACAGAATTATTGTTAAACAAGGTATTTATATACCTGGATAAAATTACCAGCACTAGACGTAAGAACGTTAGTCATTGTCTCGTTGGAACAATTGTATATTTGGAAAAAGGGCCTCTTTGGAAATATTCAAAATTCTCTGTCTCTACAGACTGTCGAAACGTTCTTTCATGGCGAGTTTCTGTTTAAGAGTTTACCTTAAATAGGACGCGTCCGAGATGAAGATTAAAAGTTTACAAAATTCAGGATTATATTTTCATTTACCGGGAAAACAACTACACTAACGAAATTCAATTTGCCCGAGATGTAGGAAAATAGTTTCGCCATTCTATTTTCGAAACGAGCCTGCCCGCGCGCAGTACAGTTTAATTTCGACTCATCGGCCAGAAATACTCATCCGGGCAAAGTCCGTACTGCAATCGAAGCTCGGTAATTGAGCGCCAATTTGGAAATATGTTGTAGCCGTGCGCCGCGGAGTGTATTCGGGCGCCGCAAATATAACCCGATAAACAGATTAGGAACAGGCGTCGGGGGCGGCAATAAAGTTCCGGCCTCGGGAATCAGAAATGCGATTTCGATTTTATATACAGCCCGGGGTCCGGACGCATAACATTCGCTAAGCCCCCAACCCGGACCGGCACCGAATTACCGGGGGCCCAAACTGCCCCAAATTACGCCCAGAACGAATGGAAAAAAATTCACTTTCGGCAAGCGACACATTTCGAGTGGACGCCTAAATCGGAGTAACCCGCAATTCCAAATCCGAATAAACTGTGTATTCGTTCACAGTATAGCCGACCTGCCGGATGAATTCCAACAGCGAAGTAAAAGTGCTGATAGGATGCTTCATCGGCAGGTGCGTAAGTACCCAGTACTGAAGACTGCAAGAAGCCGAAACCGGTCTAGCGTAGGTCATAAAAGTATGGCAGATAATAGCAAGAATGATAGTATAATACTTGTAATAGCCAGATAGTTCGGTATGATTCTATAATGTTAATTCAGAGTCTTGTGCAAACGTTATTAGTGTTCAATGTTCTCGAATCCTTTAGTGGAAATGTATTTTAAAAATTCTGCACACTTTGGATAAAGGAGTAAAAACGCGGTCGGTCTGTTGTGACGCCGGTGGAATTCGAATTTCCAATTATACATCAAAATAACGCCACTGACGTGTGCCCTTCGGGTATAAGCTTTAAATTTGAACCCGCATATCGGCTTTTTTCTAAAAGGTTTAGTCAAAATTGACGAGAGTCATGAAATATTTGATTTGACTTTCAACACGCCAGTGTTGCCATAAATCGATCCGTCTCGGGACGGATATATCCGAACTGATAGGAGTTCGCACAATTTTACACTAATTGCGTATTTTAAAACAGTAATTCCGTCCCCTAAAGTATATTAAATAATTACTTAAAAGTAATAACTATTACAAATATAGTACCGGAGAATATAAGAGAATCTGTGTATATTGATCAAATAAAATCTTTAAGAAGATATTTTGAGATTGAGCAATAGTTAAAAGAAATTTTGTCCAATACCTATTAAGCGGGACGCATCAATTATTAAGGGTGATTACCTCGTTACGAACACGGTTAAAGTTTGAAATTGTTATGGAGGGGCGTGAAACATTCAGGGGCCTCGGATGGATGAATCACAGAATCTATGATTAAGCGAACATCGCGAAATCCAACGCGAATATCCGGCCAAACGTTACTGAAGTAAAACTGAAAAAGGGAGTTTCTATATACAACGTAATTTTTGATAATTCTCGCAGGCCCCTACATAGTCCTTAAAGTAAAACACTATTCTTGAGGCGTCTATAAAAAATAAATCCTTACAGGGAAAAAAGCTACATTATCCACTACCATAAATCGTTACTGATCATTCATTAGATATATACTCGAGAATAATTGGGTTGTTTGATTATGTTCAACCCTATGTCGCAACATAATTTTACGCGGCCAAGAGTCCGCAATGTTTGAATTCGGACTGGACAGACGACAAAAGGAGGTACAGAGACGTAATGCCAGAAAGTGATAGAGCCGAGGGCTTTCGTGCCCTTATCAATGAACGCGGAATCAAAGACTGTATTAGTGTGGAAGGGACAGACGGAGACACCGCCCAAATGGGCAAAGGTGCTCTGCCATACTAATCCAAGGACCAAAGTCCCGACAGAACTAACCGAATTCCAGTTAATTGTCCCCGACCCCGGGCAGGATTAAACAAGCCCCCCCTCCCCCTCAAAAGGGCTAAACTAATCCCCCCGTCCAGTGTACGCAGATAACAGCTGCAGATAAAACTCCGCTGGAACTGAAACGGCCCCTATCGCCCCGATGACAATCCCCCGACCGATAATCCCCTTTTGAAAACCGACACCACAGCAACACTGTTGCCAGGCCGAAAACTAGACCGGTCTCCACAATCCTAATCGGGGCAAATATATCCCGGATAGAAAATACGATTCTCTCCCAACAGACGAGATATAATACGCCAATTCGAAGCTATGCATTTTTTCCGGATTTTGGTTTCGGGAACGGCGCGATTGAATTTCACGATCGTGGGCCGTTTACAACCACAGCGGCGACACCAAAAACGAAATGTCGGCTCAGTTGTGTAATCACCTAATAAAATATTTAGGAGTAATCTTCAATCTTAATTGGGTACGTACAGTCTTCTAGCAACACGAGTTACAAGAATATTTTTCCGATTATTTTGTGAAAATACGAGTATTGATTTCCGCCATGGTTAAATACACAAATTTTCCAAGACCCTATTGTCTAGCTAAGACAAGTGAGTAATCGTACCCTCAAGACGGAACATGCAAAAAGGCACAATGTCGCGTATCTATCTGTTGCGCAAGTATGGAAATTTTAAGATATTGGCTGTAGTTCTGGAGTAATCTAAAGTTTTCAATCATTGCATTATTTCCGTTGCGCCAATATGGAAATTGAAATCGCCTAATTTTCCGTAAGTTTCGCAGAAATCATCCTGTCGAAAGGAAAATTCTCAATACAAGTTTACGCTACCTGCTCGAAGTGTCGATAGGGGGAATAAATTAGAGGCCAAATATTGCGCCTTATTGCCGGACCGGTTGGAAACGGAAGGGTGTCATTAAATAGAGATTAGAAAGCGAAAAAAGGGGAGAAAGAAAAGTAGGTAATAATTGCCTGTAAAGAGTGGGCAAAAGGTGGGAGACGGAATAATCACCTGTTGAAAGGGACACGCCACTTCGATATTAGAACCAAAAGAAAAGAGAAAAAAACGGCCGTCGGTTAATTAGAGGGGCGGAAAAACTATTATAAACGGCACTATTTAAACGGATATTGAAATAAGAGATAGATAGATAGAGTATTGCGCACTAGAGAGCAGGCGGTGGGCGGTTGGGGCGGCTGTGATGTTCTCAGGACGGCGGTCGAGAGGAGACTGGGGGCGGCAGCTATCGGGGGCGGTACCACGCCCCTCCAACCGCCCCACCACCTCAACCTCTCTCTCTCTCACACACACACTCACGCGCCACCCTTGACATTATATTATTTTATTTAAACCCCCTTTTCGGACACCACACCGTTAGAGCCGCGTGAGGTCAATTTCGGAGAACAGCGCTGAAATAATATTATCGATATTCCAAATTATAATTGTGATATAATCGTGGCCCACGTACCAAACCGTACGAAACCGAAATGGACGTACGGCTATCGAACCGAGGGAGAGTTAAACGCCGGGACATATCGAAGAGTACCGCGTAGGTATTTCGGGAAAAGCGAGAGATAAAAAAAAACATTCCTGTACAAAATAAAAAAGAAAACTAAATAATTATGTAATTAAGGAAAACTGAAATTAAAGCAGATTCTATATATATGACATATAATTACGCAGAATGGACGAGGCGGACAAGGGGAAGACGTAGAAATACCAGCGAAAAACGCACTGCAGAACTGACCCATAGATAAAAGACATTTTATAGGGGTTTTAAGTAAAAAGGACAACACAGTCATCGATTCGAAACCCGGCGGAGTCTGGAAAACATCTTGCGCCGGATGACCCGCACAAAAGCTTTTAGCTTAAGCTCCTCTGTAGTTGTTGTTTTGGAACGAGAAACGGATGTATGACGGTGCCAAATCCGACGAAGAAATGGGGATAAAACGGGAGAAAACTCTGGATGAATATACTAGAGTCTTCTGCTATTGAGAGAGGAAACGGTTATATATAGTTGTACGGATTTGTAATAGCCAGAGCGGAGTTTTAAACAGCAGATCCTTTTTCACTCTTCAATACACAAATTCTTAAACCTTCTAAGTATCCTTTGCGTAAATTGCGCATAAAGGTAATAACGTAGAATAAAAAAATGCTTTAACGACGAAAACATGGAAACTACGTCGAGACTGGTTTTTCTATCTGCTGAGGGGACACGTACCACGCGGGAACTGAAATAAGGCACGTGACGACGACCCGTTCCATATTAAAACTTTATAATTATAAACCGCGTTTAATAGAGAGATTAAAATGCAATCGGCGACCGAGTTGAGAAAACTTCTGCGACGGTCGGTTATAGAGGGCTGGGGTTGGGGTGGATATAATACTAGGTACGTTATAAGCACCCCGATCTCTTATCTTATAAATCGATGAATCATGATTAATCTATAATTAGGATTACTGGATGGTATAATCCCACATAATAGCCATTATGGCAAAAAATATTTTAAATTAATACAAGTTACTTTCTGGTATAGCCCCGCAGCTGGCCTGATTGCTTATCTGTCCAGAGATCCACCTAAGAAAAGGCCGTCCTGAAGAGAACTCTGCCTGGCTATACAGAAGTGGGGGGTCAGACAGTCCGCAAATTATTTACCTCATCCCCTTCCCACCCCCTCGGCTTTGAGCTCAAAGGGTTGAAGGCGAATGAAAATAAAATTAACGGCCCTCCTGCTTTTAAATTTCAAATGTTGCACACTCACTTAGGGAAATTACGAGCAATATCAAAAATGGCGTCGACGGACCAAAAAAGAAACATTCGCAATATCATCGAAAAGGAAAGCTATCCTCTCTTCGGAGATCGAACCTGGGTGCAGTCCCCGGCCTGTACATTATATGGAGAAACCACAGAACTAAAGTTTTCGGAATTTAATATACAAGGTAGTTAACGGTGAATCTCTTATTTTAAACAATTGGACTATCAAAACGGAACAAACAACAATATTTCGGAACAAACTGTTATGATAACGTTTTGAACGTGGTATGAAAACGTAACAGCCTCCAAGGGGTTGCAACTTGAGGAGGGGTGCCTGGAAGATAAGAAAAGTTTTCGGCCCAGCTCGGTTAGTTTTCATGACGTACTGTGAGCGCGGTATCGGACGGAATGCGACACTGAAAAAAGATTGCAGTCTCAGATGGACCGAATAACAACGCTTATAAGAGGGCAAATTACATTTTCACTACACTGACCGGTTGTGTTAATTACAAGATAATACCACCGAACTATATCGAAGATGGAATTTTCAGGAAAATCGCATCCCCATAGGGTGAGGTCTCACGGTGGAGGCGGAAGGGGTTTTCACTGGGCCCAACTCCTTCCATCTAGGTCCACTCACTGTGCATTAACTAGATTACATACTGCTAAATAGGGACCTTGGCTCGGAGACCCAATATAGCCCGTGAACAACGAAGTATATACTGTCCCCACCCTGTATACAGACTGTTTGAACACGGTAATAAACGAGATGGCCCGAGCGAGGCCTTGTTATTGAAGAAAACGAGAGTCGGAACGTGTCCCGTATGCAGAGTTCGCGCATCTAAATATATTCGGGCCGGGAAAGCGATCTCAAAATCAGGAATCGAAGTAAAACAAGCAGTTAAACGAGATTCAAATAAAGATTTCTTAATTAGTGTTGAATTTGAACTGGCGGGGAGGCGGGATTAAAATCAATTAGCGAGCACTGAATAATACGAATCAAGGACAGATTCAAACGGTAATTATTCATTAGCCGGCCTCCGCTTTAATTATTCGGAAAATTATATTTTCCCCGGCGAAAGGTAAATTTTCTTCGCAATTATTAATCGTCACACACGAAAATTTTGTACAATTCTAAATGTACTTCGTCCGAACATCTGTCCTCTATAATAGACTCTATTATTCGGTTTGTGTCTCTTTTTACTGTTTACTCACTCAATTACTATTGCCCTATTGCAGAGGGCCTTCAAACTTTCAACATAGAAAAAAATGTCTTAAAATATTTAAAGTATATCAAATAAGTATTTTTTTATTAATATCATCTCGTGTTCCAGGTGTCATGTCAGCTCCATCGATGTTATCGGAAATCGCATTTAATTTGTTTCTATATTTTGTTTTGTCGTCATATACGTTGAGAAATATTTTTCGCTTATATACGTTGTTGTATAGCGGGTATTCTGCACGAATCTGTGAGCGAAATTTTGTTTTCGACTTTAAACTTTGACGCCTTCGGACTTCGGTTCCAAGACCGCTGACCTTTTATTTTCAAAAATTCAATTACGAGATCGGCGAACAGTTCGCGTTTTCCGCAAGTTTCCCACCGACTATCGGGGACGACTCGAAAATAAACAAGCTGTTGATTCGCCGAATTTGCGTACCAGAGCGTACCATTCGGTCGCGTGACCGCCGGCGTAGAACACCGCCGCATTTATCATGCCGACGTAATAACAATCGCACATTGCGGAAATTTGGTTCAAACAGGAATAGGTACGGCTCCGGTGAAAACAGTTCCGATTAACCGAGCCGAATTACCGCTGAAAATAATAATAATAATAATAATAATAACGAGGTCTAATTTAATCGAACGAAACCAACAATTTGCAGCCGGTTTTAATTGGATATTTAAAATTAAATATGTAGCCGCGTACAATCGGCTTTGTAAAATACAGGTCAACACTGAATAACTTATTAATGTATTACTAAAGTGGGATATTACAGAACAAATTGGCTCAGAGCTCAAATACGCATAAAAATTAAATATAATAGTCGACGACTGAACAAAATTGTTTCATAATCAACTGGCTCTGCTATAATATTGATCGATCAAGGATTAGATCTCATCATGTTTCTTTCTCCATATTCTCCTTGTTCACACCCGTAGGCCCGTAATATCATTCGTCGTACTCTGTTCTCAAACACTGTAAATGTATTCTCCCCGTTTCATTCTCAGTCTCCAGACAGCAATATTTGTCCAATTTTTGTTTTTGTGCGACAAACGCCTACAAACGTTTATTTTGTTGAGTTTATCCGGCCGGTCAATATTTTGAGGGAACGAAATAATTTACCCGGGTGAGAGGAATCGATCACTGTCAGGTGGGCGGGCGGAGGACATCATCTGATATTTGCAACCGACAGTGGGACCACCGCTGAAGCGTTATTAGCGGGGGAGGGTTCAATTTGGATGCAAGTCACCGCGGCGCCCCGACAGCTGTGTCTGATATTATGCCGCGACACTACCAAACACAAACAGCCAATGTACCGGCGGGGGAGGGTGAGGTACAATGCTAGCTGGGGTACAGCTAGCGGTAGGGTCAACAGAACGGAACGTATTATCCATAGGCCGGTTGCCCGATCTATATCGGGGCGAATATTTAACGCGTTCCGATCCTTACCGCAGGAGAGAACCCGGCAATAATGCAATTTATACGTTCAATTAACAGTCCAAAGTGGAAGGAAGCCCTTCTGCTACAGCAGCAAATTGACTGGAAATTATCCCGGTTCCCGTGCCCGAGACAAACTAAAACTGGGATATCCTCGTTCAAAATAATATCTTAATTTATGCCGTCATTTGTATAATACAGTTTAACCGAAATACCGGAATTGTTAACAATAAGTTGTTGCCCAACATAAATTACACTCAATCCTACGACAGCAGTATTTTCGGAACACGGCAATATCCGGTCTCTGCTCCGTTTATTTTTCACTATTTTTAGTTACTAACGTTGTGATATTCGGGAAATATATTACATGTAATTATTCGTTAGTAGACTTTATGCCGTCTAATAACAATTTCTCCAACAGTTATCACAATGAGGTATACATCGCGGTAATATTAAAATTAAAAAATGGACCCATCATGAATTCTCGTAGACCACAAAACAGGTATGTAAAACATGTATAATTAAAAAAATATCTTAAATTAACAGTTTTATGTACGATAATTGTTGGGGTTTTCCTTGCGGGGTTGTTTCCCTTGAGCTCGGGCCGAATGAGGACTGACGGTATTTTTAAGCCACGACCTACGATGTATATGCTAATTCAAACTTGCATGGGGCAAAGTAAGAGGAAATGTTTGGGCGGCGCTACAGTCCTGGCGGGGCAGAATAAAAGGCAGGGGTTGGAGAGTATAGCGGGTTGGAGAGTAAAGGGGGTTGGCGGTCGTTCGATACATATCTTAATATAATTCGTCCCGAGGATTGAGCCCCCCAATACTACGCCTTCTAACTCCCGACATTCATCGATCTTATCGCAGTTTCGGGGCTCGGCAAGGTCTAACATTTACAATGCCCCGGTTAGGTTGCACTTTTCTAATTCTAAGCGCGGAAGAAACCGGTCTCGCGTGATTGGAAAAAGCACAAAAGTAGTATTATTTGTTTGAGGACCGTATTTGCGCCCAAGTGAAATACCCAATATATCATACATTTAAGAGAAACTTAAAATACGACCCATTTTATAATGTATAATCTGTCTATTTGTATCGTCCACAATTGCATTTTAGAACTTGATACCGTTAAGAGAATTTAAAACAAATGTGGCTTCTCCTGGATTGTTCTCTATTTGTTAGTAGAGCTACTTGAACTATTTTTATTTTATATTTGTGGCAATAAAACAGTTGGAAAACAAAACAATAAGTGAAAATTGTGTGTGTAATCCAGTTTTTTTTTATTCCGAATACAGATAAAGCCGAGATGTTAGGAGGGAAAGCATTGTGGCGAGAGGACACGGGTGTGGAAAATAGAGGATTTAGGCGTTACTCGGGCCGCTTATTAGGGGTTGGAAGGAGGAGGGAGGGAGGGAGGGGGGCATTTGTCATGTTCGTCAAATCGGTAGGGCGGGGAAGGGTGGCGGAGAAGACGTGTGTAGGAGCCATTATTTACAGGCGCCATGTTCGGGGGGGGGAGTCTCAAATATTTATTCTACCTATCCCTCCCGCACTGCCGCCCTTCATCCCTCCGTCCCCTGCGTCGTGTCTTTTTCTCCGGGGAGGATCAGGAACACACACACACACACACACACTCGCCAAGGGGCACAAACAAACGGCAGCTCCCTCTTAAATCAAATAGGGGTGTTTCGTCGGCCCAACAGACAGGCTAAAACATCCCCCCACCCGTTCCCACTCCAACAATGCTACAGCCACAATATACTATTTGTTAAACGATTCATCACTCCTATTCACGGCGTATGCTGTGGCATTTATCGACAACGTGAATGGTGCACGATAACAGAACGTGGTATTGGGCATCGGAGGGGACGACAAGAACGATTTTGGCTTCTCGCCATCGTATTTGTAATAAGCGAGATTGTTCACGGCTAGTACGACTTTTTTTTCATTATCTAATTAACCATTAATCTGTCTAACCAAAAACTCAATGGTTGTCTGGTATTGTTCAGAACTCATAGTTCATTAACATTTTACATTTTTAGATAAATACTAATATTAATAAAAGTTTAATGCCTGATTATAATGAAAGACCGATAATAATATATAGTATTTCAATTTCAATGGTAATTGGTAAAAATAATAAATATTGTATTTCATAAATTTATATAGTATCGACAAGCATTGTAGTTCTCTTTGATATAGGTAACGTTTTTTTATGATGCGGTAGCACGAAAGTAAAGGAAATAAAAATCAGATTTAACTACTCCTAAATTATTAATACCTTCCCGGTATGATTCATGAAGGCCATCTAATTTTTTTTTAGTATTGTTAACACTCACGATATTAACGCCAGGAGGCATTAAACGGGGCTTCAACTTAACACCAGTTATGTTCCCCTCGACAGCATAACTGTCGTCTCTCACGCATACTACGCGGCGGTAATCGGGGCGCACAATGCCAGGACTACAATTAGCGTTGAAAACCCAACTAGAATTGCCGAAAGGGTGGTAACATTTGAAATTATGAAGGAGTAGTACGTAACGGATGCAAATATACGACCGTAATTTTCGTCTATATCGCTCCAATCATCCGAGAAATACTGTTTCCGACACGATCAAAAGCCTCCAAATATAAGGGCTTGTGTAAGGTTTTATTAAGAGCCGCCGAAACCAAAAAGAAAGCCGGGATTCCTATATCCAGATTCGTATTAATATGTCAATCGCGCGCTAATATTTCAACAGATAATTTTGCGTGCTCCTTGTGCTAGGAGGATATAAAACCTACAGACACCAATTCCAGATCACTAATATTTGTAAAAGAAAATCGCCTTCGTCGAGTTCTAAGTCGAAAAATTCGGGGGGGGGCGATGATAAATTCAAATTAAATGATAATTTCAATTAGACTTATCAACTGCTCTTAAAAAGTGGATTAATCTAGATAAATCCGGGCCATTGGAGTGAAATGAACTCTAATATTCGGCCGTATCAAGCCTGAGTTACGGCGGGAAGGTAATTAAGGGTTTTTTGTTATCTCCGTTACGGGCAACATTGTGTAAGGAGGAGGAGGAGGAGGAGGAGGAGGCGGAGGAGAAAGTGGCCCCTTTTCATGAAGTCATTACCTTGAGCAACTCCATTTACCGAGACGAGAATCTTAATCTACATTGTAGCTTTTACAGGATAAATTTTTTTTAATAATCGAGTTCCCCAAATATCCACGCCGGTAATCGGCTGAATCGGAATTTGCCCGAATTCCTGGATTCTCTGGATTTGATCCCCCCCCCTACATTGGAATATTTTACATTTTCGAAACACTATTACATTTTCGAGGAATAAATAACGCCAGACACCAGGATACTGTAAAAAATTTATTACGGCAGCGAAACATATCTGGCCGAGATCCATGAGATTACGTGCACGTTATATCCTCCGCGGGAGAAAATGAAATGTTCAACTTAAATTTTCATTTTGATACTGTATTAAGAGAGAAATTTACTCGAAGAACATATAATACTAGCTGGGGGCTAAGCTTCGAAATTTTTAAAAACATAATACTAGATAAATAGCCTGTCTTTCTACGATATTATACCGTTCTGTAAAATATTTTCTACAGAAACTGTAGTTTTAGAGATTATTGAGCCCCCCAAAACCCTGTAATTTTAACAAGTTCAAATCTAGTTTTAACCCAATGAATTATACTTTCTCTCTTCTTCGGGTGGCAAGAGTGAAAGTTTCGCTCTCAATATTGCCCCCCTCCGGGTGGTTCTTTGACCTTTACTTCTAATTTATTCCACTTTATCCTGTCTTTGGTTTCGTCCCCAGAATATGCTTTAAGGATACTTTTCCCCGTTTCAGAGCAATATGTCCTTCCCTACGCTTTCTCGCGGATAAGTGTTGCAGAACTCGAGATGAGTAATAAAGCGTCGTCGCAAAATTGGCAATAGGTTTCGGGCAAAAAACAAAAAAAAAAAAAAAACCCCAATAAAGAAGAAGAAAACGAGGGCGGTGGAGACGATTGGGCCGTGCCCTGAAAGGGGTGACCCGTGTAGTGAGAGGGGTCCGAGGCATAAAAAAAAAAAAACCCCAGGTATTACCATTCGAATCTGAATATCGATCGGCCTCTACCCGGGCCCAGTGTATATACTCTCTTTATGCCGGCAGATAAAGCCAAAGCGACCCTGGGGCCGTCCTAGGGGGCCACTTAAAGAAGATAGAGAGAAGAAGAAGTCGCCTTCACTCATATCTTCAATCCTGAATTCCCGCCAACGTTTAAACTAAACCCATTAGTCTTCAGACCACGCGTCCCGGCTATAACTCCATCTCTTACAGAATTTTTGGATTCTTCTCGTTCTCTCGGTTTGTTTTGCTTGCTGGCTGCTCGCCATCTTCAGTAGCGGTATAGTCACTTAGCACTTTGGATGTTTTTGGGCATCCTTTTTTATATATATATTATTATTATTATATTTTTATGTTTATTATTTATATATATTACTCACACTCAACACAATTAGAAAACGGATTAACAAAATCCGAAGACAAACATAACCCATGACAGTACAGTGAAAGTGACAGTGCAGTGAGGATGCCCAAAAAACATCCAAAGTGCTAACAGTGACTAACACAGCGCTACTGAAGATGGCGAGCGGCCGAAACCGGTCTAGCAAAAGACCAAACCGGCGAGAGGAGACAGAAACATCACGAACCTACAGTATTCCAACCCCCCGCAGACCACAAAACAGGTATATCAAAGAATTATTTTTCAAAAAAATCTCCCTAAATATTTTTCAGGCTAACGAAAATACCGCCTACAAAATCGTTTCAGTATAAAAAGAACAATAAAAATTTTGGCATCCTGAGTGTTCCTTAACTATAGAACCTTTAGAATTCTTTTAATAATATACATTGAACTTCAATAATGTTTTGTGCAATCGTCCGAGAAACAATACATTGCAGGGAAACCTAAGCGATTTATAATAGGTTAGATGAACAAAGTGAGTTCAGTGGAATACATCCCTGAACGTAATCCGGAACCTTTTTTTTTTTTCAAAAAAGTTGAAAATAAGAAGGGAGGAAAGGCGGATGAAATCAAGCAGGGCCGAAAGGCGGGTTCCACGCGGGGAGAGTTAATGCCACTCGAAAAACGCGTAGTTAATACAGCGCACCGAACAAAGGGACCAACTTTCAACTTTCGGCCTCCATTAGGGAGAAATTTTACTCGAGAAAAATCACCTCCGGGCGACCGGAAATTTATACAAAAAAAAATTTCATTTTAGCGCCCTTTCACGATACACCCGAAAGGTAAAGTGATTACAATTTTTGTTCCGCGTATTACAAGCAAAAAAATGTGTCGACTCAATCAATTAATTTCCATTTAATACCAACGGTAAATTTTGGGGGTGAAATATTTAACGCAATCCACGATATCTAGGTAAATAAATTTTAAAATTTTCAGTGTTTCCGCTACTGAATTTCGGCGGTTAGACCAGTTTAGTGTCTAGGACAAAACGTGCAGGAGTGATGTTATTCTTTACGGTATCAGGCTAATTGGTATATTCAGAGAGCTGGGAATAATTATAAATATATTAATATAAATAGAATTGTTAAACGTAATGATTCTAAATGCAAGAAAAATATCGTAATTCATTGTACAGAGGATACTAGTGATGGAATCAGGGCGAGAGAGCAGGTGTGGTGGATGGCACCTTTTGTGGGCCTATTGGGGATGAGGAATGGGGGTAAAATCGCGGCCTACCGCTACTGTCGAAGGGGAGACTGCGGTGGACACCGGCGACCATCGCCATGGCGACACAACCCTCGACCGCCGAGAGTACAACCCAGTTTCCTACTTCGGATTAACACAGACCGCTGGGCCCAAATCCCGCTCCGCAAACTGCGGACGCAGGTACGATCCGTACGATTTAAGTATAAGTAAAACTCCGGTGGCGGCAACGAAAACGGGCATGTTGAACATTTACGGAAAGAAAGATCCGTATCAAAAGACGCCAAACGTTACGAATCTACCGAGAATTTCTTCTGCGACCGAACCGGGCCCAGGAATCGCGTGAAAAGGGACAGTTTAATAATTATAAATATAAATCTTACCTACTTAACCTACAGTCCGGCCAAACGTCCGTTACGGTCACGAATAGAAATTAAAGAAATACGTTAAAAAATATAAGGAAGGCCAACCCTCAGGACAGCAGTGGGGGGGGGGGAGTAGGAGGTCCGGGGCGAAATTGATGGAGCTATTTGACGTGGTATACAGTCGGGTCCGGTGTACCTGACACTTTATTACACAAAATGTAATATATAGACACCTGCTTCTCACCTGACCACCCAGTGGCCGGAAAATAATACAAAATATTCCGATGGAACAAAAAAATACTTTAATAAGAAAATATTAAACTTTCTTCAATATTTTACTGGAGAAATAAATCATCTAATGAGTCTTTTCATAAAGACAAGTTGAATTAAACAATGTTATCCGATTAACTGTTAAAAATTCACAGGTTTCGTCCCCCAGAAATTCCCCCCCCCCCAGAAATCTCGAGTTTTTCTTGAATTTTGTTCAGGACAAGTGCGTATTCTTCGGAAGAAGAAAGTAAATTTGTGGTGGACTCCCTATGCGAATTTTCATGTTTCTAATCCAGACCGAATTCGTTGTTCTACCGCGCGCACATTTCCAAGACGTCCATAGTTTTACTTATGAGATACCGGCGGGGTATCTTACCCGACCGTCCGATACGGAGTTTTTCTTCCTGAAATTGGTCGGAAAGGTGTAAAGTGGATCGGCGATTGGTATTCGGGGAAAGTTCCATTACGGCCAATTCCCATCGTCGGCGTCGATTGTGGACGAATGGAAGAAAGGAATAAAATGGGGATGAGCGGCGAGAGGCGTAGCAGAGGGCCGAGGGGCCTATCACTCGAGGCTGGAATTCGACCCCTACACTACTGAATCACATCACACCCCTCACAACAAGAGTCGGCCCAACTTAAACGGGAAGAAGCCAAAAACCGGTCTATTTTAGTACCGAATTCGCGATATGGTACATTCCCGTGCAAACTGCATATTCAAAGTTCAAAAATTTCACTACCATTATTTTTTTTTTTACGCTTCAATAAAATATGTTCGTCGTATAATAGGAACGCGGTCATAAAGGTGACAACGCTGCACTCAAGATTTACTTTTTCCCCATAAAACTTATACCTTCGTGCACAGTACAAAATGAGATTGTACAAAAAGCGGTCTATTCCAAGCTCAACTTGCATATCTTATTCCCCCAAGGATCGCCGCGCGTCTGGCGCATTATTTGATAGCGAGAAGGGAGTGAAGTTTTATTTTAGATCCGAGAAACTCCTCATATAATTTGAATTCTGAAAATATAAGGTAGATACAATGCCAACGTTCCCCCGCAACAGGCAATATTCTTAAATCAAACTGATATTTGCTCTCCTATGATACATCTAAGAAAATTGGTTCATTGCAAAAAGTACACCCACTGGCTTTCCCCCCTTTTTTAAAATATTATTTATTTATGTTTCTGGTATGTTCAAATAATGCGGCCGCCTCCTTTCCAGGTATGTAAGGAACGTTCGGGATGTCAGGAGATAGTTGGGGTTGGATTCGGATTATGTGTAATTCAGGAGTGAAAAGTTGTTATATTTTTGTATAGTAAAGGTTTGTATGTAGGTTCGGTTAGGTTAGCCTAACATTTTGGACTGTAAGGTTTGAATTTTGTTAATTTTTTTTTGTTGGTTCATAAGAGTTCATGTCCGTTATGAGATGTTTTACTGGAACGTAAAAAGGGAACATTAACACCTACCCAACAGAATTCAATCTCAAGATGGTGGAGGGAGGGGGGGGGTTTAAGGCGAGGAATTGTCGGGAAAATATTAAAATAAAGCTTTCGGATTCGCGAAAAGTTTAAGAGGATTCGGAGTCGCTGAAAAGGGAAAACAAAAAGTGGCGAGGAAAAATGAAACATTGGCCGGGCAATTTGCAGAGAAATACGAGCTACAATATCTTTATCTTTCATTTTCTGCACGACTCTCTGTAATTTCATTTCAGTATGTGTATCCCGGCTTTAAAAATTCCAAGAACAGAATCTTTAACGGCCGCCCTCGGCCTAATGGCGCGCCACAGGTTGATTTACAATCCGCACCGCGTTCAAATATACATTTGTATTATTCTCACGTTCGGCTTCTTCCTTCACAGGCGCGCAGGTTAATTTACAATTTTTCCTGAAAACTACTGCCAGAGTAACACCGAGAAATTTTAAATTTACATATTTCAAGTTTTCCATCAATTTGAGAGCGGAGTCAACTTCTGTTCTCCAAAAAGGTTCAACGCCGGTTGGAGTCGGTAGAAAAGTTGAAAAACTTAAATTAAAATAACTCCCCGACAATTTAATCGAGGATTTATTACAAAATATAATTTACGTCCCAGTAATTACTGACAAAAGTTTGTATTGAATTTTGTTGGAAAGTACTTTATAAGGGATTATAGGACATTTATTACTGACATTCAAAGCAGTTAAGCACAGAAATTCTGGGTCCTTTTATACTAAATTTAGAAATAGTTTTCTCTTCACAGGACATTAATACCCCCCAAAAGACAACCTTCACATCTGTACTCAAACAATTCAATATAAAACGCGGCCGCTTAAAATCTATTACTGAAGATATTATGTACCAAATTTATTTCCATAATTCGGGCACAACGACGTCAATTTGTTATAAAGTAATACATCGTATTTCGCGCTCTCATTTAACGAAAATACCGATAACATTAATTAATTACTATGTATACTGTGCCTGCATTAATCACTATCATTCTCAATCGCTTGTTAACACCTTTCGATCGGTCAGCAGGTATATTTGAACGAGAAGATGAAGTCAAAGAATTATGTAGACATTAATTAATACTACGCTCATTAGGCAAACGAGACGAGGTAAAATAATGATGGGTCGAACAAACGACAAGTTATTATAAATAATGATCATTTTTCCATCCCCACTCTTGGCCAAGAGTCCATCGCTCATGCACCGTTCTCATTAACGATATCCAAATTGAAACTCTAAATTGAAACGCCCCTATACAAATAATGAGACGCCCATTAATATACGGACAAGCCTCGCGCTCTATTAATTCCTAGAAATCAAGTGAACCGAACAGTTACAGCAATATTAGGTAGTTTCGCTCGCCTCGTCAGGTAAACACTTTTCGGTAAATTTCATCCGGTAAACGGGGATTAACCAAACATTTTACGGAACTCGGGTGGTTTCTGAACACAGGAAAAAGCACGATCGCGATCCTACCTAAAGTCGGTTGGGGATAAAAAAAATATTGTTTCAAAATCGTTACCATATTAGCGGGGGTGGGAAAAAGTTTATGCTCAATTCGGCTATTTTTTTCTCGGCCCGGATTTTCATTTCGGATGGTGGAGAAAGCAACGCCCGCTCCCCCCCCCCGTCCGTGGACGCGGTTTCGGTCAAAGAGTGAGTAATTTGGGTGCGTACAGCGTACATGTACTAGTAGCCCTTTTAATGAACTGCGTCCGCGGCCATAACTCTCTAACACGCACCGACCCCCATTCACTTTTCACGGTCTCGCTCCTGGGCCCATTTTTCAGACCGACCAACATCCCCCCACCCCCACAACCACAACCATCATTACCCGGCCAGCCCTTTCATCACCCCGTTTTTATCCGCCCTCCAGAGTTCCTTCAGTACGGTCCCATCCTTTTTCCGACGGAAGTGATCCCCGACACACTAATAATTGCTACTAGTTTTTTGTTGGATAGAATTCAGGGTTGAAATTTACTATTGGGGCCCCGGAGGTTATCGGGTGTATTCGATATATCGATATATACGGGTGAATCGATGTCGTCAACCAGCGTCAGCCATATTTGTTTTCAGACCGCGTACAATTATTACGGCGTCCGACGGGTTGTGCTTTGTATTTCGATCATTCCTTTGTAATTTGTCGGATTATTTATTTTTTAACATCGCGTACCTCTATCAAGGAGTCCGGTGATAGAAACATGTCGACTATAATATTCGTCACCACGATTGATGCTATCTACTGGTAAACTTTTAGAAAAAATTTCTCGACAAACGTTTGTTTCATATTTTGATCTCACCTACCCCAGAAGAGTATTTTGTTCTCGGTGCCGACGAAGGGGCAAAATAACAACACTCTCTCTCTTCCTCCATTATGCTATAACTACTATATGAAACGATAATAAACGACAGAAGGGCATAAATGCACAATAAACAGCAAGGGTCGGTCGGACACTACAGTCCAATGGGGCTAGTTGTGAGTTGTGCAATCACAATATTATATTACCCCGAGGACGGAGACATTTCAATCTTTTATATATATATATATATATATATATAGTATATATACTACATATATGTATATATAAATATATATTTATTAATCAATATATACTTAAAACATAATTTTTTAATGGATTTTTTGAACTCATACTCTTTACCCGTCCATTAGGTCTTTAATTTATAATCTCGTAGTTTTACTTTAATTTACCGTATTAATAGAGCGTAAATAATTGACCTAGTAGTATTTTCATATAATTTAACGGGTGATAAACAAATAATAATCGGTAAATATTAGGGTTCAATTGTTGCACAGTTCTGCACGGCCTGGAACTACGGGTAAGGCGTTCTCAAAAATTCTTACCTTTATTCTCGTCTACAGCTCTTGTTTTAAGATATAAAAATCGGGCGTGCTTCCTCTCCATGAGCTGGACCTACAATGAGCGAGGTTGTTTACGCACCAAATAGGACAATACAGAGCTGGACTTCGACCTTTCTAAGCCTCTCCCTGTTCGGGATTAACTACGCACCAACGCCGTTTCTTGCCGATTTTAGAAACATTTAAAACTTTTCGATTTTACCTGTTATCATGTATTTCAATTTTCTCAATAATGTATATTATCGTTTTCTAACCGGCCTTCCCGAGTCCCTTCTTCCTCTCGGACCGGTCCCTTCCTTTTTTCCGACGGAATGATAATAATTGCTACTCGAATTATTCATCTAATGCATCATATTGAAAATATTTTCAATTTCAATTTCTCAATAGAGGCAAATAAAACCTTTCGAATTTTTATGTATATTATTGAGAAATAATGGCATTTAACGATTATATTAGAATCATCTTTTATATATATATATATATATATATATATATATATATATATATATAGTATATACTCTTGATATTACGCCATTTAGCCATAGGTAGGGTATAAATAATATGGTTTAATATACCTATATTACCGAACTTTTCACAAAACAATACTATATTACATAAGCTATTAGATAGATACCCTAGTATACATAATATACACCTTTTGGGAAACAAATCTTCGCTACCTTATATTCCCTAGTGAACCAACGCCGTTTCCCGAATCTGACTCTCACCCCGTAAAACTTAATTACAAGGACTCAAGATTTTAATGAATTGCAAATATGTAGCTCGTAATCGCTTTTCCACTCACACGGATTCTTTGTACATCCAAAACCGTGAAGTTTGTTAAAATTAACAACACAGGTTTGTATTCAGTTTATAGGCTTTTTGGGTTCGAGGATGCAACATTTCCCTTAGTTTAGGCTTTCTAGGTTATTTCTAGGATTTTCTCGGGAATATTTATCTGTTTAGGCTCACCGGAAGGCCTAGAAAGGCCAATGAGGCTGGTCTGGCTGTTAGGCATATAGGTATAGGCATAGGTATAGGCCATATTACACCACTAAAAGGCATGTGGTATAGAGGTTTAGACATAGGTTTAGGCTAATTACGTTTATTTAACGAAAGTTGAGTAGAATTTATTTAGGCATTTAGGCACATAGGTTTGGGCCATATCCGGCAGCATAGGCATGGAGGCACCGTACTGGCGAATGAAAATTTAGGCTAGGTTTAGGCTAGAAGATTTATCACAATTGGCAAGCCCAATTAAATTTGGAACCCTCGACAGAGTGAGACATCAAGTTTCTGAATTTATATTGAACAGAGAGAAGCTTTCGTATTACAGTCATAATATGTATATGAGCAATAAACAAAAGGTACAGTTCGAGTTTATTGCTCCGCGGATTTAGGCACATACAGACATTCAGACAAGACATACATGACAGAGACAGAGACACAGACAGGCACAGATCAGTACCAGTTGATCTGACAGGCACAGGCATCATAAACCGGAATAGACAGGACAGAACAGAAAGGAAAGGTAGCCAAAATAACCAGATGAGAGAGGCCAGGTATATATAATACGAATGAATACCAATTTACCGACTTTTACTACAATAAAATATTGTTATTGAAAATAATCACTTTACAATGGATGGTACACGGATTCATAATAATTATTGAATTTAGTATCGTTTCATAAAAGTTAATAAATCATTCCAGAATATTTATATTAATTAGACATTGAGGATGACAAATTAACGGATAAAACTAGGATACGGAGTCATCATCGTATTACTAAATGCGGTACGGCATTTTGTCCCTATCAAATGTTACTATTTTCCAAAAATTAGGTTAAGCATACGTTTTAAACTTAATCCACTCAGTTTGCCTTAGCTCATTAATATATACTGTAAAAAAATTCCGTTACTAATACCTTCAGTTGAGATAAACAATTATTTTTAAATTGTTTTCGCAGTACATTCATTGTTCCTACTCTTTAATTCCAACAAATAAATTTCATTTCAATTATTATTTTAACTGGGATAAATGGCTACACAATATACTGGTAACAAATATACTCCATTCATAGTAGAGTTAACGGTATAATTAAAACTTTTAAAGACAACAAACGTTAGCTTTGAGAAATTTAAGAGGGTCGCGAAAGTGCGGCCATTATTTTTTTTCCCACCAGTTCAATTTACAACAGGGCTGTCTGTTGGCTGTGGAGGAGGAGGGCGATATTTCAACAGGGGGGGGGCGGTTAAAATTGAACAGGTCTATAAGGGAGACCGTTAAAGCTCAGAGCCTTCGGTCAAGTCGGAACACGGCTAACTTCCAGTCATCAATCTTTCACCCCCCACCCGTTAAGCCCAGCGCGCCCACATCATTTCTGTCCGAAAACGGGTCAGAAATCAAATAGAAGAGTGTCCGGGTTGAGTTAAAAAATTTTAAACGATTTTACTGCACATGACCACGAGGGGGGCGCGATGGTTTCGGCTTCTCGCCGCTGTCAATACAGTGAGGTAAAAATAATTATGCCAATAAGACGCTGTTTTATTCGTTCCGTCAACTCGTCACGTACATACTCCATAAATAACCTCTCGATCTGTTTATTTAGGATGAATATTTAAGAACACCTAAAATAATTCAATCTGTGCTGATACAACTATTGTTGAAAATCTCAGACGGTACACGGTACCGACAGAGTAATCTAGCGACTAGGCGAAGATTAGTTTCAACTTCATGCAAATATAGTTCGCGCTCGACGAACGACGAGGACAGAAAAAATAAAGAAGAAGTTGTTTCAAAGGAAGAGAGTCAAAAAAAAGCGAGAACATACCTTTGCCGTGGACCTGCTGCCTGTTGAAGTCCGCTTTCAGGTTTTCGGCCGTGTGAACCAACTCGTCCAGTTGGGGTTTCTTTTGCTCCAATTCCCGGAGAACATTCTGAAAAGAAGGGGAAAAAACAAAATTTTAACACTCTACCAATTAACATTTCAAAACAATACATCAAAAGGGAGAATTTGTTTTCAAAGCCGGGTCCACTCTGTTGCCATTATAGTGGTGGGCGCGGATTAAAAATTGTTTTCACAAGGCTGTATAATAATGGGAGTCCGGCCGGTTAGTTACTAACTGTAGCGGTGTTAATATCACTAGCCCGGTTCTAGGCTAGACCGTTTTCGAATTGAAGCAACGACAAGAATGAACCCGCGTTGAAGAGGAAAAAATTAGTACAAAGATTATTTCAAAGGACCAGACTATGTTGGGGTAGTAATACAACCAAACGTAATCTGAAAATGTTTGAATGTAAATTACGGTGTTGTTCTTCAATAAGTACGTATTCTTAAGTAGTGTAAACAGAAATATTTTTTTCAATCAAACTCGCCATACGATCGTATGCAATACGATAGATTCTCTGTCGTTTCGACAAAAAGAAGAGTCTCTTTGACGGTACAAAAGTTTATTAGACCTCGGGATTTTTTCGTGTGCGGGGGCAACAAAGGCCGGGATAGAGGCGATAATTCAATTTGCTTTTCATTTGCTTCCAAACCCGAGAGAGGGCTGTCTTATTCCGGGACGTGTCCGCAGAGGCGACACGTTACAGCAAACTTTAATTAAAATACGAGCGCCCTCCACTCTCGTGTTCGGTGCCCGAATTCAATGCATGTATCAGTGTCACTGTAAGTCAAACTAGTTCCACCCCAATTGTTGTTCAACCGGAAGGGCAAATAAAAAAAAAAAATACCCGCATATATTACCGACATTATAACAATCAGAGTTATAATCCGTTTGGGGGCGGGGAGAGATCTTGACCCCCCCTCGGTGATCAGGATTCTGATATAGTCACGGGGCCTCTACGGGCGGGCTAATCTCCGCTTCGGTGACCGGGATTAGCGGCTAGCCGGGGTAATTGGCCGGAATGGACGTGCAAACACGATCATCAGTCGGCATACGGAGTACACGCACCACTAATTTACCGACGGTGGCGAAAACCCGGAACTAGAGGAAAATGGAAGTTCTTAAAACCCCCCGACTATCCAAACTCTGCCCTTTTTACTATCTGAGTATTAAAATATGATGTTTTCAGGTAGATGACGCTTCTGTAAGCTGATATTTTATACTGTAGGTTCGTGATGTTTCTGTCTCCTCTCGCTGGTTTGGTCTTTTGCTAGAACGGTTTCGGCTGCTCGCCATCTTCAGTAGCGGTGTGTCACTTTTGGCACTTTGGATGTTTTCTGGGCATCCTCACTGCACTGTCACTGTCACTTGTACTGTGGTGGTTGTAGTGTATTCAGTTTGATGCGCTACTACAGTTTCAATTGTACGGCGCACCTGATACTAGCCCGCAACACAGGTCTGTCTTCATTTTTAGTATTAGCGCCTTACAGTACCGCTACTGAAAATGGCGAGCAGCCGATACCGGTCTAGCTAAAGATGAAGCCAGCGAGAGGAGACAGAAACACCACGAACCTACGGTATTCCAACCCCTCGCAGACCACAAAACAGGTATATTAAATTAATCTGATATTTTATGTTTGATTCTAGATTATTAATTTTACGCGTTTCAACAATTCAGGTTTTTAACGCGGCCGTACCACTTTTGCTTTCTGGCCTTTGTCTCATATTTTATATCAAAGTACGCGAAAGTCGGAATAAAATGTGATAGATCCGAATGAATCGGCTGATAATCGAATTTGGCGAGGGACTCCGGGGACGGGGCTACTACATCCGGGCCCAAAAAGCCATCCATGAAAGTAAGTGGCCGCCTAATGCTCTTAGAAGTGGCAATACGAGGGTGGGGGGTTTCCTCTCGACGAGCCATTTCCAAGGACTAAGAGCCAGAAGAGGAAAAGGGAGGACGTGTAATGGGGATTTGGGGGGGCGGAAAAATGGGCGCGGGATCCTCTCAAGAGTAAATAGAAGGGAAAATGTATCGGGACCGGAGAGATAATTGATGAAATTGGGGAGGAGAAGAGCAGCGGGCGTAAAGACCGATAACAAACGAATCGGCGTAACAAAACAAACGTACGACCGTCTATTCAATGCACGGCTATAACAACATGACTGATTTTCAACGTATAAGCTGATATACATACCCTAAAACAACACGGCCATTTGGCAGATAACATATGAGGATACTTTAAAAACCGAGAGACAGTATTATTTAAAAAGAAAGAAATCTTGTGATACCACTAGCACTAAAAAAAATCCTAATACACCTGAGAATTGTACAGGGAAAAAATTATATTAGGCATTGATTTAATGTCCTAAATAGGACAATGGGCTCAGAACAACTTCCTACGAATCTGAATCAGTTGTGGAATTTTCTACAGATGAAAGAGTTAATAAGTGAAAAATTACGGTGGGAAAATGCCCAGATCAACCCAAGATATTGGTATATCTTGATATGAATTTCCGAATAGAGAATTCGACCTCTCGTAAATGTATCCCTGCACATATCCCAATAGTTGAGTGCATACATATTCCAGAGAAAAAATCCCGAGGGAACACTCTGTCTGTCGGCTGAGAAAATATAAAAAAAAAATCTATTGTAATTCAACTATGCGTAAATTGTACTGTGTGTTTAAGAAGGCGTAAAAGGAGGTTCCCGCCGGCCAGGTTAGACACTAGCTCCGAGGACACAGAGAGATATTACTAATAATGTTACAGTTTTCGAAACGTCGAAACGATCTGAAATGGGATCGCATAAAACTCCAATCATCGACAGGATGCCGCCATTCCACAATTTACATTTTTACTTTACGGTGGACGGTCCCCATCCAAATTGGCCATCAAGATATGCAGATTTTTTTCTTTATAAATCAAAAATACCTTGTTCCTTCTAAATTCTAAATGACTGAAAAAATTGCATACCTATATTCCCTATTAATAGCTATGGAACGAAAAGTATGATAACAGTAAAATAATAATCTCGATTGAACCCACGTTGAAAATATTTGTACCTGCCGCATATGCTCGGTATAATAAATAACATTTTAATTTAGTTTATTGTACACATTTTAGACATAATAGACACTCCCGATGGGAAACACTTTGGACGTTTCAGAACTATTACCGGTTCCGTTATCGGCCTCCGACAGAAGTGTAGATCAACTTGTGATACGTTCTACAAATCAGAAAGTTAATCCTCACCTACATTAGGACTTAATAATGAAGATTAGACATTAAAACACGGGACATAAAAACACCGAATTAAATATAATAACGGTCAAAGTGTGGGGAAAAATACGAATTTGAGAGTGAGAGGTCGGAATGTCTCGAATGGGGCGAAAGGTTCGCTCGCAGCCGGCGGTTTGACATTCAAATGAAATACTCATCGGGAAGCAATTACCGTCTAACTCAGATTTAATGGTACTCGCCAACCCCTATGTGTATGTAACACGGCATTTACAATATCCTGCACCGCCCCAGTTACCGACCGATCGGAAACATATTTTACTATCACAACAACAATGAAAAAGGTGCTGAACGCATAAATATTTCGAATGTTTTATTCGAACAACTGGGTACAATTTTTCTAAAATTGTATCTAAAATATAAAGATAAAATTGCGACATTATTACAAGGTTTAAAGTATTAATTGGTTTTAATTTGATTACACCGTTTTCTGTTATTTTACCACGAATTCGACTTTGTATTATTAATTAGCGTTCGGCCAATTACATTATTCGCTCAATTCTTAATTTTATTATCAAATATATAATTTTCAACGCTGTATTAATTGTTTTGCGAATTAATTATTTATTCGTAACTAAACTGGCCTTGCCGAAACAGGTCTACCGACTTTTTATGGTAGTTGAAAATACTTTTTTATATGCGCGTACGAAAATAGTGGAAACATTTTTACTTAAAACCGAGACTTTTACATTTTATTAACGCAATCAATATTAATGATTGCCTTTTCAACAGGTGGATATATATATATATATATATATATATATATATATATATATGATATATATATATGAAACATGAAACAGAAAGCAATAATTTAGTTTCTGTATGAACTAAATTTAGCTACTCTCCTATTATCTATGTAGGGGTCTCAAAAATTTGACTGTCGCATATAAAAAGGATATATAAAATTTCGTATTAAAAATAGTAAGTTAAGGTGAATAGTGTAGCCTAATATAGTAGAAATAAAACATTCCAGTTTCATTTACATTTGTTCGGGTGTAAGTTACGGAATGGTTTGAGAGAGAGAGGTGAGCCACCTTTATTGGGGCGACTACTAATTTGCTACTGAAAGTGGCGGTAATTAAATCTAAACATCACGTCGGCCGTTTGACCGACCCGAATACGATGTTCACTCGGAATTCTCTCGTTGAACCGTCACTACTATAGTATAGCTCAGGTTAATTAGAAGGTTCCACAATCGGAGGAGGTCGAACCGGCTGTGTCCACGGAGAAAGAGGATAGAATCGATTGCGGAGCCGAAATGCCGGAGAGGACATTTAGTCTCGGTACTAAAGTGCGAAATCTTCATTACGGACCGGACCTTCATTAAAGATTCCGAGAGAGCGCACCTAACGGATATATAAGGTGGAGTTTGGGTTCAAATTGGGACTCAAGACAAAGCTTGTACAGATCGGCGTTTAGGAAAAGATTCCGAGCGCTATTTTTTACTTCGTTCTACCAATTAAAAGCGAAACCATTCAAGGGTCTCGGCACTTTACAAGTCCAACAATACGGTTTTGTGGATTCAACTTAGTTCATAGTTGGAGCTGAGAGTCTTGGCAGGCGAACTCTCGCACATTCAAAACAGAATAGAGAACGGAATAAAAGAAAAAGTAAGGGAAAAAACATCGCGTAACAATTTACTTTATTAATACATTTTACGTTTCAGTAACTATTCGTTCAGAATTTCGACGGCCAATGCGTGTTTGTAACTTCGAAACATGGTTGATAAAATGTCCGCGAACTAGGATGTACTAAATGTACTACAAACCAACCTTGGGTCCCGGTGGATTCGGTTCCAAATAAAGTTATCTACAGTGGTGCGCAACTATAGTTGGACTGTCCATTTCAAGGGAATGTTACACTGTTCAAACGAGTATCGAAAATAATGAGTATCACTAGTGTGATTCTCCGTTCGATCTAACTAGACTACTGTTCGGTTAAACCGACAGTTTCGATCTTAAATTGAGCTTAAATTATTAATATTATTTTGCCAGGTTTTCGGGACTTCGCCAAGGGAGGTTTCTGCTTCTGTATCTCAAGAATTTCCGCTATGGTGTTTCCCATTTTATAATGGCTCGAAATGGTTCAAAACGGCGGCTTTAAGGCAACAAAGAAAAATATGCGAGGAATTGGCTGACCAATTCAAAACTGAAGTGACATAAAGTGAAATACAGTAACAGTATAGTGGCGATACGCTGTCAATGCTCGAAAATTGACTTGTCCCCATCTTTAGTTCAGAGCTAGTTTCACAACAGTATTTTTTTACGCTGGTGATGATGGCGATATGAAAGGTACAAGAAAGGATGGAACAGGAGCAGGATCTGGGAGACAGAAGAAACTAAGAGAACGGACTCGGTGCTATCTCTCGGTTTTAGTGGGGATTCAGTGGACACCGTCACCTTCCGTATTTCTCCGTGACGATAAGACGAAGAAAAGGACGGAGAAATGGGCTACGTGGCCTATTTAGTTTTTCTTCTACTTTCGCAATGCCCCCCCCCCCACAGGGCGACACAGATGATAAATTCGCATTTCTGCCGGCGCGGCGACTGCTACTGCATGCAGAATAGCCTGCACCAACCAGCGTTGCGGCCCTCCTCCTCCCCCAAAAAACCCATTTTGGGTAGGACCCAATACTCTTTTACCGGAATAAATTGCTTTTCGAACGCGCTTCCCGCATATACGTTACATATTTTTTGATGCCCGTCAAAGACCGAGATGTCGGGAATTTCGGCAATGTTGAAAAATTTCTGCGATTCAATGCGAAACGAAATTTCTAAATTGAAACAAAATCTTATCAATGAATAAATGTGATCATAAATAACGACTTTAAGACAACGCGATAAAGACAAAGGGAGGAAATTATTCATGACACTATCCATAGAAGGTTATGTTTAACGCGCAAGTACTAGTTAAATTATCAGAGAGTTTATTAAAGCGCGCCCCTACAGGGGTTGTCTGCGAAAAGGCGCCGGCTCTAACTGAAGTTGACAACGTTAAGAGGGTGACACTTAGTGGGAGGTTAAGATGAGACAGCGGATTAGAGTTGAGGGGCAGTAGCGGGGAATCATGGGGCTGGGGGGGGGGAGACAGGGCCAACCCTCCAAACTTAGTCCCTTCAGACTTAGCCCACAACTTATTATCACACACGCTCTTTAAATCATTAAATAACCGGTACAAGCGTCTTGTTTAACTTTCACCTCTTTTGAAGTTAACTCAATGATATAAATTAATTTGTAACCCCCAGAGAAGTTTATGGTTTATCTTCGTAGACACGCCTCATTAATACTTATCCACATAGCCAATGTCTTAAGATTTAATATTCGCCAATTCTGATTTCGCCCGATGTTATTTGGTTAGGTTAAATACACATTCCACACGTAAGTTGCTGGGTTTTACAATATGTTTGGAACATAAAATGCATTCGCGCATACGACACGTCCGCCATAATACGTTTACACTTAACAGCGAGCCGTTAGGTTACGTCTATAACGCGGTTAATAAAAAAATGGTCCTCGGCTATACGAAATTGTATATATTTCTAAATTTCCAGTCTTATTGACTGAATTATTGAATGAATTCCGGGTCTGGGGAGCGAAACGAGGCGCCCTCCAACAATGGACGAGTGCGCAAGTCACAGTAATTGGTTGGGGTCCTATTGTAGATAGGGGAGAACAGATTCAGTCCAACTCTATACCTTATAGTAAAAGGTTTACAGATTCTTACAGTACAAAAACCGTTATGTATGTACTGAAAAATTAAGGAATATCTTCAATATGATGTATGTCACCGTGTCCAGAACAGGCGTTTGACCGTTGACTAGCGAATTGCAGACAACCTATGTTAAATATTTAAATACTTTAAAATCATTAAAACACAGCTCCGACCGAGATTGGGACCGAAGCTATTACTACTACCATAGTTTGTACAAATTTACTCTTTCAAGCCTCGATAACGACAACACAAGCAGGCTGAGTGAATAGGAATTTCGTCCATGAACCGAAGAAATCGTACTGCGTAAGGTAAATTTATAAGGTGTATAGTACTACCTAGTTATTTTATAATCATTGAAAAAAGTACTTTTCGGGGGAGATGAAAAAATCTCCCAAAATTGAGATTACGTTGAAAAATTATTTCGTTCAAAAAGCGGTTTATTAAACACGGAAATTGTAATTATCCGACGATTCAGAATTACAAACAGTACAAACAGAAGAGAGGAATGCGAAGAGGAGAAACAGAAATTTGAATGACAACAAAGGCCCAGTGAGCGCTTGTAGCGTGCCAGGGTATGCTTCGACTCGAAGGTAACATTATTTCCACAGCATTCAACCCCTACAACAAGCGGGTATAAATCAATGGACCGACAGGGAAGAAGGTATCTTGTTAACCCCCACCACCTCGGTGTTACCATGGAAATGGCGGAAAATCGGAGGGTAATTTTCGTGGACCGCCAACACCGCGTCCGAAAACGTTAATATCGTCAAGTTCGATTAGGTCAACGAAAATGGTAAGAGCTAGTGTAGCATTGTAACGACCCGAAGGTTCGAAATACTACCAAAAAAAAAAAAAATGAGGATGTTTTGAATAGTTTGCAGCCCTCAGACAGTTCCCAGAAAACAGTTTTTTCCGGCTATCCACTATCTCTGGACAAGTGGATTAAGGTTTTCCCCCTGCGACGTTTTCCCCACGATAAAACGATAGGAAACGAGGAAAAAGTTCTATAAACGGGCAGAATGAGCACACCATAAAGAAGTGGAAATTAGTTCAGAATTTAATGTTGACGAATCAGTCGTTGGGCAGTATTGAGAGTAAAACTTTCAGATATTTCACCCAGAAAAGAGAATTAAAAAAATACCACTATGATTGAAGACGGCGGAATAGTCTCTCCAGTCTATTAAATACAGTGTAGACACGAGAGAAAAAAAGAAATATTACTCCATGTCTAAAAAGGGTTGGTAATACGATATCAGAGCTCATAAAATATGCACTCTAGGTATCATGCGCCGAGCGGATCCCTCCTCAACGCATCCCTTTCTCCGGGGATGAAACGCGGCAAGGTTGAACCCGTTAACGGACAGTATCTACCGCAATAATGGATAATATTCGACTTACGTTGAACCTGTGCTGCAGAGTGCCGGTCGGCTGTAGCATGATTGAAAAACACAACTGAACACTGTAGAAAGGGGATCCGAAATAACGCAATAGGGTAGAGGCGGAGGAGCGGGATTTTCGGGGGTTTGGAGGCGCAGGCCCTGCCGACGTTGGGGTGTTGCTACCCTCCGTCACTATGGCCACACAGCATCCCTCCCCTAGCCAACGGGGCCCGCGGTAATTCCACCCTTCGGCAATGAGATAACTTCTAAATCCGACGGAGAAGCCGGGGGACAGGACCCCCACCCCTTCAACCACAACAGGATTTAATTTAGACACTAGGGAAGGGACGTTAAACCAATACCTAGGGCGAGTTCAACATCGAACCCACAGTCGGCGATTACCTTTATCATTTATCTGTCGGGGATAAACCGAAAGAATTTTGTCGGTAGAAATAATCCGACGCTTATAATATTACAAATTTGGGACCACACTTGCTTCTTTCAGAAGTATATTAAAGGGAGAAATAGAGAAATTTCCTCTCGGGACTCCCTGGTGATTGAATCGTACAGTAAATAGGGGTTGTGAAAGTACCGACAGGGCGCCCCACGGACCACCAATACGCCAGCGTGAGTCACCAGACTGAAGATGGTGGGTGGTGACAGAAGATCAAATGAAACGTGAGATTACAATCCCTCGCGTCTGAATGTACCAAAGTATAACGTAGATTTCGTGTGTTTCTGTCTCCTCTCGCTGGTTTCATCTGTTGCTAGACCGGTATCGGCTGCTCGCCATCTTCAGTAGCGGTACTGTAAGGCGCTAATACTAAAAATTAAGACAGACCTGTGTTGCGGGCTAGTATCAGGTGCGCCGTACAATTGAAACTGTAGTAGCGCATTAAACTGAATACACTACAACCACCACAGTACAAGTGACAGTGACAGTGCAGTGAGGATGCCCAGAAAACATCCAAAGTGCCAAAACAGACTAACACCGCTACTGAAGATGGCGAGCAGCTGAAAGCGGTCTAGCAAAAGACCAAACCACCGAGAGTAGACAGAGACACGAAATCTACGGTATTCCAACCCTCGCAGACCACAAAACAGGTACGTAAAACTTATATAATTATTTTGCGTAAAATTCCTTTAATTTCTGCAAAACAATTGTCGAATTTATTTTCTTAACACTGAAACTAGCCTTCACTAAGGTCGACGACAAGTGTGAGAATCAACGCAGATTTAAAACCGATAGCGAAGATAAAAAGGAAGAATAATGGAGCGGAGGGTTATTTCGATGACTAATGGGCAACGCCATGCCGATAAAGGAGGCAGGGGGTAGGCTATTATGTGAGCGGGAAACAACCCTCCACCCCACCCCCCCCCGCCACTCCGGCCAAGTGTTGCAGTGCTCAGCATAATCCCCACCGGGACATAACAACGATTTATTTCAACGCATCAAATAAAATGCGCCCGCTTTGTCACGACGGGCCGCGATTCCTGAACGGCCATCAAACAAAAAGACCTACTTATAGGTAATGGCATTATTTGTTCTATTCCCTGAGGGGGAGGGGGAGAGGTTGTACTGTGTTGTTTTTTTTCAAACAGTGTATACAGCCGAAACGTCGAAATCGTATATTTTAAATTGAATGATAAAACCAAGAGAGATAATATATAAACAACTACAATATTTAATTCGCGCTCCGGGCCACAAACAGGTCCTTGAAATTAATCCACGGATAAAGGGCGCGGAAATTAACGTAGTTGAGAATATGGAAACGTTAAAAAACAAGTACATACAATAAAAACAAAGTAATAAACTCACGAAGTGATTCTGTATTCACTCCACTAATGCAGTTTAACAAAAACGGAGTTTGATAGCGGCCAACACACAATAGTACGAAAAAAGCAGGAGACAAATCCACGCTGATCGAAAGAGAAAAATAACATTCTCTAAAACTAACAGGAAAACAAATACAGGGCCAATATATAGGCGAGCTGCCGAAATCGGTCTGGACGAAAACAGAACCGGCGAGACCGATGATCGGAATAAACTCTTTTAAATGTAAATTCCCCCTGACAAAAAAAAAAACTAATAATTCCGTGTCCGCTACACCTTAGGCGCCGTGTTAAAACCTAATAGAATTATGCAGTAATGACGTCGATCGAATGCTAATTAAACCGGATTACAATAATGAACGGAGGTGAATACCATTAGGGACAAAGTGGGAAACTGACAAGGGAAGGGGGGTCGGTCGGTTCAATAATTATTGGGTCCGATAGCCGAGCTCGGTCATAAGATTACCCGGATAGCGCCCCCAGGCGCCCTAATAACCTTGGATATAACAACCCGGACCAATATCAATTTTAACTTCGGACAACCGGTAATTACCGCCGGCTTAAATTAATAAATTCGGGGAATTATTTCGTAAAATAATATCGGGGGCGAAGTGGATTGCACACGGGCGCATTTGCCCCGTGCCGAAAATTATACTGCCTGCCAACAGACACCGGTATATTTACAGATAGAGGTAATAATTATAATTATTACTGTAATTAATTATTTCCGTCGTGCGGATTTTATCTTCGTAACGGAAATATTTTTTTTACCTTTTTATTTTGTACAATCAATATTGAATGTTATAAGTACAAATGCTGTACGTATTTTTTTCACAGGTATGTCATGATAAAAGAAACCACACAAAGATGGCACTTTTGACACAAGAACAATTATGGTCTAAGGGCTAAGATCTCAAGGGCAGCGGCGTCGGGAGTGGAACTTCAGGAACTGGAGTTTAGACTCGTCGACTGTCGGTATGTTGAGGTAACGGTGGATTGTGTGGTTAGAAACATACCGGGGAGCATTAAGGACGGTACGAAGGACTGGAATCTCTGGATGCGAGCGATGTCGGATGTCTCAGTGGAACCCCATTGCTCTATACCGTATGTCCGTGTCCGTTTTAGCATCGCTTTGTATATTGTCAGTTTGTTACTTAAGGTCAATTTTGATGTCCGTTTTAGTAATGGCCTTAAGAGCCCAAATTTTCGGTTTAAGTCGATTCGTTTGAGTCGGGTATGGGATATAAAAAAGACACAATTTCGAACGACTGGAATAAAGGAACGGCTCGCGACACATTTCCACCAATTCATTAGAGGGATGAAAACGGGCGAAGTGATAATCGGTACGTCGGAAAGCGCGTCCAATCGAGCCGATGGTAAGTGGAGAGCGAGGGCGGTACAACAGAGGCCGGAGCCGGAGTAATGACTTTAAAGAAGGGTTAATGTGCCGGAGAAATGCCACCGTTTTCACTCCCTTGCCAGAGCGGCATCCCGCTGATAAATTCCCGCTAAAAGGTATTGGAAAAAGGGGCTGAGGCCCTGCCAGAGTTTTCCCCGGCTCCCTTTGTCCGATTTCATTCCGCTCAGGCTTCATTTCTTCCCGCTCCTTTCTTTTTATGCTAAATTAAAATCCGAAGGCAGAAATCAAAGGGATTGGGGGGAGATCCGAGGGCAATTATCTCCGATTGTAGCATCGATTCCTGTCCTGTCCAATCCTGTCGGAATGCAATCACTGTCATACCCGGATATAATTACATTAAAATTCGAATATTCTATCGATAAAATTACTGTACAACTGCATTCGACAAGTGGCCGTTTCGTGGACTCGAAAAAGTCCAACCGATCCCTCTCGAAATTTCCTTCCGTTTCAATGTCAAAGCTTCATTATTAAACCATAACGAGGATTGACAGGGTAGAGAACATTCCTAACGTAAACGAATTTACGTATTTTCGAATATCAGATACGGTGTAAAATTTGACCGCTGTCTTCTGCCCCGCCATATCGGAAGATTTTATCGGATTGTGTCGAGTGGGGGCTGCCAACAAGTGCGGGTCCCGCCCTGGGATTTGTCCCATCCCGAAGGGTCGTGTATGCCCGCTCTTCGGGGCCGAGCTTAAGTGGCAAAAAAAAACAGGGCTTTCCTGACGGGACATCTTGCTGACTTACCATCTTACTACTCTAACACCTCTGATAAAATTCTGGACTTCTAATTTCTAATACAAACTTGGCAAGCACAGAAATTCTCTGGGGAATTAACGTTTTCTCTGTTCACGATACATTTCAAATAATAAGTTAAAATTTGTAATTGATAGAAAATGATCTGAACTACTAGTCAGCTATGTACAATTTACAGTATCTATTATTTCAATTCCAGTAATTGAAGGGTAATTCCAACAGAGCGCAATTATTTTAATCTCATTTTCGCCACACTTGGCATTGGAAAATATCAACTGTATGCGAAACACAAAACAAACATTCAAAGATAGGGTAAATAGCCCGTCAACACACCAAATACAACATTTCTTTAGTAGTACTGTAAATAATTCAATGAATTCTGAATGTGAGCTGAAAATAGTGGCCAAAAAAAGAGTGCAGTATGAAAATCATATTTTTCAGCCTGAGCTCCGTTTTCAACCGGGAATGAAGTTCCTCGGGGCTTGGGGAACTGCAGCATCGGTAAAACTTCTTTTATCAGGACAAAGAAAGGGAAAAAAGAAAAGGGAAAAAAGGGGGAAACAATAAAAGGGGGCAACGTGTCGGCCCTGGCAAAACGTCCGAACGGAGTTTACCGCCGCCGAGGAGAACTTGAAGTTTGTTACTCCCGGAACCAAGTACCGAAGCGAAGCAGGCTTACACTTAGTTTATTCGACGGCCGAAATACCCTTAGTTATGTTTCTGTTTTTTAATATGGATCTTTGTTCTCAACTGACGGAAAGGGTAATTTTAAAAGCGGAACGAAAAGTTTCTATAGTACGGCAAGGCTGGAGAAGAAGAAAAATTCATATCGGACACCCAGATTATGTTAAGACATCGTATATAAGATAAATATACATTCGACTGTGGGAAAAACGAAATGTCTGGGAAACAAACAAAAAAGATGTCCAGACAAACATCTATATGGTTATAGGGATATAAATCTATAAACGCGTTAATCCTCTATCTACAATTTCATCATAAATTTGTTCTCATTCGCTAGAGATTTACTGTAATAATCTTCGTATAATAGCCACAGTGAAATATGTTATTACAGCATGTGAACATGAAATATAAATCAATATATTCAAATATCAGATCGATACAAAATATGGAGTACTAAATTACCGATGAAATACGTTTTCCAATATCATTACTTGCCTAGTATATACGAAATAAATAATAAGGTATAGATTATTGTTCGAAGTTAATAAATCTTTTGTAACTGCCATTAAATAAATATTTTTAAGAGCTTACAAAAAGGGAAGAGAAAAACTATTAAAGTTCAACCGAAGAGGCGAAAGGGGCCACAAGAGGCTTCTTGAAACTAATTCTTGTTGAGCTGCAAAGTTTTCAAGGAATTAAATTCCTATTTAATTACCTCCCTTTCGGCCTTTCGCATTAACCCTTAGTGCTCTAACAAATAAAATAAACTTAATTTTGCGCTAATGTCGCCATCATCTTACGTTGTATCCATAAAAACCAAGTAAATATATCTAGAGTAAATACCGACACAGAATAATCGATACAGTTTTATAGCACGAATACATTAGGCACTCCGTTTGGCAGTAAATAATTTGTAAAGTGAAAAAAAAACCCACGGGATTTACAGACCGTAATTAGTCCCCAAAAATTATAACAACGTTTACAGTTTTAATGTATTATACAGACGAGTTGGGTGCAATCGATTCCAAAACCTTTCTAACATTTCAAAAGACAAAAAAGAACAGCAGGAAAGGAAAACTAGAGAAAACAAGTTTGGGCACTGGTTGAAAGTTCGTTTGGGGACAGGGTCAATAATAGAAGGAGCACAGGTGAAGCGCTCTTGACACTAACTTACTCCCATTAGGAGTTCACTCTTAAACTACCGTCCACTTTCAAAGATTTGTATAACTCCTCCACAGACAAATTGAGACACTCTACAATATGTATTTCAATCACTTGGATAATTGGCGAATTCAGAGCCGTATTAATCTGTCCGTGAATACGGATATGAGTTTGAGTTGATGTGGCTTTCTCAAATGGCGCTCAGAATGAAGAATGGACTAAAACAACCTATACCATATTATTGTCACTATTACTGTATTAATTGTATAATACCGACAACGGCGAGAAGCAAGAAGGCGGGGAGTCGAGTGGACAATCGCGGTTGGCAATAATTCCAACTATTTTAAACCGGCCAAAGTCTCTTGAAGCTTGAACTTCGGGGCGGACTTTCTTCGCCGGGAAGAAGTCAAGTATGCGCGGAACGCCGCCGTCCGGGAAGTTGGACCCCCCCCGGACCCGCAACATTCCCAAGTCCCGCGGGACGGCAGAACTTCAAGGCGCAACTTGCCGCCCGCCCGCCCGCTAATGGCGCGGGCGCCTAATAACCGATGGAGACGACATTAATGTCCGACCGCGTATTAAACCGACTTAATATACAAGCTTTCTTTTCGTTATAAGTCACGACTACACTTTTAAAAATTTTACTTAGCGAGCCTGAGATGATATGATACTTTTGACGGCGAATTCACGCATCGATGGTACTCCTGCTGCAGCTCATACTAGAAAAATTACGTGAAACATTTCCCCCATAGGGCGAGGGAGACGCCTAAACGCAGGCATTTCGGGTTAATTCCGCTTTTGACATAAAAGATGAACTTCCGAGGAACCTACCCTTTGGCACTGTCCCTAACTTCAATATGAATTGGTGCGTTATAATCAGTGAAAATATCGCAGAAATTACTGTTGTCCTCCCTGGCACGGGCGTTATCCTCGACGTTGTACCCTGCCGAGGGGTTTAAATTTAAATTTGCCTACGGTCCGCCTACAAAACACCTTCGGTGTTTCATGTTTAAACCATCCCAGGGCAAATATTCAGCGTGTCCCCGCCGCCCATATAGTTCAAAGCGTCCCCCACCCCAACCCTACCCTACCCTCCTACCACCCCCACCCACACCCACCAGCGGTAAATATTTAACGTAACGCAGGATCGAAAACTTGTTCAAAGGGGGGCGCACCGTCCCGGAAGTAGAGGAGGGAGGTCCAGGGTTACTAAATAAAGTTTCGGGAAACGAAGTCCTGCTTTGGCCCAGCGTTAAGCCCGACCGCTTGATTACTGACCCCCCCAGTTCAAGGGGGCCAAATATTTGAAATCGGTGTCGATATTGAAATGTACCGGGGATCTGAGAGTATCAGCTAATTTCAGCTGGAACACAGTATATATTGCAGTCACAGAAGAAAAATTTTATTTTCATTTTTAAACAAATCAACGGAATAATGAATTCAGAAGCTTGGGTAAACACGCACGGGGTTAAATATTATTCGACAATTAAGACCGCTGATTGCCGTAAATCTTACAAAGAGAATATATTCTATGCCCAAAAGATCACAGCATTGAAAGTTACACTCTACTATTATATTAGATTAATATATTCTATTGAAAGCTCGTTATTTTAGTTCATACAGTGATAAATTACAGGAAATATTGAACCAGAACAACTGTGATATTTAGGTAAAGGAAACCTTATTAAAATGCAACTATGAATAATAAAGTCAAAAAGATATTTTATGTTGACTTTCGTATAAGTTAGATTAGAAAAGGAACGGAAAGCGACGTCCTATTTATTATAATTAGTGATATGTAACTGTTACAATAATGTGGAAATTCTCGTTATCTTCTTCCTACGATATATGAACAGTTAAGTAGCGCAAGAAAATTGTATTATAAATATTTATAAGTATATCAGTTTATTATATCGGCAGTTTTGAAATACATTAAGGGTTTCATCATGGTTTAATCAGGCTCACAGCCGTACTGAAGCGTCCATTTGCCTAAGCGGTAGAATTAATCATTATTAATAGAAATTGGCCCAGTAAATCATAAGATAGTTTGAATCCGACTAGCATCAAGTTAATTCAGTTTAATTAGCATTTGGCGGGTTAAATGGTCGGAGAGACTCCAGGTAAGGTAACAATCCCCGAGGGGATATCCTTTATTACCCCCAATCATCCCGATCTTCCTTCCCTCCAACCCCCAAACAACGGTATCAAACTCCAGTTCAATCCAATTCTCCAACTTTCTCCAACAATAATATAATTTGAATTACGACAATAATCATAATCCATTTTGCCAGCTTCATACGTAATGCTAATAAGATTAATAAAGAAACTACTGTAAAATTGTTTCATATTTAACTTGATGTTGTTACACGAAAAATTATTTTTTAGAAAGGTCACAAATTCTATTCTACTTCAATAGAGTGTTGTTTATGACTGATGAATATCTAATTAGTCACAATAAACAATCCCTTAAAAACTTTCTTTAAATTAAAAATACTTTAAATTAAATTAAATTTGGCAGTGATCTTCTAACGAAAATAGTTAAAAATTTAAAAAACACTGTAGATTTTTTGTGCTTCTGTCTACTCTCGCTGGTTTGGTCTTTTGCTAAAATCCAAAAACCTGAAGTGCTAACAGTGACTAACACCGCTACTGAAGACGGCGAGCAGCCGAAACCGGTCTAGCAAAGAGCAAACCAGCGAGAGGAGACGGAAACAAAAAATCCACGGTATTCCAACCCCTCGCAGACCACAAAACAGGTATGTTGAACTAATTAAAAAACACTGTCACGAGTTCTGACTCAGAACACTGACTCTCTTCAAAACTGTCGAGTACGAATAGCTGCAATTAGGGAAATAAAAATTGCGCCGACAAATTGGGATGTTAACGCGGACTCTGTATACGGGGGGGCGACATTGGGTACGAGGGGAAGCGGAAAAGGCAGAGGGCCCAAAGAATGGCAGTCACTTTCATCCATCATCCGGTTCATATTTCATACATAAATCATATCGGCCGGGCATTCGCCCAACCCTCCACAGACCAAAGGGGATGATGATTCAATCCCCCGACAAAAAGGGGTTATGCAATTTAAAAAAAAAGTAGAATCGCGCTTTCGACAAAAATTCCGAATTTCTTGTCACAATTAATAATTCAATTAATTAAAACTCTAGCGGTGTATCTGCCTGTCTGTAGCATTGTTGAAAGGGACATTGTTGAATCGTTCCACGACGTCGTCACGGTATTTTTTCTCTTTTTTTTGTTTCCGATATTTTATTGTTTCGAAAAATTCATATCTCCAAACAAAATATAGGCCAGGTGAGAAAGAACCGGTTGATAATTGAAACTGTAGAAGGTAGATAGTGACATGTAACAAGTGACACGCAACACAAGCCACTAATGACCGCTATTATAATTATTTTAAAACTCATCACGACATTTCCGCTACACTGATTGGGACCGGCCCCTTCCCACCTGTAGGCCTTCCGTTATTAAACTCTCAAAGTAACATAATACCTAATTACACCCAAATATTACTGATGAAAAGACCGGTCTATTCTTCGATCGAACGATTGTCTAGAACAGACCGGTTCGGATTAATCCCAACCGGAAATAACCAAGTAAATGGCGGTCACTTTCAATATAATAACCGGCTCAAAGATAGCGAAGATGTTACGAAAACGGAAAGTAAAATAGCATAAAATTCTATATATAAACATTTATAGCAGAGTTAATCCGAAACGATATGTAAGTTAGAAATGGTAGACATTTTATGGCAATGGAACAGAACATAGATTCACCCTGAAAATCTATTCTTAATCACAATATTTCTCTTGGGGTTTCAACCCAGTGGACGGATATTTGAATAACACGCTAATAACATGGATTATACTGGCGGGGGAAGAAGAGGTGAATCATTTCTGAAATTGTTCAGAAAGGTGAAACAAATCTGTGTTGCCGACAGATGCTGCGAGTATATATATATATATATATATATATATATATATATATATATATATATATATATATATTGTTTCCACACGGTTTTCAGTTTGAGTATTTTGGCCGAACTCACGTCACCGAGAATTAACGAAACGACGGTCTAATCTGAGTTTTGTTACAGGGAGTATCTGTTACAGGAGGGTCTGAAATATACAAGTCGCCACAGTTAATTAAACTAAATATCGCGAAATAACAGTTTACACAACAATCGTTCAAATAGAATAGCGCCGATTTCAGGGAGTTTCGGGCACTCGTTTGAAAAACTTAGTTCGGAATAAGTGAATACGGAATAGTTGTGAAAGAATATTCGAGAAGCGCCATTTATCATTTCTGAAATGCCGAAAAAAGGGAGAGGCGACAGAAATGCTCAAGAGGCAACTTATTTTAAATTTACCATTGCCGTTCTGAGTTACATAACATCTATATATAATCCAAACTGTACACATAAATCGTGACCATAAATAATAGTCTGAACATTTTTCGTTATATAAGTTAGTCCACATTTTGCATTAAAGGAAGAATTGTACACGGCCCAACGACGTCCGCGCTTGCTAAATGCGGTAAAATTTCAAATACACATTGGACGTCAAATCCAAATTGTTGGCCTCGAACTTGCCGGAATTCTCATTTCCTCTGGGGCGTAACGAAACGCGGTATCTCGGGGTTCGATCGCGGGGAGACGAGACGTTTAATGGTATGGAAATGGCGTTGGCAGTAGCAGGGCTCGGTTGGGGGGGGGGGTGGTAGGGCACGAAAGTATTTAAAAAATTGCGGGTTTAAGCGCTAAACCGCCCTTTTTAACGTTCTAACGGTATCCGGGGGTTTAAATAAAAGAGTTACTTAGTAAGGTGTCCGACGACATCACAGGCCGATAGCACTACTCCAATAGTGTCCTAACGAACTTCATTATTTACTAATTAAATAATCAATATAATAAGCGGGAGAAACCTAAATTGGATATTTTAATTAATTTTTTAATTAACAACCTTTCTTAGTAATTACTGAAAGGGATACTGTATTTGAGAATGGAATTAATTTAACAATATTAATATTACATTAATAAGAATTCAGTTATTTTTCGTGACAATCCGGAAATCAAGAAATTTTCGACGTGTATAACTGATATTTAGCCCTAGAAAATAATACAAAATGAGCATTACATTATATAAAATTTTTTGATCACAATGTTTTATTTATTATCCATGTCTAAATGTGCGCTTATTTCTGTACAGAAATTTTATGAATAGAATGCTGTTCATATTAAAAAAACAACTCAAAGTTCGGATGCTTACACGTCGACGGGGGAGTATTTAAAGAAAGCCGCGTATGTTGCGGGCACCCTTACCGACGTCCATTGTTCGGCGGCGGCGGGTAAACACCGTAATGGGGGAAAAAGGCGGAGTTTAATCTGGGAAAGTATGAGGCCAACTGAAGACAAAAGGGGTGGTCTACCCCCGGCGAAGATTTCAACCGTGAAACCTGCAAGGGAGCCCCCGCCCCCTGCCCGACCGCCGCCCTTCTTCAAAGGGTACCAGCAGCCACTACTACCCCTACTGGCCGTGTAACTCTCATTCTCCCGGCATTCTTACCCCCGCCAGGCTTAATGCACGAGAAATTAAGCTCAATGAAAAGCCGAAGGCGCGCTTAGAATTACAAAATATGGACAAATAGGAACAGATTTGACGCAGCTCCAACAAAACTACTATTTTTTAATGAATCGAACCCTTCAGGACCTACTCACTCGGACGTAATCGAAAACATACAACTCGACAATTCAACAAAAATATAATAGAATATTGTAGTTTTCGTATGTTTCTGTCTCCTTTCGCTGGTTTTGTCTTTTGCCAGACCGGTTTCGACTGCTCGCCATCTTCAGTAGCGGTGTTAATCATTCTTGGCACCCTCACTGCACTGTCACTGTCACTTGTACTGCGGTGGTTGTAGTGTATTCAGTTATTTAGTGCGCTACTAGTTTCGATGGTACGGCGCACCCAATACCAGCCCGCAACACAGGTCTGTCTTACATTTTAGTATTAGCGCCTTACATATAGCGATACTTATAGTACACAAGTGACAGTGACAGTGCAGTGAGGATGCCCAAAAGATATCCAAAGTGCCAAAAGTGACAAAAACAGCTACTGAAGATTGCGACCGGTAGAAACCGGTCTAGCAAAAGACTAAACCAGCGAGAGGAGACAGAAACACACAAAATCTACGGTATTCCGACACCTCGCATACAACAAAACAGTTATGTTAAAATAATAGAATATTATACCAGAATTTAATCGTAACTAATGTAACTACTATTTGTTATGCTACTGCTATACCATCTGTTAGTAAGTGTCACTTACGAACAAATTAATAATTTACAACTTTAGTTTGAAACCTTACGGAATCGATAAGTGTGGGATCCACCCAGCCGTCCAACTGCTACATAATACAATCCTTCGCAATCTACAATCCTTCGTTCCTGCCAGCACAATCCATTCCCATTGGTAAGTAATTTTCTCTATTCGAAAATCACTACGATCCTTTGATTCAACGGCTCTAACTCGTGTCACCTTTCTGAAAATTCCTCCTTAAGAGGAACACTTCACAGTGAGGACCATCAATTGGTGGATTGGATTCTCAATCGAAAGTATATTCGTGTTATCAAATCGCAATGTCACCAAATATAATTTTAAAATATTATGTACTCACTTACAACGAAAGAAGAAATGGAAATGTGTGTAATAGCTTGATAATCTTATCTAACTATTGAATTCGTTTCAACAACGCAATTGAGGATGTAAATAGGTAATTCGTTATTTTTTAAATGAACGGCAGCCAGGCGGGCGGACACGCCACCGCCGGAAATGAACCGTTTCCGTGAATGAAACAAACCGGTAAATTGCAGACTAATTTGAAAGAAAATTCCCGGACTCGAATTAAATCCGGAGATACGGCCTTATTAATATTATTCGTAATGGCATCTGTTGCCGGCATCATTATTACCGGTCTCTCCTTATTTCTCCCTCAATGCCTCCGCCCCTATCCGGGGATATTCCGACGGCAATTATCCTGCAGACAACAGGTTGCAACCCCTCCACCACCACCACCACTACCTACCCGGTAAAATTTATTTTTTTATTTTTTATTCCCAGCTTTTATCTTACATTTTTAACAATGCATTTCGAGTTTGTTTTCCCTCAATAAACTTGAATTCTTCGAAAATAGCACATTCCAAGCCCTTCAATAACATCAGAATCAATGTGCCGGAATGAATTGAAGCGCAAGAATGATTGAGAAATACACATTTAAAAGCAACAAAAATCCTTCGTTTATCAGTTTCGAACTGACGCCATTATATTTTTTATGCGATCCGTTAATTAGGTCTCGGTAGGCGTAATTTCATAAATGAAATAAAACCGTCAGATAGTTCCAATCGGTAGTTTATTTTAAATAAGCAGCATCTCCCAATATCCTTTATATCCCAAACTTGCTGTAGAATTTTAATGAAATGGCGCGTTTGGACCTGCCAAATTTCCCTCGAATTACAAATATGTGTACACTTTTTTGAGTCCATTTCATACAGGGCGCACAGAAATTTATATATATTTGTATATATGTGTGTATTTAGTGGAGCCGTATTTGTGCGAGATGATATAAGGTGGGAGTGGAGGAAATGGGCCGAAGATTGGAATATGATCAAAGGAAGGTGGGAGAGCTGCGGCGAGAGACAGAGACTGACTAACGGGGGGGGGGCCTATTAGCGGGGCAGGGCCGGGCCGGGCCGGGCCGGGCCGGTGCTAATATAGCGTGGCCCACGCACACGCCGGCACCGCGACGGCGGTTCGGGGCTAAACGACGCACGCACACAGCCGGACGGGATATCGACGAGCGTCACCTTACCCCGGGGACAGAAATACTAGTAGGAACGCCCGGATCGATAGAAGGAGTAACGCGAAATTAAAACATGAAATTATAACACGAAAGAAGAGCGATGGAAAGTTGAAAAAACGGCGAATTACGAAATTTTTCAATTGTTTCCAACAAGAAATATTCTCCCCAGCATTAATACATGAATATTAGCAACTGTCAAAATGGGAAAAAAAACCTAGTAACCAACGACTACGGAAAATGAAAGTGCGCTAAAATATTTAACATTAGAAATGTACAGCCGTATTTTAATTGTAATTTGGACATTATTGTAAACTTACGGGGCAACCGACTCATGCAATTAAAACGAATAACCAATAAATAAACAATAATGTGCGTCCATTGCGGGTGATACACAGTATCGAACTGGTTCAATATCGGGTCGACAACTAAGTATAATTGCGGAATTCACTCATACTTTTAAGTACGTCAACATCTTTGCACAGATAAGATTCTTCGATACGTTATTATTTGGTCCTTTCTGAAACATTCGTTATCAAAATTACATTGACCAGTTGAATTGTGTGTGTGTGTGTGTGTATAAAAGGCTAAAACACATTTTGCTTTTTTATTTTCGCAAAAGTGTTAACGCCTCGCGGGCTCATAACAAGTTGTACGCCGTGTACGGTGATGAAGGTGATGAATCGTTCGCGAAATTCCGGTCGGGGGATTTTTCATTAAAAGACGAGGTGGAGGTCGATGATGACCGAATAAAGGCCATTATCCATTCGGATCGCCATAGTTCGACAGAGAAGCTGACTGTATCTTATACGTGCATTCAAAACCATCTACGGCTTATCTGTGCAAAAATGTTGACGTACTTAAAAATATGTACAACGCCATATTGTTGGTGAATTCCGCAATTACTTAGTTGTCAACCCAATAGTAATACTTCTGAATATTTCGTTTGCGAAAGCCACTTTTCAAAATTAAAAACCTAGAGATAATGCGAAAATTATTTTGCTCATCACGCTAAAAATACACGGTTAATCACATCAAAGATGTAATAGAATAAATATAAAAAAACAGATACGGGAAAATACACGGTACACGGTCAAAATAAGCTGGACAGGAGTGATATGAAAGTGGAGGATGATCCCTCCTGCCATGGCGGGATCATATGACAACTGGGCAAGCCGTATATAACACCCCTCGCGGGGGGGGGCGGTACTCGGCCGACCCCTGGCTAAATTATCGAATGAACCACCGAACTGGGTACAGCTTTAAACCCTGTTACTTCGGTTAATCCGCCCTACGGTAGTGTCCCTCACAGGGAATAAACGAGAGAGAGAGAGAGAGGGAGATTCACCCTCTGTGTCGGAGATTCGGGCTGTGCAATCGAAAGATTACGCTCGGCTCTCTGATAAACTTTTTGTTTTCTTTTCACTTAACGTCCTTTAACATATCTTATTTCTCGGTATAATAGTCTGTCTGAAATCGAGCTTAATTACGAACTTGTGTCGCTGATCGGTCCCGCGCTGAGTAACTCAAGAGTTTATTACGCACAGAACTCTAATAACGACGGAGATATGTTACAGTGCCAGATGCCAATCTCAGAGGAGAGAATCAACTGACTATAGAAGGACGATATAGGCCCGCTTACACAGAAACGAAGAGTGTGCAGACGCACGGGAAGTACGCCATATCAGGGTAATTACACAGGACAGCGGAGTGCCCTACGGTGCTCGAAAGAGTACAAAATTCAATTAAGTTATTGCACAGCAGTTAGTGACCTTATTTGGCTACGTCATTTGTGTAATTTTAATTAATTATTAAAATTTCTGATGCACTCCAATTTCAATACGCTATCGGAATTCCAGTGGGGGGGAGTTCATTTTAGTAATATAAATAATTGATCATTTTAAAAATTAACAATAATTGTATTATTCTAACAAATTTTCAATTTATTTGGACGAGCTACTGAACGGTATTAAAAACAGAAAACACCACACCGATCAGTCATGACCCACGAATATTTTAAAATAATAATGTACAAGGCTTGAGTTTAATAATAAAATAAATATTAATCATAAAATTGTGAATCGAACACGACACGATTTAGGATGTATCCTGGAGTTAGGATACAGACACTTGCGAATGTACGCTCTGTCAATATTCAAACAGTAAATTGGAATTATTTACAAAATATATTACGTACATGTACTAAGTGTGTTATTTACTTACTTAAGCACATACTACATGTATATTACCCTCTTGGATACATTTTCCCCTGTTTTTTTACGGGATAGATTATCCAATGTGTATTATAAAATATTTTAATAATTCTGTCACAGGCTCAGAAATTCTATCCAGCTAGTATCCTATACAATTCCTGATAAAGCGATACACAACGTTCAGTTATGCCTGAACTAAACTATTGAACGGCGGACGTCCCGGATAAAATAGAAAACTGGAAATGGAAAAACGGACTGTGAAAATGATATCAGGTGGCGAGTGGCAAATAGTGATGTCCGAAACTGTACTTTTTATGTACAGGGCGAAGTGCGTAAGGCGGGGGGGGGGGGGTTTTGGGGGGTGGAGCAGGGCCGGGGCTTTATCGGGTGGGGCTAAAAGGGAGGCTAAATTCAGAAAGTGGATGAAGCCCGAGCCCCCGACCAGGGATAAAACCCGATAAATAATTAATTCAATTAAAAACTCCGGGAAACAACAACAATGGGATGGGGTGGCGGCGGTGACCCACCCTGACCGTGCCATTTTAAAAACAACCCCCTCAACGAACTTGCCTCCCGACAAAAAAAAAAAACTACCACTATCGGCCAAAACCACACCCTTTCATACATAGAAAACGGTATAGAAAGATATATATTTATACGGGGTCAATGCGGATTTGGAACGTCGGCTACAATTCACTATATTACTTACGCAATGTTTCCGAATAAAATCCGACTGGTCTAGGTGTCCAATCTTGAATTGATGGTGTAAACGTCCGGGTACAAGAATTATCCAACTGTGCTAATTATGGAAGTTCAATTTAATTTAATTTTGAATTAGGCCAATTGTAAAATTGTGACTACTTGTCTATTCTAATCAAAAATACCTTTCAAACCGTGCTATCCGGTCTATGTTTCAAATCTTAACATTGGACAACGACCTCAACATACCGACGGTTGACCAAGTTATAAGATACCTAGGGCGGCTTAAACGCTTTTTTAACCTTTTGTACAATCAACATTGAATGTTACAAGTACAAATGCTGTATGTATTATTTTCACATGTATTTCGCGATAAAAGAAACCGCACAAAGATGTGGGCACTTTTGACACAAGAACGATTACGGTCTAAGGGCTAAGATCTCTAGGCAAGCGGCGTCGGGAGTGGAAATTCAGGAACCGGGATTTTGGGACTTCGTCGACTGTCGGTATGTTGAGAGGTCATTAAGGATGGTGCGAAGGACTTTTGACTGGAATCTCTGGATGCGAGCCATGTCGGATATCTCGGTGGAACCCCATAGCTCCTATATGGTATGTCCGTGTCGGTTTTAGCACCGCTTTGTGTACATTGTCAGTTTGTTACCTAAGGTCAATTTCGATGTCCGTTTCAGTAATGGTCTTAAAAGTCCAAATTTTCGGTTTGAGTCGGGTACGGTGGGGATTGCACGCTACTGAGATTTTTTTTAAATTGCGCTCAAAACGGAATTCAAATATTGTTGCACGATTTGAAACAAAAAAAAGCGAAACCGCCTGGATTATGAACCGCCCGGTTCTTTAGCCGCCCTCTTAATTTTCTCGGAAACAATTTACCGTTTCACCTGATTTCCCCACGCGTTGGTATATACACGGTCGGAAATTGAGGGAAAGGCCGAAGGGAGGGAGGATCAGAGAGTGCAATTACTATCGGGTAGTGAGGCTTTACACCGGGACAACCGGTTACATTGGCGGTGCCGCTATATTGGACCACTTCATTAGGGAGGCGCCCGGCCAGTAATTGAATTCAGATTGGCGGTAAAAACATGTTCGCTGCGACAGAAACCGTCGAATAAATACAGAAACGGTTAGGCGATGAAAAAAAAAAAATCTGGAGTCGAAACACCCGAACTAAATTCCGGTATCGAAACAGCGGGCCGAAATTACAGAGTCGAATTCCCGCGGTCGATGTAAGCCGTAAATTAACACCGAGTCCAACTGGTCCTAGTTTTTTTCGTATTTGCATAAATTACCGAATTACCGAACACACCGTATACCGCGATACATGGACTCCAACAGCCACAAGGGTAATATAGAATAACCCGTGGCCGTTGCGATATTCACAATTAATACAGATATTAAGGACATTTAAACTGACAAGTAAATGAGAAGAAAAAGCATATTTTTCTCTGTTTATAGTCGACAGGATACTTAAATTATCGATTGGTGAAAATAGAAAAGTACTGCGGTGGTTGTCATGTATTCAGTTTAATGCGCTACTATTAGTTTCAACGGTAAGGTCTGTCTTACATTTTAGTATTAGCGCCTTACATATAGCGCATTACAGTACAAGTTATAGTTATAGCAGTGACTATGCCAGAAGTGACCTACGCACTCGGACGTAATCGAATACATACAACTCGAAAATTCAATAGAATATCGTAGATTTCGTGATGTTTCTGTCTCCTCTCGCTGGTTTTGTCTTTTGCCAGACCGGTTTCGACTGCTCGCCATCTTCAGTAGCGGTGTTAATCATTCTTGGCACCCTCACTGCACTGTCACTGTCACTTGTACTGCGGTGGTTGTAGTGTATTCAGTTATTTAGTGCGCTACTAGTTTCAATGGTACGGCGCACCCAATACTAGCCCGCAACACAGCTCTGTCTTACATTTTAGTATTAGCGCCTTACATAGTGCTAGTGACAGTGACAGTGCAGTGAGGATGCCCGAAAAACATCCAAAGTGCCAGAAGTGACTGAACACCGCTACTGAAGATGGCGAGCGGCCGAAACCGGTCTAGCGAAAGACCAAACCGGCGAGAGGAGACAGAAACTCCACTGTATTCCAACCCGTCGCAGACCACAAAACGGGTCTATTCTAAACAAATAAAACAATGAGTCCGCAGTCCTCGTATAATATTAGAAGACTTTTATTGCGGTACAGTAATTTTCCTCCTGAAAGACGCTTTTCCTCCGCCGGATAAGTGGCGGGGCGGGGCGGGGCGGAAAATATAATACTCCCCCCCCCCCCGCCAGCTCGTAAAATTGTGGCGAGCCCCCAACAAGGGCGTTAATTTAACCAAAAGCCGCGGCCACCGCGATCAACTGTATCAACAACAATAATAGTTAACTGGGTAAACGATGCACGTAGCGCTCGTTACGTTGGCCGATGAGATAAAACCAACAGACACCTCAAGTTTCTAGCCCGGACACACCCAGAATAAATTTAACGATCCGACGTAAAACATTACTTTTTTTTACCGTCAATCGCCCTTTTCATCGCTACTTTTGTAAGTAGCCTCTTTATATTCCACAGTCGTCCTATAGTTTCAATGTTATCATAATGTTACATATTAAAAACACTTTCATTGTGATTCGCCTAAAGGGGAAAATACTGTACTTTGTTGTATTTCTCAATGAATAAAAAAACTATGTATGCAACACTTTTCCAATAATAAAGGAATTCAACTACCTTAAATTTCAACTTAGTTGTTAAAAAAATCATTAAATGATTTTTTCTTACTTAATTTGTATGAAGACGAGTTTAATTTCTACCGACTCTCATTTAGAATAAATAAAAATGATTTACTACACAAGAAATTGAGTATTCTCTTGGAATTTTATTATTGTGGGAAAACGGCCGCTATCCAACGAATCCCACAGTAACTAAATGTGGACGAAGAAGGAAGAATATTTGAGGATCATAAATATTTACATATTTCAGTCACAATATACGTCTAATATTCCGTAATATCCTCTCGCTGGATTGGTCTTTTGCTAGACCGGTTTCGGCCGCTCGCCATCTTCAGTAGCGGTGTTAGTGACTTTTGCACTTTGGATGTTTTTTGGGCATCCTCACTGCACTGTCACTTGTACTGTGGTGGTTGTAGTGTGTTCAGTTATTTAGTGCTACTAGTTTCGATGGTACGGCGCATCTAATACTAACCCGCAACGCAGGTCTGTATTACATTTTAGTATTAGCGCCTTACAGTACAAGTGGCAGTGAGGATGCCCAAATAACATCCAACGTGCCAAAAGTGACTAACAGCGCTACTGAAGATGGCGAGCAGCCGTAACCGGTCTAGCAAAAGACCAAACCAGCGAGAGGAAAGAGAAACACACGAACTCTACGGTATTCCAACAACCCTTCGCAGACCACAAAATAGGTATGTTAAACGGATTACCTAATAATCACCGAGTGTCGAGTAACTTCATAAACATACTGCTTATAATTTCAGCAAAAAATACACAATACTTCGGCGGAACGTTTTTCCTTGTTCCAAGTTCTAATCTCTGTCTCGGCCACAACATAAAGCAAGCTGTAGACAAGAATATTTAGACCAACTAAGTTCGCAGAAATTGAATTCAGAAACTTGTTCGAACTGTTTCAATCGTGTACGAATTCAAGGCGGTGCTCAGGGCTCCCCCTAAGCGTCCGTCGGCCGAACCTTAGGGTTGGCCGGGAACACCACTAGATGGTGCTACCGACACCATACAAACCCAAGAACCATAGCGTTGCCAACACCGGAACACCAATTTTTACTAAGCCTCACAATTCTGAAATGAGCAGCGAGACTGTAGCGACAATAAAGAGAACCGAAGTACAAAAAATATATAAAAATCGAGTGAAATACCTCTTCATATAGATTTCAATAGTTTTTAACCCTGCCGGCAGAAAATAATCTATGATCTCTTTACAGCATTGGACCGCCAAGAGTACCCATTCAGTCTGAAACCTGAAATTTTAATAATATCCCACCAACAAACCCTTCTCAAAATCTGTGTTCATTATTCGGTTTTAAGTTATAGCTCAGAGGGCCCCCTTAAAAATTTTATCTCAAACGAACTTACTTCGAAATAAAAACAATTAACAATCTTATACAATGGAGAATTTTATCAAGTACCGGATTTATCGAACCGCAGCATCAGAGTAGTCGCTTGACTCTTAAGCACGTTTCACTGTAGCTTGTTGATTGAGGTCAGAGAACATGTTGATGGAGGGACAAATGTTAAAAACACAATCCCACCGTGGACTTTTGCACCGAATTTCGGCTCAGTTTGTAATTTAAGAGTCTCTATCCGATTTGGTTAAGGCGTGTTGTATATTTTCCGTTTGCGAGGACTTTGGCAGGCATCTATGTGGGGGGGGGAGGGGGGCGCTGGCAAATTGATTGGTAGCACGTGTTGACTCTAATCGCTCAGGGGCTTTTCTCTCTCTCTCTCTCTCTCTCTCTCTCTCTCTCTCTCTCTCTCTCTCTCTCTCTCTCTCTCTCTCTCTCTCTCTCTCTCTCTCTCTCTCTCTCTCTCTCTCTCTCTCTCTCTCTCTCTCTCTCTCTCTCTCTCTCTCTCTCTCTCTCTCTCTCTCTCTCTCTCTCTCTCTCTCTCTCTCTCTCTCACCCCACCCCCAAACACCCCCTCAATCCGGAAAACTCAGCTTTCCCTTCGTTTCCGGTTACCGGCAACAGCCGGTAATCGGATTCCACTCGAGGTGTCGATTGATAATTTATCCCGTTCTTTAGTCAGCGGTTCGCGTCCTAAATTCAAAAAGAAGTAACCGCATTACCAGCGGAATAGAGCTGACAAGAATCGACACAAGAATTCACTCGATAATACACAAAAGTTTTTTTAAACTTTATTTATTGTACAATCAACTATACGCCAGTTATAGGTACAATTGCGGTTTGTTTGATTAGTTTCAATTGTTTCACTCGACAAAGACCTACTTTTGACCTGTATCCAGCCTACAGAAAGTCTCTAGGCCAGTGGCGTTTAAGCGGATAATGGATGGGTAGAAGAGGAAAGGGACAGCAATCGAGTGGATTAGATGTGGAGAGAGGCGGGAGTGGAATTTAAGGAAGCGTGATTTTGCGACTTCGTCGACTGTCGGGGTATGTTGAGGTCATTACGGATTGTTCGGTTAGAAACATACCCTGTGGGGGACCATTAAGGACAGTACGAAGGACTTTTGACTCGATCAATAATTCATAGGGTATATTTTTTAACTTTTAAAAAAAATAAAAGACTGCAACATGACACGGACAGAATTACAATTACTAATCATACTACGATCTGTACTGGGAAGCCTTATGAATTTCCGCAGCCGGTTAAATCAAAAAGTCAAACGAATAATAAAATACGCGACGTGCTGGAGATTGAAACAGCCGTTCAGAACTGACCGTACTTCGATTATAGAAAGTGATAACTTTAGAATACCTGTTTTGTGGTCTGCGATGGGTTGTTAGAATACCGTGGATATCGTGTGTTTCTGTCTCCTCACTCTGGTCTGGTCTTTTCCTAACGGATTAAAAGACCGAACCAGGAAGAGGAGACAGAAGAAACACACGAAATCTACAGAACATCAATTATAGAAAATGATAAGGTGTAGTCGTAATTTTAAAAATATTCCAAAGCATGAAAACTGGGTCCAAACTGAGGCAAGTTACAATAACTGTTTTCAATTAAAATGAATGAAAGTCAAATGATTCTCTAAAAGGAATTAAATATTGGCCAAATTTTTCGATATAATAATCTAAGAATAATACGTTCTTCGAGGCATGTCCGCCATTATCAACTGTCCCCCGATTCCCTTCCTTGATTATCCCAAGTTCCGGCCGGAAACCCGCAGCGACTTAGCAGAGACTTCCGATATTAGCTGCTAATTAGACCGATAATGATGTCGACTAATTAGCGACAGAGGCATCCATCAGTAGCAGCTCCATAGTCCAGTTGTAACCTGTGTCAGCGCATCAGACCTAAGTCAGTTCATCGGGCACACGTCGGTATGAATTCAATGGATTCCAATTTGCAGGCACGCACCGCGGCCTCCGACCCTTCCGTCAGAATTTCCGTTTGAAATTCTCCGCAATTGAACTAAAACCGGGATTTAGTAATCCCAATTAGAGGCAATAAACTTGGTACCGATTGGCAGTCGAATAGAAACGGGCAAAGCGAATCAATCAGAAACGGCAAAGGAATTAGGAGTAACAGGAATCTCCTTCTCGTATGTAGGACATATTTATCATGTTTTCAGTAGTATTAAACGGACATAAACAATATAAGATTAATAAAAAGTAGTTAATTAAAAATTTACAAAACATAGAACAGCAAAAACAGCGAGGAACCAACTCCGGATCTGACTGTCACGATAGTCTCACTTTCCAATCAATTTCACATCTGAATAAATTGGAAAGTTCGAAATAAAATATTGAGCAATATTGATGATGGAACCGGAGACAGAAGGGGGTCATCAACCCCCTCAAGATCCAATGTCCTCAACGTGGTTAAATCCAAATTGTTAATAGAAAGGAAAATAGTATAGTTTCCAACATTAATCGAAGTAACATTAAACTGTGTAATTTTACAGAAATTACCGAATGAACCCAATATCTCAGAATGAACTCTTCTGGAAACCACAAAGAACGCAGGCTCGTAATGAGCCTACGATGACGTCGACATAAAAGTTATGTCAACAAATTATTAGCTATTATCATCTTGAGGAAAAATCAGGTTTCAAAACGTTCCTGGCGCTATACATATTCATGGACGGTAGTGCTTAAGATATTAATTATTCTCAATTTTCTATTCAACATATACACCGAGTCAAGACGAGGGTTGCCGGCGTAAAAAAAAAACCCTGCTCGAGATGGACGGACAATGTACTCAATGAACTCATTTTAATATCAACCCCTCATTTGAACTTCTAGTTGGTATTTTATTCGTTGTATTTGACTTCGTCGACGGAGTTTTTTTTTCGGAATGAATTATTTTCAAGGCTACTATTGGTTTCTATAACGCTGGGACAACTATAATATCAATAGATTTGGCATGTTACATGAGCGGTACAACATTTGCACAATGATGTATATTAAGAAATGTCTCAAAAACCGTTTTAAAAGGTTTAAAGAAGGATTTAAACACTGAATAATAACAGAGAAATATGCCGAACTAACCAGAGTATCGTCCAAGACTCAACTTCCGTTGGTTCTGTTGCTCTTATATATATTTTATTTCAAGATCACTGAACCCAGCAGCACATGACCGCAGTTAATGCTACGAGGAGTTTTTTTTTGTCTACTGGCAATTGGATCGCCCGCTCTAAAATCCGGGCTTTCTGAAATTTAAATACGCCCCGACAGGTAACCAGTCGCCGCCCTAATTAAGGCGGGGGCAAAGGGAAAAGAACAAGCCCTTGTACAAATGAAAGAAGGGCGAGAATTGAAGGGTGGCTTTCTCAAAGGTCTGTCTCCCACACGTCCAAGATCCACCAAGGAGATTTAAAAGCCAAAGATTTATGATAACTACAGGTCAATTGCACCCGACTAATAATTTCGTTTTTAATCAATTTAATGAAATAGGACAATATCCAAAAACAGTGAACAAATAACTCCCATGCACCGAGTGCGTTCGAAAATTATCAGAGGACAAACAAATTAGTGTCCCGTTAACTTCAAAAAAACGCTAGCTGTTATTTTAGAAAAAAAAATACCGGTAAGCTTCTTTTTAACGGCGCCTCTTGTAGTCGGGTCCGCTGTAAACTGTTCGGGACAACCCCTAATGTACCATCTGCGCCCTTTCACTTAACCCACCTACCGGCCCTATAAAGGGGTATTCATGTTTGCGGTACACCCTAAGGTACCGGGCAATAGAGAGAGGAGACTGTTATCGTTAACGTACATTTTGGCATCCTCCCTCTGTCGTAATTCAAAACAAAGTGATTTCTATATTAACCCAGTAAAGCGGTATCTACAGATAGATGTTTTTCGATCAGTCAGAATAGTTTTAAAATTTAACTAACTCAGGAACAAAATTGTTATAAATACGATAAATTAGCACGTAGGATTCGCCTAATGGCAATTATATCGCTATATAAATAATCTGTAAAAGGGATGTTTGACCAGTTCTTAGTAACAATCTAAATTTACTAAAATCAATCACAGAAACATCAACGCCGCCCGCCGTTTTCAATTACCGGATATTCGGTGATCAATGCGTGCACCCGAGGGGAAATCATCGACTGGGGGTATTATCCGGCCGAAGTAATCTAGAATCTATGTTTTACTCGTCGGCTAGACAGAAGGGGCCAAATGAAAAGCCGAACAAATGAAAGGGACAAAAGGGAGCGAGAATATCGGGCGAAAAAACCGGGTTGTAGCGGAGAGGGCCGGGAGTGGTTGAGGGAGGGGGAGGGGGTTAGTGGAGGAACATTTGTTGATAAGACGCCTCGAAGGAGGTCATCTGAAACAGACTGGATTTATCATAGTAGGAACCGTTTCCGGGGGCGAAAAGAAAAACCGACCGGAGCGGAGAGATTTAGGAAAACAGTTTTCTATAAGGGCGCGGCCGAACTTCGGCCCGTTCGGTTTTTCCCATTTTGTACGGTTAACGCTCAATTTCATTTTCGGCGAAAACGGCGCGTTTCTAAACAAATACCGATGGGGGGAGGCGGAAAAGTTTTTCGCGGTTTTTCTTTTCTAGTTTCGACAATTTCGGGCCCGGTACGATCGAAAAAAAAAAAAGGATACTCCGGACCTAATATCTGACCACATAAATCAGTCCCGGCCCCAAACATATATGACCGCCCATTTATACCAACGACCGCCCTTCCTACTGCCTCTATTTTCACCGGGAATACCGAACTGGGGGGGGGGGGTCATCTTTAATACCGACATTGCCTATAGTCCAATATTGCTGACCACTAAGAAAAAAAAACTGTTGAAACTCATAGCGTCAAAATAAAAATAGCTGTCAATATTTCGAGTTCAAATTTACCAACTTACAGCCGACACGTATATCATATTTCATATATCATACAGTTATTTTTTGTCTTTTAACTATTTCATTGTCGCAACTGTAAAATACAATTAAAAAACAAATTATTTCATTTGTACTGTTCCAGTCGGCTTTTCAAAAAATAATACGAAATTCCTCCATATTTGTGTGGGTTTCTAATAGCGGAAAGTGTAATCATTTTAAAATATATTACAAGCAGAGGCAACAAAGGTAGTTATTACGCTCAAATGAACCCGACCTAGACTGAGAGAGATTGTTCGAAATGAGCCATTCAATTACGCCGGCAACACACACACACAGCGACGGGCTTTTATTGGTATTAATTCGGAAATTAATTAGGACACAGTGGGTAATGAACAAAACCGCGCCGCGATGAACCGAGTAACACACACACCACTACAGTTGTATGATTAATTAACGACACAACCGGTTTGAAATCTGTCCCTTACAGGTATAATATAATGTTGCCGGAGATGGTGTGACGCGTTTCCGGTCTGGAATCGGACCGAATCAGCGAGTGGAGACCGCAAAAATGATTAATCGACCTGTTGGTATCGACCGCTCATATGATGTCAATTAACAGTCGATTATTAACTTCTCGAAAATTAAACCGAAACTTAAATTGGAACGGACGCTCAGGAATATACAGAACTGCCTTATTTCACCCCTGACCCCTGACCGTTGCTATAATGATTACTTTGAACCAATGGTATTCTCAGCCAATAAAGAAATTTGGAAGATAAAACAGAAAGTTCGGGCGATCATTCTGCATAATTTACAACAGGAATCATCTCTAATCTATTCATAATTTATAAGTGTGTCAAACAATAAATTAGTTACACACTGTAAAATATTTATTGAACTAAACACAACGAACTACAGAATAAAAAGAACCAAATGAGGCGTCTCGTTACGCGCGTTTTTCCTTCAGTTGATATGAGTTCAAGAAACACAACATTTCTACTAAATTGTTTATCTTAATTTTCAAGTTATAAAAAGTTGGGACAAAGATAAACCTGTGTGAGCAACAAAATTTGAGTGTTTAAATCATGCGCGTTCAATCGGATATCGGTGCTTTGTTTCAACAACAGAGAGTTTTAAATGAAGTGGCGAATTGGGAAACGCCAAGAATTGAAGGATAAGGGTTGTTTCCTGAATGTTTCGACCGTCCAATGACAGGGTGTTTTTCCCCTGGATAAAAGTGGATTAATGCTCCAAACAGGGACAGGACCCGTGCTCAAGAGAGAATAATGAAGATATTATCTATCGTATGCAAGTGATTAACCCCTTCATTGTTGAAAAAATAACAGTGGTCAGTAAGTAGAAAAAACAACTACTGCCGTTGTACACCAAACTGTATGCTCGATTGTACAATAAGTAAAGTTAAAAATAAAACAATTTGATAAACTGTAAGTAATGTTGAGGACTGTCATCATATTTCTGTGAATAGTGATCCCAATTCCTCCCCCGCCTAAAACATATAGAGATGATGGCCGGCGGCCAGTCTATCCTGGGGCACATGTCGACGGCGTATATAATTCAAAACCTCGCGAAGCGGAATCAATTCAATTTCCCCTTGGCCGGCCATTATTTGAACCGGACCGCCGTCTGTCTCTCCTCTTCCAGCGGATTCGGCCAAATTGAAACGCGGCCCCCCCAAGCAAAATGCATTAGGGGCGGTAGACCGTTAGTGCCGCCCCCCGCCCAAGCCGGACTCTACGGCTATAGCTTCCGCCAACCCCAAAACTTAAATAGAGTTCTCACCCAGCAAACTAATTAACTCTCCCCAACCAGTAACCCCGGTCGTTTCATTCGAGAAGAAATGAAATTCGGACGAATGCGAACACAAAAGTGTTCGCTTCAGGCTGTTAAATTTCACAATTTTACCCTATCGGACTCTCAAGTTGGGGGGATAAAAGCGTTTAATCCGAGGTACGACTGTTCACTCGGCCGTAATAAACCGGGCCATTAAAGCTTCTAAAATTAACGCGAGAACCCCCCCCCACCACCACCACCCCCACAGAGCTTTAACATTATACCGGCAATTATCCTTTCCACCTCCGGCCTATATTCCTCTCTGTACATAATTTAAACTCGAAAAGCGGTTAATAGCGCGTTATCAATTAATGCAAATAATAAGTAGTTGATTGAAAATTGATCCGACGCCCCGATTCGAAATGGGATCGATGGCGTTAAACCGAGCCCCCCGCTCTAACAACCGGGTAATATGAATTTTAATGAGTTCTCTGGAGTTTTGAAGTTCATTAAATTCCACCTATATATCGAATACTTTCGGAAATATCTCTATCGGAACCCTCCGTAAAAGTATCTTTTATACAGAAGTGGGATAATAATTACCCCCCCCCCTTCATACAGTAATTTCATTGAATTTTTAACGGATAATACATAATTTGCGCTAATCATTTTGGTATTTCACAGTTTCAGCTTTGGTGTAGTAATTCATTAATCCTTATTGTGTATTTCAAAACACTTCCTAAATACAGACAACAAATGTCATAGTCGGGAATATTCCGTAAATCGTTTTCAACGCAAGAATAATCACTATTCGTTGTTTCAAAATGTGTAATTTATTTTGTGAAATATTTCGGACATACAAAAGATTAGTTCGCGAAGTGAGCAACCCTTGAAGATCGGCTAACCCATATAGCGTGAAATAGTAATTTTCTATACTTTTTCTTAGGTAAAGAAGTGGAAATAAGCTATCTAAAACCGATCCTGAATAAATATTTGCAAGATTTAAAATTTTAAAATTATTTTATTGGTAGTAATAGAATACACAAATTTTCCTTAGGTTACATCGGATGAGAGGCTTTTGCAAGACTTGTTCCAATATTCTGTCCAGTAACATTAATGTGTAAACAATTCGAACTGGCTCTGGTTTTAATTTAAGAAATTGTTTCGATATTTAAATAATAATTTAAATTAAGAAGGATGCCGATTCATAATAAGAATGTTATTTAGATTCCACCTGATCGACCCATTCGCACTTGCGTCAATTTCTAGGCCTTATCACTAAGCGCGTATCCGTATTAATGCGTTTCAATAAATAAGAGAAATGAATTCACGGACCTTCACTTTGAGCGGATTGTCGAGGCGGGGAAGGCGCAGCGAAGCCAAACGGGAAGGAGAGGGATGGAGGGAAGGGGGACGTTAGTGGAAGCAAACCGAATTAAACATGAAGGGGGGGGGGGATGAGGAGAGAGTGAGTACTCCTTTTGAATTGGAGCGAGTCTCTTATTGCCGGGGATTAGTGAGCGGTCTAATCCTCCAGGACGGAGGATAGGCACGGCCAGATGAAGTCAACAAACTTAACCAAAACGGGCACCAGGAGAGAGTGAGCCAATACTTAAACTGTCTTGGAGATTATTCAGGGCTCAACCCCGCCCCCCCCCTCCACGAGGGTTGCGCGGAAGGAAAGGGGTCTAACCATTAGTTGATGAGAGGGGTGGAGACAAAGAAAATAATCTTAAGGTGTTCCCTCAAGACCGGTGTTCTTAATGTTTTAGTAGTCAATGAAAATACGTACATAACATACAGAATATATACAGGACATATCGAAAATATTATTTTAATAACGTAGATTTCGTGTGTTTCTGTCTCCTCTCGCTGGTTTGGTCATCTACTAGCTTCAATAGTACGGCGCACCTAATACTAGCCCGCAACACGGGTCTGTCTTACATTTTAGTATTAGCGCCTTACAGTACAAGTGATAGTGACAGTGCAGTGAGCATGCCGAAAAAAACATCCAAAGTGCCAAAAGTGACTAACACCGCTACTGAAGATGGCGAGCAACCGAAAGCGGTCTAGCAAAACCAGCGAGAGAAACACACGAAATCTACGCTATTACAACCCCTCACAGACCACAAAACAGGTATGTTAAATCATTTAAATAATATATTAGATAAAATTTGGGGAGCACCGTTGCACCAGACCTTAGACCGGTGTTCTTAACCGTTTAGAAACCAATGAAAATATGTCTACAGCATACAGAATGCATAGGCGCAAAATATAAAACAATAGTCAGTATGTTAAAACTTTAACTAAAAAGAGCATTTTATAGATATTTGTCGTTTTTAAATCAATTTTAAAATTGTCCGCTTTTGCTGATTACAACAATTTCAGTATCAATATCCGAAACAGTTATTTAACAAAATTTTCATATTGTTTAATGTTCAGAAACCGAGCTCGCACAATTCAAACGAACGAAATCTGCGAAACTGAAATTAATAATCCTACGAATAAAACAAAAAATAATAATGAAAATTAATATTATTATATTAAGATTAATTCTTGCGCTATTAATGACAATAACTGAAAAACGTCGTCAAGGCCTTAGCGATATCGCTAAGGAAAATATAACGTGAGAAATTTCAGAACGCCCAATCAAGTTATCAGAGAAACTAATTGGATAACAACAAGGAACTTGCTGATAGGCGAGTTCCTCTCCATCGGCCGAGCTGTAACAATCGGGATATAAACTTGGCCAATTATGCAACATAAACTTGCCTGGTTAGTTTAATATCTGCTTTAGCTTCTGTTAACTTCAGTTCTTTGTGTATTCGCTTATAATTAAGGTATTAGGGCAATAATTAAACGGTGGACATATGTTATTTCGCGGAAATATTAGAATGTACCGGCTGCTAAAAAACCGAGTAACCGCGGTACTAACTAGCTAGTACTGGTATTAGCTGCTAGCCGAGTCTCTACCCTGCCAATCTATAATATTGACGACTGTGAGAACTGGAGACAAAGTTTACTGTCAAACTAGCTCCAACTTGTGTCGGGCTGGTTGTATTAAAGTTCGGCGACCGACAAACACGATCTAGACACGAGAAACGGCAGATATATATATATCAAACGGTCTATAATAACAGTTCAGGAGGCCTCGCGGCACTCTCTAGACCATTTTCGAAGAGTGTTCCTATAAATACAATCGATGATTATTTTCGATCCGAGGTCGTGAAACGTTACCATCCGGGGTTATGAAATATAGAGCACTCAGTAAAGCGTATCTACGCACTAAAATGTCCCTTCTGTACAACGTTTTATAGCGTTATACATTTTTGTACAAAATAAAAATTCACCTATTTCATAGAAACATAATTCGAACTGCCAAAATATTTCGAAAGGTTTCAAACAGGCGGTGATTTATAAGACAAGTGTTATACAGAACTTACAAAATGACAGATTGTATCCCTTTTGTCCAGGAAATATTTTTTGGAAAATTTTTTAAAAAATATATTTTGGAATATAAAAATTCTAGAATCGTACAGTTTAAACACGGGGAAAATATTTGTGTAGATAATTCAATTTGAATCATATTTAAAGGGAGAATTTGCTTCATATGAAATCGACGTATGGAAAATATATTACTTTTTCAAAGATGAAATAATAACAAGTATTTCGCTTAAAGCCAAAGCCCTCTAGTCAACTGACTTTTATGCGACTGATGAAGCTCATAACAGCCGGCCTGAAAGCTTCCACCGTTTAAGTCCCACCAGCCTCCCACTAACAACATTGAAAGAACAACCCCCGAAGGAAACACCGCCAGCCAAAGTCTGTCAATATTTTCCTACGGTCACGGCGACGGTCGTGTGAACGCATCGCAATTTTACTGCAGCGGTTAATTACTGAAAAATTAACCTTGCGCTTTTCCTTCTGCACGAAAAGCGATATATAACGCGGCGGAAAATGATCTAAATACGGCCGACTCTTGCATGACCGGCGTGCATTATTTTTTTTCAAAGAGGAAATAATAGGTAAAAAAAAAAGAGAAGAAATTACGTAATACGCTCAAATTCAAAGCGTTCTAGTAATAAATAATTCATTCCAGGGGGGGGGGCGGAATAATTTAAAATGATTTTTCTCCTTTTTTTCTAATTTAGATCGATTAGCAGATATATTCGTCATAAAAATCACTCGGTCATAATAATAAATGAGAGCTGGTCAAGATTGATTCCTTGAATGCGGACTAGTTAAGTCTGGGGTGCCATGTCATCTGACGCTAATCGTATCCGTTTAAATTAAATTTGCGAGTGAGGTTCAAGAGGAAATAGGTTATCATAACAAAAAAAATGCATAACGGAACGCTACTGACGATGGTTAGAATTCGAAACCGGTCCGGCATATTGACCGGACAAAGCTAGTGGAGTCAAAAGATATCGCTTTTTACTTGTACAATAAGCAGACATAAATGCGAAGCATTACTAAACTAGTTTCTCGAGTCCTCAAAATGATTTAAGTTTTGGCAATAACGAGTTGCTCCGACAAACTTAAAACAAGAATATGACAAAGTGTCTCCTTTCTTCTCGAAAATACCTCCGGGGAGTCGTAGAAAATCTATTACAGTGTATCTCGGAGTATCTCTCAGGATTTATAAAGTGGTAATTAAGTAGATGAAGAAATTGCATACACGTAATAATTGTATTTCATACGTGCTCAAGCCGTAAGGTCATGTCCGGCTAACAGTTTTTCATACGAAACAATTACAAAGCAAAATACTTCAACACAGTACAGGTAAATCAGAAATATATAGGTCCATACAGTGGATAAATAGATAGCATTTTATAGCGGCAATATAAGCAGGAATATGGCCAATATTGAGCATTTGATGGAATACAAAGTCCGTCGAAAAATAACATCTGAGTTGCTCTACACTGTATAATCGTGTCAGAGGGAATGCTCCAACGTTCAAATAAAAAAATCAGTGAGTTGAAGAGCGAGCAGATTGGTTGAAGAGGGGGCGGGTAAGGGTCGGGGGGGGCGGGGGTTATGTAGCGAGCTCTTCATAATTAATTCATAAGGGGAACAGGAGAATCCCGCACACAATTGCTTTCCAAACCGGACAAAGGGGAATCAGCCGGGAAACTTTTTAGAAGGTCCCACCCTAAAACGGGGCCGGTTTATGAAAATTATATTAGCAATATCCTCTCTCCTTCTGCCTTTTTGCCCCCTGGCCACGCGGTACCCACTCCGACGCAATTTTCGGGAAAATTAAACAAAACTGGGCGGGAACGCCGGCGTTGACTCCTCAGACTCGGAGAATGAATCGAATTTGAGCAACAGCCCCAAAATCAGTACCGGAAATTAGCTTCGAAACATGCCCGGATTTTCCGGTTATTTATCGATAATCTTATTTCCGTTCGCACGACCCTACCAGCGGAAACGGCAAAAATCCACTTACTCTTGTATATCAATTCTAATTTGCTGCTAATTCGGGTAAGTCGGAGGAAAATCGGAAACTATCAGGGTCAAAAACGTTTATCACCGAAATTAATACCTATTACCAACCTACATTACACACAAGAGTATTATCGTATATCGGTCCTTTTCACGGCAAGCATTCGTTGAATTAGCGAACTGAAATTTAATGACCAGATAATGACGGGAATGCGATTAAGGTCTGATTAACTTTAGTGCACTCGTGGAATTAACAAACGTGCAAATATAACGCTTCATACATCGTAACACATTTATTTTATTTATTTTAAAAATACTGGTCGATAGGAGAAAACCCGTGTCAGATTCGGCCAAATTAGTTACTGATTATCGGAAGGAATATGTGGCATTCAGTTAGGCATTTATTTCATGTCCATAGAGTAGTTTTTAAAATACTAAGGATTAACACGATTTTCAGGCCATATAAATTCACACGGACCATCTGTAAAAATATTCATACATCAAACTGATAATAATAATACTGGGCAAGAAGAAACTAGATTCACTGTGAAAAGGGAAATTACATGCATACATCATATAGACTGTACTTAAGTACTTATGAATGAACCAAAAGGACGAAAAATGGACAATATCATGTATACATGGATATATACATAAAAGAATAGAATATAAATAGTTTTCCGAATGAAGAGGTAAGAAAGGACGCCGAGGTGTAGCTTATCAGAAGCCGTCTCCTAAGAAACAGACGCCCCGAATAGAGTCGGGTTGGAATTTATTATTTGGGATTCAACAAAAGAAAGATAACGTTTTTATCTTCATTGTTCAAGAACGACCGCCGAATTCATACGCCCAATACGCGTAAAATTACGTTTTTTTTGTGAACAACGTAAGACGTTCAAATAACGCGGTTAACTAACCTACTTTGCGAAATGAAATTAGAATTTAATTATACAAAGGGGGTTTTTTTTCTAAACACCTATTTAGAATCTTATACCTCCTCCTTTTGTAATACAAGCGGGAGTTTATAATAACTTGAATAGAGTGCAGCTCTACGCTTACATTTATAAGGATATACTTAACATAATGTTAATATTTTTACACACATTTACTTTATAATGGTTAAGAAGTAATCATATAAAAAACAAGATTTTCATTAGCATTCATAAAGTCACGAACACCTCTACTGAAGCAACCGAAACCGGTCTAGCAAAAGGCCAATCCAGCGAGAGGAGGAGAAACACACAAAATCTACGGAATAACATATTTTGTGAGTTGATTTTACGAATGAGCTGCCTCGCAAATGCATAGAGTCACGTTTCAGCCGGTGTAAACGAACCCCAGTATATCCGAGAAAGGAAACCTACGCCGCCCCCATCCCCTTCACGAGCCCGGGTTTCGAAACGCCTTGAAATAAGAAAATAAAAGGATTTCGATTTCAATGAGAACTTGGGACGTGTCCCGAATAGGGAGCGACAGAAGGGAAAATCGAGGTTTAAAACCGGCCCGGCAGGGACTAAATCCTAAACGGGGGCGGACGGGGCCCCATTTTCATTGGGGGCCCCCAAAGCCCCGGCCGGCGCCCAATTCTGATTGAGAATCCTCTCGGACGTTCTAAACCGGAGCAAGGGTCGGTTACGTAATTTCTAAGCGGAAGACTTTAATTCGGCCCAAACGCGCCCTGACAATGTAAAACTCAGACCGAATACCTCGACATCGAAAACCCCTCTCTGAAGTTTCAAATGCGCCAAATCATTTGGCAAAAAATGAAAATTAACAAATCTTTGCAATCGGAAACATCGTTGCGACATAGGTTACTCACAGTTGGTGAACACTATTCTTATGCAAGTATTAAGATTATTTTCACAGACTCGTTTACATGCGTACCAATCACGCACGATTTATTCAATAACCTAGATATATTATAATTTTAAAATGACTTACTTTCGTGCACCGGATCAAATAAACTCAAGAGACAAAGTGTTGGCATCTTACCTGAAATAAAAACAGAATAATTAGCAATTGCCGACGATTAAATGTACTGTTACAAAATAGGCAGGAAATAAACTATAGCAGAGTATAAAGAAAGGCAAGGAATATTCAAATCCAGTACTCATTAGAATGCATTGACGATACTTCCTTAAAGCAACCGTATTTCTTTTTCACTTATTTAAATGTTGAAGGAACCAAGAACTTATACTTATGATATAATAAACTAGCTATCAATGTGCAGTGTTATGTCCTATGTTATTTCTTGAGCTTTCCCTAAAGAGTGGCTCTTCCAAGTGATTGTTTAAATTTCTTCAATTCGATTATAGATAACGACTTGAGATGCCTTGTTCGCTCACACTCAACTCTCCTGATGAATTGAATACAAAACTTGTGTTCTGAGGGCTACCACGCTAAACACTAAGAAGATATCGGTCGAAAAGAAAAGCTAAAAGGCGTCAAAAAATAAGCTAAAATCAGCTCGCCGCAGACAGCGAATATTTTGTCAAAGTGGTTTTATTAAAGTTTTCCCCGAACACCGAATCAATTTCGAATTTCCAGACTCCAATAGCAGAGTCGATAAGGGGAACGGGAGACGTGGGAGAACGACGCTCTCTGGAAAATCTGAATAGCCGGGGGGGGAGGGGGGAGAGCGGACCCTTTTTTTATTGGTAAAGACGTTGGAGGCCCCCCCCCCGATGGCCGGTAGAGATAAGCGAGGGCCGCAATCGTTTTACCGCCCTTTCGGCCCTTTGTGGGCCGAGAGCAACACGCGAAACAGGACCGGCCGCAATAAAAACTGAACGGCCCCAAACCCCCACGACGACAGCCTTTTTTTCTTCGCCGCCCCCAACACTCAAAAGCCACCCCCATCCCTCTCAAATCTTGACGGCTCCATCTCTACAGGACCCAGGATTTTTATTTTATTATTTCAACCCTTCCGGACGGCCTAAATATTGAAATGTAGTGCGATTGACTAGAAATATTTAACTGTATCAGTTATTTAATCAGACGAAACTTTACATATCTCACTGTTATAGACAATTAGAAATATCAGCTTCTCTTAATTTTTCCTTCAAATCCAAGAGTTGTTAAAATTAATGAGAAGCGGGCCAAATGGCATACGTTTCGCATCGGCTTAAAATTGGGGGGCAAGTTGTTATCACGAGTTTACACAAGAGAGGAGGCCGATCCCGCAGGAATTAAATGAAATTTAATTTAATTGCTTCATTAAAGTTCGCTCCGAGACTGCTGAATCGGGCGCCAAGTGAGTATTACCGTATTCAAAAGTTTTCTACACGAGCCCCGCGCTGCTAGCACCCCCCCCCACCCCATTTCAAGGCTACTAACTTCTTCAACAACAGATGTTCGTTAAGACAGTAAAACTATACTAGAGCGTTAAATAAGTGGCTGTTGCCACTGCCACTAAAAATTAAACATTTCATATCTCTCAGTTGTTTAACGTATACAACAAAAAAAAGAGATATTATCGTCGGTTCAACTGAAAAGTATATTGAATAGTGGCTTAATTTGCACGTTTTATTCTCATATTAACAAGCGGTATGAAGTACACATACTGCGATCAGCCTAGATTTTTTTCACTGTTTCATTGTCACAACTGTAAAAGTCAATAAGCGACATCGATGTTCGAGTAGCACTAATAAGGAGTATTGGGAGGAGGAACCCACTGGTTTTCCTCCTTTTCCTAAATTTTATTTATTTTTCACATTTATATCACGCGATATATTACACGATATATTATCGCCACTGCCTTTTCAGGCGTCTGCAAGGAACGTTGGAGATGTCGGAAGATTATAATTATAATTTGGGGGCAGGATTGTTGGACGGCCCAGTCTTTTCCGGATAATGCCGATAAAGAAATCGGATAACCGATCGCATTTCGAATGAGGAGGGCGACGTTAGAATTGAATCGGAATATAAAACGCTGGATAAACGAAAGGCGGCCGAGACTCTATTTGATTGTCTCCGGCAATTCGCCAACTCCCGACCGACGGTATAAACCCGAGAGAACGCCAACCCTTGTAGGTTTTCTTACCCCCGGAACAACAGAGAGAGAGAGAGAGAGAGAGAGAGAGAGAGAGGGCGGAACAACCCCCTCGGATAACAATCTCAAAGGTTCCGCCCTTTTGTCGGGACCGAATAAATTATTCAGCCCAATCTTTGTCCAGTCCAGCGTTGGGCGGGACTGAAGTCGGCACCGGTCAATGCCGGCCGACATTTCAAATGTACATTTTTTTTTACCGTACATTTCGTGTCCTCCCGCCGGTTCGGTGTTTCGCCGGACGGGTTTCGGCCGTTCGCCATCTTCAGTAACAGTGTCACTTATTTCACTTAGGCTGAAGATTGCGGGCACCCGAAACCGGTCTAGCAAAAGGCACAGAGAGGAGACGCGAAGAAAATAAAAAACAGACTCTGTTGGAGCTCATAGAGATCTGTCAACAAGATTATCTTGTTTCTACGCTAGACCGTTTTCGGCTTCAGTAGTCAGTCAGTAAAATATGTTTACCGACGATATGCTGTCTTTTGAGCGAAGTGTCTACAGATTGGTTAGAAACGATTCCGCGGCTCGCTCGACAAACTCGAAAATGGTCGTCATTGTGCGAGTTGAAACTCAATTTTTCCTCCGGCCAAAGTAAGACCGCGGCGTTTCCGAAGAGTCGTTATAAAGTGAGCAGAGATTGGTGAGCCCGAGTTCGGCCCCCCACCTTCTATTAATCACGAACCAGCCCCCAATGTTCACCCCCGCGACCGTACCCACCCCTGCCCTGCCATTAAACCCCCTAAATCGGGTGCTACACATACACACGCACGGGGGGGGGGGAGGGGTTCCGACGCACACGCGACCTCTCTTTAAGTGGCGCTCGCCCGACTAATTCCTTTCTCTGGGGGTACAAACCCGCATCCACCTAGCGGGTATATTACAGCCGCCAACACTGTTCCGAATATTGAATATCAACAAACTCTGAAACTGTCACAACTTTATTGTTTCATTACATACCAAAACAAGGGCTTTCTTTCCGCAAAAGTTCAACATACTCGACAGACAAACACCACTAGGGTTTTAGTACATTGTGACAATAATGGCCGATGGAATGATGCGGCAGTGACGCGATAAAAGTCCATCCTTAGGAACGAATAAAAATAACTGCGAACAATTAAATATACATTCTAAACAGTCGTAGAGATCGGGGGGTCGTTTAAGATTCACTCGCAATGAATTCAAAGTTGGCCCTTAAGATCTGAGCTTTACAGGGACGGAATTCTAATGAGCGTTCCGAAGCTTTATGAGAGAAATCGATTCAGATTTGCAGTTGGAAGAACATCGGATCCGCCACCGAATTGGAAATTGCAACGACCGTCAGTGACCCCTCGTAAAAACTCGTACTTTAAGATATTAAATATGGGCGCCAAAAGCGTTATTTTATATTATATTTAATAGGGAGAACTGTATGTTCTAGAAAGAATGAAATTCTGTCCTTAATTTCCATCATTATGTATTAAGGACTCCAGGACTAGAGAATCTAGGATGCTCACTTCAAATTTCAAATTTGAAATTAAACTACGTTACTACATACGTGACGTTATTCCGAATATTCCAGCCTTTCCCTTGAACTGACATATCTGAATGCACTGTCCAACGTATCTTATCTGGACGGTTGTGTCAAGGCTTCTTGTGGTGAAATTGTGTTGATAAGAAACATTGTACTGTGTAGCGCGTATAGTACCGCGAATGGCGCCCTTGAAGGGCGTCATTCAGATTCACCCCCTCCCCCTTAACTGCGTAACCTTTCAGATTAAGCTTTTCAATCCTGCGCCAGGTTTCTCCCAACACGAATGCTTCAACTTGGCGGGATTATTCGAACTTAATTTTAAAGAACCAGTTGACAGGTGATCATAAATATGTATTTCATGTTCTAATCAGCCCCTGTCTAGGAAGGGACAAAAGGGGCGAGAGGAATAATACTTTCTTCCATAATACTACTAAGTCCCACATAGCACTTTAAAAAGCTTACTTAACGTCTTAGAGGAGATCGATAGGTTCGCATTAATTTAATATAACTTAATGTATACAACAATTTTAAATGATACTAAAAAAGTTAGTATTAAAGATGATTAGAAGTCAGCTAATAATGTTAAAGTATCAAAGATCATACATCGTTATCGTTGTATTCTGGAAGAAGACCAAAGCGATAAACAAAAGGAAGGCCGGACGAGCTGCTGTGCTAATATTTTAAACATAAATCAGTTTACTTTCGTAGGAATAAAGCACATATGAGGCGACATGTGTGGTGGAGAGGCGGGTCGTAAACGGGGCACGTGCTGACCTACTTCAGGGGTGGGGGGGCGGTTTCTCCCGCAGCCACCGCGCCACCCCCGGCTTAATTAACGTTGTAAAAACATAAAATATAATGCCCGTCCAAAAAGGGGACAAGGAGAGAGAGAGGGAGGAGGGAGGGGAGAGGGAGGAGCGCGTCCCCGAGGGGCCAGAAGCCTTTTCACAGTCGGGACCGCGACATGAGTCTCTCCTGTTTAATTAAAACACAGAAGGACTTACACCAACCGCTAAAGGGAAATAGACAAAGATCCCGGAGCGGAAACAGAGAGAGAGAGAGAGACAGAAAAGGGACGCAGTTTTGGACCCGAGAGCACGTGCCAACCGCCAACACTTGAAACAAGTTGAAAATTCCACACCGAACTTTCCCAACTTCTCCTACTGGATAAATCGGCGGATAAGTTGCACTTTGTTACGTCCCACGAGCCCCTACGCCTGTTCAGTCCAAAGCAGTAACAATCAGCAGAAATATATATCGTTGCCGGTCTAGATAAGAATACTGACCGAAGAAGTAAAACCAGTTAATCACAGGAGTGATATTTTTTAATATTTCTCGAATTGTAGCGACTGATATCTCGTTAACCGAGAGAAAAACTTTTCTAAAAACTTTTCCTCGTGGCCACTGTGGCCCCTTTCAGAGTGGGTCCCCGACGAGCTCACGGATTGGTGGGTCATGAGATTAAATCCCCGACTTAATCTAACTTGGACTAAGGCACGGAGAGGAGCGGTCGTATTATGAAATTGAATCGACATAAAAAAATCTTTCTTACCCTGTTTCCCGGATTGGAACATGCTTTTTTGCAAATCATTATTATTATAATTATAAACCTACAATACAGCGATGTCCGCCGGTTCGAAATCATAACTAGTAATCGGTAAAACTAAACCGAGTCTCAATACTGCTCATTGGCTAGGACTACCAAAAATCAGAGTAATGATAATTTTCAGGTACCTTACTTTTACTTGGTGTTACCAGTTCACAAGATTTCAATTAATTCTAATCATTTTTAGCATTCGAATATTTGGTATAAAGAATCATTCAAAGGATTAAACCCCTTCTAAGACTGAGAAACATTATTACACCCCACAACTTTATTTATAAACTACCCTTTCAGGGGGGGCAAATATAATATGTGTGAGGGCAGCCTAGGGGCGGCGAGTTCATTTTATCCCGAATATTAATTCAAGGGCCTCGCATATGAGAGATATTTAATACTAGCCTCTATTTGGAGATGCGCGTGTATCAAATTCAAAAGCCTAGTACAAATACGAGCAAAGAAGGATTTCGGTAACTTCCGAGCGTACGAATAGCAGAAGGAATGGAAAGTGGAGAGATCATTTCTGCCTAATGAGATACATAGTGCAATACAATCTTAGTTATTTTAAAATGTAAAGCTCATATTTCCGATTCATCATAATAAAGGACCTATAATTAGTAATAACGTCGTTATTCTCTACGATCAGCACTTCAGAATGTGTTCTAAAAAAATTTGAAGAAGAATTTTCTTCCTCGATACTCGATGTGGTCCTCAATAGCGAAATGCTCGGAGGCCTCTGCACGTGTCTTAAGCACATAACACAGCAAACTCGAGCAACTTGATTCAAAACACGAGGTGTAGGTTGAGGAAGAGAATTCTCCCTTCGTGTGAAGGGAAAGAACCGAAGGAACTGGCTCCTCGCGGGTTGTTTTCACCCCTTAATAAACTCACCTCCCCTAACACTCTCCAACCCCTATCTAACCATGATTTATAGCTCTCCTGTATCCAGCAGATACCATTCCCCCGCCAACATTCTTAATATCCCCCCTTCCGTCTATAAACTATTTATAATTATTCTCCCTCCGTTCCACCTCACTCGTCCTCCTTGTCCAATATATATATAAACCAACTGTGTATGTACATTTTTTGACCGGATTTCCCATCGCAAACGAAATTCGGGACGGTAGCGGTCTGGAGAAGCTTGCACTCGCTTAAACTTAAAAAAAGCGCTTATTATCGTATTCCATCCCAACGTTGCAATCACAAAAATAACCAGAGGATAACGCCGGATATATAAATACTGCAGGATGAATGGGACCGATTTAAAACGAAAAGTATCGCTTCGGGCCAAACGCGACCACGGTAAAAATTACCAATGATTACATACAATTAGGCTCTAATTTTAAAATATATTGCCTCGGTGGCCGAGAGATATCGATCGCGGGGTCCCGTTTAGGGTCGCTCGCAACAGTTTTTAAGTTCAAAATTATACGTATATTGAAATTGATCAATATATTCCCGATTAAAATATAGTCTAATCGTACAATATAAACATAATACGCGTCCTAACGGTTTGCTTTTTTAAAATGAAATTGTCACAGCGGTTTTTCAAGTTAGAATTCGGAGATTCTAGAGTCGGTTTTAAAGGAAGAATATTGTACAGAAACCACAATAATTCAATATTTTTTTAATCATCCAGCTCTATTCAAATTCTATATAAATTGTTCCTATCCCTGTCCCATATTTATTATGGAAAAATATATATGGAATAATATATTTTTGATATAACAGAACTGTCAATGACTTCCCCTTGGCGGCATCACATCTGAAGGAAATGCAGAGGACAAGTTGGAAATTCTAATCTGTCGGTGGGGGGCGATTGTTATTGTTTCAAAATAGTGGGCTGAAATTCTGGCGAGGTCAGATTGATTGCGTGAGGCTCATTAACGAGGTCTCGTGACGCCCCAACGCCTTATCGCTGGTCACCACGCGCCCTCCCTCCACCACCGGTCACAACAACACTCAACAATAAATCATATTGTTTATCTAATCATTTTATTGGCCACCGGTTGGGAGGCAAACCGTATATTTATGTCGGGGTTTGATGTTTAACGGCTCTATAGCCGGCGATCGAAAGACCCTCCGGTTCGGGGAGGCCGTTTAATATGAGAAGACGCTTAGTAACCACCCACACCCCACCCCATGCGGTTCTAATGCACAAAGGGCTAAGTAGACCCGTTTATAGCCCATTGAACCTCGCATTACCATAAAATAGTTTCGTGCCCTTTACAGGGAATGTAAATTAAATTATTTAAGATTAAGTTTTATGAACGAAATTATTTGTATCTTTTCTCAAACTGTTGAGTTCCAAGAAACATCGGCAAAATCCGAAATTTACGGTCGAAAATATTAAGGAAAATAACCAATTCAACCCCTACTGCTATGCTTTTAAAATCCCGTTTGTCCGAGACCTCGTCATACAGAAATATAGCAAATATCACACACGAATCACCTAATCTAATGGCACAAACCGTACTATATTCAAAACATCCAGAACGTTCCTTGCAGACGCCCGTGAGGGAAGTGGCCACGTCCAAATGTGTAAAAAAAAATAGGAAAAAAGGAGGAAAGCCCGTGGGTACTGCCACTCGAACATCAATGTCGCTTATTGTAATTTACACTTGTGACAATATAACATTAAAAATTGTTTTTCCCGTCTGTTGTAAGTGCGTTAATTAAAACCGAAACAGTCCCGGCCGAGGATTCATACCGGTGTGTATTTATACATTTACGAAAGAGCTGGTAAATTGTTACGTGCATTAAATATGTGGGCTACGTTGGTGCTGTTGGGAGGTGCAATATGGTGGAGGATTGATGGGCTCCTGTTAGGACACGGAGCAGTGCATCATTCGCGTCTTCCTCCTTACTACATCGTTCCTACCCCGTCAACAATATCGCCCGCCGGGAACACATTATTCATTTATATAACGGACAATTTATACGAAATTCATCCTGACCGGTTAGCCGATCACAGGTGTTATTATATCCGAATTGTTCAAATCCGATTATGTTTTTCACTTCGAAATAAAATTCGGCAAGGAAATACCCTTCATTTCATAACTCGCTTATTGCAGTACTTCGGGTAAATCAAAGAAACTATAACCACGAATATGAAATATATAAGTACAGAATACAACCTGCCTGCCCGAAGAACATACTTTCAATCCGTTGTAATGCATTTTATAATGAAAATAATGCCGAATGGAATGGATTGTTTACTTAATTACAGGTCAAAAAAAAGGGAAGTAAATCTAAATAACGAATGGGAATTATCGCGCGCAATTATCGAAAAGTAGGGGAGTATCTCGTTGAATTTGATTCGGTAATCGCTTTTTAAGTATCCGCCCACTAATTTGCAGTTGTAATAGCAGAAGCCGTTCTCGAAACGGCGGCGGGAATTACAAAAGTTTTATCAGTCGCACCCTTTAGTGTTATTAAAGCTCTCTCTCTCTCTCTCTCTGTACGTTTCGGCTAAAACCTCCACTTGTTGGGCCGAACTCGGCCTAAAACATTTTCCGGGAGAATTTCGTCCATAAATCGTACCTGGACCACTTAAAACGTTACGCCGCCTCCCGCGGGGCTTCAACTTACGCACTAAGCGGCTTTTGATCGCGAAAGCCAGGAAGAGGCAAGTTCCGGCAGGACATAATAATCCGCCATTAGGCCCCACTTTTCCTCTTTTTTTCCTGTACATTTCCGTTCGCTGCCTTGGGCCCGAATTAAGTGAACGATTCTCAAAAGAATCGACTTCAACCGAAAATGTGGACCTCAACCAACAAACTAAAAATATAGAAAACCACATATTGAAATCGACATGGACATCCAACATCGGTTGCATCCAGAAATTCTAATCAAAAGTCTGTTTCGAATAGAAACGTCCCTATCTTTAAACGCAATTGAGAGTTTTGATTGTGCCCAAATCGAATTAAAGGAAATTATTTCAATAATACCCACTAATAAAATGCGTGGTTTTGTAAATTTATAAGCGTGAATTTATGGGTTTTTATAGAGGCTTTTAAAAGATACTTTTCGGAATTGAAGTCATGTTCCGAATGTTTCGTACCGTACTTAACAAACCGCCCTCGTAACATTTATTCCGGACGTTACAATTAAACTAACGCAGTAGTTTCCAACTGACGATATGACGGTATGCAATGGCCACACGTTGAGTTGGCGTCGGTAGGGCGCTTAATAGAGTATATTACGGCAGCGTAATACATTTGTGTCGGAATACAGGATTCGATTCCGTTTAATTACACCGCGTGGCGCATTGGACCGAATCGCGACAAACGAGGTCCACAGTAAAATGTACGGTTAATATCATCACGCAATATTATCTCAACAATTACTGGAATTAAATTTTGAATAAAATTCCTCTTCGGTTTTTTAATAGCCGCTATATAAAATTGGCAATTTATATAAACAGAAACTGTCGACAGTTGATGGACAATTTTATGTTTAAACCAATATGAAAACCCGTTAAACCGTAATCGTTGATTGATAACCGCCCAGCAACCAACAGAAACTCGTAACGATGTACTACTGGACAGAGCCATAAATGTTCGGCCCTAACTTTGCCAGCAATTAGAGCGGGGGCGGGGGCGGGGGCTGAGGGGCGACTCTACTAACTAAGCCTTGATTAGAACAAGAACTCGAGCAAGGAATTTAAAGCCGATTCCCAATAATGGCGAACAGGAAACAGGCCCCCCCATATTATTAATTGCAGTTGTCCCAATTAGCGGAAATATAATGTTTACAGACGGAGCCTTATGTGTATTGGGAGAAACACGCAATTAGATAAATATTTTTAACAATCAACAGATAGTGAGTAACTAGCAGAGAGAATGAAACATGAAGCAAATTATGTAGTTTCGGATTGTAAAAGGCAGCCCAATGCGGAAATTGACGCAGGAAACAATCGGCAGAAACAAAAAAATTTAAAATACTAACTCCATATTTTAACCGGTAAAAATGTTGAACGACGAACTAATATTTTTTAAGCATTTATAAGAGACATTTCCGTAAGTTCTACCAATAAAAATTACGACAGCATAAAGGAATCATCCAAACGTGACTCTTTAACGACTGCGCAAGAAATCAGAAGAAAATAAAAATATATAAAATGAAAAATATTAAATAAAATCTTACCTTTTGTTTGTCCAGAACTTGCATGATCTCCTGGACGCTGCCGACCACGACGGACTGTTGGCGCAACATTTCTTCTTCGAGGCTCAACCAATCACGAATCTGCAACATTGAGCGAATTATTAGTCTCCAGTTGTTTTCAGTTTATTGACAGATACGAACAATAGACAGCGGCAGAAGAGAAACGTTAAAAGGGATACGGGCGAATAATAAGAATAATTTACACATCAATTCACCGGCCGACTGCGCAACAGAAAGTTGTCTAGAATCAAAACTAAAAACAGTGTCTATTAATCTGAGAGGAGACTAAGAATGACACAGCACATATATTTCCCGCGAGTCCCAGCAACAAGTGTGTCGGCCCCCCATTCTAGTTCCACACTTTAATATATTCTTTGACCCACATATTTTTCAATACTTATTTACCTTTTACAAGTTTCACCCTTTTGCTATTCAATAAAAAAATGAACAGTTAGAATTGAAACAGAAAGGAGTCACGCAAGTATTTTTTATACATTCATTCGCAATCCGCCGTTAATCCATGAAAATAAATATCGGCGCGGTAGGAGGGGGGGCGGTAGTACTCTCATTTCGGAGTCCTCATCCCCCGTTATTTTCAAATACAATCATAACGTCGGACAAATGAAATGAAAACTTCTGCAGGCCCGAATAACAACGTGAATTGAATGGACCCGTCCCAGATGTAAATTAGTTATATAACTTTCCTTTCGTAACTTATTTCTCCTTGACGAAAACCCTACCCCCCCCCCCACAGCCACAGCGAACGCATAATGTTTCTACCGGTATTTTTCTTTCTTTTAAATTAGGTAAGTCAAAAGTAGTATTTTCTGTTATATTAAGCGACAGGGTTAAGACGGCGTTCGCCATTTTCTGGAAGGTGACGCGAGGAATTAAAGGTTCAACTTGTTTTAATCTTCGAATATTTGAAACACTAATTATATTAAAAATATTTGTAAACGATAATAATTCTTGCATCCTATCAAATTATAAAAATGAAAATAGCGTACTAGATACACAACAACATTACTGTATATCGTCGCGCGTGAGTACAATTCCAGTATATTTCCCACTTAGATTTTCCATTTTCCTCTCGGCTCCTATATTCTGTAGAATATTTATTCATTGTAAAGCGGTATATGCAGTACGGGGGGAGGGGGTAGTTTGAAATATATCACCCGGTTGACACACCCTTCCTCTCGCATTATTTCGCCTCAGGTTTCGACTTATCCTATCACGTTGGGCACTTATACTTTTCTTCGCTTTAGCACTTTTCCAGACCGTTCAATATTTCATGCCACTTATCAGTTGTTTTTATTAGTAGGCAGGAGGGTGAATTTATATTTATTTTAACCGTAACCTACCGAAAAACCGAGTTCGTTGAACGTATCCTTGTTAGCCTTCTTATAAAAGTATACCTTTTTGCAAACTGCAATTAGATTTGATGCATTTCAATTTAATATTCTAAACTACTGGTATAATAAAATGGTCGTTGTTCATCTTAGAGAGGCTACAAAAAATTATATAGAAATTTATCCGTATTATTGTTATAAATAATTGAAAATACCGTCCGTCTAATATAAAATTATCAATTCCGAAAAGACCTGATTTTTAGAATACAAACATAGTTGATATGTCCTAGGTAGAGATTTTCCGTGGGAAAATCGCTTGCTCAGTTGTTGGAAAGTTGGAAAAAGCCCAAGGCGCTGGTAGAATGGAGGGGAGGGGGGGGCCGGTTGGAGGCTGGAGCTTGGAGTACTACACCCGTCCAAATGGAATCGATTTATGCACACTGAGTATGCAGCCGGGTCAACCACCCTTCCGCCCTCTTTATATATATATATATATATATATATATATATATATATATATACTCATCTTTTGCCCCCCCCCCTCCTTAAGATTTCAACCTCTCCACGAGAGATGCCTTTTACTCCGCCCCCTACTACGGCTATGATAATAAGAAAAATCATTTATTTCCCACCAGTTTAGAATGTGGCGAATGGAATTTACCGAAAGACTATTCGACCCGGAAATAAATTTATTTCAGAGGTAAAATCTGCACAATTTACTTGTAGAATACATTTCGTAAATACGGTTTTATATGTTTCCAATTAGACCGGAGACTACGTCCGGCAGGATTCGAAACGTTGAGATCGCCATCGAGCAATACTTGTCAAACTTGAGAAAACGTTTCCGGAATATTATACTATAGAAACAATACGTTAATGGACAAAATTAACGGATTATAATGTTCTACAACATGTATCAAAAAGCACAATGTGATCTTTATATTGATATGATTCAAAGTCAAGCGCATTAATCTTTATGAAAGATATAAAAATATAAGTATATAGAATACTGCTTTAATAAATTTACTATTATGAGACGAAGACGTCTAGTTTCTGCATCAGCCCTGCATCAACGATAAGAATAAACTTTTATTTTATACCGACACCACGAATGCGAGTTGTGCCACTAACAATCTCAGGCCTCAATATAACACCGATCTTTTGCTAAGAAATGTTTGTGCATCCCACAGAAAGACCGAATTGGGGAAAAAAAGGATCGAATTGAGAATGCCGAAAGAAAAAAAAATCTACAGGGAACAAAAACAAGTAAAAGTTGGTGTAAGAGGTGTTCTTAAGGGCCGAAGTTGAGAACAGGAGGACGCCGACAGTGGAACAATGTCGGGACACACGCCGTGTTGTGTCGTTAATCAATCAAAAGGGGAGGAGAATAGACGCCCACGCACCCCAACGAAGGCTCCCCTTGTTTCAGCCCTCCACGCTTCTGTAATCTCACTGAACTTGAAAAATGATGCCAATATTCTAGGGAGACGCCCACGGGGTAGGCTCGGTACAGGTCGGGTTGGAGTGGGGCGGTTTACCGTCAAAAACGAAACTGAAGTAATAACTCCCGTTTCGAGTACCCGCCGCTCTTCGACGACTACAAAATATAAACTAAAAAAGATACTATCCGTCAGTATCTTTGTTCCAATACGCCCTTTAATTTGTCACCAACATAAATATTAAGACCATTAATTCAGAACATTCTGCATTATCCTTCATAAGTCAAACGTCTTACAACTCCCTCACCACAGGCACACTGAAGTATATTTTCAATCTCTCGGGCGAAAATATATAAGTTAGAGACAGTGCAATTAAAGGACAAAAGGAAATGAACTCTCCCTATTGTATTATTTCATATAAAGGATTAAGAATTTAAATGAGTGGACAGTTCCTGGACGAGACTGTGGTTAAAGCTCCGAAGCATATTTCTGCGTTATTATTCGGACCCTTCTTCGAGACCTTTCACGACTTATAAATTCGGATCCTGCGATAAAGGCCAGGATATCGCTGAAGCCGTTGTCTACGAAATGGTAGCTGTATTGGAACTTAAATTTCGCCCGAAGTATGGGGGGGATGTTGGCGGGGGGGGGCGGTTAATTTCGGATAGCGGATTAAAGCCCCCGACCATCCCCAGTCGGCGGCTTTTGTTGAACTCGAACAATAAATAGAAAGCGAACGGGGTATAATTTAAGGGCGGCTGGTTGGGCTCGGTTCTGCTCTCATTGTCGCCCCCCGCCGGCCCTACACCGAGAAAGTTATCAGTTGTCGTCCCTTGGCCCAGCCCATTATCTACCCCTCTTATAATTTCTCTGTGTGTCCTTTGAAGGCGGTGAATTTTCGGAGCTCGCCCCTACAGACCGGCCAGGGGCCGATATAGCCTCTATTATAATAAATAGCGCTTCTGCTTTTGACACTTTCTCTTTCTGGGCCACTCCTCCCTCTCTCCGTTCTCTCTCTCTCTCTCTCTCTCTCTCCACTTCCTTCACTGATATATTTGCTCGGTTAGGATGCCGGTTTATCAGGAGTTTTCCCGATGCCTCCGATAATTCTTCCGCCTAATGTCCTCAGATCCGATTTCAAACCTCCCACTCTTCGGCCACCCCTTACCGGGACAAAACATTGACCTATAATGAGTCGAACCCTTATGAGTTTCCCTCGCTTAAAATTTTTATTGAAGGAAAATTCTGTCCCCCCCGACAGCCCCCATTCACATTCAATTTTACTTTATGGTTTTCTTCATAGCGTCAGTTTGAATTAGAAATAATAATATTCTATCGGCAAAATTTTTTTCTTTATTGTAAAATTAACCTTATTTTTGAAACGTTATTGCACTTCTGACGTGTATACAGTCTATAGATATATTGGCCAGTGGCGTTTAAGCCTTCGAGGGGGATGATTAACGGTGGATGGGGATTCAACGAATGAATTAGGACTCACTCCTAATATACGGACTTGTATATTGTGTCCGTTATAGGCTTAACCTTAATAGTCCTAATTTACAGTTTGAGTCGATTCTTTTGAGTCGGGTAAGGGTAAGTCCACTCAAGTGGAGCCTAAGTAAAGGACATCAATTTCAGAAAAACAATTACGGCTGGTATATAAAACGCATGATTTTTAGACGGCGGAATTTTTCAATATTTAATATAATTGTACACTATATAACTTTGGAGCCGAACTGACAAGAAATGAACGATAAGTGGGGCTGGACAAAGAATTTCTGGTGGGGCCCTCCGGAGCAATAAAGCGTAGAGATGAGCACGGAGGGCGGGGGACCTCAATAGCGAAGGCAAAATATTGGAGCAGGGCCCCCTCGTTGGGCCACGAAATATCTGAATCGATATACTCCCGAACCTCCCGCGCGCCCACTGCAATTTTCCGTCGCCACGGCCCACCCAAAACTCCGCGCCCAAAACATGAAGCTTTAAAGTTTCGTAATCAGCGCAAGTTTTCCCGGGGCCGGTTCTCCCGGCCCGGAACTATTTTCCGAAAGTGAAATTGAAGGGGAGAAAAAAAAAAGAGAAACATTTTCCGAAACGCCCGGGTCCATATTCGGCGGAAGTTCCGGAGCGCAATATCCGCAACATTTTTTAATGTTCCACAAGCGGCGGGGGGGGGACGCGGGGCCCGAGGTGACTGAAAGTAATAAGGGAAGAATGCGGCCGCCGACTACACGACAGGGCCCCCTCACGCTCATACAATGAGCCGTAAATCCTTTGTCCAACATAACTATAGCTAGAATTTTCCAATGAACATAAATTTCCCACATTTTGAAGTTTGAAATGGTGATGAGATATTTAAAATTCGACCTAATTTATTGCCCTAACGCTAGACCGATTTTGGGAAACAAAAAAAGGGATAAAATGAGTTATGGCGAGAGACACCGACTCCAACCTCCGCCTACAGATGTACATACAAAATTACAAGAAATTCCATTCCAAACGCCTAAAGAAGAAGGGACCGAGCGATTTAAATATAACAGGTAAGTAAATACAATTTAAAAAAGGGGGAAAGCCACTTGTTACTAGTGCTACTTGTAAATCAGTCCTTCAAACACTATTAATTTTCAATCATCGGTCAACAGCGCAGGGGACACAATTCGATTTTGAGAATTGCTAGAAAATAGCGGCAAGTTGTGAAAGCAGAAGCTGCGAGAGGTAGATAAACACCCCGGGGACGTGGACACCACCCTATCTATCGCTCGACCTCCAATCCAAATATTGTCCGTCGAGTGGGGCTCCGCGGATTTACCGGACGTGCAATTATCATTAGTGCGGGCCGATAACCGTCCGATGGGGGAGGAAAGGGTAGCGAGAGAGAGAGAGAGAGAGAGAGAGGAGGGAGGGAGGGGGAGGAGGACAGTTAGAGAGGTGCACCTGTGGCTTGGACAGGCAGGCACTCGAATACATTAAGGCCCCGCACTATTCAACAAGGCGGCCCTCCTCCGTCTCTAATAACACTACCCAATACACAACTGGCCATAATTGTCGTTTAGACCGACGCCGAAATTCGCCTATAAATTTACCAATGCGGCGGATCAAACCAACCGGCGGGATCAAATCCACAATCCGAATGTACATTCCCCCCCCCCCCTTCCCCACATACGGTTTACACAGCCAACGACACGTAAACATTCTGAATGCCCGCAAGAGCAACAAAGTTAGTCCATTCCATTTACTGGGTGGAAGACCAAAACGGCGAGAGGAACAGAAGATCGAGAAAACTATCCTGTATCGAATCTAGTATTTGTATCGATTGCGTGTCCAAAAATAATATTAGAGAGAATACGATCTATATAGAATTCAGTTGGGCGGGCATAACGTATCGGTATGGGGTTGCCGCTCCCATTTATTTATTGACTCTACAGCTTTGCATATATCAAGCGAATCCTCTCTCTCTCTCTCTCTGGTTCGAATACTGGCGATATCTTCTCGGAAATTTTAGCGCCCCGAACGGAACACGGGAATGGAGCTGGGCCGAATATAAAAACAGTCCTAGAACACATAACGATATTAACCCGGGATATCCGAGTTAACTCGGACCAACTGCCAAAAGTTGTCGCGGTCCACAAGGGAAAGGTGAACATCACCAGGCATCGTACGACAAATTAATAATATAAAAGCTCCGAATCTGGTTACAGGATATAGCAATAGAAATACCGAGTGGGTATGTAGGGCACTGAGTATTATTAGTTAGATCTGTATAATAGGCGTCGCCATGGCTGGGCCACAACTTCTGCGGTTCTCGCGCTGAACTGGTGCTCCAGTTCTCAACTGCTGCGCCGTCCCACAACTAATCTCCACTAGCCGCAGGCTTCGCCGACGACCATTGTCGTAGGGGGCGGTCAGACACCACCTCCGAGACTACCGCCCCCCCCCACTAATCCGATTTCACCCCCGCCCGGGGTGGTGGTGTGTTGTACAACCCACCCGCATGCCGGCTTAGCGCACTGCCTGAGAGGCAAGACGGAATTAAGAACCGGCTCTTCTACTCAGTCCTACGGAACACAAAATGAAATAATTGCTTTCAAATGCTGGTGATACATTATTAGCAACTCAACGTGTTAATGGGACGATACGAACGAAACCAGTTCGGTAGTGGATTTTTTGGTCCATTCCTTTCCGTTCCATCTAGAGGCGGAAAACCACAAAAGGCCTAGCATTATTTCAAAATTTGAGACCGTTAGTCCTATCGACATTGGTCGATCCTAACATGTTCGGTTGATAACTCCATAAACTCTGTAAAACGCTGTCTATCATTTAAATATAGAACAAATTATCCGTAGAAGAAATGGATCTGGACTTAATACCACTTGGTCATATTAAAATTGCAGGTTCAACTTAAATGAACCGCTTCCGCCGATCTTTCAACAGTTAAATAAACGAGCCGACGACCGAGATGCGCTTCAGAAATGTTATAAGTAAAATGTTATATCGAGTTAAAAGGGGGAGGAAATTTTACTTGGGCGCCAGTGTTCCAAACTCCTAATTCAATTTCGGCGGGACTTGTAATGCGATTCTTTATGGAAAACGAGTTCCAACTCCAAGGTTTGTACCTTCGCTATATTCTCTTTCGTATATTTTCCGGCTGCGATCAAGTTCATTCAACATCATTAGTGTTTTTGTCCCGTAAAGTATTATTCTAAGCGAGGACAAGCTCGAGATAAAATGTATCGTTATGTTTCGATGTTTCATACATCAATTAGAATAATTCCTAAAAAAATGGATCCTAAAATATTGATGGTATAAATCTAATTTTCTGACAAAATATATGTCAACAGAAAGCTACTGTATTCTGTAGATTTCGTGTGTTTGAGTCTCCTCTCGCTGGTTTGGTCTTTTGCTAGACCGGTATCGGATGCTCGCCATCTTCAGTAGCGGTGTTAGCCACTTTTGATTTGTTTTTTGGGCATCCTCACTGCACTGTCGCTGTCACTTGTACTGTCAATGCCCAAAAAACATCCAAGTGCCAAAAGTGACTAACACCACCAACTGAAGATGGCGAGCAACCGAAACCGGTCTAGGAAAAGCCAAACCAGCGGAGGGGACAGAAACACACGAAATCGACGGTATTCCAACCCCTCTCAGACCACAAAACAGGTATGTTAAAATACTGTATTATCATCAAAGATATGATATTTAGGACAGTACAGTGTTGTCTACCCCGAGGCTACTGAGCAGAGGCGAGCAGACAAAACCGGTCTAGCGAAATACCACCAGACCAGCGAGGGGCAGCAAAATATACGATTTTCCCTCGAGGAAATTTCCATTCGGGAAAGAGCTGCGAGTCAATTTTTATACAGAGTTTTCCCTGGGAACACAAAACCGCGCGGACGTTGAGATATTAAATTTTTATCCCTCAGACAAGTTGAAACAGTTGGAGGGCAAAACGCTGGAACGCGCGTTACAACAAGATGACCGAATATTATTCAAGATTGTCGTTCTACCATATAAGGGATGTAAATACTACGTGCTATGCATCATTTGTATACAATAAATTCATTGAACCATCTCAGGTCTCTTACGTGGAGTAATGAACAGATTTCATATTAATTAAAGAAAAAATATTTATTTTCACTATTTCAGTATAGGTAACGACTATAATGGAAACTTGTAATTGTGGAAAATTCTGGCTCCATCCCAAGGAATATTCCCCTAACCTACTGTTATTATATATATATGAGCACAACATCGGATCAGCGTTCTTCAAACTGCACTTCAGATGGGAAGTTGTTCAGTTACAAACTCCAGTATCCTCATTAAATTTCAGTTAGGCGGAGTTTGTTCCCAGCAATGTATTCCCCGTCCTGTGCCCAATAAATTCCTCGCCATATCAAATTGTTATTTCCTATCCGGCTGTACAGAAAATAAGTGGATCCTTGTGATCTTCCACAACGCTTTAACCGCTGGCGTAAATCGGTATATAACACGAATAATCGTTGTGAAATATATCGTATAGTATGTATTTCGCTATAGGAAAAATATCGGATATTTTCTGGGACGAATACAGTTTTTCTCTGACTGTTACTGTTTCTTATAGGTGAATGGCTGAATGAAATTATTTCTTCACCGTACATTTCAGTTAGCTAATTTGTTTTTGAATTAAAAAAAAAATTACTTATTTCGATGCAAAACGGTTCAGTTATTTATGCGTCACATGACCCACCGTATCATTTTTCGAACGGTTCGTCGAAAAACGAATATTGATGAAGAATATTTTCAAAAATAGCCGCCCCCCACCCCACCACACCCCGGTGGTACAGATTAAATGAAAATAAAATACGGTCCGTCCAGTTTTTGAAATCTGCATACAGTCAAAAGCCCATTTACCGGCGGAGACGGACGGCTGTCTCAATTAGAAATGGTCCGATATTGAAAGAACGAGAGAGCGGGACACGTTTTCCTTCTGTCGCTATCCGGGGCTTTATTCGGGCGCCGGCTTTAAAACAACCGGCCGGAATTAAGCGACAAAAAAAAAGTGGCGGCGGTGTAGAGGCGACTCTCTAAACGTTTGCGCTTTGTCAATCCACCGACAATACCGAACCCCCCCCCCATCCCCCCATCCCTCCGACTATGATTTTCCCATTTCCCCGACAGCCGTTAATGTCCCCCGAGAGGGGTAAGTTGACCTTTGATATTCCATTTTGTACCCTTTTGAACGCGTTACAAATTGAAAACGAAACTAAACGCGAAACCGAGAGAGAGAGAGGGAGAGGCGGGGGAGCAAGAAAATACACCTCGTCATTATATACTCGACAAATGTATCCGCTCAAATTAATATTCCAAGACAAATTTTTTTTTCAGCGATATTCCGGCTTATATAAGTTTAGCGGAAAGAAAACCAATCGTTATTACAAACCTAAATATAAAAAAATTAGACAGCAATCCACGGTTTTATTTTAGGAAATGTTTAAATAATTGATTAGACTAAAATTCATGCATTTTAATATATCATCGGGTGGAATTGCAAAGTCACCCGAAATTGTGGTCGTGGCATAGCGGTTGAAGAGTCGCCGTGGAAACGCGTACGGGCAAACGGCGGAATTTTCCTTTAATTACAAATTTAAACAGATTAAACGAGAGGAGGGCTCGTCCACCACGGGATACTCATTAGAACTACCGTTTGATTTAGACTGCAAAACCGAAAGCTTTCGGTCAGTATCAGTGGAGTTGTCACTTCTATTTGTACATCCCTGAGCACATATTGACAACTCTGTACGGTCGGAAAAATCAAAACAGTAATAATATTTCGAAAAAAAAACGGTAATTTGTTTGTAAAAAGGTAGCAGATCTTCAGGAGGAAACTGCCTTTTAAATAATACAATACATGCTATAATATGTTTAAAATTATTTATGTCGTATAACTTCTTTCACACGGTTACTTATATATTATAACTGTACACTACGCCCTGATGCAACTCTTCTGGGACTAATAGAGTGGAAGGTAGCTATACTACTACATTATAGACCGCCCTAATTTACGGTTCATTCTCATAGTGCTCTTGGTTCACCCTCGTGTATCTTCCTAAGGGATTTTCTTCGTTTCTGAGCGAAGCACCCTATCCCTGTCCCACTACTTGGGGGAGGCGTTCGCGTTTTCTATCGGCGGCGGGGGGGGGGAGGAGGGAAACTATAATCCACTTTTCCAGAGAGATAGCGGATCGGTTGGGATAAAACACTTCTTGTCTGATCGCTGAAACGTGTCCCGTCGCCTTGTACATCCAGATTCTCCCGTCTGCGTGAAAGTTTTCCTCTCAATTCTCCGCCCTGGTTGTATAATAACCGGGTGGAAGAGAGGATCGGAGGACGGGATTAGGTCAGGAACAGGGGGGTATGACGATTGTTCGGTAGAGCCGCATTTGAGGACCCACTCAAACGGACAAATAGACCTTATTGTAACAGCAGACAGAGAGGGAGGCTGACCGGGTCTAGACCGGCGGCCGTGGACGTGACACAAATGGCAATCGCGCTTATTCTCCCTACCCTGCTTCCCCTACTTCTCACTGACCGTCCGAGGAGAAGTCAACCCGCTTCCCACCAATAGAAAGAAGAAACCGGCTTTAATAAAAAAAAAAAAAAATAAGGAAAAGAAAAAGGAAAGAAGAAGAAGAAGAAGAAGTAGAGCCGCCCAATGGAGACGGATGGCTCCCAATCCGGGCTCTATAGTCGGAGGATAATCCGAAAAGACCTCCCTCTTGGCACGAGTGATCACAGTAACTCTTAACAGGCACACATACATAAATTCTCTGGTTGAAGACCAACAACAAGACACGTACTAATATGTAACATTAATTTCATTCCGAAACTAATTATTCAGAATATCTGTTATGTGGTCTGCAAAACAGAGAGAGAAATCGAGAAAATACACGTAACTATTATATTAATAAATCCATATATATAATATAAAAAAGTATTTTTCAATATTAAAAATTAAATATTATACTGGGGGCGTTAAATATGGATCAATTTTGACTCGATTCTTTTTAGCATTTTGATCAATTACGGGTTAATGAATCAGTTTACCGGACTTTCGTGCCCAACACAGAAGAGGATTGACTTGGCGTTAGGTCGAAAAAAGGCTAAGGGTAGTATACACACTCACGGGGTGGGGTGGGGGAAGGGCGTTCCAAATCAGAGTCTGAATTAAACAAGTCCAATTTAACTTCTGTACGGGATATCTGAGAGGGCGCCGAATATTTCACGACAATTGTAGAACACAGACCAAACGCGACGGCCACTACAAAATTAGAAATTGCTTCTGTAAATGTTCAATGTTGAAACAAGCATATTACACGAGTGGAGATACAGTTTTTAATTATAGACTACTTAAAAACTATTCGAATAGGAAGATGAATAAATATAGAAAAAAAATCGTATTTATAAATCTCTACTCTTCATACATAAAAACATATGTAGAGAAAATAAACGTCTAATACTAAGCGAGAGTACCAGTGTAATCGTACATCAATCAAGTGTTAAATTACATAAAACTGTTATTTGACTAATAATATTAGTCTATCTTTCCTAACATCCAATAAATACAATACAAGGGGTGGGCAAATGTTATTGCCCTGAGATTAGTGGTCTTGGATTAGCTTGGAAATTTAAATCCGTTACACAAGAATGATGGGCCGATTCATACACGGGTAGACATTCGTAAATAAGTCCGATAATATGTAGAGAGAGATTACGATTCAGTTAACACTCAGGCCTTGAAATATCCCCGGTTTATAGGGCTTTTATTATCGCGGATTTTAAAATAAAATACCGAGAAACTGAACCGGATCGGTTCGGGAGGGAACGGGGACATTTCTACCGGCAAAGGTTAGCGAGGGGGCGGGGGGGCCGACCGAAATATTAATTTAATTTTCGGCTTCAATCAAAAGGTAATGAAAATGCCGGTCGGCCGCACCGACACTAATCCCCGGGCGGCCAATCGACGACCGAACCACCAATATCAATCAACAATATTCATTCATAATGAATACACCGACCAACCAACCAAAGGTAAAGGGGTTCCATTTATTTACAGATTAAAAGAGACACTCGCAACACAGAGTTAAATTACAAATCAAAACTTTCATAGGTTCGTGATGTTCGAACCAGCTTTCTTTTTAGCACTGTAAAGGTTTCGGAATATTGTATTACTACATATATAATTTTTATTATAGGGTCAAAAACGAACTTCAGTGATTGTTTATCTTCGTAGTATTGACAACGAACCAGTGCATCGATATGCTCTAATGTAGGTGAGGAATTTGTTTAACTATAAATTTTAATTTTTTAAATATAACGCGTGAACACGATTCTTAGTTCGACGATAGTCCGAATTATTATCGAGGAGCGAACCGACGTTACCGCTAAAGTATCGTGTCCGCGGGGGGAGTCTATTTGTTGGAGATCCAAGTTAAGAACTGGCAATGAAGCGGCGGTAGGAGAAGGGAAAATACTGTCTGCAATTCGGAACAGTTATCTCTCGGAGAAGGGCTTAAAAGTGTAGCACACTCGAGTTCAAGTTTATCGACAGAGTCTTTAATAATGGGCCCTGTCCCAACGCCCCATCGAGACCCCCCGCCACAGTCCCCGCCGTTACACTCAACCTCAATTCTACCCAACATTGTTTTCTATCACTTTTTCCACTTCTAGTATAGTGTGAAATGATTGTTTTCTTTTTGGTTCTGTCAAACGTCGGATTATATTTCAATTTACGAGAATTGGAAATTCCCTCGATAAATTGTTTGGGTTTTATACTTCTTGAAGATGAATTAGACAATAAACAAAATATTTACGAAGATTTCGTGTGTTTCTTCTCCTTTCGTTGGTTTGGTCCTGGCTGGTTTAATGCTCTACTAGTTTCAATGGGACGGCGCACCCAACACTAGCCCGCAACACAGGCCTGTCTTACATTTTAGTATTAGCGCCTTACAGTAACATTTAGTACACTAAGGCGCTAATACTAACATGTACGACAGACCTGTGTTGCGGGCTAGTATTAGGTGCGCCGTACCAACTGGATGATGCCAAAAACAACCACAGTGCCAAACTGACTAACACCGCTACTGAAGATGGCGGGCAGCCGGTCTAGCAAAGTTAAAATATAAACAGTTTCAATTAATATTAGTACGACTGTTCTTTAACCGCAGATACATTGCACAATACACTATATCACTACTGGGCAATACGTAAATTAAAATTTAGAAAATTTAAACAATAAAATTAGAAATACTATTCATCCGAGTTGCATCAAAGACGTAACATCTGGATTTTTATATTTATAATGCTGAATCTTAGGGTTGCGATTCAAATTTGCGCCAGCTTGGCCACAGATATGTAATAACTGTAACACTGGTGCCCGGGGATGGAAACGTTTCTGTATAAAGAAGAAGTCCTAAGTCTGTCTGCGGACAGTCCTAAGCCGTCGGATTTGGGACATATTAAAAATGGCGGCTGTCTCAAAAACAGCTCCCAGCCTGGACTTCACCAAAAACAAGGATACGTATTTCTATGCAATACTTCATTTTCTGTAGAAGATAATTTACAAGTTGACAATAAAATTTAATGTATGGACCCGACTGAACTTCCTAAATATCCACGGATAAGAAGAAATATCTTTTTATGTTATAAGACAAAACCTAGGCACATTTTCCGTAAATCTTTTGCTTACATTAAGGACTGCTACCGAAGTGAATGTTGTAATATACTGAAGATGAAATTGGCATTATTTGAGGTATAGGTTAACATACCTAACGGAAAATCACTAACGAATAGAAACATGGAGATTCTTATTGAATTATGCAATAAATATTGCTCGTTTTAATAGTTTCTGTAATTCCCCTTAACTTGTATAATTGTATTCATATCTTACCTTAAAGACAACTTCCAGCACGAAACTTCATATCCTGCAAATCCATTTCACCTGAATAGACCAAAACCCGCCACTACCTTTCTATGCGCAAAGCTGCCCAATACCGGACTTTCAAACGTGTTGCATAATTTTAAGCCCGATAATTTCAAATAATTCGATACAAAGACCCTCCTACTCAGTGAACCGTAAATTAATATACCACTGAGTATACTTTAATTTTTTTTTAAATGATACGAATGATAATATTAATGTAACAAATACAAAGCGGGAAAGTAATAAGCCGATAAAAAAAAAGCGCCTTACAGAAAAAAATTCCTCCAGGGACTCTCGAAACCGAAGTCGGTTTATGCCTTTCAAGAAATGCAGGATCAATCATAAAGCAAATGTATTTTGCATAAAAGACACGATACGGACGAAGATACTGATAATAGGATTCGACAATCGTCAAAGTATCTTCTTGCCAAAAGAGCTACAATTGCGTAACTTACAAAGCTTATATAACTGTTATATAAACTCGGCGATTATTTACATTTCCGCTTTCCCCCTGTTAAGTGGGACCGTTTTCTTTCAAAAAAAAAAAAAAAAACAAGACCCCGTATAACTTTGACCGTCTGTTTAAAAATATTGTAGTTCTGGAGTTAAGATGACATCCTGGGCAGGGAATAAATTTCAAGATCCTGTTCATAAACCTTTGCGAATCGAAATACGCTTGGCGTATAAATATAATAGCATTAAGAACGAGTATTTTGTACATATTCCGATATACGGATGGCATCACACTCTCATGGAATATCCAGATTACAGATACATTACATTGAATACGAATCGAGTTATTACAGACAGGTAACAAGAGTAAAACAAAACGTTCCGAAGAAGACATGCTTTTGATGTTAACTCGATTATTATTCTCCATGCCGATAACAATATTAGACAGGTCAAAATTACGATACGAAGTCCGTAATGACAACGTCCTCCACCTACTGCCTGCAATGGGTTAGTCCAGGACTGCTGTTAGGCTATTCAGTTTCTAGAGGTTCGATATTCGTGCGCTAACACTTATCAGACCCAAATATTATTCAAAATGAAATAACTATAATATTATAATCGTATTTTGGCGATTTCATTATTATTAATTAACATTTAGGTTTGATAAAGAAACGCTTTGAACGATTCGGAACCACGTTGACGAAACCTTGTTGGCGAGAGTTTAATTGGTTTTGTTTTAATTTTACATTCCAACAGTTAAAAGCTGCGTTCGACAGATACGGTACAAGAGACGAGGATGCGACATAAAAGCTGCCCCTGGCTGAATACAAGACGTTGAAGAAGAAGAAGAAGAAGAAGAACAGGCGAGCGACAAAAACCATAACAAGATACAACAGTTATATAGCAAAATTGATTTATTAGTACCTGAGGGGGCGGCTCCTCTGTCACACCCGTAAGATAATCCTGAAAACAAAAGCTTTTCAGTTGAAATATGCATATGACAACCTGGAAATAAAAGAAAGAACAAAAGAAAGAGGGAAAATAAAAATGTACTTCAACAGACGGCAATACAAGAGAGGAAATTAATACAAGAATAACAGAAACATACAATGTTATTAAATTACTCTAAGTATAATAAGGAAAATTAATAAAATAGCTTAATAGGCATTTATGTAATATCCTTAACTATCCCCTCTGTCTATAGCCGTTCATCAATGTTCCGAAAAAAGTAGAGGTTCCTCCCGAATTTTCGACATTTAATTTCGTTGACGGCCCCGTTTTAAAACCGCGACCGGTGAGTTTACGTTAAAGTAAGACAGTGACTGATCTTATCAACTCTTGTTTTCGGTAAGAAATCACCGATAGGAGGAGGAGGAGGAGGAGGAGAGGAGATCGGTGGGCGGGTGGAGGATTCGATAATTGGTGTGGACGTGACCGACCCGAGTGAAGCAACCGACCGACGACCAGCCGGCCGGCTAATGCGATAAGCGCGGGGAAAATTGGACCACATCTCCCCCCGCCAAAAGGGAGACGGGGGATAAACAACCAAAGGGGTAGCCGTTTACCGGCCGTCTCAAATTACGGCGGAAACATTTCGTCCGTTAGTCAAAACCGGTGTTGGACGCCGCCGAGAATATGTCAATACCAAAAGAACGGGCGTGTACAATTAGAAACAAAAAAAAAAACGTGAAACTAGTACCAATAAGGGTCGTACAATTCAAGGATTTAAAGGTACCTAAATTATTCCCATTATTTGACAACTACAGAATACAAGTTCCGGAAGTTTTCTTTTAAATTATTAGCCGAGAAATGCGCTTACTAATTATAAACTCGAATCGGTTTTACTCATCGTTGGAATGATTTAAAAATTTCTGTAAATCCATAGTGCTTGTTGGACAGTTATTGACTAAAATATTATTATTCGAATTTGCATGTAAAAAATGTATGTAAATAATAGATTATAGAACTTAATTTCAACACGTTTTGTCGCAGATTGTTCTATGTATATACACAACTTCCAGTGGGAAGGGTCGTGTTACTGTGTGACCAACAGTACTTGTTATCCTACAATAAATTGTAGAATAGATTCTAGAAGTTCGTCTATAAATAAACGTTATTTGGATAATTAATGTAAAAATATTTCGACGCGTTATTCATTTAAATTACAACTGGAAGTAATAATAGTGTCAACCGAATGGGAAGGATGTTGAACGGATGAAAGTCTATCTCGAGCTTTACAGAGGATATGGTGGAAATTTGGCTGGCGGCCCGAGTCGCCGATGGCGGGTAGATGAGAGGTGGAATAAGGGGCGGAGGTATGGAAAGAGAAACGGAGCAGGAGTAGGAGGATATGGGGGAGGAAAGTGGGGAGACGACGGGGCGAAGGGGACGTCGGAACCAATAACAAGGTGTTCCCGTACAGGAAATTGGCCGGGCGACAGAAATCACGAGAGGGAGGAATCGTTACCGGGGAGGAAGCGCCACAGTGCTGTTGTAGGGTGCCAGTGCAACACCCGACGGCCAAGTCACAAATTACCCCTCTTCACAGGCACAAGGGGATCAACTTTTAAAAAAAAAAAAAAAAGGGAGGAAGAAGTCGAAGAAGGAAAATATAATCCTGCAATTTTTCATAACCCAATTCGCATCAATGTTCAGAAGGTTATAATAATCTTATTTTTATACAGATTTACAGTCTCGTTGTAACGAAATACTTTTATAGTCCCGGCAGAAAAATTTCGTTTTCAAGGAAGAGAGAACTACATATATCTACAGTATTCCGGGTTTAAGTAATGTCATACGTCTCAGTGTGCCCCCAAAGATTAATTAATTAAGAATTTAATTTTAAGAAATTAATTAAAATAATTTCTCTCACACGAAAAAATCAAAACTGATACCCACAGTCATCTGCTTTGTCTCAACGAACGGTTGTTGGGAAATCGAAAAACCCTCGGTGTTTTAAATGGCCCGGGATAGATAAGGAAATGACGAAAAGGAAAATTCAATTTTCTTTTTGGTCCTTCAATTTCCTACTTCTTTTACTGACCATTAGAAATAGAATTTCAGAAAATGATTTCATTATACGGCCTAATTATTAAAAATATCCAGTAAAAATGTTGAAGGCTTGAATTGGCCTATGCGAATCCGACTTTTTTTATATATTTAAGATGAGTTCATCGTAACGGAATTTCACCCGTGTATATTATATTCAAGGAAAATGGTTATTTCAACGTATATTTCGTGTACGGCATCTCCTGTAAAAGTATGTCTAAAGCTGTTATGACGGGGCATCTTCGGATGTCGGCTTCGTTAAAGTTCAAAAGCGCGTTTCGCATGACGGAAAAGCGAGGCGAAACGGACAAACCGCCGACCGGGAAAAAGGGAGCCCGAGAATGCTCTTCGCCGTTTCTCCAATAGGGAAAAGGACAATTGCCCCTCCGAGTCCGCGGCACATAAAGCGGGCGAGCGGAGAACAAATAAATGCTCTCGGAAGAGGGTAATAACGGCTGCGGGGGGCCATTTTGTATATTCTCCTAGAAATACCTTGTTAGGAAAAGGCCCTAACGGCAAGCCAGCGCCGAGATCTCATTTAACATAAAACAGTCGGAAGACACCGCCGACAGAGTATACACACCGACGAGGTTTAAAGGAAGAAATCACTTTGAAGGAAGAACGCCAGGAAGAAAGTAGACCAGAGATTATCAACTATGCCAGTTGGCCTAATTCCAGTACTGAGAACCCCCTACTGTAAGAAAACCCTGAAAACGGTCGGCCAAAGCGACGAGTAGATGTTTTCCGATTGCATTACGATTTCGGGGACTTTTGAAATGACAAGTTGAGCCAACAATTATCACCCTTGGTGTAGTAGGCGCAGGAACCGATTCGCTTCGGTCCTACTTACCATTTTCGAGGTATCGTTTTCCGCGATGACAACAGGTAAAAGGGAGTACACCAATCAATTAAGAAACTTGACACCGGGCTTTATTAATATTAAACATTTAAAGGCTTTATTTAAGCCAATCCGTGAAATTTTTACTCGAAACGTATATTTTCTGGGAAATTTGTATATTTCCGCCTCGGACTATACCATTCGTTTCTCGCTGTTTATTAAATAAATCGGACGTACCGATTGTCAAGGGTAGACACAGGGGACGGGAGACAGAAGCTGAGGGAGAGAGAGAGAGGGTGGGGTCTTCATTAAAGTTAACGGGGGTGAATTTGAGGAACTTTGAAGTGTGTAAGAGCTGCCCTAATGACTAGAGAGGGGGGGGGTGTGAGGCTTCGGTGCGTGAGCACCCGCCGAGTGCTCCTCTCTTCTATGTACCCCCACCCCCGATCTATCCGGCTAACGACACGATTTCAAGTGCCCCCCCCCCCAACGCGAATCCTCTCACCGGTCAATCGAACAGGGGGTGGCGGGGGTAAGGGGAAATTCGAGTGCTATCAGCCGCCACAACCCCGATACCTAGGCCACCCCAATTATGCGGCTCGACACGGTTCGCCGATTTCTAACATTTTTTATTATTAAAAAGTAGGAAAAACAATCCTAATGAGGAAATCTCTCTGTACTGTGTCATAGTCTAGACAATACTGTTCAAATACACAGCGACATACGTACTGTTATAGATACTGTAACTATAATAATGGCACAATTGAATTGTAACAGTTGTTTTTTACTGATAGAGAAATGGTCGGAGGAAAAAATCTGCGATGATATTCCAGCCTCCAATGCAATGCTCGCCAGAATGAGGGCAAGTTATTTTTACATCCTACAGTTTATCCCCAATACAGCTTTACTGGGTTCATAAATTTCTAAGAGCTTTCACGTTTTATTTGTTACATTTGTGGACGAATTGATCTCGCGGTCCGGTTATTTTCGAACGCGTAATAAATACACTGCCCTCGGTGAAACAACGCTTAACGTAACACCGCGAAGTGAGTATAAAACACACAACACCGGTTGTGGCACTAATACTGACCCGGCGGAAAATATAAATTATTATCAGAGTCAACTCGGTGGAGAAGTGGAGCGGGAGAAGGAAAAACAGATACAAGGGGTAGGGGGGGATGGGTGTGGGGGTGAGGGAGGCCCGATTTGAATTCCAGAGCCATGGGCCGGAATGATGAGACCGACGGAGGGGAGGGAGATAAAGGAAATCGAGGATAAGAAAAGAAAAACTAAGCCCGGAGAGGAAAACTCGGGCCGAGAGAACAGGGCCCAGTTCCTCATCAACCCCCGACAATGGCCCAACCGACCTAAACACCGATCGCCACGGCCTCCTCCAAACATATTCAGAGAAAGAGAAAAGGAGGCATTTTATATTCAATACGTGTCCTGAGATTCTGAGGAGGGGGGCGCTGGAAGGGGGATTTAAGTTTTCTAAAAACACGAGGAAAAGGGAAAACTCGTATAACACTCGACGCGTGTCGGGATACGATTGACTTTTTTTACGCTTCAATATTATTGGCCGTAGCCCGCTATGAAACTGAAATAGTTTATCTCGAAAATAGTCCCAAAAAATATCAGAAAGTCATACAAAGCTTAATCAATCTCGACACCTTAAAACTGTCATAAATCTAGCGTAGATTTCGTGTGTTTCTGTCTCATCTCGCTGGTTTGGTCTTTTGCTAGACCGGTTTCGGCCGCTCGCCATATTCATTAGCGCCGGTAGATGTTTTGGGCATCAGTTGGTACGGCGCACCTAATACTAGCCCGCAACACAGGCCTGTTTTACATTTTAGTATTAGCGCCTTACAGTACAAGTTACAGTGACAGTGCAGTGAGGATGCCCGAAAAACGTCCAAAGTGCCAAAAGTGATTAACACCGCTACTGAAGATGGCGAGCGGCCGGCAAACCGGTCTAGCAAAAGGCCAAACCAGCGAGAGGGGACAGAAACACACGAAATCTACAGCATTCCAACCCCTCGCAGACCACAAAACAGGTATTTTCAAAATCTAGGGAAAATGGATGAATAGAATTCCGTTTTAATGCAATTAAAGAGAAAAAGTATTAAAAAACAAGATTTTTCTTTTGTATCAAACTACACTACAACGATCATACAGATTGAATTTTCTGTCTATAATTTAACGACGTTGAGGAAAAACTTACGATCCGCTTGCAGCCTACCGTTTTCCTCCTAACTTTCCTGTTCGACGCCGATGCGCGAACGAAAGGAGCAAATAGAGAGGGCCATGCGAAACGGTGTATTGGGGGAAGAGTACCGGAAAGGAGTACGAAGCTCGAGGCTCCTAATACGAAAATAAGCGATTCGGCTATCACCGAATCTCATACCTTCCGGTCGGTCCCCGAGATTTGAGCATTTCTCCAGAAATGTCTTGAGAATTCTATTATTGAATCGCAATCGTATTTTTCTACGCACAAAAATGTGTAGGCTTTATTGTATTGAAAATACACCCGACTTCGTATTTCCTCCTCACCTATCTAAAATGTAGACTTAGTTACGTTGACGTATTAAATATAAATAGAATTTATGCGCAAACCTAATTTAAACTTAACAATTTATTTTTTATTACAAATTTTCAATAGTTTTAAATTGATTATCAATTGATAAAAAGATTTCGAGCGTGAAAGCATTAATGTCACAATGCCGATGTTATCACTTCCACCTCATAAATTTATATGTAATTATATATACTTTATATGTAATTATTTTAACCCTCGATGCTATTATTTTTATCACACTCAATTCAAAGTTTGAATAGGTCATAAGTAGAATACTGAAAATTGGTCTTATAGCCTCACTCAGGACCGTTATTTAATCACTCGTCTGCTAAAAGCGAATATTTACGCCTTGATTCTCTTTTCACATATTGTCTCACGATTTCCATAACAATTACGAACAAGAACCCTTAACAAAAGATCTATAAATATGAAAATGTAAACGCTGCAGCCGAAAAAAAAGAACTGAGGGCGGTCTGTATAAAGAAAAAAACCACCCCCGTAGAAGGAAAAAGGTTGGGAAGGGTGAACAACACAATGGAAGGGTTGAGGGTAGTCCAGATTTGAATTTCTCCGCCAAGGTCCGAATAAAAACGGAGGGAAGTGAAAGATCGGCCCCTAAAGGAAGTGTCGGACATGCCAGGGAGCGAAACTGCGTTCAAATAGAAAATATTTTGTATACTTTTTCGAAAAAGGAATCAATCCGAATGGATCATGCTGTTAGAAACATAAGGTGGGGCATTAAATATTTTACGAATAGTTAACTATTTAAACCATAACCTGATATCTGTTATTCACGTCGGTATTTTGTAGACGGAACTATATCGTGAATTTTGATATTTTCGTGCACCATAACTAATCGAACGTTGAACGCGATTCATTTTATCCTGAATGATACAAACAAATTAAATCAATTCAGATCGCCCAAATTAAAAGAGTGAACTTCAAAGGGCACACTGTCAAGCCACTATGACAAAAAATACGCATATTATAAAGCGAGAGAAATCTCGAAACCCCCCCCCTCTCCCTTGACCTTTCGATGGAGTGATTATCCCAGGAAGGCGCACAGAAGTTACATCTCCTCGTGCGAAAGAAAAACACGATCCTTTTAGGAACTTTACGGCGAAAAAAAGGACATCAAACGAGGCAAGATCAAAGGGGGGCGAAGTCAGAATTTTTATACGGACATTTCCAAATATATTATCCTCGAAAAAGATTTTATAACGCAATTGTACAGTGAAAATCTGGGGAGAAAATGAACGGTAAGGGAAGAGAAAAGGCGAAACGGTCTTCAAAGGTTAAAATATGATTTTCATGCTAATGCTCGTAATTAGGCCTCCAGTATTCTTATTGTTGTATGGCCTTTTGGTCCAACATAATGTACAGGTTATTAGCATCTTTTAACATTTTTCTGAGCGCACGTTCGTAACATTGTTGTACTATGCTATTCGCAAGTTACAATATTAATTATATTTTTATATTCAAACGATATAAATTATACCTTTGAAATCCGGATATTTCAATGTAGTACTATTAGAAAATCAAATATGGGCCCATGTTATCAGAACCTATGAGTAACGTTGGCAACGTGTAAGGGGTTTGAGGGGCGGGGTGAGGGGGTTCTGGAGTAAGAACCCTGACGACCCGCCAGTCGGCAAATAGCCTGTCGGATGTGCGCGGAAAAATAACGAGATATTGGAATCGATCCGCAGCATCCGGGGGATAAGACTGGGCGAGGAGGCGAAGATTTGAATTCCAGTAGCAATAACGATCAGCCCGCCCGCCCCCCCGTTCGAGAAAACAGATATAAGGGAAATTGGCCAAAGGGGCAGAGGAAAAAAAAACCATATATCCAGCGGCATTTTCGCCCGATACACGGCTACAATTAACCGGGAGAATGAAATGTATTAGCGTGTTGGCCGACCCCCCCCCCCAATATTAAAACGGATTCCGACCAATTCATTCATCCCGCCGGCTCTACTATCCGAACGCATTCCTCCGTCAATTTCTGATCAATGGGCCGCTATCCATTCGCGTCGTTTTATTATAGAATAAACATTCAGGGACGTGGAGTTACAATATTTTATTCAGACTAATTAGTACCGAATTTTCCTTGGCGGAGAAAAATTCTGAAACAATAAGGACGCCTATAGCCGTGTTGTGCTCTAAGGCGATAGATGAAGGTTAAAAGATTTTTGGATAAATGAAAACCAGTTAAATTTGAAATAGTGAACGGATAATTTGTTAAAAGTCGGTTAAATAGTGATTTTTTGAAGCAAAAACATTGCCGCCTGAACTGCTGAGACGGCAAATAGCAACAACAGGGGTACAGTGAAAACGCTAAATCGGAGATACATACATTTATTCTATGTTATTATATTTATACTATGTTTCTAATAGATTCGGGAGGAACGAATACAGTTCGTAACCCGAGGGTCCACTGTAAATCTAAATTGATTACGAAGGGAGAAGGGAATTTAAAAATGAAAAATGTATGCTGAAACCCTGCTTCGATTTCGTTTGTTTATAATTAAGGATACATATATTTATTCTAAACTTCTAAAAAATATGTTCCTAGTTTCAATGGGAAAAATAGATTGGATTTACCACTAATTAGAATCAGGGGGTCCACTGAATTCAAAGTGTAGCGAAACATTATATATTTCAAATTATTAAATAGGCATTTCCAAAATACCAGTTGTAAATATATATATTTATATACATAAAATATCCTCTCGGTTTCAGAACTAACGATTCAACTGGGCGTAAAAAGCCGGCCACTCTGGGAACGATACAGAGACGGTTTCCCAACCCCCTCATCCCTTTGGGGGCCTATTCACGTGAAAAATTTAGTTATATACTCCAATATGTGTCGGTCGCGGACTCCAAAAGAACCCCGGGCCCCGACCCAAATCTCATAAAGCCACACAGAGGGCCGGCGAAATATTACGCCAATTATGCCCCTCGGAGGAGCCCGGCCGGCCAAATTGAACGTGAAAATAGACCGGGGTTTTGACTTTTTATTTTTTCCTTTTTTTTTCTCCGGCACCCGCTTTTGTTTCGTGCGTGAAAAAGTTAGCAAAGTCATAATTTTAGACACGACGAAACATTAATTTGATATTTCAAGAACAATAGATTTATTATTTTTAATAAGGTAATTTTCTTATTGGGAATTGTAAAATGAGACTTCAATGATGATGGAATCCACAACTATCTACTGTGTAAATTTCATCCTTCGTGTGCAAGGTAATTGAACAATCAGTACATTAATACACCGGTGGAAAAGAAGAATGCGAATAAACTAAAGTCTTATTAAATACTTCATAGCTCACAAGTGACATAAACACCAAGGTTCATCTACGTACTTTAATATCCATTCAACACGATAATAACTGTATCATACATTAAGACTCGTATATAGGCATTCATATTCCGGAATGAATACTGGGGACTGAATGAGAAATATATGGGACAATGCCCCATACACTAATGTACTGCATTATGAGAGTAAAATACAGACAGAGACGGATCGGAGCTTCGCTAGAAAATTTTCAAGCCGGTTAACTCGGATTATTAGTATTAATTCCGCACAATGAAATAATGACCCCGGCGTTTATATTCGGCCCGAATAATTCCGGAGGTCGTGAATAAGGGCTGAAAATTATAGCTGGGGCTCTTCCCGTGAAGGATTTTGAAGAGATACTGGGCGATTACGGGATAATGATTAATGATGAGAGTTTAATTTGGAACTTGAATAAAATTTTCATTATAATACGACACTTCTGTAATCTGATTTAGGAACGAAATTACGAAATAAAAAGATACATAATGGAGTAAAATTTCTGAATTTTGAGTGAAATTAGTTATACTGCAGTTCTACTAAAGCATTTCTCTATTGACGGCCATCGCGACACGACTATGTAATAACTATGATTTCAAAGATGTAATTGCTGTCTCTAATCAGATATAGGGATGTGACAAACCGCCCGAAACATGTATTAGAATAGAAGAGACATGCAGATACAGGTGAAATAATAAAGTTGACTAACCTGCAGAATTGACTTGTCGAGACTGGCGATCAGAGCTGTCCGAGGGCTGGTGTAGGATGAGGTGGAGCTCGACAGGAGACTCACCTCGCCAGCACCCCCTGTCAAAAACAAAATTCAAACTGTTATTAAATTATAAAATTGTAATTGGATAAAAAAAAGTTGGGCCCGTTGGAAATTAATCGAAGTACGGGATGATTTAATTTCAACGCGTTAAAGCCGGGCCTTTAGGCTAGAAACTTTGCTCCCCCCCCCCTCGACACCACACCGTCGTTACTAACCGTAGTTACAGTACGACGGTATGAAACTATAACCGGTGAGATAAAGACGGTTTGAATACTGTCACTAGGCCACAACATTTGGATGCAAGTGTACATTGAAATTCAAACTGAAAGACGGTTAATAAAATATGAACGCGACAGCTACTCGAGTCAGTTTTGTCACTCTATATACAAGAAACATTTAGACATATTCGTTGTACAGTATTTACTGAAGTAAATAATAATTAACAGCTGGTTTTCAAGTAATCCGAAATCAATTTACATATAACAAAATAAACAGGCAGTTTTAATATAGAAGGGCTTGGTCGATACACACAACTCAATTCCGTAGGCCCAATTCGGTTTTAAAATTTGGTCGTAAATTATTAATTTGTTGAATAAATTAAAGTGATAATTTTGATCTGTTGTCCTATAGTTTGAGTCGTGCACGCGTATTCCATGTGAGTCGATCATGAAACACGAATAACCTGTCCTCAAGATGACATTCTATACGAGGCAATCCGAGCCAACAACATTTCCGGACAGACATTTCTTTCAATATTTGACTGGAAATAAAAAACAATTTTCTTGTAATTTCTCTACGAGCTATTCCGCATCTTTTGATGCAAAGACGTCTGGGGGGGGGGCCTTTCTTTCCTGAACGGTGCAACCTATTTGATTTTATAGAGAAACACAGCCGAGAGTTTTTTAATTAATTAAATTTTTATGCAGCAAACCATAAATATACAGAATAAAAAAGAAAGACTGATGAAACGGCGAAAACTTCCATCCACCTCTCTCTCTCTCTCACTCTTAATAGCATATATATAAAATAAATAATTTTCAGATTTTCTGAATTAGACGGCGTTTTTGCTAAGGGGATGAAAAATGAGCCCCGCTAATTGGTTGGCTGGTTGGTTACTTAACAGTCAAAGGACAAAAGCGTCTGGACGATGTCTGGAGGATTCGATAACTCAGAATGACTCGATCGCGAGCCCAATTACAATTCACCGAACAACGTAACGAAGTCGAGATAAACCGAACTAATTAATTCAATTATTCAAATCAATTTCCAGGTAGCAATTTTAAGATTAATTCAATACAGAATATTCGATTATATTTTGTGCCTCCAATTAATAATATATCTCCTTCTCCTCCTCTGACACTCTCTCTCTCTATCTCTCTCTCTCGTTTTCTCTGTATATAAATTATATCCCAGATAAGTATCTTAATTAACTCAAAGCGAAACTCGAACAAGAAAAGTAATTAGAGGGGAGACTAAATGAAATAAACAGAAATAAGCCTCTTGTCCGATAATCAAATACAAATAACGGGGTTTATCTTAGGGCGAACGCCAAAAAAGACAGAGACATTAGAAGTAATAATTTTTTCCGGCCCGTCCGATAATTATAGTGTACACGTATAATAATCAAACCGAGGTTATATCAATCAAGACGAATCAGTTGTCCTAATTCTATTCATTGGAGATAAATTAGGTCATATATTCTTTTTCTGTTATATGGCTCGGAAATCATTAAATATCTACAAGTTACACAATCGAGAAGACGAATTTTCAGAAATTACATTGGCATATTTCTACTATAATGTACGTTAATATAGTCTGTACCAATGTTCACAATGTTAATTAACATATATCGATATTAAAGAACATTAATCCGACAAATTCCTTCAAATTAAGAAAACTGCGTACATAACGATGTTCCCAACCGTCACTCATATTCGAGTCAAGCCTTAATTAAAAGCTTTTGGTACATATAAAATCAAACTGCACTCTGGTATATGAAGGGCATAATTTGCATACTTTGAAGAAGTGTTATGCTTTATGGGAATGATCCGTAGCGACACCGATTTAAGATCGGCCGTTAGAATAATTTAGCTAAAATGTTAGGGGGGGCGGATTATTCGGGCCGGTAGATTTTATCGTTTCAATTACCTTTTTATTGCGTACGCAGGAGCGCCCTTTTTATGCCGATGAGCGGCGCTCTGATATTGGGCACTTAACCGGAAGAGGGAGGCATTTATTACCACCACCACCAACCTCCCCCCGCCCAAGGCATAAAATAAGATTTTAGTGTTAATATAACTTACAAATAAAATGTTTGCCAGTCAATCCGATTTAATGAAAATAAAATATTTATTATCAGAAAAAATAACACCCTGAGTAACGTTTTCAATAATAGTCGCGCGTGACAATAGATGTGGTGTAATAATTTAATTAAAGGCGTAAATTAGCGACCTCGCGATGTTTAATATAACGAGTGAATAAATAAAAACTGGAATAACTTAAGGGCGGAAATTCGCTGCTGGGAGTATAAAAATTCAGAGGTCCATCGAATAACCCGGAGGATGTCGGAGATAATTTATTTTCATATTTGTTTTCCCGGTACGGGAGTGAAAATATTATTAGGGCGGGGTCCGGAAATGAGACCCGGGGAGGACAGGAAGGGAGAGAGGGACGCGCCTGAAAAATTGGCCAACGCAAATCCTGCGCACACTCCAAAAGGATCACCTTAGAAAGGACAGCCGAAAGTTATTTTTACTTTTATAAAAGTTATTACTGAAACTAATACAATTTCCATTACCTATACAACAAGTATACTTATTTAAACTCTGGGTTTAACGGAATAAGCCCCAAAACTAATACAAATATAAAATATAGAAAGAAAAAACATTGAGTACTGCCAACACAGAATTCTGAAGAGAAAATTTCCTTTCGTTCGACTTTAAACTGCAAATGCATTAACAACAACGTAATTAAAATTAATTACCACCAAATCGCTCTCTATTATGATTCCGTGTCACGGCTTAGACAAGTATTGAAAATGATGTTTCGAGTGTTCACTACCCTCGAATTGGGTACTCGCGTTCCGAATAGGGGCGGAGGCAGAGTATCGAAACGTGAACTTAGTGCGAATAAAGTGAATAATTCGGGGGGCGTAGGGAGCCCCTCTTTAATTCTCCGTTCAGTCAACTTGTTGTACCCTCGAAGGATATTTTACAGTAGTGTCCCCCTTCAACCCCCGCCTCACCACCACTACTGCGGCGATGCATAATTCAATGCCCCCAGCAGCTTCGACTTAACGGCTGGACGGGGTAACGCCGTAAACGGGACCATTTGCATAATAAATGAGTGGAAGCGGGTCACTATCCTTCGGCCAGGTATCAGAACCCCCGAACTTAAAGGAGGAAGATCCGGTTTATTGAAAATATATTCAAATGTTATATGTTACAGAAACAGATCCTCCGGGTCAATCCCGAGGGCGAGCTCGAACAAGGACTAAAAACCTGTTTTTAAATAAAATTTCAGTGAAAAAAGGAATATATTCCAGTGTAAGAAGTTTAATATTTTTTTATAAACCGTCTATAACCTTTTAAAGACGATTTAATAAACCGACCATTAGGAGTTTTCGATAGTTTTGCGGCATTGGTTTATTATTCTCAAAATATCTGGTCTTAATGTTTATATTCTGTAAATATCGGTTTGTGAGTGTAGCTTTAAGTTAATAATATTAGGTTGTCCAGGGTGACCGGTAATGTGTCGGGGAAATTGATAATATTATAAGCGGTACCTGACGGGAGCGCAAGAGGGTGCCCGTACGGAAGGAAGGAAGGGGACAGGGAGAGGGCTTATCTGCCAAGTTTACGAGGGATAGACCTAAGGGCGACACTTGGGCCACTCCTATAACTCCTCATTCTATAAGGAGGACAAGGCAGAAACAACAGCCGCCCCCTCCATCCTCTACACAACGCCTACACTACAAATAGCCATTTTGCCCGGCCACATTTTCGTAAGTGTTACACCTTGAGAATATTACGAGCCGACCGTACCGTCGTACCGTATTTCTTACAGGCCTCTGCTAGAATGTAATTTGTACGCGTTTCGATATTACTATACAGACGTTTCTGTTAATGAGAAACAGTTCTTTAAAATGGTGAGGATGGACCTTAATTCTACACTGCTTAAATAATCACAAGTCTTAATCCCGAGAGAATTAAGACACTGATGATGGAACCAGTAAGAATTGCGAAACGTCGGGTGGTTTCCAAACACAGGAAGAATCCAGGACCGGCAGGAGGTCGACCCCACATTACGCGATCCTACAAGAAGTTAGTATTTATGTTCTGGTCGCGGAAACATCGCGGAAATATTGTACAAGAATAATTAATTAAATTTCCCGATCTAGCGTACGTAATTCGACCAATTACATGTAAAACGATAATATCCCTTATCGTAACAGGTGAACAGTTCCCAATGATCAAATTTATGCCGGAATATGTAATATTAAATGAAGAAAATTGAGGTATTCGGATGTTTCAATCAACACATCAATACCCGATTATGCCGTTCCGTTGTCAGAAAATACCGTTACGAAAACGAAACGTCGAATTAATGACGTCGCAATTTACCGAAACGAGAATCGAACGTCACGGACCACAATCAGAATTGTCAGTCCTCGTTGGCGTTCGAAGCGGGCGTCCGATATATGATTTTCAAAACCACCCCTGCCGATTTTAAATAAAATTCGGATTTACAAATTTACGGTTTAAAATAGGAGCAATTCTGGTCTCCCCCCCCCCCAAGGGTATTTAAATTCACCTCAGGGACGTCAAATAAATCGAAGGGGTGATTAAACAAACCCGCGAGCACGGACTACGCCCCCGAATATAAATAGTCGGGAATAAAAAAGCTAACGCTTAGGGGGGTGAAATGGGGTCCGAGAACGGGACAACAAAAGGTTTTAAAACGAGGAACCGACCACCCGACGCAACCTTAAAAACAAAGAGGATCAAGAACAAAAGGCGGGGCACACACCTGGCCACTCACTCACCGCCTATTATTACCAGTACAATCCTCTCTAGGGGTGACGCACTGGCACTATCAATCAGTATAATAGATGGCGGAACACGCCCTCCCACAACTACCCCTACCGAACGCTCCCCACCACCACCACCACCACCACACCCCCGGCCGATTAACTCTAAAAAGCCGAGAGGAAGCGAGGCCGGGATGCAGGAAGAGGGCCCCCGAGGCACGCTCGGGGATTCAGAAGAACGCCGACTAAAACACTTAGCGCCAAGTGTATAGTTCCCGGTGTAAAACAATAGTCGCAAGAATATAAAACCGCTGAAACGTGCATACCCTCCAGAGATTCACCGTCCTAGATTCTGACTTCTCACCCCTATTAATATTCCCCCCCCCGCAGTTTACAGGTTTTATTATCATTTTTAATCTCCATACCAGAATTGAAACACCGACGACTTTCTCTCCTCCCTCGAAATTCCTCTCTGAAGAAACCTATTTTTCCGCACCAAATAACCGGATCGACGTCAGATAGGTGACGTTTACTCCAGTGGAAGGCGTTAGTGGGGGTATTCCACCAAACGCTCCGACGTACACCGTTTCAGACGTTCGAGAGAGAGAGAGAGAGAGAGAGAGAGAGAGAGATTTCGCGAATTCAAGGGCCCCTCTGCGTAATGCTGAAATATTAAAGGGAGTTAAAACACGGGTTTATAGTAAGGAACAGAATTACTTCTGCATAATGCAGGATTTTTTTTAGTCCATCCTCTCTCCTGGCCAGCGTGTGGCGAAGTTTAGCTCCCGACGTCTTTAACCTTTAATCCAAAAGTAACTTCATTCCTCTCCATCGTTTCTACATAATGCCGGTACGTATAGGCTCAATAATATGTCTTTAATCAATATACATATTTATATTTTTATTCGCTTATGCGGCGCAATTGACAACTTTAGTTTCATCCTTTTCATTGGATTATGAAGACCAATAAGGCGCAGAGGCCACTACATTCATACGCTCAGATTCGAACTTAAATGGCTGTTTTAGGAGACCTTATTATTAAGTTTTCAATTAATCAATTCCAAGGGGTGAATATTGGACCACAGAAGTTCTAAAATATAAAGTACCCTTTATTTTCCATGCCTGGTTTTACTAGAATAATTAACCGATCTTGTTCGCACTTCCTGTCAGAACTGATTTTTTTTTCTCCCTCAGTCTCCTCGTTAGGGAATATTTATTCTCCCGGCCGTCTATATCTTCTTCAGGGACGCTAATACCCCTATCACTGTGGATACTTCGACCTCACGCGTTGAAACATTAAAGACAGGTACAGGGGTCGAATTGAGCATGTTCCGCGCCAATTTTGTGCCGTAGCTCCATTTGACGAATTCTGCAAGTGGCCCATCGCTCATCGGAGTCGGCGACATAGCTCTGGCCATTGTAGACTGGAACAATGAGCCCGACTGGGGCTTTGGAGTGATCTAATTGTCTACTATATTTCGGGGGCACCGACCTGCGACTCAAACCGGTAGTTTTGCCGAAATATACCGTCGCACTGAGCAGTGTATTTCGAGCCTGTTCTACATATATTTAAATAAAATTTGAGGAGTACGGTCGAATTAGTTATATCGAATCCATTCGGAACAGAGAATTGGGAGTCGGCACCGTACCGCATAAGAAACAGGTGAACGGGGGGTTTCTTCTGCTTACACCGCTGCTTTCAGGTACGACCGGAATTTATAGGGCCGGGGGTGGAAGGGGGGGGGTGGCTATTTGTGCGGGCTGTAAAACCTGGAACCGGGAGAGACCGAAGGTTGTAAAAGTTAAAAACGCCAGGGGGGAAATTTAAAAAAAAGTACTACCCCTCCCCCCAATGCCATCGCAATGGCGCCGCAAGTAGTCGGAATTTCAAAAAAAGCAATCGAACGAGGTTTAATAACATCAAAATGGAAATACACCGGAGTGTTAAGCGTACAATGCGTATTCGGGATATACGCATTTCTAAAGCGCCACTCCCATATTCCACCTCCGTGTAAGCCTAAGTGAAAACCAATATAACGTAAGCTGTCACATGCATAGCGGAACTATCCGTTATCAGTGAGAAGGGTTCATATATATGAAAATGTTTAAAACATATTAACGATGAAACTTAGAAACGATGAAAAAGTCTTAGTTTTAAGACAGAAAATTATATACTGGCATTGGCTAATCTACGGAAAATAATTTTCTTCCTACGAATAACCGCCTAATTTCACAATTGTGGCTGGAAATGAATTCGATTTATAAATCCAAAAGTCACTAAGTATAAATGTAAACGAGGGCAAAGCCTAAACAGGGAATTAGGTGGGACCAGATTCATATTGTTTTATCTCTGATTTGTAGACGTAATTCGGTTGTAATTGGGCGGTCCACTAAAGGAGGAGGATTCAGGTGGTCGGTTGGCCGAAGAAGCTTTTTTGACTGTTTTCGACACTGGTTTAATTAAAATCCCGACGGCTCTCCCGACTCCGCTCTAGCCGTTTATTTTAGTTGCTTATTTTCACCTCTAATATAAAACGAAACGGGGAAAAAAACTTGTTCAAACAGTCTGTAAACTCGAAATAAAAAAAAAATGTCGTTTGTACAATTCTCACGCCTTAAACACCGCAATAAATCGCCGCGTTTAAATTAGGACGGTCAGTTGTACGTACTGTCAGGATGTAATACAGCTTAAGGAACGCAATTATGGGGCAGTATAATTACATACGATTAACACTCAACGCCATACATAAAAGTAAAATCTGAGGACGGGTTTTTATCGAACGGTTTCGCCCCAGTTTCCGAGAAAATTATTTTTTAAATATTCAATAACTTTGTACGGATGGAGCGTTGAATCATATTTCCGCAAATATATGTAATTTTATATTTGGCCCGACGTTTCTTTGCATCTATATACAGCATGTTTTAATCACCGACCTGTACTGTAGCGAGGTCTAATTAACCGAGGTTTTAATTTAACATACAAAGGAAGAGTAATATACCGGAAATTAAATAAATATAGAACAAATTATAACGAAATAAATTGCTTGCATTTAACACGGAAAAATTAGATTTCAGTATCGACATTTTCAGTTTAAGAACTTTTTGACTGAAAAATTATACTTGATTTTATACTTGAATACTACACTGGTACTGGAAATGGTTAGCTCTTCTCTCTTAATCAATTCTTCATGTGCTTTTTCATGTGGTTTTTCGTGTGGTCCGACGATCCGGTCAGTGAGGTCCTCAATTTGAGTTTAAACTATAGTTCTGCGTGTCGAGTGATAATACTTTTCACGCTGTGATTTACTAGGGGTTGACATGTGAAAGGCGGGAATTGCAAGGTCTTGTTCTTGAGGCCGGGGGTGCATTCCAGGTGCGGGGGCGGGAGGGAGGTTTCTAGTCGAGATCGATCCGACTAGAGGAGTGTTATCGACCTGTCGTCCACCGCCTAATAATGACCGCCGCTCTACATATTCCATTAATTTCCTCCAACGCTCACTCACGCTTCCAATTCATTCCGCCACACCACCAATCTCCATTACTAGGCTCCGTTTATTATTCAACCAAAACGGGTTATCTATTTTGCAACGGCCGAGAGACGATGGACCGCTCTGTATATAGGTAAAGGGGGTAAAAAAATATAACCCGCGGGTAGATAACGTAAGTAATGCAAGAAGGTTCTATGAAAGTATTATACAACGATAATATAAAATCTAGTTAATGTAAAAAAATCCTCAATATAAATTAAATGCATAATTAAGGCAGAAAAAAAGATGGAACGTAAGCGAGGACAGAAATAATTAATCTAACGATTCACAAATACAGGAATAACGTCAGGAGGTAAATGCTTCACATAATGTAATCTAACATTAAACATTTTGTAAAGTGATATAATAATAAAAAAGCCAACGAATAATGTCGTATAAAAACGAACCTCTCGTCAATTTCACAGTGGTTAAGATATAAGGTTGCGAAATAGAAGTACATTTTATATATGACAGGCGCCAATGCCTGTTAAGTTTCAATAAAAAAAGCATCCTAGAATAAATAGACGGGACCAGGCGAAAAATATGACACAGCAACAACTACTAATAGCTGTCTGTGAATATTCTTAGATGGCTCATGTATAATGCATATTGCGTGTGTATAAAAGCAGACGACACGATTCCTGTCTAGGTCAGAGGGAGAGGAACACAATTACACAATAATAATTTAAACAATTTTTATTACACAATTGATAATTTAGAAAGACGCGTTTAACTTGCCAATGACACCGTGAGTTTGTCGCGACCCTCCTTAAGTAGTAACTAAACTCCTACATGGGGAATTTATACTGAGACAATATAATGTTTAGCATCGAATAGATCATTAGTAGTGTTTCGGGCCGTATAACTTCTTTCTACTTTTTTAACGACCGAAAAAAAAACCGGCTGCGGAGGGCCACAGAATTTTCCCAACCGTCGTAACAGTATTATTATGGACACGAGAGGACTCCTCTATTCTCTGTTTTTTTTTTATAGGCTTCATCAACACTCGACTCTCCGCTTCTTTCCAACTGAAAAAGTTCCGATAATGATCCAAGTTTGGATAAGAGGGAGAGGGAGAGGGAGAGAGAGAGAGAGTTGGGGCACCGACAATAGTTCCGCTACAATCCCCATAACAATCTCGGAAACAATTAGAATGAATTATAAAAATAAACGGGGTTTCATTTTCTGTTTTTTTTAAGTCAGGAACGAGTTCAGACTGCCAGAAATGTTCACTAACGGAGTGCTACTGGGTGTTAGGAGACTGCCCGAAGTCACATAGAGGCAAAACTAAAAACTAAAGTTTTAATTTTTTTTTAAATTTGTAATATAAACCAAATAATTTAATTTTACCCCTTTCGACTCGTGCGGGTAATATCGCTTAAAACAAAAATATATTTTTGGGGTAATGGCCGATAACGTTTTCCCGACTGCTGGTATATATTGAAAAATATGAAACTGAAGGGGAGCCACAACGATTGCTACATTGCTACCATCCGTAATATTTTTAAGGTGACTCGAGGGTACACGGCCGGTGGTAAATTGAGATGATCGGTAGGCGAGCTCAAAGGGAGGGGGCGCGTTTTAAGAAAATTAAGGGAGGCCACCCCCCGCCCAACCCCCGCCACCTTGCTGCACCGACGACGGACGACTCGAGTGCTACTGCACACACACACACACACACACACAGATGGGTAAACCCCCACTATTTACGAGTGCCGACATAAAAGGGGGAGTGGCTGGGGGAAAAAAGTGGAGGGAGAGAGAGAGAGAGAGAGAGAGAGTAACCCCCGGGGCTGGCGACCCCGTGCCCTCTTATCAACAGCAACTCAGTGAGTGAGTGAGTGAGTGAGTGAGCAGGAAGATCCCTTATCGTAACACGTCAAGGACCTCTCGGGGGAAAAGTTCATGACTTCGGGGCATCACCCACCCACCGCCCACCGCCCACCACTCCCACTATCAACCCTTCTTTCGACAATCCGGGTCACCATTGATTGAAAAGCCCGCCGAGAATTGAAAACTAAAGTCCGGAAAAGTATCGACCGAATTCAAATGAATGAATTGCTGCGTTTTTATCACTAGTAAGTCTTGAACAGAATTTAATTTCCAAAAAACTCTGTCCCGGCATTATTGAAATAAAAACTACTAACTAATTAAGAACGCCGGTTGTCATAAACTTCAACCACAAGCACAGTTATATAAGAACGAGTCCTAAAGTCCGAGAGCGGGATTCTTGTTGTTCACAGGTGTTCACCAGGTGGGGGAATAATGTTTATCACTAGGCGGATGAAATAACAACAGTTCGCTGGGCGGCCAGTGATTCGCAGACTGGCGAAGCCCCAATTGAGAATGGATCCGATTCAAACCGTCGGCCCATTCAAGAAAGAATTTCAGCGACTCATTCTCCGCAGCCCTCAAACACAGCCACCAAACCCATTCATCACCCCCTTCTCCTCTCCAACTATACACGCGCACAAACGCACCAACCCCTCATCATCGGAGCTTCACAAACTGTTCACTCCTCCCCACAAGAGCACGTCACATTCTTATCAATATATATATACAATACATACAAACCACAGACCCATTTAGTACCACCAATGTAGGGGTAGTTTAAACCTCCACGGTATTTTCTTGTAACATCACTCAGGGGAATTTCCCTATACAAATAATTGCTATGCATTAATTGTAAATAGGAAGTCCTTCATTCATTTTAATTGGCACGTGAACAGAGCCAAATAAGGATATAGCGCTCAGCGGGATATAGACTCTAGAGAGGACACGTTTTGGTAGAGGCATTGTTGATTGGCTGTGTAAAATAGGGAGAGGGAAGAAGCAGGGGGTAAGTAAGCTTTTGTTCGATAGCAATATAGACGGGGGTGGGGAAGGAAGGGACGACCCCCATCTTCAGTTCAACCAAAACAATGCACCGGCCCCCCGACCCAACAACACCGTCCCGAATCAGAAAGGAATCCCAAACATTCTTCCACGATGGAAACCATAAAAGAACATCGGACCAACTGCTGTTAAATTACATCGAAAGGTCGGAAAATTAACAGGAATTGCAGACAGGATGCAACTTATATGCCCGAGCAACTCAGCGCCCTACTATCGAAACTGCTACTACTGAAGGTGGCGAGAGAGCCGAAACCGGTCTAGCAAAAGAGCGCACAGCTAGGAAAACCCTTTTGTCATCAGTAATTTTATCATCCTAAATTTTAATATTTACAATAATCTCCCAAACCTTCCAATGCATATATGACCTATTTACTTTGTTACCACTTCTGGGCCACACACTGCGCTATTGATTTTAAATTTATTTCGGCCGACAGGGCAAAAATTTAAAGGGCAAGAAAAATAGATACTCTTTACGCCTACTTCTGGGGGTTTTTGAATAAGGTGGAAATTTAAAAAGGGCTGAAATTAATGTTTAAAAAGAATGTTTGTTGTTGCTTTTCTTATTCTATATAGCGCAAGGAGATACTTTAATAAGATTGACTCTAACGCAGAAAACAATACGTTTTCAGACCGTAATTATTAAGCGGGACAGGCGGTCCAAATTTAGAATTCTGTTTGCCGAACAGCGCTAGTTTCTGTCGCCATTCTCGAGATTAATACGCTAATTCTGACTGCGGCTAGGAGTCGAGCGGTCGTAAGGGCGGGGGCCCCGTGTGATACAATGCGTACTCGGTCGTTGTGTACACGCTGTGTTGGGGGCGGGGGGGGGTGGAGTGTGTCACTTCAGTGTTTGTACAGTGTACGGTTCTCGCACGGCCGTACGCCAGTCGACCGACGGCTTTACGCGGAAAAGGGAGATCCGAGGACAGGAGATATTCAAAATAATGGAACCAATTAAGTCGGGCGACAAGTTTTAAACAACCTGTTGATAAGACGACCGTGTAAAGCGCGAGCGCTCGCTTCAACTGGTTCCGAGTGCCTGTCGACGGCATATTTTTTTCCGACGTCCAATTCCAAGAGGGGGGAAGAGGGGGGGGGAGAAACATTCAGAATCCCCCTTTTAAAAACCGGAGTGCCCAATGAAAGTTTAAAAGCCACCGAGGTTTTTCTCAACTTAAAGTAATACTAGCAAAAAATATGAATTACTGAGTCATAAACCTAGGAATGCCAACTCGACTTCTTTTGGACAGACCTTTATTTAAACTGATGGCGATTAAAACTAATTTCAGGAGACAATTGTCCCTCCTGTAATTATTTTCTTATTTATGCATTTTTTAACGTTTTATAACACTTTCCACGTAATTTTGACAACATATTAAATCCTATATAGGGTACCCACCAGGTAATTGTTCTCAATTTTTGAGTCTAAAACAGCTTATTTTATTGTAAGAATAATTAAAATAATAAATGCGTAAATAAATATCTAAAATACCGGGATATAGCGAAAAATCAACGAAACAATATTAGATTAGGAATTAAATACATTAACAGAGTAAATATATTAGGTGTACCCAAAAGTAATCAACATTTTGACTTTGGAATTCATTTTATTTTGCTAAAAAAGAAACTTTAATTATTAATCTACTATATATTCACCAATATTATCTCCGGCCACTTTTCCGGCAAATTTTCGATTCCCCTCTTGAAGAACTCCTCAGGACCAAAATACATCTTATCAAATTGTCGACTACTTTTGGGTACACCTAATATATGGCAGTATGTTTATAACATTAAGACTGAAATTTTAAAAATACATTTCAATGACTCTTTACGGTCAATGGAAAGTATTTTGCGTTATAATTAATTTCAACATTTGAACGCCGAGAATTTCAAATAAGACGATTTTCAGTCGGTTATTATTAAGTGCGACAGGTTGAAATCTGGAATGGCTGAACAATGCCAGTTTCTGCAGTTCGTTCGTTTCTTTAAAACTTTTTTCTAATTTACATTTCTTTAACCCTTTCCCTATGACTACTTTATCAATCAAGTCCAGAGGATAATAATTATTTCCGAACGGAATATTATTATTTGAAATTATAGAAAAAAGTGTTCCGCCTCTAAACCTGTTTCCCCGAAAATCGGAATGTCGAAACGTACATTTAATAACGACGTCTCTATGATTCTATGTGAAAATCGTGCACAAACCCGTTCAATTATTTGACGCGGTTGTGTATTAGTGGTTTCGTGTCGCGTATGTGTGTGTGTGTGTGTGTGTGTGTGTGTGTGTGTACGGAACATGTGTGGCTCAGTCAGTCAATTAGAGGGCGGGCACTAGTGGACAGCACTCGACACAAAATATTGTTACACGGGGGACGCATTCCATTCATAGCCCACATCCAATTAACCAACGCTACCTGTAAGCCCCTCCCCACCTCGCCGAACCCGGAGGCCCCCACTAAATCTCCGCCCTGCCATCCGCCCCGATCAATTACCCGAAGGACGCCGATGGGATTACGAAGAAATGACCATTCGAGACCGACACACACACACACACACACGCTCATCACTTCCGGTAGGACCGCGTAACACGTTTTAAATTATAATGGACAGAAGTCGAAACCGGTCTTAGAGAGATAACACAAGATACGAGTGATATATATTTAGGTGTTCCCCAAAAGTAATCGACAATTTGATAAGATGTATTTCGGTCTTGAGGAGTTCTTCAAGAGGGGAATCGAAAATTTGCCGGAAAAGTGGCGGCGGAGAGTTGTCGATAATATCGGTGAATATATAGTAGATTAATAATTAAAGTTTCTTTTTTAGCAAAATAAAATGAATTCCAAAGTCAAAATGTTAATTACTTTTAGATACCCCTAATACAACAAATCCACCCTCGTATCAGACCGATATATTGAAATAATATCGATAATTCGAATTTCTCAGTAAATAAAATATTTTAGACCCTCGAGCCTCGAGCGTTATTGCCAGTACGTTGAAAATATTTTACTATAGCGAAAAATGCGCACAAAGTACTCTATTTGCGATTTTCGATTTTGGATAATCCGGAATGAATAACGGCCAATTCGAACACCTGAAATGCAAACATTTTAAATTCCTAAGAAAATATTAGGGGCGATTGTTGAATTATCGTAATTATAACGCGTCCAGATAACGAAAAATCAAATCTTAGTACTTAAATTAAATATACTTTACAAATATTAACCGGAGTTCCGTAAATATTTATTGCAACGCCAATGACAATATAAAAGCGAATGGGAGAGGGGGAGGAACTCGGTCCGAAAGGGGGAAGAAAATGGCGCGGGGGCGCTAAAACCTTGACAGGTGAGGGGAGAAAGGGAGAAACATTCCCTTTACGTTTTATACACATTTTAGGGAGCAAGCCGTGCAAAGTACATTTGAGAGGTGGGTCGGCCCGCCCCCTTCCCAACCTGACGGTGGTTGGGGGGTTGTTGGGGGTGCACTCCACTAAATTTGAGACCCCTCCGTCGACCGGGACGTTTTAAAACGATGGAACGGCCCGGGGCCGAGACAAAAACCTACACCTTTAAACGAATTAGAACAAATTGGTCTCACGTATACGTCTTCTCGCTTCAACCGGCTACAACGGGCTTTCGCTCTGTTAAACGCCGGGCTCGTAAATTTAAACCAGACACCCGTTAATGGTTTAAGTCGAGGTTTATTATCGGCATCAATTTAGACGAGAAGTTTCGTCGCACTAACGAAAATTTAGTTCTTCCGAACAAGGTCCTTTCTGAATATTGGGGTGTACCCAAATGATTATTCAGTTCACTGAAAGCATAAAATATAGCACAGTGCATTGTAATAGGATTATTCAATTTCAACACAGTTATTCAAAGAAACACGGAGACCACAAAACAGGTATTCAACAAAAAAAGAAGGTGAAAATAGAAGTAGTTTGTAGACTGAGTTCCAAGGCGTCGAGCTATAAAACGTTTTATTACAATACAAACTGCATTGCCGGATGAATTTAAGTGCGTTGAAATTAATAAAAAATAAAAAGTGTTCGGTTAAATGACAATAATCGCGAATCCGACTCCGCGTTTTATATTTGAACAAAGTACCGTGTGTAGAGAGCTACAAGAGTACAACAAACGGAGAGCAACAAGTTAGGAGCAACAGATACATACAGATATCGCTTATTAGTTTCCGGCCTCACTTCCCTTACTAGTGTCTTCATACATAATGTAGACGACGTTCGGTGCCGGCCACGTGAAATAATAACCCGCTTAGCATTTTTCAATTATTTAACCGCGTAATACCGCTCAAGGGGTGGGGAGGGGGTGGGTGGGAAGTGAGTTAAGAGTCCGGTCATGTCCCACAACTGATGCGTCTGTTGTGCAAATTATCCGAGCAAGTTAATAACTAACCAGTCAACGTTATTACATAAACATCTATCGAATCATGACGTATATAATATTACTATAAAACTGAATTGAAAATTACAATACTTTCAACGATCTAAGCACCTTCACGCGAATCGTTTAGGACGACCGATCATGCGAATCGTTTAGCGATTATGAATTATGGTATGTGTATTGTAAAGTTGTGGTGGAAAACAGTTAAAAAATAAACATGCTATTCATCGTTAAGCGTTGTCGTACCAACGAATAAAAATAAGTGCCGAAACGGTCCAAAAATAAATATAATACCGAATGAACCTCTACCTATAACTTAGAATACCTGTTTTGTGGTCTGCAAGGGGTTGGAATACCGTAGATTTCTCGTGTGTTTCTGTCTCCAGCGAGAGGAGACAGAAACACGCGAAATCTACGGCTCTCCCTATAATTATCAGCTCTAGACGGTAGCTTGGATTCGGCTAAATTCGGCTGAAAATGCTCCGCCTCGACTTTGACAAAACGAGAAAATATTTTCCCGTTTATAACATTTATATGACGGGTTTGAAAGAGGTTTTGAATGCGGTCTCACGCCTGGAGCCCATAACAAATAGGCTTCGTTGTGTGCGCCCTACAAGCGCTGTTTATGCAGCCCGCGCGACAGGCCGACTTCGCGTTCTTGCATACCCGCTGCCCCGTTTCCTTTCCACACAACACCCTTAAATCAAACCCTAAAAAATGAAAATTTACAACTTTTTCATCGCAGCCGAATTAACGTTAAAATATCCCCCGTCGGCTAGGAAGAGTCACGACGGAAATATTAATCGAAACGGCCGTGAAAATCCACAGAATAGCTATCGACTATGATTTGCGACCACAACACGATATATCCCCGAAGGATTAACGCCGCCTATATAACCCCTACCCGCCCACAACAATATTTCTTCTCGAGTCCAATAACCCCGTAACGACGGAAGGCACATTTAATTTCATACTGAGCCAATAAATTGGAATAGACGTTTAAAAAACGTCATAAACCGCGTGCCCGCAGTACCGGTCCGCATTGAAAAAAAAAAAAGTTTTAACGTCAAAGAAGTCAAATCTTTTGGCCCTGCACCCTTAAAGAAATTATCTTCGCGATAACCACGAGGGCCCTTCGATTTAGAAATATAAAAGACGCCGGGGCACAAAAGGAAGTTTTAATCGGGGGCCTTTCTTAATTAACAGGCAAACTTATCTCGCCCGGCAAATCTCGGAGCAAAGTTGTCGACCAAACGAGCCGAAGGATTAAGCGTCGCCGTTCAAAACCGACGGGCGGTTTAATAAAAAAATAAAGCGAACACCGAAGAAGAACCGGCAGGGTGAAAGTTAACATTTTAATCCGAGGTGGACGGATTCGAAGTCTGCTTGTAAGGGCAAGTGCAGGGTCGTAATCGCTAATAGGGTTGAGAGGGGGGGTTGATTGTAGAAGGCCACCGGGGAGAACTCTTTATGTGTACACATGCTCAAATGGAAATTCCCCAGATGAATCGAAAGACTAGACAAAATGTCTTTATCAGCCTTTTCTGGCGTCGCAAATTTAGCTTCATACTAGTGTTAAGCCCCAGAAACTCCACCATAAATATCATAAACTGAGAAACACGAAGCCGCAATATAGTCCAATTTTTAATGTCCCTTAATGTTTTACACGTTATGAAGCAGAAATTTGCAGGGACATCAAAATGGACGGTATTATTACAATGTAGCGTAAATAAATTAATTATTTGAAAACTAAAACCTAGTTTAAAGTAATTATTGTAATTGAAATCGCGTTGTAATTTTCATTGACATACATATAATATCTTTTCAAAGGTAAACGGTAATATTTTTTTAGCTCATTCTCTTCCCCGGGGTAGCATTTGTGAAAGTTTTGCTCTCAATATCATGAACTAATTTGCTCTGTTATATCGTGGGCTCATTCTTGTTGTCGGTTTCTAATCTTTCCGATTCGAATGCACCCTCTCTTCGCGTTGTCTGTTGACGGTGGGATGAGGGTAATTGCAGGGACAATTACTCCGAGTAGCAATATCGCAATCATACTAACGCGGCCGCCAACCAGATAACCCGCCACAGGTACACGCCTTCGAGCACGCAAGCGGATTAGGACGAATAGCGACCTGCCTCAACGCGGTACGCTCTTCGAAACAGTTCGAAAAATAGTCTTAAAACAATACAAAAGACGCGCAAAACAGAACAGGTTAAAAATAAAATATAATCCGCAGCCTTAATGAAAGCAACTGAGAGCATGTAATAGGGTTGAAAAAGGATTAGAGAGGGAGGGGGGGGGAACTGGAGAACGGTTTATTACGCGTCGAAAAAGGGGAACAGCACTTTAGGAAACGGGTTTCGAAAAGTCGCCCTTGATCAATGCCCCGCCTTTTGGCACAGGTAGAGAGAGCCGTCAAAGGAACAACGCTTATTGAAAACACAAAAAAAAAACAACAAAACAACAACGGCGACGGCACCGGTATAAATGGGAACGATGACGTGGCCCACCTTTAAAGTAATATTTCCGTACGGCGGACAATCGGACCCGGCGGAGGGATGACACGGACAGGGGAAAAAAAATACCCTCTCGAAAAACACTTTCGAAATTATACAGTTCCGGACCGAGAACGCATTTGAATAATTGGTACCGATCGTCGGTCGGCTGTATACAATTTTGGATTTTTACATACGTCATTATATACGTTATTACTTAATTTGTTACGCGCAATTGTGCGGCTCCGAATTATATCAATACTATGTCAAGTGGACAAAAATAGCACACATATGACATCAAACAATTCTACAGCGACGATAATCCGTATTATTTTCCTTTATGTAAATAAAATAGTATTTCCACTTCACGAAACAGACTATAAGCATTTCTACCAAAATGTACAATTTACCCAAATAGGACAAGTGTTATCTCTAGAGACTACCGGGTCATCCAGCAGTTTACAAGTGTTTTTGGTAATGATGACAAGTGGTATATAATCCTCACGAAATCTAGACCCAGTGTTTACAATGTTGTTATATTGACAAGTACTTCTATTACTATCATTATTATTACAAATAAAAGAACCGGCGGCATGAGATAAGACTGTGGGACAACATAACTTTTGTCGGATACGTTTTTAGATTACAATAGAAATTAAATTCAGAACTTTCATTAAAAATTGCAGGAATAAAGACAAACTTAAAAGGAAAATGTCCTTTTTTTACGCGCGAAAAAATATAATGAAAATTTTTTTATCTGTCCGTACTATAAAAGGATTAACGTGTCATCATTCATTTATCGAACAATCTAACTGACAAAAGATGTACGCAATATTAGGCTTGATTGACAATTATTGAGGAGCGGTGGTATAAATATAGATTACCGTGCGTCATAAAGCCATTATATTTAATATGGAAGACTTAGTGATGTTTACTACGATTGTCATTGTTTTCCCGCAGGGATTAACGAGGTGAATTTATGACCTATATTTTTTTTAAAATCGTCAATTTTCATTTCGTCAAGATAGAGGTTTCAACGCCTTCGGGAACCGGTCCTCGACGCGGGGAATACGGCGTGGAGGACTTAAGAGGGGACCCGGTCATCAATTAAGACGGACCCTCCTGTAATTAGAATAAAGGAAGAGACGGCAAAAAGCCGCCGGGACGGTCCGGGGGAAATTTAAAGTCCCACTCGGCCAATTAGGGGAGGCAAATTCCACCGATTATTATCATGGAGAAGTTGTATGAAGCGGAGGGGTGAGAGGCGGTCCTTCAGTACTGTGACTACCCGCGAAGAATTAAACGCGACAATCCATAAGACAATTTCAAATATTGTTCCTGTTAGTTATACGAGCCGTAAAAGCCATAGTAGGGCAAATCTGAATTGTAAGACCCGCGTTGTACGGTGACAGTGCAATTAATGTTTCAACATTAAAAATGAAATTCCAACCAGAAATCCCGCAGTAATTAACCGAGGGGATAAAATTATATTAGTCCCACAGTTTTGAACACATGTAAATTAATTTTTACATTTGGAAAATGGGAGTTTTTCCGTCACTAAACGTGGATGTTAATCCAGTTGAGATGGGCAGAGCTTATTGGAGTATATTTCGCAAAAATGTTTTTCACTATCGACTTCATATCTCCGCGGCAAAAATACAACTTTTTTTGTTTATACAGCGGAATTGGTGGCGGCGGCCATCAAATTCAAAAGGGTAAGTATCGCAAATTCCAAAACGAAGAAAGGTGAAGACTGTACAAGATAATATGTTGCACTCAGGCTCATTCTAAGGAGGGGTGGGATCTAAGGGGTTATCCATGCTGGGAGAAACTGGAGAGTAGTAGGAGGGGTAGGTAATGCATGTTAGACTGTGTACACGTGAAACTAAGGATTCTATATAAATTACAAATATTTTGCGAAAGAACTGAACCGAGCTTGGAATGCACATTAAAAGATGAAAGCGATTAAAAAGTTGTTAAAACATAGAGAATAAAGCTATTTCCGGTAGATTGGGCCCGGAGGCGTCGTCAGCGATACCGACGAAATTAATAATTTCAAAGTCAGGATTCGGGAAAAGTGAATCGACGACGGAGGGAGGGGTTTGAGAAATCGGTAAAAGGGTTGAGATTGGAGGGACGCCGGGTGGCCAGAATAGAGAGGAGGGAGGGAGGGAGGGAGGGGTGATATTCGATATGGAAGAAGGAAGCTGGCTAAGTACAGAGAAGGAGGGAGTTCTCTCTCGTCTAGGGTAGATCACGGATGGAGAGGGGTGAGGCGGCATTACTTACACGACATTAAGCTAAACCCAATCCCGCCACAGAGCAACGGCCGGGGCCCGGTCCTCCGCCAAACACGGTGGGGATTTATAGCCCGGAGGGAGGGAGGCAGAGGGAGGGAGGGAGGGAGGGAGGGAGGCGAGAGGGAGAGGGAGGGTGAGCCCGCACCCCTATAGATTAGCCACCGACGCCCCTCAAATATGCTTATTTACATTCTCCGCCCGTCCTTCTTCCCCGGGCAGGAACTTCTTGAGGACAACGGAGGGGGCCGTTCTGAGCTGGCCACTTCGCCACCCACCGAGATATTCCCGCGTTCTTCAATACCGCCGGCGTCGTCAATCGGCCGTGAATCGATCGCGAGTTGTCATTCCATTATTCAGTAGGCCGCCGATGAGTACTTTTCACGGGTAAAGGGAAAATAACGTCGTTCGTGAACGAAATGAAAACATTTCCGCCATATAACTGAACCGAACTGAGGCAGGAAATATGCTTCGTTTGAATAGTTATGCGCTTCCACGAGGTAATTGGTGAATGACTTGCAGAGTTCTTGCGATGCTTGACAAGAGATATGTACGAATAAAGCATCCGATGTTCTAACACAATGCGTCAATTCCAATACCAAGAGCGACATACGAAGCAGCTATCTGCTGTACAGAGGATGATCTTGGATGCTTCCAATGTCCATTGTTTCGATTTGGCCCGGACGGGATGGATTTTCGAAAGTATGCAAATAGCGAAAGGGAACGGGTCCGGATGAATGAACTAGCATATCATTCAATTGTCGGCCCTTTGTGCCGAAACGTCGCCTTTCGAGCCCGCGATAAGTCTATTAACGGGACCGGCGGCGAATATCATTATCGGGAATATGAAAACAGGGTAAATAAAGCCGACTATTTGAATTGTAGAACTAGCGTTTACGTGACCGCGAGGACGGCCGAAACGACCGATCAAAGTTTACGGCATCGAATTTTACCGGTCCGAAGCCAAGTGCAGGTCCGCGGTACAATTTCATTTCGGCTACACTGACGAAAAGCGTATTCGGACGGTTCCACTACTTCGGGGAAGATTAAAACCAACACAGAAATATCATCCGTACAAGCGGAGCACGAGCATTAGTTAGACCCGGAGGGCTGGGCAAAAACAGTAGGGCCGGCGGCCCGACCAACACATCCACGAATAGATGATCACGCACACCCATTCGTCATTGAGATTACCATCGGAACTACCCCCCGCCAACCCCAGGGCCTATCTCTAAACAACCATTAGTACCCGAAACCCAAACTGAAATTATCGGAGAAACCTGGTTTAATGCCCGAAAGCCGGTAGACGAAAAAAATCAGTCCTTTTTATCCTTCTTACCAAAAAAAAAAAAAAAAATTCACTCCGCAAAGACGTATCCGGCGGCAAATGATCGATTCGTCGAAAATTACGAGCCGGGAATTCGAGATAAACTCGAATGCGACGCTACTATTAAACGTTAATCTCTCGTACAAACCCTCGTAGTGTGTACACAAGCGTCGTGCCCGCCCTCGCCACCCGTTCAATGGAGGAGGTTATCGACACCACAACCGCCATTTCCAGTTATAAATATAATTATAAATAGTTTTCCAATAAAACGGAACCAAATGCCGATAGTTTGGCTAATAGAAGAAATTAAACGATACACTATTTTAAAAAAATATGGCCTTTTTTATATTAAGACAGACGGCGTTGTTAATACGAAAATGCCAAATTGATTTAGATAAAACAAAACCGTTATCGCGGATTTACGGAAGGATAAATGTGGGCAATTTTTATTTTATGCTGCACATAAGACAAAAATGTGTGTGCTTCAGTGTTAGGCGATTAAAACTGAGAGTAAGAAAAAAAGGCGGGGCTTATAATTAAAGATTCCAGTCCTAAAACGGGTTTATCCCGACTAATGACTTATCCTGTGGACGGAGCTATAAGTAAGGCCTAGAGGAGGGACAGTGGGCCCAGTCATCGCAGAAATCCCGAGCTTCGGTAACGGGTAAATTTTTATTTACTGCGAAAATATTAATAGAATACGTCATCAATGAAGTTGTAAGAGGGCGGCGTGGCGTCTCGGCGTAAGGGCGGAGGGTGAGGTGACCGAGAGGTTATATACCCGGTGTACACCGCCGGGAACTCGGAGACTGTGCTCAGTAATCGGCGAAATACCGGCAGGGTGAAACTACTCTAAAGTAAAATTCTCTGAAGTAGTAGAAAGCGAAGGTTTGAAAGGGCGGACCGGGTATAGCCTCCCCCCCCCCGGGACCCGGCTTTATCTCTACAGCGTATTCCTAAAAAAAAAAAAAATCTAAAGTAAAGTGTACTCACGAGCATGACGAGGGTAGGGCCGGAGTGTGGGCAGAGAGAGGCGGGCACTACGAGGTATACGGAGTACGTCGGTTGTCTAGAGCCAGCGGGGAGCAGTGGCCGTGGCGGTTGAAGCGAGCCCACCCCCGGCATCGATCTACGCCGCCCCACCCGCCGCCCCCGGGCCCGCTTCGGCAAAATTCGACCCGGTTCGGCCTCGGTCGGCCCGCCACGCTCCCTACTAGTCACGCCGCCCCCGCCCCCGCCCCTACACCATCCCCACGACACTTAATGAACACCGCCCCCTCGCGACGCCCGCACCCGCCCGACTTTTTGTAGTATTATTTCTCCGAGCGTTAGTTAGTTCTACCCGACTGTGGAACGATAAACAATTAACTTCGCGACTGGAGGATTATTCGGGTAGTTTCAAATTCAAATTTGCCAGCAATGGAAAAGCGACCGGGCCCCTCTTAGAATTTACACTCGACGGAACACTGCATTGGGGCATCTCATACAAACGGGTCAAATTCGGCAATCTTCTGAAAGGAAAAAACAATTTCTCCCTCTTCCCCTATACGGGAAACCTTTTCGTAGTAACGAAACCCATCCGACGAAGCTACTTCGTTGAAACGAAATTGTTAAAGACTACGTACAATGTCCAATGAGTACACTTATTCTATTATTTAAGAATGTGCTCCGTCTCATATAATTACAGAATGTATTAAGAAAATTTATATTAACCGATTACAAAATTTGATTTAGTCTAAACTGGGCGAGTAAAAAATTTTCAATATTTACATAACTATATTGGGCAAAAGAAATGTAGAATGCGACATAAATGTCCGTGGTGCGCTCACACGGAATTCCAACACGAACATGAGAGGGCCTCGTTATGCCGTGAAGTGGTCAGAGAGTAGGGGAAGACGCCTGCTTGACTAGATAAGTTTTCAGCCGAGAATGTTCAGAGTTGAGATTCCTTTTCTGCCAAAGTACTAACGATCCCGAATTGGCCGTTCTCCTATCTGAGGGAAGCGGGCCGTAAAGAGGTGCCCCCCCAGATGGGCCCAACGGTGGAAGGGAGGGAGGGAGAGGGAGGGAGGGAGAGAGAGAGAGAGCCAACCCTTGGCCCTAACCATCCTATCTCAATACACGCTCCAGTCACGCATCGCCTCCGGTTAATTAACCAAACCCAGTCGGTAAAATAGAACAAGAGAATTCAATAATGAAAGAGGTCGCTTCCAATGAGAATTCTACAGCGTATCGCAGTCTGAATTATTTCATAATTCCGGTAGGATCGCGTAGAGAGATACTTCCGGTCCTTCCGACAGTATTACGCTGTCCCACCTGAAGTTAGTGACAATCCTATAGAAGGATTTCTTTTTCTTCAAAGAAGAGACAGGGAAAACGTAATTAACAAAGCCTACAGTTCTATGGTTCTGCAAATTGAATGCGGGATATTGTGCAGAGGATGTTTTCAGATTATCCGGATCCAATTATAACCGATTTTATTTCATTATTTTGAAAAACGAACGAAACCAGGACGAATTAAATACTCGTGATCGGGAGCAAGTAAATATCTACACTAAAAACTTATGTTTTGCAGTACAATTAATACCCCATTCGCGCTTTACACACACACACACACTGCCGACAATGAAGAGATTTTAGTTGTGGACTCGATTTTTCCCCATAAAAATTTATCTCCGGCCTAATAATCGGCGTAAAAGTTATACAGGAGCCGGTATAAGAGTGGAGTTTCACTCCGCGTCACGTGGGGCGGGCGTTTAAATGTCAGCCGAAAATCATTAAGGGCAGGAATGAGCCCCGGAGGGATATTTCATTAGCGTTATGGCTCCCGGGCTGCGATTCACACGGACTTAAAATAGACTAGATCTTCGGTCCGAAGAGTGATTAATCGGATTAAAAGCGAAGTTGAGGGGATGAAGTTAGGGGGGCGAGCGGAGGACAACCGGGGGGATCCGGATTCGGCCGCCGAACTGTGTTGTTTGGGCGAATTCTGTACAAACGTCCGGTTCGGGAGGAATTTCGGCAGTATATTTCATAAACGCGCGTTTCCCATTAGGCCGAGGAAACAGCGAGTGTGGAGTGGCGCTCGGGGCCCGCCTGGAATTCCGGATCTCCGGAGAGTGTTGTGTTTAAAACGGGGGTCACGCGCCAAACTAATATTGTCGTCTGATTTGTCCCTACCAACAACATACACAACACAGACACAAACACACACACACTCTCTGCCCTTAGTTTTGGCGTATTAAAACGCCAGCGTTCTATAATTCCGAAAATATGAAATATAGGGAAGCGTCCAAATGGAAACTACAGAATTGTTAGGACAAGAATGCAGTATTTGTGATTTATTCGTTACATACAGAGAATACTGTTGACGATGGTGAGAACACAAAATCTGTCGTGATAACATTATTCCTGGCCCCGTACCTCGATACAACTAATCACTTTTAATTATTATACTATATTATACTTCCCAAGAGTAATAGTGATGACACAATACTCTGGTACAAGCCACGATGGGAATATCGAAATTCTAATAATTGGCAAACGACGACAAATGTTTCAAACTAATTCCTTTAATATTTACAAAGGTCCCGCGATTTATACGTGAGTGAATAAATAAAAGTAATAAAAATAAGGTAGAAAGACAGCGGATTCTCATCCGTTATTCTCTATTTGTTACTAGCGCTATTTAAACACCAATCTCTTGTTTGCTAGTATAGGAGAAAATGTATAATTTGTTCGACTGTAACCCAATTTACTGGCGCGTTATTTGTATAAAGTACAGTTCTCGTTTATTTTAAATATGATAACATTTTAGATCATCCTAATATCTCTTCCAGAACATTTCTCATTTTTATTCATTCAATTCATAACTGTTATTTCTCGCTGTTAATACTTGGTCAGTCATGGGGAGGGGGGGGGTATCGGAAAGATCATCTAAAACAGGGGTTTGACAAGGCGGAAGCCTTCCAACGGCGATGATCCAGTACAGTCTCGATTACATTACAGGGCGGAGGATTCCCCATTCAGTGTACACACAGCTTGAAGGAGACCACTTCAGTCGACAGCTAGGATTACCGGCTAATGATATATCGCCAATTGAGCCCTACAAGGGATATTGCCGTGAGTTAAAACGGCCATCCTATCATTTTGCATTTAAACGTTACATTCGATATAAATTATCGCCTCGAATTTCGTACGAAAGCTTGTCCTAAAAAAAAAAATAATTTCATTGAAGGAGACTGCGAAACTTTTTTTCCAAGTCGCTACTGACACTTCCCTAATGATAATGCTTGCCAGCCGCCTAAGCCCCTGTCAATGGACGGATTTATAAAGTCATCCGCGAATGATGCCCACGTCTCCTTTTAAAGCGTTTTATTTTATCGACACTTCACGACACTTCAAGTTGACTTTGACAATCGCACAACCGGCCGAGAGCCGGACGAAATCATCGAACGAATTAAACGTCCCGAGTTCATTTCGGGATTTTTTTTCAGTCGCGGGAAGTTACCGGCAAAACCAGCTTCATAAAGTTTGTAAATATGCGCCAATATTCGTAAGTTTATGTTTATCAACGCGGTTTTAATATTCAATAGGATCAGTGTAGTATCGAATTAGTACTCGACCAATAATAATAAAATCGGGAAAGACATTTATATAAAGAATCCTGTCATTTTGTCAGTAGCATAACAGTGTATAGTGCCTACAGGGTGATAGTGCCCAGAGGGCGATACTGAAGGTGAAAGTATCTTAGACTATATTTAATGTTCTTTGGTGAAATCGACCAAATCTACAGTAGTTCTCTTGGCTTTCGCATACAAATTCCGCATAAGGACGGAGAAAATGAATGGATCGCGTGCGAAAACCGCAAGAGGAGACAAATACGCGACTATTAGTCTCGTCGAAGTCGCGTTTCACTACCGATGATGATGAGGCCGTCTAAGGTACCTCGTTTTCATATGATATTATTAATATATGAATTTTCAGACGTATCAGAGAGTATTCCCGGCTCCCTGGGATGTAAAGTAACGTGTAATAGAGCGATCCGACCGTTGGGGTACCCGGCGAGGAGCTTTTAGGCTGTTTTCAAGGATGAGCGGGACCTCCTGGGGAGTAGGGAGGCGTTGCATGACAGGAATAACGGTCGGGTGCTAATAACGGGAGCCTAATAACAGCGTAACTAACGGCTAATCACACGCTGTAGCTCACGCTAGCCGGCGCACAGCCTAGATAGTAGACCCGCGACGCTCAATAGCAAACAACGGCTATTTGACCAACCGAACCTAAGATGACTCCCTGGACTTCCATATCAGTCAGCATCCCAGTCTCCACAATCTTAACTTTAAAGAAATCAATTCAAAAATACAAGAATTTACAAAATGTAACAAAACTCATTACTACACCTTTGTCCGCCAAGCAGTCTAATTATTATGCTCTACATCGTATAGGTAGCGACAATAAGAAGTGGGAAAGAAAAAGCCTATAAAATAAGAACGAGTAATAGGAATATTTTCATAAAAACTTTGGAGTATTACATGGCAAAACAGCTGACCTAACGGACGTTTCTTACATTCTGAAGACAAATATGGAAGCTCCAAACTAGAAGCTATTAGGAAATTATGTGTCAGAACGGTGGCTATAAATTTCTTTTAGTTCATTAAACCTTCTGGCATTTGTGAAAATTTCGCTCTCAATACTGCCCGGAGACCGGCTTCCTTCTCTTCAGCGCTGGATAATTCTTGCACATGAATTCAAGCTCTCCAATTAGGTTTGTAGTTCGGCGGCCTTGGTCATGAATACAACAAGGGGTTGTTGTCGTCCCCGGTGTCGGGCATCGACTGGGCATTAAACATCCGAGAGGATGGGGGCGAACGTGCTAAAACAATTAGCGGCATTTAGCCGGCCAAAGCAACAACCTCGAGAGAGAGAGAGAGAGAGAGAGAGAGAGAGAGAGAGAGAGAGAGAGAGAGAGGGGGCTCTTCTCTCGGCGGAACAATTAAATTTCAACCACCACCAACCGCCCCCCTGTAATGGGGCTGTACGGCCGCCCCATAATCAGTCATTTACCTCCCACTTCAACTACTCAACTTTTCGGACGACCCGACCCGGCCCGGCCATAGACCACGAGTGGCGGTCACGTTCACATTACAATTTAAACAGGCAGTAAACGGGTGGGCATCAGACTTGTCAAAATCCACGGGTCAGATTTTCAGCCCTAACTAATTTGTTCCTTCTTTGTGAATCATACATCGACGAGGCTTGGAATAGACACTCTAATCTGAACCGACAGTGTGGAAACCCGGAGATATTACCATACACTTCAATATTCTTTCGGATATAAAAGTTAACGACAGTGCCGCCAAAGGACAAAAGGAATCCTACTCAAGTAAAGTATATAGAATACATTTTCAGAACTTTAAAACAGGTCACTTGAGCTAACAATTATGGCACTGTTGCGTTCTACAGGTTTTTATATAAATTTTAGATTTTAATTTTTTACGTATACAGAAGGTAAATCGGCTGGAGTGAAAATAACCCAGAACACATTGTAAATCTAAATATTTTAATGTGATATTACGAATCACTTACCCCATTGTACCACTAGGTCTGTATAATTCTACGGCTAGTAGAAACTGGACACTTACCTGAAAAAAAAAAATATAAAATAAATTAATATTCAAATATGTAGTATAACAATGATGTAGTGAACATCAGATTAATATATATATATATATATATATATATATATATATATATATATATATATATATAAATAAAAGCAAGGCAAGCACAAGATTCACACTGAAAAGTATGAATTCGAAAGTATTTATTAGAGTAAGTTTGTTACTTCTCAGTTGTTTTCATTTCCTCATGAACAAAAAAGACAAGATGTTTTTGTATATAACATATTTTCTGAATTCTTTGAACTTTCAAGGTACTTCATCAACCAAAAAAACAAGAGTCTTTTCCCGGATTATCTAAGGAAAGATGCTTAATGTCTATAACCGATTCGGGATGCTAGAGGAAACTAACGGATGCTTTTAAAACTCTTAACGCCCTTTATTTAAAAAAAACTCCTTCAGTTTTATTACAGTGTGCGCAGCCTCTTCATTTATTATTCAATAATTAATTAGCGCCGATGTCATGTCTGCCATTAAATATATTAAAAATTCGCCATTTAAAAAGGAGTGATGGACGCGTCAAAACATATTATCTCACAAGCAGGTGGCTCGCGAAGTTCTTCGCACTAGTATAAAACTACAAGCAATTATCTTTACGCTTAATAATTATTAATGATTAAACAGGGGTTATTAATGATTTTGAGTGCAATCATTAGACCGTGTACGGTCTCGAAATTATCCTCCGGTAGTAATAAGTATAAATAAAAATACTCCGATTAAAAACCGCATTCTCCAGCGATAAAATCTTTAGGGAGTGAAGACAAAATCTACAATAACTCGCCATTCATGTTGCAGTAAAAGGTAAAAGCGTTGAGCATTTATATAGACAGTTTTGTTTAATACATTCATAAGAAACGTCTTAGTACAGTTTGAAAGCATTTTTTTAATAGAAAACGTTAATAACCCTGTCGTAATACCGTAAATGGCGGTAGTATATACAATTTCTCCAGTATTCGTTTAATTGCCTATCTTTCGAACTTAAAGCACAACCGTAAACAAAAAATTATGTACTATCGCACCCATTCTACTCCGTAAATACGCCAATTTCCGATTACTCTATAATGAATGTTTTCAGATAAGATTCCGGTTATTATCGAGAGTAAGATCAAAAGAATTTAGCCATTCCAGCCGGCAGTTTGGCCGATAAGACCTCTTTACACCGCGATTCTCTGCCTAATGGCCTGACAAATAGCTTTAACTACTTGACGTAACAAGACGATTAGGTTGGCTGGTAACTTAATAATGGGGATGTTTGGCAACTGAACCGCCGCCCGATATTGTATACTGCTAAAAACCATAGTGTCCGCCGTAATAATTAAATTCAAAATAGAGATCATTTTATACATTCAAATCAAATTTCCTTCTAAACCATAGACGTATGTCAAATTATTTTCGTCTATATTAGGATAATACAAACAAAAATAATATCCGTAGAAGCCCATAAAAAATTCCTGAAAGTGTATCTGGACATATAAACGTATGAGCTAGCGAAGGAGAATAAATACTGGAAATGTGGAAATTTGGAGGAAATCGGATGAGGGAAAGAGGGTCCGAGTTTATTATACCGAAATTGTGGCTCGACTGGGGACCGGAAAGGTTGTGGATGACCGGAAATAACCCACGACGGCCAACCACCTCGGCCGATATGTGGACGGCTCAAATATCGATAACAGCTTATTTTATTGGCGAAACTTTCAGTAGGGCGCCACGTCACTTCCGCCGTCTCGGCTTTCACCCAAATCGCCCCCTACCCTATCGATTCCCACTCCTCACAACCCCACCCCACCCCCGCATCATCACCAGGGTTCTGTCCTCATCCAATATACAAGTGTATGCCCGCGTCCTGCCAACCTCTTACCAGAACCCCAACCCCCAACCACCTCCAAGAACCACAACAATCGCCACTTGTAACCGGAGTTTGTTAGATAACTAAATTTAAGTTCAATTAATTCAACCTCCAGAGGTGTCTTGTTTCTCCGTGACGAAATCGCACCTTTCCGAAAAAAAAGGCCCATATTTCTTTCGAATCATCGCACAAACCGTTTTCTGATATTTTGCAGAAGCACTGATTTTTTTTCAGTGGAATATTGAAGAAAATATATGTCCAGTATTGTTAACAAAAACATTGTCGAATCGGTCCCAGTTGTCGCGGTATTTTTTTGGTCTTTTTAGAATATTGTAATATTTCGAAAAATTCAAGAAATCCTGGTCGCGAGTGGCCATACGAAAAGGAGTTAATTTAATATTACGTGTCCTTGTTGTATAGATGAAGGAAATTGTATTCGTTACCACAAATTAGTTAGTTCAGGGCTCCGCCCAGTAGGCTCACAGCTCCTGTGTCTACAGACAGTCCCTTATGATGGGGACACAAATAAAATTATTTTCCGCCACATTTGAATTTCATAATGGCTCATGTATGTAATTTCTCAACGCGATCGCGAAATATCCAAAAAGGTTCTTTAGATGTAAAAAAACTCCTGGTTTTTCTTTCCGGAACGTAATCATTTCGTCACGGATTTAATTCTTTAAAAAAACATAAATAAATCGAAATTTCCTGTCCTCTTCCGCCTACTAAGGACGTTGCTATATTAGATATAGAGAAACATCGAAGGACTAGTTTATTTGCTGGTGATCTCATTATGATTGGTATGTGAAAGTTAGCAATGTTCGGAATATCACTCTCTCCACTGACCGCTGAAGTTATTATGTATTTGACACGCTTCACTAATACGAGTCAATAGCTCAATTCCCGGTTAAAGCCCGTGACAGAGTGTTTTCCGTCAAAGTAACTGAAAATATTTTCCTGAAAATATATTTGTACGGAGGACGAGGAGTTAATAAAGGGTAGGGGAATGCAAAGATTGGAGAGGTAGGAAGCCGGGGGACGCGGAAGGGCAACTTGTGGAAGAGGGCACGGCTTCAAAAGTCGATAGCGTAACGTCTTATTTTTATAGGCCAAACTTTCCCAACAGGGAGGTCTTCCTCGGGGGGGCCCCCCCCATCGATTTTCGCCCCTGTTACGCCTAGCCAGGTTTCCTAATAGCCGTAGTTTATACTTTACAGATTTTTATTTCTTGATACTCGAGTTCCAAGTACCTGGGACACGGACGTGCCAACAGATAACCGAAGACGGTCATTATATATTGATAATAAAAACGAACATCCGGGGTTAAATCACCCGGGGGGTTCCGCCACTTCTATATCTAGTTTTGATATTCCATATTTCTAATCAATCCGTTATATTTCATATAGCCTAATCAGCCCTGGGTGCTTAAACATGGAATCTGGCCCTGACGACCCAATAAAAATAAATAAATGAAATAATTTAAAACAATAAAAAAACTCCTAATTAAACTTACGATTGGGAGCGAATAGTTCCCTCACTGCAATAAGGTAAAAATCTAACTGTATCATACTAAGTAATTATACAAGAACTACCCCTTATCCTGCTGGAACTTGGACTTTAAACTAATTTTTGACTAAAATACAAATAATTTCTCTCGGAAAACCGTACATAATCATAATGCAATCAGTTTAAAAATTGTTCAGATAATTCGTAGTCCTCACACCACCTTCCGGTGAAATTGAATATCACACATCTCAAAGTTTAATGCGCGGTACAACTTCTCATGAATCGAGTGGATACTTTAATTTCAGTTTAAACGCCGAAGTGGAACTTTTATCTTCTCTATTAAAAAGCGTATTCAAAAACAAAACTTCATCAAGGATATCGTTTTCTGGCAACTCGTGTTCGTCAGAAAAGTGTCGGTCGGGGATTGTTGAGTTTTTAAACATAATTCCAGTTAACTTCGTACACTATATATATCATATATAATATATACTAATACATAGGTCGGTCGCCGTACCTAATAAAGTATAATACAGACTAAAGAAGATATCAGTGCTGTGAGAGGCCTCTGCTTAATGAAAATTCCTTTCGTTAAACGGTCGGAAGGAAGAAGAGACTAAATGGTTCTTTAAGGGGGCTTGTCTTGACGATGATTGGCAAAAAAACAATGGATTGGAGGCATTTATAAAGGCGTCTTAAAGAGTCATCGGGAGCACTTCAAGAAGCCGTTTATCAGCCCAATCGTTGATGAACTCAGGCTGCAATTTAGGACCGATTGAGGCGATTTATTAGATTTTTAAATTAAGCGAACCGAAGTCAAATCGCATTTAACATCAGGAGACTACCACACAAACGTCCTTAAGAAACGTTAAGGATAACAACGCTAATCACAATCAGAGCAAACAATGCGAAATCGTGCTATTAATATGTTATCAATACGTCAATTTGTCTTACTCAGATATAAAAACAAATAAATCTGCGAAGGATTGTAATAATAACACGGTTCTTTCGCTAAACCGGTTTCGGCTGCTCGCCATCTTCAGTAACTTTCCTTAATTAGGTCACTTACTTAAATGCACGTTGGTTAAGCATAGAGAAGTGACTGAGTGGACAGTAAGCCCCAAAAACCTATGAGTGATGTTATGTATTAGGTATACCCAAAAGTAATCAACAATTTGATTAGATATATTTTGGTCTTGAGGAGTTCTTCAAGAGGGGAATCGAAAATTTGCCTGAAAAGTGGCAGAGAGTTGTTGATAATATTGGTGAATATATAGTCGACAAATAATTAAAGTTTCTTTTTTAGCAAAATAAATTGAATTCCAAAGACAAAATGTTGATTACTTTTGCGTACCCCTAATATTATACAATTACTATTCTTATTATTCTGTACATAATCATATAGTTATCTTATGCTTCTGATTAACAGAATGCTAAACGGATGAAATCGGCAGTATAGGATTAAACAAGTGGGAATACCGATAAGTCAGTTTAATGATAATAAAAACACTCATTCCAAATCGAGTTTTGATTAAGAATAGAAACCGGTCTACAGACGGGAATTTTCCTGTTGAGAAGAAATACTCGGAAAGAGAAAGTGGTCGGAAAGAATGCGCGCTCAAAGTCCCTATTTAGCGTCCGATCGCCCACAAAACCAGTCCACTGTTGAAGGCCACAGGATTGGTTCAGGTTCAAACGTCTGACGTTCAGGCAGGCTCTGGGGAGGCGGAGGAGACCGTGTATAAACACGGTTACGTAAGGGGCAATCGAGATACGTTCCCGGGCCCCGGGAGGATGATGCAACGGCGTTTAAACGGAGGCTGCAGTTAGTTGCAAGGCGCGCCGAGTGAACGCCCAGTGGGACACCTCGTGTGTTGAGAGGCGTTTAATCGTCGGTGACCGTTTAAAATTTCAAGGAAGATTCGAAACGAGGCCTCCCAAGGTCCCTCTAAGGTATACATGGAGGATCGTATTCCCAACGGACGCTATCCCGTTTGCTACACAGCCTAGGAACACGATATGTGTCCCTCCTAACTCCCAACAAATTAGGACACGGATTGAAACCCCGACTAACAGAGCACATTTCAGTGTCCATGAAACGGAAAAGCCATTGTAGTATAAATACGAGGCAATACTGTTGCAATCAAACACGAAGTTCGACAGAAATGAATTATCATAAAACAAAACCGAAAACGTTATGACAGACAAAATTCTAATCGGAACAATAACTAATTGCAATGCACAAAAACAACCATTCAATATTATTGAAAATAATTTTCGTTTTACATTTATTTGCATAATGCGGGAAAACTGAATAAATGTATTAAATGGACTCGCTGCGGCAATTAAACAATTCAACGAGGAATGATAAAGATAATGACAAACCGTTTGAGGAATAACAAGTCTTTCCACCAAACAAGATAATGGTGTCCGAATTCAAAGAATTAAGAAAAGGAATATTTTCCTAACGAACTTATCGCGATGTTAATTATACACATAAAAACTGTATATGCGCTTTAGAGACAGCAACATTGTTTATTATCCTGAAGAAAAATATCCAGAATTGAAGTTTCAATTTAATGAGCCAACAATCAATTAAAGACAAGTATATTGTTCGTTAATCACTTTGCCACAATTCGCCCAAAATCTGGCACCGGTTCTTGAACCAAACTTGAGTTCTGTTCCATAATTGTCCGTAAATGTACGCCCAATGTCCACCGACGGAATGGCAAATTTCATAGCCGGTTTCGGTAACGTTTCTGAAAGCTATTGCGCCGGCAGGAAACTGATATTGGTGTAATAAACGACGAATAAATAAACCAGATAGAAACACCAAGGCTACCGCCCGGTACGGAGTCATGACTAGGGACCGTTGATAAGTCTGTCTTATCAACTTCCGCGTGTTGCATAAAATTGCATTAACCAGTCGATGAAGGCCGGGACTAAACTGTGAAAATGATTTCACTATTATCGTAATGATGAGATAACGATAAAATGCGTTTACGAGGAATGTCTGAAGAAATAAAAATTGATGAAAAAATTCAGACTTCTTGCGGGGATATCAGTAATTAATATGAAAAATAAATTTCTTTCGGGGAAGGAAGGAAAAATCGTTATTTTTATAGATTTATTGGTCAGATATCAGAAATATAAATCAATCGGGTGTCTACTATTGGGCCGGGACACATTAATTAATAGACAGCTGTAACGGCGGCGGTTAGCCACTAATATTTGGCCGCTTGACAAATGTCTACAACAGATGAGAGAGAGAGAGAATACTCAACGACCTAACGTGGTGCAGCTGCACTCTGTACGCCAATTGAAAATATACCGGTCTAAAATAGAACTGCGATCTTTACTTACTTTTAAAATTTCCTTACAAATAAAACGAGCATAAACAGATGGACGGGATTAAGAGTATGATGGGAACGTAAATTAAAATAAAACAAACTGACAGGACGCCACTTTTTTCTAGGTTTTTTTTATGTTTTTAAGATTTTCACTCTCTGAGGTCCCTACCACCGTCAGTAGACGACGCGAACGACGGGGTGCTCGGCTAGGGAACGAGGGTAGGTATAACTAACTTCGATACTAATTTGATATACCTGTTTTGTGGTCTGCGAGGGGTTGGAATGCTGTAGGTTCGTGATGTTTCTGTCTCCTCTCGCCGGTTTGGTCTTTTGCTAGACCGGTTTCGGCTGCTGCGCCATCTTCCAAGTCACAGTGACTAACACCGCTACTGAAGATGGCGAGCAGCCGAAACCGGTCTAGCAAAAGACCAAACCAGCGGAGAGGAGACAGAAACATCACGAACCTACAGTAACTTAGATACCTTGGGGAGGAACCAACGGAATTATAATCTATTGGACTGACAACTAAATACTTGCGGATTGTTCCCATCCGCGGGTATCCATATAGCGAGCCATTTTTCGCACCCAATATGTTTCAAATGGTTTTCAATGTATTCATGGGATACATTCAGCTTCTCTCGTGTAGTACTATTTGCGATCGGTACTTCATTTGGTCGTCATCGACTTCGACCAGTGCGCACCTCATTTTCTGTTAGAAAAACGCGCGAACGAAATTTCGTAAACAAGATTTGACAATGACGTTCTTTTGACGGCACTGCTACTGATGTTTCATAGAGTAAAAACACGCGTAAAAAAAAAACAATAAAGGCCGCAATGACTTACTTGCCAACCCAATAGTTCAGTGTCAAAAAATTCAGACATATCAGCGAGAGAGGAGTATGAACTAAAAGAGTGATGATCGAGCAGGTATTCAAAATAAGCATAATTGGCAACCGATTTTGACCCAATTAGGCCAAATCAACAATTCGCGTTACTAACCATTGTTTAGTCCTTCGAATGCAGGGGGAATGTACGATGAAATAAAAGTGTTAAAATTTTCACGCGGGGGCGCGGTGTAGGAGGGGGTTGGAAGGGGGTCGCATACCCACCCCCCCTATTTCGGACGCCCTTAAGCCAGTGTAAAACTGACATTGTGTAACGAGCATAAAGCCCCCTGCCACCCCCCAGCATCCACCGTTGAGTGGGCTCGGCTCAAACAAAAGGAGCCACCCCCACCCCCACCATCAGGAGCCCCAGTCGTAAATCCTTCAATTAATCTCGACCCATTGAACAACCACTCGGGGCTAAAACGCGGACCTGTATCCAAAAAATACAGTCATAATCCGACCGGTTATTCCCTTATTAAAGTCGAAAGGCTTTCGACGGTCTCGGCGGCTCTATCGCAGAGGAGACGACTAATCCCCAAAACCCCAATCTGTCTGACTTGAAACAATAACAAACCCAAAGAGGAACTACAAGATCTCCCTTCTCAAATCGTTATACCTTTTGTGTGCACTCTGTCATTATTAGTTATACTTTCAATTAATTTTTTTTTTTATTATTACTGTTGAACATATTAAACATACATATAGTTGCTTGCGTTCTATTAAATCGGAATTTTATATTTTGTTATATTTCAACTTTTCTTACTGGATTATGAAATATTTGACTAGAATATATTTAAAAAAAATATTTCGAATAATTCTCATACAGGTATAATTGTTGATGATCTTCAGCCATGATCATCAACATTGCATATCACGTTTCAAGTTTGAAATCCATTCGGTGCGCTAGATTCTTTTCTCAAATATTTGTTTTCATTATTATCCCATAAATGTGTCCTAATTTTGAATAATTATGAACCACGGGTTTCTTCGATTCGTTGTAAATAACAGGATGTGTTCAATTTTTAATCCTATTCATTTTCCGCTTTGTTTCAGTTATCAGATAATAATATAAATTTTTATTTCTTCCAAGTTTCATTTCAGTTTTCATCAGACGGGCATTTATTCTACCGGACCGAGTTGATGATTGGTGGTATGCAATAATTTCGATATGGTGCTTAACAAAATTGGACCACCATCACCCTAATCCACTAGTCCAAACCCTACTATCTCCCGACATCCCAAATGTTCCTTACAGACGCCTGAAAAGGAAGTGGCCACGCGACCTAAATGATTAAATAAAATGTTAATAATAATAAATAAATAAATAAATTAAATTAAATTAAAAATAAAATAAATAAATAAAAAAAAAATTTAAAAAGGGGGGAAACTAGTGGGTTTCTCCTCTAATTGTAGACTATTGTAGCTAGTGATTTCATCAATGTTGCTTATTGTATAATTTTACAGTTGTAACAATAAAAGAGACAAAAAACAAAAAAACAAAATTGGAATTCCCGTCCCCTTACGCAACATGGATTTCCCAACAACCGTGAATACGCATTAATGCTTTATTTTTTCGGCCCGGAAAATCACGACTCTAATATTGCACAGAACGCGGGCACGTCTATCTAGAAAGAGCTTCGCCCACCGGACACAGTGCCCCTGCCATATTTCCCCACGCCGCGTGCGTAAGCCGAGTGTTCGGCCAAATCCGGTTTAACGCAAACCCGGGGTCGGGCAAATCGGGACCGAGAATTAAAATTAGATTCAAAACGGACAGATTCCTCAGATTTTTAAAGAACACCGTATAAATCGCAGAAGCTTAGCGGAAATGACTCAGTAAGACTTTTTCGCGCGACAATCAAGAAAAATATAATATAATAATGATTCAGGCGTTTTATTTATTTTTATAGACAACTTGTTGAAGCTTTCACCGTGTTCAATAGCGTTCCTTAAATCAATAAGTGAGGTTAATAATTTAATGACGGAACGCTACTGACGATGGTGAGAGACCAAACCTGTATTGACAAAAGACCATAATCCAAGACTTGGCGGGCCACCAAATATGAATCTTCAATTAAACGATAAAGGCTAATAATCTCGTCCATGAATATACTGAAAATAGCTTTAGCAGTGGAAACTTATGGACAGACTAGAAATGGAAAAACTTCAGCCCGGTCGATTATTCGTGGAAAAATTCAAATGTACGTCTCAATTCAAATTTACGTCTCGCAATATTCGAATAAATTCTTTTCCCGACGCGAAAATCCTAATCAAAACATAGCAGCGGATAATCGCAAAATGGTTGAATCCCGAACAAACAGAGTTATCTACATCGGGCTAAATTTTAATTTAAGCTGTTTACAGCCGCCCTGAGTACCGACAGCTCAGCAATTTTGTCTAACCGTCTCTTCATCAAACTTTGTAATATAATCTTAAAGGAGGCATTTAACAAGAAATAAGTTGAATGCTGAAAACATTTAATAAATACAGTAGATGAAAAATTAAATAGTGGCCAAAATATTGTATTAATCAATTTTAGACTCCTCTAGTTGAGTACTTGAGTACAGGTTTGTACTTTACACTTTGTGAAAATTTATTATTTCGAGATATATATATATAAAGAAAACGGACATCTAAAGGCAACGCTAACATAAAATATCATAAAGTTGTCTGTTATTAACAAAAGCTCTAATGGGCTCTCATTACTGGGACTCAACAAGGCTGCGACGTTATCTGGGGGACATATTTTTAGCAAGTGGGACATAAATCATGTCGTAGAAAGAATCGCATGGGTTCTTAATGAGTGTCGTAAGAAAGACTACCGCCGGCTATTTACGAGGAAAAATCCGCATGGAAGGAAAACGCGGATATATTTATAGAGGATAGCATATAAAACCTGTGGTTACTGATTAAAAGAGATTGAAGGGAAAAGGTCCCGCAAGAAATAATCACAGGAATGAAAAGAGACACATTTATAAAACAAATATAATCCTCGTATAGAGAGATAATAAGAGGGTGAAGAGCGCCAATTCAGGGAATACAGAATGGTCAAAAAGAAACCGTCTAACGAGACTTCACTATAATAAGAGCAATTGAGAATATAATGAAAGGGAAGACCCATGTCAGTTACAAATATAGATCATATACTTAGAAAGTATATGCTTCTTAAAATTAATTTAAGGAAATACAGTGTAAATGTTGGGGGTTACAAAATTGGAATGAACTAACGAGAAATTATCACAAAAACTGGTACTTTAACCCGTAGTTGTACAGAAATTCTCTATACATTGTCTTTCGATTAGATCACAAACTACTATGGAACTTGGTAGTTTAATGAAATACAATTTTGCTTTTCTAAAATACAGATTGAGTGTGTTTTGTATGATTTGAAGTTTAAAAACATCGATCACCGGTCAAAAAAATCTAATTTCCTGTCCAACTTCCGCGGGAATAACGTCGCCATTTCATTAACGATCAATGTAACGACCGGTATAATAAATCATACCAGAAAGACATTAGACTCTCATGCAGTGCTTTGAAAGCCGCGGCGTTTAGACGCGGCGGTGTTTTAAAATGGTGTGTTTTAAAAACCCGCGGCCAACAACGAAAAGACCGGGGCGGACCCCGCCTCCGTACTCTGGCGTAAACATGAGAAGGGTAAACGGGATGCAAATATGCAATGGAATCAGTCGACAAAAGATGAATATTAATGGTGTTGGCGGGGAGCGGAATACAGTCGGGGGACGAAGAAGGGCAGAAATGGGAACCGCAGGCAGCATCCTATTCACAATGAATACAATGTTAAACTATTGCTATTATAATCTCAGACACTCTAAATTCAGTAATGGTTATTGGGGGGTTCATAAAAAAAATAATTAAGGAGTTATAGGGGCGAAAAAATATTACAAGTTCCCGATTTATTTAAGTCCAATACACAATTTTGGAATAAGAAATGTGCGATTTGAATACAGTTCTGTTTTTCTAACAAAGCTACAGTTTTCTAATAAAACATCCGAGCATTATTTTTAATGACAATATTTGAATTTTAGTATCACCCTTCGACCGACATTCGATAGTGCCTACGTGCTGACATACCTAAATAGCTTGCTCTAAATTCTATCCTTGCAATTTATTTATAGCTACAGGCAGATGCTTAAACTATGCAGAATAAATGATAATATACTTGCCGAATGAAGTGTCTCCAATTTATACCAATAAATGATGTAATTTTGCCCCAATTGAGTGTTTATGCAATTTCGCAATTGCAGAGATCACCTTTCATAATTGAATTACAAATTGGCGTGACGCCTGAGCCTACCTTTAAGTTTCAATTTGCGCACAGGAAATCCGGAGAAATTTAATTTACTAAATTAAATTTTTACGGAATTTTTAAATGTAGGATAGGGTTTTTTCTTTTAAAAACCCGAAAGATCGATACGTTGTCACTCCTGACTTTTTTTCGGCCCCGAGATAAGTCCGATTTTTGGCTTTTCGCCGAAAAAATACCGCTAAGGCCGATGTAATTAGAACGCAGACGCACATGCCGGTTCGGAATTGGAGGGGAGGTGGAACCGTGATAGGGGGCCACTGATAAAGGAGGGCAAAGTCCCCGGCTGATAAGGAGGAACCGAGCCAAACAAGATAACGGGAGAGAGCCCGGAAGTTTTAAACACTTTTTCATCTATATCAAGAACAAGAAAATCGAAAAAAGAACAATAGGGATGCAATACGATTAGTATCCCGTGGATGCGTCTAAATAGAACTAGAGAAATTGGCCATGTGTCTGGATAGCCCCTGGTCACTAAATATAATAAGCTCTTACGGCTGTCAACGTTTTATTGCATCAGATTTTATAGTCACCCTAGCTAGGAGACCTAGAATAGAATGCTTACTTACTCCAACATAACCCACGATTCTCTGTATTATAACTCAATATTTTCCTCCAAAAATATTCGAGACATATCACTGACCATCTTAAATATGAACGCCTTCTCAGATGTCAATTTAATTTCTGTTATTATTATTCTCAACAATAGATGCAAGAAAGATTTCCTCGAAATCAAATATGACTGCTATATGGCCATAATATTTTCTTTTCAAAGGAAACAAATTGGTACATACAAAATTAAATAGAACGGTCCGAATTAAATCCAACATTAATGCTACTAATATGCCTAACGAGATTCTCACGAGTTACTGTTAAATGTAAATATGCAGAAACGTACAAGGGCAAGTTGTAATATCTCTTTCCTTAAAGACCTGTATACAAGACAAAAAAAAGAACAAGAAACAAATTAAACGAAGTTTAGAAGCGAAAGTGAAATACCAAGTCCCTTTTTTCACTGTTTCCATCAACGCTCCCGGTATTATTAAATTCTGGAAAGCGATTTCTTTCAACGACCGAAACAAATTGGGAATTTGAATTCTGTCAAGCCGACATCGATGATTAAAGTTGATCAACAAGACGTACAATCCAATAAACCGTTAAATTAAAAACGAATTACCTGTCTGAAACAGCCATAAAAGGAAATATACATCCGATAGTTCTATTCTAAACTAAATTATTTCGAGAGGGAAAGAGACTGACTATAATTTTCCAAAATCGTGCGTGTGTCAGGTAAATTTAAAATATACAAAAATACAGCCGGCTAGGACGAGTCTAATTTCGTAAAATACACAGTGAATTTTCGTTATTTTTAGTTCATGCTAAGGTATTCGAGAAGACGCCCACTTCGGCTTTGAAACAGCTATTTTAGAAACTTTTTGTTTATTGCTAAGTCATGCCTCATATAGACCAATATAGACCCGTTGTACAGTTAATGAAAATGTAATGAATTTTTATCGGGTAACTGTTGTTTTTTAACCGGCGTACTAGAGTATTAAGTGAAAATCTTCAAGCTTAAGTTTGCCAACGGTTAATGTGACAGTTTAAGTGAGTATACCGACAGTTTTATAGTACTAACGACGGTATACGACCGGTCGTATACTGTCCACGGTGTCTCAAGTATCCTGAATAGTGTAGTGAACCGTGTGGCGTGCAAAGTGGTACGAGTTGTCGGAGTGGGCGTAATCCAAGTTCACGGCTTTTTCATTATACTAACTTCCCCTATTACCGCAACAACACTGTGCATAGAACAAGTACATTCAGTCCCAATCTTCGTGTATACAACTGTAGAAATGTCCGCGGGCCAAACACCACATACCAAACAATATCTCCTGCTGGAAGGATATCCAGCAAGTTTTCTAAGGTTACTTAGCCTAATCAAACAGCATCTCAGTTTAAAACACCGTGATATTTTATCAAGTATTTCTAATATTAGAGCTTGAAATTCGACGCGTTAACGCTACAGTGGGTACCGAGGTACACTTGTAAGGGTCCGTTCTACGCATAACACTGAACAACACTCCCTACAAGTACTAAAGCATTAACAGGGCTTGAGACCTGAAGACCAAAAGGCATTGCAAAAACCTGTTTTCTTTGCATGCTCAGGAGGGTACATCCTTCTTCTTCTTTGTTCTTTGACACCCTTTATATCCATCCAAAATCCCGCAACGCCAACTTCCAAAGAACACATTCCCAATATACAATACTGATGCTATATTTAAAGGCATATTTAAGACCACTACTAAGACTTATTAAAACGGTAATCAGAAATTAGACGGCTGGCAAACGTCACTGTCCTATGAGGTTCCACCTCATAAACTCATAAAACCCCAGGTTCATTCCTGTCTCAAGTCTTAATTCATTCGTGGACTCCCTCTACCCAACTGGCTTGAGAACTGTAACCCGTCAAAACGTCGAAAAATGGCATCACCGTGAAGGTTGATGGTACAATAAATAAAAATGATCGCGACTAATGAGCGCGGTCTTGGAGGAATGCTAGCTGGGACGGAGTGCAGAAAATAATGGCGTTATAAATACAGCCCGGCCCGGTTTCACGCTCAGTTGGCTCACACCGGCCGGTAGTATATAGTGGCGGCGGAGTGAATGGGTGACGCTGAAGGAGGAGGTGTGGTTGGTTATTAGGGCCGGGTGTTGTTACCCAACGTCAGGGGGGGGGGTGTGGCCCGCATTGGAGGGGGACACGGACGGGCCCCTCTCCAATGCTACTGACCGCCTTTGCCAGTAACACTCTTCAGTCAGTATCCGGACGCAGGAAGAACCGGGTCCCACTATATCGCCCCTACACACCGAGCGCAGAGTTCTTTGAGCCATCATGGAGCCGACCAAGGCGGCCCTCGCCTACCAGTACGGAACGGCCGTCTCCGGTACGCTTTGAGTTTTAATTAATTTAAACGGCAGTATTAAATACTGTAGGTTCGTGATGTTTCTGTCTCCTCTCGCCGGTTTGGTCTTTTGCTAGACCGGTTTCGGCCGCTCGCCATCTTCAGTAGCGCTGTGTTAGTCACTTTGGATGTTTTTTGGGCATCCTCACTGCACTGTGTCACTTTCACATGTACTGCAACTGTACAGTGAGGATGCCCAAAAAACATCCAAAGTGCTAACAGTGACTACTACTGAAGATGGCGAGCAGCCGAAACCGGTCTAGCAAAAGACCAAACCGGCGAGAGGAGACAGAAACATCACGAACCTACAGTATTCCAACCCCTCGCAGACCACAAAACAGGTATATCAAATTAGGCAGTATTAAACTTATAAAACCCCCCGCTTACAATAATTACAGACTGTACTACTAGGACGTTTGACAGTTTTATTAATTTAAAATGAATCCCCCCCCCGCTCGATTATTAACGATTTTTTCCTCCCCGGTAATGTTTAGTTTACCAAAACTGTATACAGATATTCCGCCTGATTAACAACAGGAAAAGTTGTGACAGATGCCGCATTCTACGCCGCGTTCCCGGCCCAAGATAGTAGACGCGATAAATTTGAAATGCTACAGAATTAAATTATGGAGGGAAGCCCTATCTTCCCTCCCTTCGCGGCCGGTTCGTTCCCGCCAAAACTGAACGTCTGTTGCAGATTAGCACACGCACACCTGTCCGAACTTAAAAACGGAGCGACTTTACAACTTCAAGTGTAGATCTTTGATACTCTGTAGTAAAACTTCCTCGCGAGTTCTTACTGTCTTCTGACTTAGGGGTGGTGTGTATTTAGTTTAAGCCAACGGTGCATAAAGTAATATAGACCAGTGACACAACTCTCACAGACTAAATGAACAAATTTATACGAGCTGTTAACAAAGTATAAATTGCGGTTGTATTAATGCCGCTGTAGTGAATATACTTCACCGTTATCGTTCCACAGAAATGGGATGTCGCACTTAAGATTGGGAAGCGTCATTAGGGTCACGAAAATAAACACCGATATAACCGACCGGCGTCGCGGTTTTTCGGCCGTAAGATTGTTTCTGATAAATTTTAAATATGGCCGGAGAGCAGTTGCAGAGACAAGTACCTTCAGCTCTTGAAAGCGAAGTCCTTAGATAGTGATCCGGAGCATCGTTTAATGAAATGTCTTTATTCTAATCAGTAGGTAAAGAGTTAATCGCAATCTTATAACCGGTGTTTACAGTAACAAAACTGTACGTATTGAGGAGATGAGTTTTCATTTTTTTTTGTTTTAATTAAACCACGTCGAGTTTTGGACACCGGCCAAACAACAATGAGTGAGGACAACGCGAATGAAAACCGTACTCCAACTCTGTACAATTCTTTATACTGTTTTGTAAAACATTACTTAGGTTCACTCTACCGTCCGCCTCTTTATTACAGTTAACAAACAGCTGGTCTAGTAACAAGTTTTGGTCTAAATTATAGTACGGTCTTCAATCTTGTTTGGCATCGAAGACCCGTCAGAGTAGGATTGTTTGCGACGAGAGCCGATTCTTCCATATACAATTGAGTTACGATAAGAAATAATCTTAACAGATAAACTAAACGGGGGCCTTATAAACGTCCCAGAATCACAAACCATACAACGCACTGGGTACGATTCAACTATTCAGTTTAAGAAACAGGTTTTTACAGCGTATGATTCCACGTAGTTGCATGAAACTATGAAATCTAAACGCCTGGGGATTTAAAAACAACATTATTTACTAGGATACGGTAGTAAATATCCTGAAAAATAGTTTGGAAAAATACTGGATACAACTCAATTATAACAAAACCACTTACTAAAATCTTGTACTTGAGTCTAATACATTTGGAGACTATGCGTTACCTTAGTCTCCAAAAGGTTTGTTAACCTTAGGGGAAAAATCAAAGGTATAAAAAATGAATAGGCTAATTTTATGACACGGTATCATGGTATTTCAGTTCGGGATTATCAGGGGAAAAATAACGCGAATATTAGAGAAAATGGTTAGTTCTCGACGCAATTGGGAAACGCACTGACGATACTCCCCCGTACCTAATAATATTTACTAAAAGAGGGCCGTGCGTAAATTACCCCATTAACACTAATAATTAACAGCCATTAGGCACAAACTTGGTAATCGCCAATGTCTCGGAACGGTGGGAAAATGAAATTATCAACGGGAGTTTGTTAACAATTAAATTTGAGGCCGTTAACAATGCGGAAGGTAAACGTGGGAAACGTTTTGAATTCGGAAGACAGACATTAAACGGTCTATAATTTATAGATCCTCGACTTTACAGTCTTTTTTTATTTTTATTTTAAGTCACAACTACCGATTCCTGCCGTTAGCAGGGATAGTTTTGACCGGAAGGATTTATATCGGGAAGCCGCTAATTCACGAACCATAAAATTTAGCAATTTTACGAAAGATGATTCCGGCCAAATTTCGGATTGAATATTTTCATTTCAGTCCTCCATATTTGGAGTCCCTGATACCGTTTGTTTATTTATTCGGCCCGACAAAACGTGGAGTAAGCGCAGAGAGGGTGGAATCTGTGCCGGTTGCGGATAAAATAAATCTAATATATTTATAGGGGATGTAGGGAGGGAGGTGGAGGAGGGGGGGGGGGTTGGACGGCCGGTATACCTTGTCACCTGCACGCACGCCCCTCCGGATTTTATACGCCCTGCCTACGTCCACCCCCTATAAAATATCCAATTCCCCTTGCAGGACTACAGCGTTCATTTTCTGCCATCACAAACCTGAAAATTGATCCGGGTTATTTAAATGAACGCGAAGACTTGACGACATTTAAAATTGAATCCGCTCAGTGGTTTCTCGTAGAGCTGGTGTTATTTCACGATGATATTTTACGGCATGGAACTATGGGATTCTACCGCCAAGACATCGAACATTTCTAATCAAAATCATGTTTCAAATCACACAATTAACCACGACATCGGTTGAACCAACAGTTCAATTTATAAAATCCCTGTTCCTAAAGTTTCATTCCAATTTGAGTTCTCGTGCTAATACACTCTTTGAATCCCTCTCCTCCAGGACGGCTTAAACGCACCTCTTTTTTTTCTTTTATTAATCAAATTACGCGTAAATTATTTTATCCGAAAAATCCACACTTTTAGAAATTCGGCCGTTAATTAATCCGGCATTAAATAACGGAAAGGTAATCTGTTAAAAAAAATGGTTCAAAAACGCTACTCTCAATTGAGGCTGAAATTTTATCGTAAATTTTGTAATTCCGCCAAACGCGTTTAACACGGATTGTTATGAAACAAAAACACTGAGTTATATAACTCAGTCGCGACACATGTCATAAAACCACGCTCGAAAATTCTGCCCGTCGGTTTAATCATTTTAATATTGCGCTGTAATCTCGTATCGAATTACGCGCCGATTAGAAAATTGTAAATAGAGTTAATTGTAAATAATTAATCGAGTTTTTATATTGCGGTTTTATTTTACGGTGAAACGGGAAACAAAATACGGTTAGGCAATCGATTAGGAGAGATAGGCTCAGAGTTATGTTACTTCATCACACCTATTTTTCGTTATTGATATTATCATTTCTTCATTTCACCAGTCATTACCAAGATATATTATTCCAATATTTTAGGTTCACTCTACAATACGGTGGGCGTCAATGAAACGAGTTTAAGTAATCACTAACATCAACATTCGGATCGTACACACTGCGGTGAACTGCATTCGAGAACATGTTGGCTGTAGTGCATTTCACTGTGATTCATAACATTGTGCACAGTGCGACTTAAATAAATTCAGCTCTACGACAAAACGCATGACACGGTTCAACACATCGAGCCAACTTTCAGGGATCGAGTACGTTTTGGCCGGACATCAAAGATCTTTGAAAGGTTCGCGTGTTCGGTCAAAAATTACATTTTAATGTCGTACAATTTGTCCAACCCTTCTTTACGCATCCGACTCGAGGAAGCGGGCAAATAATGGCGACCGTAAACACGTCGGACACTCGCAGATAGGACGAATATACTGCGCGTCGTTTCAAAAACAGAAGGCTCATTCGTACATTTGTTCTGACTTTTACATTTTTCTAGTCCCCGAATGCAATTATTAATGTCTAATAACCTGCCGGAATGATTTAGAGGGACAGTATTACAATGTACCTACAATACGTACTGTAGCAATTATACTTTGCCAAGAAGAGTAAGCAACAATTTAGTTACTGTTTTAACAATGTGGGTCTAATTTCTTAAATGCACTCTTGAGAAGGATAACGAACTAAATCTTTCAGAAGTTGGCTTTTATTTTACAGTCATGAACTAAGGAATTTTATTAGGGATGTACTGTCAACGATTCAGGTTTGTAGTAACTTATCTTTAACTGATAAATTCAAGTAATTTTCCAGTGTAAATGCGGAACCGCGTACGGAAGTATTGGTTTAATAATCCGGGTGCGTAGAAGGAGGGTATAGAGAGGGAGGAGAGTGCCCCTGCTGTTCACAGAAGGGGAGATTCTCTTCCACCCCCGGCTCATAACGGCTACTTTTATACCCCCCGCAACCCCGAGACCCCACTCGCACCCTACCCTACCCTGTTCCCGCCCACACCCACACCGGTAGGACCCAAAGCAAACCCGCCCTAATATCAACAGCTTCGGCTCCAAGCATCAAAGAGAGTGAAGGAATTTTTTTTGTTCAACCCGTACAATCGGCCGACTTCGTAGACGCGAATAAATAATGTCTCGGATTTCACTCTGTTCGGCAATTCGCTACGAGCAGTTGAGAAAATCCCCTGGGACGTTAACGTTGGGGCGGATTTCGCGGGTGCCCGTGAGAAGAGAGACAGGAAAAGGGAGTCGGGATAGAAGTAGAGAGACGGGGGCTTTAGCAACAGGGATTGGGCAACGACTTCTTTAACCGTTGGCAGGTCTTTATGTACTCTCTTGCTAAAAAAACAAAAACTGTTTCTATGTTGTACCCCTGACTACCATCTTAATAATATATGTTAGTGCATTTTCTAATCAATATTATATCTCCAAACGTCGGTTTAAAGCTAGACAGGCTTTCCACCAACTTCAGTAGCATTATCTTAGTTTGTCGGCTTACAATGACTATCGTCGACCTTCGAGAATCCTGAACCGGCATATTTTAAGATCCGACTGGTCCAGAGATATAAAGCCTTACGAGCGACGATATATATTAAATTAAATGTATTTTTCAACCGAGACACTGAGGGCTAACTGGGCCCTAATTGAAATACCGGCATGGCTGAGGGCGGCCCATCTTTCTCCCACGACAATCACTTAAGCCCCCGGCTCAGATGAGAATTCCCGTGTACGAAATGCGCCCGCTCGCACGATACCGGCAGAAAACTCGTTAAAAACAGTATCGATCTTGAGCCCACTCCAATCAATAAAACGGCGAGAAGTGTGTTTAACGGAGATAAGTGGCGCGTGCAATTAAAACGCCGATTAATTTTAAATAATACGCGTAATCGATTAAATTAAAAAAATTGAAGCGCTTCATAACCTCGATAATTAACAATAACTAAATACAGGAACGATTCATTTTGCGACTATTCCTATTATTAAAATAAACTATAAGCTATTATTTAAATGGAGCGATTTCCCTACTACGATGAAAACCTATTTTTTATCCCGTTCAGTTCGACGGGATTGCGATCAGAAGAATAGTGATCCTGTAGAAGGATGATCTAACATCCCGACAACTGATCTCGGTTAAAAAACTCGCGATTTACCGAACTAAAGCCGAGAGTCAAAAACATTCCGCCTTTGTGCCTCTAACCGTAAAGGTCGATTGTACAATAAATATAAAAGATTAATGAGAGGTCTTACAGGAAACCTACACACGGTATATAGAATGCCAATAATAAATGTGTTATAAATAAAAGCCCAGTTTTATATTTATTCGGTTCTGTGGCTTTACTGTAGTGTTCATGGGTTGTATGACACTCAGGAGTTTCGGTTATTACCGCGTAGGGTTGTCGTACGTAAATAGTAGAGGTTGTAACATCTAATCCAACTTATAGAGAGCTATATCTTTGGTTCGATCGAGTAGTGACTGTGTATTTGTGTTCAGCGGGTCTGTCGGCGATGGTGGCCGGGGCGTGGCTGGCTTGGCCCTCCTCGGCGATCGAGCCCCTGAAGAGCGGCGCAGTCGGGGGGCTGACGCTCAACCCCGACCAGGTCTCCACCCTGGTCGCCCTCATGGACTTCGGCAACGTCCTCAGCCCCATACCCTCCGGCTACCTCATGGACTGCATAGGGCGCAAGCTGACACTACTCATCACCGCCCTCCTCTACGTAGCGTCCAGTCTGCTGGCCATATTCGCCACCGAAGTCTGGATGCTCTATTTCGCCAGGTGAAAATACGTAGTATAAATATCAAGTTTTCTGTCTCCTCTCGCCGGGCAGGTTTCGGCCGCTGGGCAGAATTTTTATTCGATTTTTTTTTAATCCATAGGATACTGGCCGGCCTCGGGAAAGGCGTGGCCTTCGCGGTCGTCCCCATATTCCTGGGCGAGGTGGCCAACGTCCAGGTGCGCGGCAGCCTGAGCACGATGTTCATCGGGTTCTTGAACATAGGCATGTTCTACGACTACGTCATCGGCCCGTTCGTCTCCTACCAGATGCTGAACTGGGTGAACATAATAGTGCCGATCGTGTTCGGGGTGACGTTCGCGTTCGTGCCCGAATCGCCCTACTACCTGGTGATGAAGGGCCGGGAGGGTTCGGCGAGGAAGTCGCTGGCCAAGTTCAGGGCGGTGGGTAAGGACGGGACGAGAGCGGGCTCCCCGCTCGACTCCGAGCTCAAGGGTATGATCGCCACCGTCGAGAGGGACATGAAGAGCAAGGCGAGGTTCGTGGACCTGTTTCTGACGGCGGGCAACCGGCGGGCGCTGCTCATCGTGGCGATGCTCTCGCTCTTCCAGCGGCTGAGCGGCATCAGCCCCACCCTCGCCTACAGCACCACGACGATGCCCCAGACGGGCGGGGGCGCACCTCCCAGCACCTACATGATCATCTTCAGCGTGATACTCGTCCTGGCCAACTACCTCGCCTCCCCGCTGGTCGACAACGCCGGCCGGAAGTTCCTCCTCATCTTGTCCAGCGTCACTTCCGCCCTGGCGACCGGCGTGGCCAGCGTCTACTACTACATGGACAGGTACGACCTGGGGGCCGAATCTATCAGGTGGATCCCGTACGTCTGCCTCTTGGTATACGGCGTCACCTACTCCCTGGGCATCGGCTTCTTGCCCTCCACCCTCGTCGCCGAGCTCTTCCCCACCAACGTGAAGAGCTACGCGGGCTCGGTTTCGGCCATCATGCTCGCGGTCACCTCCTTCTGCGTCAACAAGGCCTTCCAGGCGGTCGCTTCCGCCTGGGGCGTACACGTCATGTACTGGGTCTTCACCGTCAATTCGATATGCTGCTGTCTCTTCGTCGTCTTCTACGTGTTCGAAACCAAAGGGAAGACTTTCTCCGAGATACAGGATATTTTGAATAAAAACGATAGATGATACTGGGGCGGTTAGGATCCGTCTATCTAGCGATATTTGATTGTGCGTATTTATTACCGTATTCGAAAAAAACGCGAGCGTGGAAATAGAGCCTAGAGTGAGTAGACCGGTAGGGTATACTTGCGCTCCGATACATTCCGCTTCGTATATCGGGCCCGGTTGATAGGATAATGTTTTAAGTCAATTTAAAAAAAAAAGGACTGCGTAAGGCTCTCTGAATATTAAACAGGGGACAAATTTTAAACCTACCGCGCAAACTAAGTTTTAATTATACAATACGATTTAGTACAGGAAAATATAGAAATTTGAGCCGAAAGAAGGAGGCAGCGTAAAATGACATTCCGTAAATACATCATCATCAACTATTGAATAGTAAATATAAATTATAAACGTAGCCAGTAATGTACAGTTTTGTAACGAAAGTCTGAAAAATAATGAAATAAACAAAATATTATGTTTCTTAAATACGCCTGTTCACCACCCAAAATGTTTCAAACAATAACTACAACCAAAACATTAGTCGTCTAATAAAATTATCCAAAACGATTTCAACTGACACTGCTATCATAATGAACAATATATATGATAATAAATAAACTTTAGTTTAAACAGTTATTAGCTGCATTTTTCTTAAGATGCGTTGTTACAATTTTAATCTATATATAATATTCCATCGAAGCTCTTTTAATAACAAGAATGTTATCATAGAGGATGCAAACTATAATCTTATCGTCGTTTATGCCCCAGTTTTTTAAAGGACTGGATGATTTCATAGGCCGTTTAAAACTCGACCGAATATTATACAGACAATATACTACGGAGTCAATTATCAAAAAATTTATCTAACTCGTAGCTAGATGGAACAAGCGGTGTTACAACACTCTAACAGTGTTACAACGGGGGTTCTAAACACAACGACAAATATGGGCCACGATCGCGGGAAAATTCATTTTCAAGTGTAACATTTGAAATTCAAATTATTTTAACGCCCTCTGACGATTGCATGAACCACTCAGAAAGCGCTAATAAAAAATCTTACATAAATCTCGTTTTTATCCTGTCGCTAACCGAAACTAATTCATTAGCGTCCCGTTTGAAAAAAAAAACGAATTCTATCAAAATACGTTGGCAGCATAAGTATCTGTAATAAACTTCACCGAATAAAAATCTGCACATTAACAGTATCAGAGTATAAACAATTCAAACGAGCAGAGTTTTAGGACGAAGTAAAAACCCAAAAGCATCGAGTTCTTCCAAGATATACTTAGTACCGCCACGTCAACAGGAAATCACAGAAGGAAAAATACATTTTACAGGTAAGAATGACCTCAACGACAATTCTGCTTATACGCCCAAATCACTGGACATATGCAACGCTACTGTTTCAATACTATTTTTAGAGAGTCATAAATGTTACAAACAGTGTAAATCTCCTCGCCCCTTTAAATGACACTCGAATTTGATTAAATGACAATAGAACAAGAACAATTCTTATACGATAAAAATCCAACAACCGATTAATTGCCATTACAATGGTCGAAGATTGTTTTATAATTCACGTGTGATCTTAAATAATAATTTTCACTCTAAACGTTTCCTTTCGAAGAAGTGAAATCGGACGCGATGTGAAGCAATTGCCGAATAGGGCAGTGGGCCATTGTCCATAAACTTCCTTCGACACTTGCCAAATTTAAATCCCGTCGCCATTATTTTCACTCCGTACTACTCAGGAATTCGTGACGAAATAGGTTAACGGCGGCACAATACAATTAATATAGAGAAAACTTCATTTCGTTTTAAAAACTATGTTTACGAATATAATATGCAGCGAATGGTTGAAAGAGAACGGTCGGAAATCATAATACGAAAAACAACTTCTATCGAAAACCAAATTGTAAGAGGTTCAATAAGGCAGCGACAAAAAACACGACAGATGTGATAACGTTTGGAAAAATCGTATGTCAGAGAGGTTAAGATGATAGAAAAACACGCATTATCTGGCCATTGTCCGATAACATACACTTACAATAAGTCTCATCGCTAAATAAAAACTGTACGAAGCTGATATTTTTAAACAGCGATAGAATTTTTAATTCGTATATTTTTTATCCAATTAAGGGCTTAACGAGGACCGGCATTCTTTTGCATAAAGTTCGTCTCAACTGGATTTCCCCCCAGTTGCAGTTTTCTTAAATATAGCAAATATACATATATTTAACCAGATAATTCAATCTTACGGTAACGGAAATATAACGTCTGGATGTGATAATAACGTCTAGAAAAATCGTATGTCAGAGAAATTAAGAATCAAGATCTGGCCTCTGCCACGATATCGGGGTCAGGAAACGCTGACAAGTTGAAGATTAAATTTACTACCTTAAAACATAAACCGAATAAACTACAAGGAATAGACGACAATGTTTAAAATTGCATTCATACCGCAAATAACTGACGATTTGTTGACTTGTGCAGAAAGTTTGCTTATTCAGGAAAATAATTAAAATATAAAATTACGGGCTTGTATCGGAACTATACGGAGAATCCTTTTAATACTTTTATCTTCGGTTTACCCCCCCCCCCCCCCACTGCAATTATACAACGCACGACGGTGCCTCGACTAACTGACGTTAACACGAATGGAAGTAATAAAACAACAAAACTAATTCAATGTGGATCCTCCTTCCACAACAAGCAATTACGGACGAATTGCCCCGGCGTTGGTTAACGGGCATCGTTAACTGTCGGCGCTGAAAACGAAAATGGTTATTCGTGTCTATTCGGTTTTGGAATACTGCTGGTTCTACACTGGACTAATACTTGGCCTTAACTACAACAATTATGGGCGGTCAGACTATAGAGAGTTTGAAATTGATTTGTTTCCTTGCGTCGGTTTGGCATTTCTTCAAAAATACCCGTTTGACGTTTTCCAGGTATCTCGAGCAAGAAAATTTAGAAATAAATTAGCAAAAACAAAACTTTAACAGTTTGAGCCTAAGACATACATATAAAGTTGCCACTATCGCAGTCTCTGTTATGGTTAATGAATGCGCTCTGAAATGCATCTCGGAACTGCAGATACACGAATTGAGGGATAATTTTTGTAAATTTATTTGTTTTTAAATTCAGGGCGAGTTTCGTTAACACGTTAAAAACCCATCGCAACAGTTTCTATAGTAAAAAGAGAAATATATATATTGCGAAAACCCGAGATATTAATTTTGAAAAATTCACGGAGAATTCAACGTTACGGTAAGGTGGGACAGACTGGGGCCCTCGCGTCAAGGTCAGGACAGAGGTCATTGGCTCTGTCGCAAGGAATCTCCGCCTAACAGAAAATTCCGTCGTAAAAACTCTGATGTAGCAGGTTTTATAGATGAAAGGGAAATCGGCTAAATCATAGCAGACGTTTGAGATTCGATCGGTGATTTCCTGACTCCGTGGTCGGTCGTTTGAATCTTATCGAAGGCCGAATTTCGTAAAGAAATGATGATTTAGTTCTCAATCGAAAGACCGATGATTTATTAGTTTTAATTTTCGACAAAATATCAAGAATGTCTCGAAAAAATGTCGATTTTATTGGTAAAACAAGATACGGCAAAATTTGATTACCGAGGAATATTTAAATATGAATGTAGCGTTTCGAGGAAACAATGGACAAAGTGTTTAAGACACTCCTTGTGAATACACTGCTATCAGAGCTGATGCAAAACTGAACATAAAAACAGTTCAGTTATCTTACACTTTCCACACTAAAACACACTTTTCCAGCCTAAAAAGAGACTCTGGATGTCTAATTTTGTACTAATTACAATAGAATCGGGGGTACTGTTGCACCAGGGGTGCAACAGAGGAGAGATATTGAAAATAAACCGAAGGAAAATATGAAAAACCCAATAACGCTTTATCAGTGTTTAATTCAGTATTAATCCCGGCTAGATTAATCCCAACGTAGTAAAAATCAGTAAGGAATTGGCAAACGGTAATACAAGATCGGCAATAAAGGGGGTTAAAGCTCAACTGGCGACCGATCGGTCGCGAACATGCGATCGTAGCGGGTCGTACGATTCTCTCGATATCTTTGTTAAGATGTTGCAATTTACATTATGACAGTCACGGCGAAATCGCAACGAAAATTTCCCCGACAGTATTGTGAAAACGGTTATTTTCAAATATTCCGATCAGCAGTAACACCTGAATGTAGAGGTGTGTACCGAAGACGTTACCGCTCAAACGCAGCCATCTGTTAATTCCTCCACGGTCCAATATAATTTATTCATGGCCCGTCATGGGGAGAAGTCTCGCGACCATTTTCCGCTTAACGCTACGTCACGGTATTACCGAAGGGGTTCCCCCCGTCTGAAGCAATTATGGGGGAGGAGGTGGTTTTAACAATTTCGCTGATAACCAAGCAAATGTCGAAAAGAAATTATTGTTTTATTGGCTGAGTTATCGAAAGGCAATTCAGTTGATGGGCGACAATTACCGGACGGGTCGTTCCGGAATTAGGCGCGAAAACAACCTCGGCCAAGAGGGGCGGCGTGAAAAAAGCGGGGGGAAAATTGAAGGAAACCGCGCTTTTTAAGTGCGATCTCGGAGCGCCGAGTCATTCAAAAGCCCGTTCATTTCCCCCTTTCAACCGCCGACGACGCCCCGTAAAAACTGAACCGGGCCCTCTCCGAAACACCTTTTTATACGTCGGCATTATTTAGAAAATAACAGAAATGTGTTCGCCGCCAGTTAACGGCCGTAGCGGAAAATGAAAAACACGTCGGACAGAAAGAAAAAACCCGCGAGAATTGCGAAAGTGAACGATCCTCCGCTATCCGCGTTTAATCTGCGCCTAAGTATACAATATACAATTATTGTAGGCGCATCGTCGAAACGCAAAATCGTATATACGTTAACTGTAAGTACTATTTACGGCGAAATTGTAAGTAAAGAATTTTAAATAAACGGAGCCCGCTCAGGTGGTTTCAAAATACGGGAAAAATTCCGGTATAGCACGACCTTCCGAGGCTCTTCCCACAGTATCACGTGTTTCAACCTGAAGTTCGTGTTATATAGATTAGAAAATTATTAGAAAAAACAAGAGTTTTCTCGACGAAGATGGATTAATGGGAGCGTGTAAGTGAATCAACTGTCAGGTAATGTTCACAAGCTTGCCTGTACCGCTTTAATAATTTGTTTCCCAAGCGACAACATTTTGTAATTAAACAATTCAGTATTTGGGTTTTCAGATCGAGATGCCGCTTTTTCTCAAATATGAGCAAATGATAACCGTAATTGATTCTTGTCTGCGAAAAAGAAGTCTTTCTGCTTCTGTAAAGGAAATCACTATCAGCTTAATTTAGTGCAGTAAAACCTGATATGCCTCGGTTAATGATATTATTGCAGTATAGTAACGGAAAAATTGAATTGAATGAAAGCAAGAGGTTTCAGGATGGAATAAAACGTCTTTTACGGAAGCCAATGCAGCCCTGGACCAATGAGCCCGAAAAGGTCGCTGACGAGGTAAATTAACACGATGAGGTCTCTGGAACCAGCCGACTGGAAACCTTTTGAAAGGATAGGTACTCCATCTTATGCGTAATGAAGAAGTTAAATTAAATTTTAATTAACTTATACAGTTGGGGAGACAGCGGAACAATAGGTCAGTGATAATATGTCATTTATAATACAATTTCGAAGTATATTTTAAGAAAAGGGACTAAATAAATTAGATCTAACCACAATAAGTACCTAACAGAATTAACGTATGCATTTGTCGATTCTTCGATAATGACCTTAACTAACAACGGATAGTGACAGAACAAAATGTCGGGCGAGACATAACTGTATTACATCACGTCATTAACGCTATTTGGCATGACGACGGTTTTCAACGTGAATTAATAAACCCGCTTATGCAACTAAAGTTGTACTGTTCCGATTTCATGTTTAATAATCTTGTATTCCTCAATCACTGTGTGTATTAATCAAATGTTATTCAACTTTTTTAACCCAAGTTATGAATAAGAACTACGAATACGCTAATAGAGAAATACGAGATGGAATGCTTGCCGCGTAGCATATAATTATCCAAGGGATAATTATAGGAGGCGATTTATTATTATAAGGAGAAAAAAAATTGGAATACAAGCGAATACTGAGCGACACCGCCGAAGCCTGGTTTATTCGGCCGAGAACACGGAGGGTCCGGAAAATTAATATTTAACGAAGCCGAATTCCAAAACATTTCGGATTCCGTTGATAGCCGGAAAATTTTATGGGGGAGGGAGGTTTTGTTTTCCGCCCCCAAAAACCCCGACGGAATAAATAATTCAGTCGATGGGAAAACAAAATTAATTGTCGAATACCAAAATCAAAAACACCCTAGCTTGCATTCTATTACAGTTTGAAATAGTTATTGGAAGATATGCAAGGGAATATCTAGGAAGAAAAAGGAAAAAGCGGGTAAACTAGCAACAAATTGAAGCACAAGAACAAACTTAGTAGAGTAGCTGATGTTAAAAGAGCATAGAACCAACTTAATTGACTACAAAATACTATAGAACCTGAACGCTCATTAAAAAAAACAAATCCCAGCGCACAGGTAATTTGTAAACTGCAACTAACGAGAAACAGCAATCTGGGAATATTATTGACCATTGACAATACGTAGTATCGACAGCAATTAGCTGTAATTGAACATTACGCGGCAAATTGGCACAGGAGGTATTCGGGCGAAGGGTACAAGGGACATCTTCACCGCTGAATTTTGTTAAAGGGCAATCCGAAGGGCAGAGAGATAAAGAGAGATGGATCACTGTGATATATATATATATATATATATATATATATATATATATATATATATATGGTCGAGAGGGACAGAGAGTGAAGTAAATGGAAGTTCAATTAGAAGGACATCCGGTAAGGAAGGAAGGGCCGGCCCTCCCAAAAGGGGTAAGGAATTTAATCGCCCAATATCCAGTTATTAATATCGACGAAATTATGTCGCAAACATTCACTATGATATTGTAAAATTCCCCCCCCCCTTTGGTGTCTTTTCGCTCCGCTATTTCCGACCAACGTTATATATTGTCCCGGCGAATTTTTTATATTGTTTCGGTCGTCGTCAAGACATTTTTGAAATTCCAAAAGAAAAACGAGTTATATTATTACTGATTATTATTGATCTAGGACCGTTTCGTGAATGTTACGTATAAATGATAAATGCAAATATCGGATACGATATCGAGACCGGGTGTAATCCTGTTTAAAATTCCCGACCAAATATTTACAATCGTTGGTATTAATCTTATACGCATTCGCGTTAAATACGAGCTTACTACGTTAATAATTAAAAATTTATATAATAAAAATTTGTAAATTCATTAAGTACTTTTCAGCCTTTGAGTCTAGGGTAGAATTTCTGTTTGATTCAAAACTTTTATCCGCTATAAGCGTTTTATTACTAATGTATATGTAACATTACAAACGACTAGTTAAATAATCAAGGCTCGATAAAAACAGCTATAAGTGTTGATTCAATTAAAGCCGGCACTGTAAATTAAATAGAATGAAAGTGTCGCGATACGAAGTGTATGATGAATGCGTCGGAGGCTGAAGATTGATTGATGATACCGACTGTGATGAAACTTTGAGCAAAAATCACAATAGGCTCCATTCAAATGACGGACAGAATCGGTATCGGCTTTAATTCGTCTTTACTTTATTTATATTTTTTATTAAGTACTTCCTAATATTTTCAGTTAATTTTCTCCTCTGTTTGGCATCAATGAAACTTTGACTTTCATACTCTGTTATAGTTAAGTCAGTGCTGAAATTTTTCTCTGAAATATTCGCCCTTCTAAAAAATACGGCCGATTCTTTGTTTCCACCCTTTCACGACTGAAAAATCTACGAGAAATCCCCCTGCCCTATGAGGCGGGGGGGGGCCTATTAAATCCAATTAATTGCTGGCCTGCGATAACGAGGGGCCCCATTAACCCCCCCCTAATAACGAATATCGGCCCCATGTTAATTACCGAACACGGCTCAATACTGCTCTCGCTTCAATGGAATGCCTCGAAATTTCAAATCACCTTGAAATCTCTCCATTTCAGTAAATCCTGACATTAGGACTGTATCATTTTCTAAGCACGTTATTTTTCAAATACAATTAATACTATCATAACGTCCTAATAACCGTTGCCGGTCCAATGGAAATCATATGTCCGTACATTACATGACTGTTATAATGTCAGGGTGGTGACCGTTAGCGTCTCCCCTAAATGGGCGATATCGTCCCCCCCCGAGGGTACTCCAGAGATGCAATGCAGGAGGCGGCGGTGCCCTCATTGGCAGAAGGGCCAATAACATTGTCACACGATTGTCATTAATCACTATGTTTATTATAATAAATAGCTTTTTGAGTTTGATGATGGCGTCTCATTAACAACTCGGATGGTCCAGCTTTAGAGCCTGCAATGATAATTCAATCAGGCCTAACACGCTCATTAACTTTCCTCAAATACTCGAGATAACTATCTCTTCGCATTACAAAGTTTAGCCGAATAAGTTTTTAAAACATTTCCACGTTTAATAATAAACTGCAATCGATTGGTCTAAATAAATCATCTCACATATTATAACTTCCAAAGCGTTGCAGAGGACAATAACCCTCGCGAAACAGAAGTGTAAAACGTGTCCGACTCACAACGGAAATCGCCGCAGAGCCATTAATTAAAATAAGTACAGGAAGCCGAGGAGCGGGGAGCTCTCTAACTTAAATACGAAGTTCCATCAAAGTTGACTTCGGGCACACAGAACCGGGGTGATGTACAGCCCCCGGAGCGTATTTGCCACTTAATAACCCGCTCGGTTCGCCCATTTCGCCCAACGGCTATATACTTCGGGGTCAACTATACTTCGGTTGAATACAAGGTCCCCACCCCCACCCCCACTTCATTTGTACGCCCCCATTCAGCAATGTGACAGTAATACAATTTGGACGCTAACCCCTGACAGGTACACGGCCGGGAGTGGAATAAATTCACATATTCCCGAGGGTAATTTTTTTTTTTGTAACCTAATTTCAAAGCAGCGAGTAAACGGACGATATTCCACTCGATTGATCACAGAATATACCACATTCTGAAAAAAAATATATGCTCCGCAAACTACTCTCCACTAATGCATAGTGCCGATGACGACGAGGTAAGGAATAGGGGCGAAATACATATTTTAATTTTTTGAATTATTTTTAATGACAGGAGCAACACGACTGAACTTTTTATGAGGTGACACTTTTTGAGGTGTCGAATCAAAGAATCGGAGTGACGGGACAGTTTCGAACGGGACTTTCAAATCGGGACGTATCGTGCGGTCAGAGGAATAGAGTGGGGCGTTAACCGATTTCACGGAGGATAGAATTTTGTTGCAATTGCAAAATTCTGTTTCGAAATACAATTTTAAATTGTTAATTTGATCGCAAATCGAAAGTCACCTTAAGTTCAAAATTAGGAAGGTCGGCTTCGCGGTCCCTACAGGGATAACAGCGGGTGGTCATGAGTAAAAAGGAAAATCGTACCGTTCTCGGCATGAGAGAAAACGAGAATGCAATTACCTGGTATAAAGGGCCGGGCACTGCTTAGGGCCACGAAACTGACGTCGCTTACAGAGGCCTCTCGACTCGAAAGGGCCCTTCCTCCCCCCCACCCCCCAAAGCCCTGTTGACCGCTCGCGGGGACAAAGGATTATACAAAAAGAAAATACACAAGCGACAAGAAAAGGGAAAGGAAAACGCAAGAGACAAACGCGGGTTAGACACACAGAGAGGGGGGCCGGTTTTGGCCACTCAAAATTGGAACGAAAAAAATTAAAATACAAAACGCGGATAAATGCTGCAGTTCAAGTTGGAATCGCAATATGGGAAAGAAGAAGCTGTTGGTGACAAGCATAAACAGGTCTACTCCTAGACCTAATTGGGGGCCAACATGAGACGTTCAGAAGTTATGGTTAAAGAACCAGTCGAATACTGCAGGTTCGTGAAGTTTCTGTCTCCTCTCGCCGGTTTGGTCTTTTGCTAGACCGGTTTCGGCTGCTCGCCATCTTCAGTAGCGGTGTTGGTCACTGTTAGGCACTTTGGATGTTTTTTGGGCATCCTCACTGCCCACTGTCACTTTCACATGTACTGTAACTGTACAGTGAGGATGCCCAAAAAACATCCAAAGTGACTAACACCGCTACTGAAGATGGCGAGCAGCCGAAACCGATCTAGCAAAAGACCAAACCAGCGAGAGGAGACAGAAACTTCACGAACCTACAGTATTCCAACCCCTCGCAGACCACAAAACAGGTATATCAAACCAGTCGAATGTTCGAAATTGCCAACCAGAAAATAATTTAAAAGAAAAAATACACATATGAGTATTGTGCTATGGACTAATAGGGCAACAATCTAGTGTGAATGACGCATTTAACAAACAATTAATATACTTTACGAGTAATAAGGTCAACGAGACAAACAGTTCGTCATCCGCAAATTAATTTGAAAATGGTAATCGCTGAGCGTGTTTGTTTATCTCAATGTTTGTTCCGTGTCAGATAATTTCCGTGTTTTTAAAATTCGGTACCGCTTAAACGCAAGCGATATTTCTGTGATAATTTGGACGCCATTGACACTGCCGAAACGAAAACGGCACGGTCGATGATATTCGCTGATATTGGACGAGAATACTACTTGTTCGCGTTCCCCTCGATACTGCGACAACAGGAGACGCAGCTGCACGATACTGCGTGCACTGTCAGTTTTCATTAATCTTTCACACATTAGCGAGAGCGCACGTCTCCCATCATTACGGTAGTGGCAAATGCAAACACGGCCGACCACAAATGTCCAAAACCCGCAGTTTACTTCACGAGACTGAAAAACCGCATTAGAAACAGGGATAGATATCTCTCTCGAAATAGTAATTGGGCGTATAATAAAATAAATTAGTGTCGGACGTTTATACGGACCACAGAACTGACTGTGGTACGTTTTGGCTGCAATTTCATTACGACGCCTTTACAAGGTCGATATAAAATCGGGGCTTCAAATTACACCTGAACCTGAACAAGTTTGTTTTATTATAAAGGTGAGGTATATCATCCAGTTTTTTTTTTTTTGTTTTTAATTAACAGCGTGTCAATATTGGCTCTGAAACTCTCTGACCGCTTATGATTTGTTCAGTTTACAATCGTTCCGTCCGTCTCCAACAGAAATGTTTGTTCGGCAATCTCAAGTTAACGAAACTTCTGTCAACAAGGCGGAAAAAATTAAGCGGCCCCGCAACGCGATATAATAAAGCGACATTATATAAAAGAAGCCGCTCTTGTCGTCGTTTCCGAAATTCCGACAAAGGTACCTTTTTAGTAATTGACCCGATAGTAGTGTCCCTCTGTCCTCAAAGGGAATTCACTTCCATCTCGTGAACTATTTTAGCTGGGTGCCTTTTCACAGCCCTACTTCAGTACTCAGTAGGATTCCATTACTGAGCGACGGTTTCCTCACAACAGGAACTTGAATTATCACTGCCCAGAGTAATGTTCTGGGAAGAACCTCGATTGTCGGGAGTCGACCCCGGAAAACTGGGCATGAAGGGAGAAAGCTATCGAAAAATAGGACATCGAGCAATCTAGTACGAATGATATATTTTTAACAAACGGTCTTCAATATTAAATCACAAACAAGGAATAACTGCGATGAATAAAGTTCAAGAGTAATGGGGTCAAAGACGCAGATCTTAATCGCGTACCGGTTTTAATTAATTCGCATATAGTAATCGCTTAGTTTGTTTATCCCGGCGTTTGTTTGCACACGTTCCGGGTCCGATAAGAGGAGGCAGATTTTTAATTCGGCACTACTTAAAGGTGAGCGATATTCGGGATAATTAGCGGCAGAAATATATTTGTAGATATTATATCAGTGTAAATTCGTTTTCATTCGGTTTAATTTAAGCGGCCGGCTAATTGATCAATTATCCCCGGCAGCGATATGTAGGCGCCGTGGAATAACAAGAGTACAAAGTGCATTGAGTCGTGGAAAAATTTTATAATTACACTAAACTACGTCTCATACAGAACACAAACATCATTTCCTACACTATAATATATCAGTATGGATTCGGGACGGATAACTGTAAACTACTGAGTTGTACTTATTTCAGAAATACTTTACTTCTCTTCGGACAGAATTTCGCCCTTTCGAATGCTTACAATGATAAGGTTGGCATTTCCAAAAAAAATTTCAGCATTTACGTTAAGTTTTTCAATTTCAAAACAAGCGACATTTCAACAAAAAAAAATATATTTTTATATATAACAGTGATGTTCAAGTAGCACTAGCAACTTAAATTCGCGTTTTTAACTGACTTATGGTTCTTCAATTTTTTTACTGTTTTATTGTCACAACTGTAAGATACAATAAATAAGCGACATTGGTGTTTGAGTAGCACTAGTAACGAGTAGAATATAACGGAGGAGAAACCCCCTGGTTTTACCCTTATTTTTTAATAATTATTTAATTTTATTTATTTAATATTATTGTTGTTTTTTTCCCCTATTATATCTTAAACATTACACAGATCGCGTGGCCACAGTTTCTTTTCAGGCGTCTGCAAGGAACTTTTGGGATGTCGAAAGATTGTAGGGTTTGGACTAGTGGATGATTATTGAGTCGTGAGTGGAATTTGTTGTATTTTTGTATGGCAAGGTCTCGGCCACTAAACGGGACTTTAAGATGCATTTAAGATGCACTTTATGTGCAGGGTGAGGTCGGAGAAATAGTAGCCGGCGCATCGGTTATTGTCCTTGAAATTTTCGACTGTAAAGTTGGAATTCTGTCGGTGACTCGAGGTGAATCCAAATTTTTACCGATTCCGGCCGAAAATAGACATTAAAACGTAACACAGCGTTATCCGGTCGGCAGAATTATAAATCCGGGCTTGGGCCAGAGCCGGTTAAATTTACGGAATTAACGTTTATTATTCCTCCCATTGTTGGGCCCCAAAGGTCATTGTCGTAGAGAAGGTATGATGGGGGGGGGGGGGGTGGAGGGGAAAACCTGTTGATACTGTGGTTCCTAGCCAAATAAACACCCCCCGAGATCAGCACTCTATGTCTACGTTGACGGTTATAAACAAAACCTTGGATTAATTTGTCAAGAATTCGAGGAAGGGGGCTGAATATATTTCCGGAATTTTCGAAAACCCCCCATTGAATTTGGAGAATGCCCTCTCCCCCACCCCTTTTCGAAACTCCGGGTTATAAATCAGTAGGGGGCGGGGTAGGGATTGAATAGAAACCGCTCGTTTAAACGATTTGACGCTATCACATAAATCAGATTTCAGAGCCTATCCCCCCCACCCCTTCACTTTGTTCCCCTCCGGTATAGGAATCGATTCGCGGCCAAATTGACGTTGACCGCTTCCGAAAAATGACATAGCAAATGTGTCGGACCAATCTACAATTCCTGTTTTTTTTTTCAGCCGTTCAGAGAAAAAACTGAAATAAAGTTGGTACCACAGCAAGAAGCGAAACTTTAAAATTAACTCTTCTTTTGGAGGGCGTTCGAGAAACCAGATTGACCCTTGTCAATTAGTCAACTTGTAAATAAAACGACACTAAACCGACGCTGCTCAAAAAACGATCCTGTTTCCACATAAAAAAAAACCTACATGAATTAAAAAGGCTAACATAACAAAACCTTTTTAATCAAATTTGTAAATATTAACCCGGTGATTTATCATTCTTTACCACAGAAAGAAAGAAGAAATGAAGAAGAATACAAAAGAAGAAGACCCAACCCGGTCATGTGGTCTCAAAATGAGCCCACACTAATCACTAAACCTATTATACAATTATTATGTACAATATGTTTGTAACAATAATAAAACCTTCTATCACTGAGAATAATATAAATATTCAGAGGGATAAAAAATGTATAAACTTTAACACTGGATATTCATCGATTCTCTTTAAAAAAATAATAAAGCTTCTATGCAGAAATGTGTTGAAATGTGTTTACAGTTTTGACCTCACTGTACAATTTTTTTGTATGTAATTTTATGAAATAAAAAAAAAATTTATAAATTTACAGTATTATATATTTAATAAGTTAGAAATTTTTTCTCTTTAATATCAAAGAAAACTAGTGAAACAATTTATTTCCCTCTCTGGTATAAAATCATTTGAATGTAAGCATTCATCCAAAGAGAACAATACGAATTTTCCAATAACTACCACGATAATAATAATATGCGACCACTTAATTAATTATTTACTATAGATGGTTGATGAAATTGCCAATGTCGGAAGTAAATTGCCAATAATATGTGGAAGAAATTATAACTTGGGAATATCGCGTATAAATATTGTTCAACAACTATAAAATACAAAATTGGTGCACAGATCAAGAAGCTTTTTACTTTCTAGTCAGTCATATTAAAAATAATATATGAAATGGAATTTAGTCATTTAATTACAGTATCAACTAAAGTAATGGGGGTAATAAAAAATAGTTGAGAAATAATAAAATTAAAGTTCTTGAATTCTTTACGTCAATAGTTCGTTATCAGGTGTTAAAATGAATACTTTAATTATAATAAAATAATGTAGGATTTTAAAAATATCAGCACCCAATATAAATCTTTGTTAATATTGAAGTTTGATACTGTAATAATTTGTCTACAGGCCGATGTTTAGTCTGGTCAGCATTATTTTTTCGAATAAGAGATGAATAAGAGGAAATCTGGGACTGACCTCTGACGGGAGTGGTGACAGTCTTGACAGCTTCCAGCGTGGCTCCGGCGGCAGCCTCCTGTTTGGCGACGGCGTCCTCCTGGGCGGCGGCCATCCTGGTCTTCACGGGCACCAGGGAGGGCGACTTGGGAGAGGCGGCCGCCAACTGGGCCTTCCTCGGTGACGGGCTGCCGGGCACTTTCCTCTCGTTCAGCGGCGACGTCGCCGTCGCCTGTTTCTGACCGCTCTGGAGCACAGGGATCTTTGAAGGTGCCATTTCGCTCCGAGTTTTTACATACTGCCAGGTGTCTGATAATTTTCTTATTTTTTCCTGAACGCAAAAAAAATTTTATTACGTCATTTATAGCGTCAACCAAAGTGTTATTGCTGGGTAGAGTGGACAACAGAAAATTTACATAATTCTTTATACATAAATTCCTTAAAGTTTCCATCAGTTTATATTATTTTTGTTACTATATAAAATATAAACAATAATATTTTCAAACATTGTTCCCCCAAGCTGAACAGATGATATATAATTAGAGAATAATATATATTTTGGTATCATAAGTACCTATTTTAGATATTATTAATAAATTTAGGAATAAATTATTATTAATCATAACTAAATAAGGGATACAAAATAAGGATAAAGTTTTTAAATTTGATGGCAATTATGATGAATTTTTACTTAAATTTAAAGGCAACCGTGGACTTATAAGCAATGCTTTTTTGTGAAGTATACATAATATATTGTTTAAAGAAAATAAATATTTATACGTGTATGAACATATAAAATTCTAAATGGTATTAACTTTAAACGTATTTTAAAGTTTGTCTTACCCTTAGCTCAGAAGGCATATCACCATGACATTCTTTATCAAGATTGTTGAAATTTTCTTTCACTTCTTTGACTTCAGATTCTCTGTCATAGACTGAGGTCTGGGAACAGAAAAAATAAACAAGATTGAGCTTACGCTTTTAATAAATTGCATTTTTATGTGTTATATTATATAATTGTATACCGTTATGAAAGTGAACATAATTGTAACGCACCACTATACTGTCCATCAGTTTAGACCTTTCAGCAGGTGCCAACTCTTTGTTTACAGTCAACTTGGTTTTAATTTCATTTACCCACGCAGTGATACATTCCAGTTGGGCCAAAAGTCTTTTCAGAGATGTCAATTTTCCGTTCAAATATTCTTTGTGATCTGTCAGATTGGCTTGTGCCTTGAAAGTAATATTGGAAGAAACGTACATTAAAATAGAATACAGGAACCAGTTTAAAAAAATCAAGGAATAAAATTAAATAAGTAACTAACTTTTTTCACATTAGCCTGTAGAGATTTTACAGCTTCAGCCTGATCTGACTGGACTTGCAGCCCGTCAAGTTCCTTCTTCTTTGCATTCAGATCTTCTTGAAGAGACTGTCAAATAAAAATAAAAATTGATTGTTTTACTAAGAGTTTTATATATATATATATATATATATATATATATATATATATATATATATATATATAATGTGTTTGTTTTAAAGAAATATACATTTAAATAAACCCTTAAACCCTAAAGAAATTATAAATTATTATAACTAAATAAAAATTACATTAAATATTAATTCAATCAATAAGAATTTAAAAATAATGAAAATTGAAAAAAAAATTGTTTTCTACATAATTGTCTCTCACAAATAATGAAAATCCACAGAAATTGTCTTTGGATTCAGAGAGCCAAAAATATGAAAGGAAGATAATATCAGCTGAGATAATTGTCTCTAAAAAAAAAACTTAGTACTTTTTGTGAGCTCTGAAAAATGTTGTTCATTTCTCTGTGTCAATAAGAAAGACTCATTTGGAGGAAAAGATATACTATTTGCAATTGAATATATACTGAAATAACAAAAATTAATTTCTTTTCTCAATCATATACTCCTGAAAATATAATCTGAATTTTTTTAAATGTTTGCTTATTGTTTACTGCACTCAATATGTTTTTCCCATAAATTTATTTATCTATTTCCATTACCTATAATTACTTTATTATTATTATTTCATTAGACATAGATAGGTATACAAGTATAAATGAACATAAACAATTAAATTATCATTTTCACGTATATAAACCTTCAAATAAATACATCCTAAATATTTATAAGATCTAAAAACATTTGAATAAAGGAGAGAATACTACACTAAAAATCTAAGAAGTTTTGAAACAACACACCGGGAAGGAAGGTGCATTCCTCAAAATAAAAAAGAAAATAAAAAAAGCCTTTAAGAACTCTATTATTAGTTCACTCACCCTAACCAGATTGAGTCTAACAGACAGAGCCGTGTCATCAGAAGGGTTGGCATTCGAATTGAGGAGGGACGAAACTTGTTCCAGAGTTACCAGTGTCGAATCCATAACTCCTTTCGCTTGCTTACCACTCTGCATCATGGCTAACCTGGAATTAAATCCGTTAAATGTCTTATTATAGAAACATATTTTCGATTGGTTACGGAACAATAAATATATTCATTCTACACTTTGTCCAAAAATCGAAATACGGGCAAGTGATAATATTAGAAAGGAGACAACGCCGAAAAACATCTCCAATGGGTATATTCAATATAATAACATCAACGGATCAGAACACTTCGGAGAAACATTCAATTGATTTGACTTCAATAATTGTAACCGATTAATTATTGAACAATTCAAAAGTACGCTGAATATATCAATTGGTGAATAAAAACAACAAAAACGTTGTGCGGCTATCGCCCAAACGACTGAATTAAACCAGGGTCGAAATTTAGAAAATATCATCTTTTTAAAACTGAATGCGCTCGTGCTCTATTAAATACTAACAAACTACAACGACCGATGTAAACAGTATAACCTTAAAACAGAAGAAAACAAAACACGGGAAAGAAGTATGCGGCGAGTGTGTGTATAGTAGACTCATCTAAATCTGTAGCACGGGGTACACTAACATTGGGGCAGACACAGAATTTGGACGGTCGCCATAAAATCCCTCTCCCCCCCAACAGAGGAAATATGTTTATAGTTCCCACCGATATTTAATAATATATACAAACAGAAATAGGCGAAAAGCGAACATTTTATTGTCGTAACGTACTACTTAATTGTTCTATGTTAAAACATAAATTAAAACTTATTAATGAGCCGCAAATAAAACTATATATTCCATTACTGGATATTATTATGAAAAAGTTAAAACGAAGAAATATTTGCAATTTCGAAAAAGACCGAAAATATTCGAGTAAAATAATTACTTCTCTCTTATAGCTTTGAACTTAGCAAGTAGTAAGTTCCACCGGTGGCGAAGTCCTTCAACGGTCTGCCACAACTCGCTGGCCTGTGATCCACCCTGAGTGACCATATCGCGTCCAGTGCTCACGACACCGTTGACAACGCTAGAAAATAGTGTTTAATGAGTATATTGGAGGACATTGTAAAAATTAGACGAACGAAGGTAGACAATTGAACAGAGCAATAAACGCATAAATACCCAGTTTTTGTCGTAGCTTGTTTCTCCAGATCTCTCAGCTTGGACTTTATCTCAACAACGGATCCATTACTGTTTTCCAATTCCTTTACACCTTCTTCCATGGTCGACAACCAGTGCTCAAAATTTTCACAATTTTTCCTCAGGCTCTCCCACTGTTCTTTGCACTTTACGAGATGACTGAAACACAATCATAGTTGAATTTTTAATCACTTTTACAATTTTTTTTTGGATACCAGAGATGATAAAATAAAAAAACCGAAGTTATACTTGTGCCTTTCTTGAAGATCTGTATTCACAGACTCCCATTCTTGTTTAAGTTTCTCAACCGCCTTCACCACATTTTCCCTTGCTTCTCCCTGAACTTTCCGCAAAACTCTATTTCTTTTCTGTTCGACTTTATCAACTTCCGTCTTCAAACGCATTAATTTGTCTTTTACGCCCTGAAATTATTTCAGAAAAAAATAAAAAACATTTAACCACACATCCAGCTGAAACTGTACAGATTGTAGCCAGACTATCAAAAGCCAGTCAAAAATAAATACAAGGACATTAAAAATACCTTGAGTGCATCCTCTTGGAGCTGGAAGGGATCAAAATCTGTGATTAATGGAGGCTGTTTTAACTTTCTACATATCACCGTTGTCGCTTCCCTCAGTTTACTGACGTGAGATATATAGTCGGTAGGTGATTCAGCCATATCCTAAAACATAAGGTATGTCGTTAAAATACATTTAGGCTAGCTAAAATTTAACCGACAAAAATTATAAGTATCAGTAACAAATTATTATGTTGCCTTCCCGCATATATTAATACAATGAAAGCAGGTTACTTGTATGCTTACCTTATCGAATAGATTAATATTTTTATTCTTTAGATTAGGGCTTTTCTTTAGTGTATTAAACTTATCACTTAAAGCTTTCCAAGCCGCTTCCAGCTCAGTGCTATCAGTAACAACCTGGAGAGTTGCTAATTCTTTAGTAACATCCAATAAACGACTCATAGAGTCTTCACAGTTGCCATATTCTACCATCACTTCCTGAAAATTCAGCAAACAGGATGAAGCAATACGTTACGCATGTACATTATCTCTGTATCAGAATACCTCAGATTTATTTCTCAATGTTGCACCGTATTACTGCTCTAAATTAGCGTTAATAAATACAGTAGATAACACCGACCTTATACATGTTAGTTTCACTAAAAGTACCAAATACAACGTTACCAATTTGTACAGGTATATACATTTGTACAATTCATCAGAAAATATAAAAAAAAGAGGTCCAAACATTTAACAATATCTTACTACTGCTGAAACTAGCATTACCTGCAGCTTTGCTTCATCATTGTTAGCTTGCCCTAGTTTGAGATTGATGTTAGTTATCTTTGTGTTAATATTAGTAATAAGGGCATGATGATCAGTTAGCAAATGATCAGCTCTCTGCGCATCCAATTTTTGAGCCTAAGAAATCATAAAATATTCAAAGCAAGATTAATAAACAAATTAAAACTACTGAGGTTAAATCGAAAACTTACATAAGAAGTAAAAAAAAAAAAATCACACACCAACTACATAACTCAACTTAAAGGCAACCCTAAGGATCAAGTTCATTTTTATTATTTTCTGTCTGTTTAAATAATAAAAAAAACAGCATACAGTTAAGTAAATATACAAGTATAAAATTCACACAAAATATCAATAATTATTTATTAATAATTAGTACATTAAATAACTATATACATAATGAAATATTCTATCACAAAATTAGGAACATAATTTATATTTATTAAATTTACAATTTAAAAAAACTTCAACTAATGACCAACTCCACACTTCTGATTATACTTACCCCTTACCTAAGAGGAAAACATTAAAGGTTCTATTAATTTAAAATTTAATCTGTAAATTCCATTACAAGAGTCCAATAGAACAACATTTTGAATGAAAAACTATATAATAATTCACTCAACTCATGATCTCGAGTATTGCTTAAATTATCTTTAATTCATACTTTAATAAAATATTATAAATATGGGTATATTATTAAATATATCCATTAATCTTCCTTTATTTTTTCAAAGAATGAAATTCACAGAAAAATATTCAAGTTTATCTTGGCATTTTGAAAGTTCATACCTGTACTTGATTTAAAATTAAGAATTAAATTAAATAACTAAGATATTTTTTTTTTAAATGTTCTAAATTATAATGATGCAGTGCAACATACGAATTTCAGTGTTGGGAATAGAAATAGATATAATAGTATTATTTTCTTTAATTACTGGAATTTATGTATCCATTATAAGCATAAATTAATACACTATAGCTCACATTTTCAATTTCCCTGATAAAACTATATTTTAGAAGTGAAATTTATTTTCTGTGAAAATATCAGCAATACTGTAACCAACACCCTTGAAATTCCTGATATACCTCAATATTAAATACACCCAATGGCCATGCTTTAATGTTAAAAGTCATATAATTTACAGTAAGTACAATACAGGAACTCTATGAGCTATTCCTAAATTAAACTTTATTAAATATTGGCTTTTATTCCAATATCCGATTATTCTTACTAAAAATACAAGAGTCTACAGATGAATATAAATTCGGAAATACTAAAAATAATGGTTACCCTTCACCAAACAATATTCCCGAATAAATAGGGGATGAAACTAGAACCTACAGTACAGAATATGTGTATCATAAAACCATAAAAGGCTAAAACGATTGTGGAACATTTTTACCAAATGAACGCTGTAACAACTCGATAGTAAGTTGAAGTTTAAATTGGCAAACAAAATACCTCCGTCTGTTGCATGACTTGGGCCCATTTGGCACGAAGTTTGTCCTGAGCAACGGTCCTCAGGGCAAGTGCCCTGTCGGGCATTACACAATGCACCTTCAGAATGAGCCCGTCACCACGGCTAATTAGAGTTGCTGCATCAGGAGCTAGCTGGCTCAGTTCACTCTCAAGAATCTAAACATATTTACACAGTAATTAAACTTCAATTAATTCTTATTAAAAAAAAATCGTAATAAGATCGGTGTTTGAAAAAATATGATTAATAATAGACATTTTTTTAATTTTAAAACAGTCCATTTCATTGTGTCTCTGCACCACAGTCCAAGTTACCAAGGGAGGATTGACAAAATCCCTTTAAACCAATGTTCAGGCAATTGAATTTTTTTTCTTAAATTGTTTAATTGCTCACATTTATATTAATTTTATTAAACAATAAAATCTGTGATTAGTTTTAATAATAAATTGGCAACGCCAGTACATACCTCCAATCTTCTGCTTGGATCCTTTTCCTTGGCAACACCCTTCACGGTCTCTAGCATGCATTCCATTCTTTCTAACATTTCAGTTGCCGCTTCTTCATACTCGGCGATCTCTTGATCCAGAGGCAATGTCGGAGAGTCGGGCGATTCATCGTTCAGTGGAATTCCGGAAAATTTATTCCTATCGTTATCCAGTTTGAGGCTTGTTTTCCCCTAAATTTAACAATAAATACTTTACCTTCTTTACATTCGAAATGCTTATTTATTTTTTTTTTAACGTCCGATTAAAATTTGTTAATCATTAATTATGGCCAATGAATGTTAGAAATCCTGCTCCTCTGACAGTGGACTGCTCGAATACATTTCAATGATTTAATGTTTTCGCATAGTTACCGGATATTGACAATATACCAACCTTAGTTCTATACATTGCGTCATGTTCTGTCTCATTGTCAGAACTACTGTCGTCTTCGACCTTGGCCTCGTCTTCGGAAAAAACAACTACGTCGTCGGTTTCCTTATCGCTCCCATAAAAACTATCGACATCCTCAACTTGTTGAACGATCCGTTCGCGTTTCGTAAAATTACCGATAATCTGATACGTTTTGGACACCTGAATTTCTTTGCGCAGTGTGACCTCCTCAAATTTGTTCCGATGTTTCTCTTCGCAAGCGGCCAGAGTGGTTTCTTCGGTGTGGTCCATTGTGTCGGATATTTCCAAGCACAACGGTGTCATTTCCTTGTTCTCGGCCTTTTCTTGGGCTGCGCTATTTTCTGACTCCGCAGTTTCCATCGGCACAACACTGGTCGAATTCTCCTCGTCTTTGTCATTAGTGTCAGATGATGTCTCTTCTGATGACAGTTTCTGACGTTTTGCTAAAATTTCTGACGGAGTCAATATCTTTCTTGTCTTTGGATCAGACGCTCTCCTCACTGTTGCAGGAGAATTTTTGTCTTCGGGTTCCGATTCATCTGGACCCGAATCCACAATTTCAACTATTTCTATTGATTCTGGCTTTATTATGGAATGTTCCATCTGTTCAAAAGATGTGACCATGGACTTTTTAATTTCTATTTCTCTAATTTCAACCATCTGACATTTTGTTTCTTCTACATTCATGTCCATCCGTTTATTAACTGGGCTTGCTTTCAGTTTGTTATTCGAAACCTGAGAAAAGAGACTGCTGTCTTTTGCTAAATGGAATGTATCATTTTCATAAGGTTCTGTTTCTTCTGGAATAGTATCAATATAATCAACATTCTCGTATAGGCTACACCTATTTTCTGTTATTTTAGGTGATTCAATGCCACAAGTTTCATGACCATTTTGTGATTTTATTTTTTCATTATTAATTCCATTATTTAATTTCTCTTTTTCTTTACCAGGTTGATTTAACTTTTCAGGTGTCATTTTCTTTTCAGATATTCCATTTTCACTAAGCTCTGATACTTCAGTTACAGATATTGTGGGAATATCTTTTGAAGCAAGAACTTTATTAGTTTCTTTCGCTTGTTTAATTTCTACATTCTTTTTCTTTTCATCATCAACACTTTCATTTCTCCTTCCATCCTGAAAAAAGATATTTCTCTATTTTCTTTATTCTCGTCCAAACATATACACTTTTCTAAGCTCCAAATATCTAATAACTGGCCATTTTAGTATAATATAATTAGTGCTTGGGGGTTAATATATAGCGTCCTTCACCAAAATTAAAACCATTAGATAAGTACCATGATGAATCATGAGGGTGCGGAAAAGCATGAAACTGATGTAAGCAATTAACAGTATGTCGTGACATAGGTTATATATGCAACCAGTCCACCAGCCAGAAAAGCAGGCAATTCGTATTATGGCATAAAAAGTGATTTATATGTGCTTATGTGCTTAGTGTGTTTAACATTTTATCGAACAAAGCACAATACAATGGGTATTACAAATTTTATTGAAGCGAACAAAGCTTACCCAAAACCAATTACCGATGTTGGTGCATAAATAATATATATTTCTTTGTGAATATTGACCATTCAAATACAAACCAATCACTCATTACTGAAATAACTGTTACCTGTAACTGTCCTACAGTTTTTTGTAATCTAGTTTTAGTGGTTTCCAACTTTTTAAAGCAGTCACTCATTCTTTCTTTCAGATTATCCAAGTAGGTGGGATCACATAAAGATGTAAATGTTTTATAGTCATGTTCTACTTTTTGTCTTACGCCTTCTTGCTTCCTACATTCATCAATTGTTTCCTAAAATAAATTTAATAATTTATATTGCAGATTAATACTAAAGATAATTTATATGAAAAAATAGTTTACATTTCTAGACATGATACTATTTGTCTTAGGGTTTTATGACCTACTGCGTTAAGGTAAATATACAACAAATTAATGATTAAAAATAAAATTGATTTACCTTAACGAATGTCAATTCTGCATTTATATCTCTGTGATTCATTGGAGTAGCTTCAACTTGATCAATTTCATTATTAACAGCCTGACACCAGTTTGCAATACTTGTAAGGTTTGTGTTCAAGTTCTGTGATACGTCAAGAGCAATTTCTAGATTACTCTTGGCAGCAGTAATTTCTTCACCCAGCTAAAATTAAAAGGAATGAATTTAAATTTATACCTACCCTATGAATTTTTTTTATTGCTATTCGAGTTGTAAGAAACCGGAAATTCACTAACGATTGAATGAGCTAATACAAACATATTAATGTATTTTTGACAAAAAAAAATATAATTCAATAACAGTTACTTTATTATAGAGGTGCTTCAGAGTATCCAGCCTCATGGTGTACTGGCTTGGATCAGCCACTAAATTGTCCTCAACCATTTTACGCCCTGATTTGATTACATTTTCCACTTCTCCTTTAATATCACTAAGCATCTGATAAAATCTCTGAACGAAAGAAAAATATCCATTTTTATCGTCGTCAAAAAATAAGTATAAACTACAACAAAAACAATTATAAATGACAGAAATACTAACCATACAATGGTTAAGCTGGCCTTGGATAGCTTCTGGCTCTTCTGACGCCAATTCAAGAAGACAACAGGCTTCCTCAACGCCTCGAAGTTCACGGAGCGCACGACAAAGTCTCGGTTCAACATTGTTGGCACTTCTCCATGCTTCAAATCTTTCCATCACTTCTACAAACCGATTCTACAGGAAAAGAAAGAGAACGTGCAAACTGGAGAATGAAATTTTTAAATTGATACAAGAGCAATAAAATAAAACTAAAAAAACTGTTAATTACCCTGAGTAACACCATCTGTTCACGTAAACGAGACGCTGCCTCAAATTTTCCTTCTGTTTCATAATGCTTCACTTCAACTTCCATTTCTTTAAGTGTATTGGCTTGTTTTTCAAACTCCTCAACCAGTCTCTTTAATAAGGAATTAAACGAATTTAGAATATATTATTTCTACTTGAGTGAATCTGTCTCTTATATTAGAAATTACCCAATTCTATTAACTGACTCAAATATATGGTAACACATGAGAAAAAATGATTTATCATAATTAATGATTTGAAGTTAATGAAAATCAAAAATAATAATTACCTGAACATCATCGGGTAAGTCATCAGAAGTTAAATCATTTTCAATTCGAGAAACGATCTGAGCGTGGACATGATCAAGCCACTCCTGGAATTTAGCAATGTTGCTCTCAGATTGCTGAGCTTCAACAACAGATTGCTCAAGCAATTCAGTTCTATCCTTTGCCTAAAATTTATTGATTTTTTAAGTCAAAATATTTAAATGTATTAAACCAAAACGCTCATAAATAATTGGTAATTACAATTGGCTTAAAATAAATTAGATAACTATATAAATAATATTCAGAATTAAGAATACACAATGTAGTAATGTGTATTAAGAATACACAATAAATATAAATTATATTGCACCTTTACTTTGTTGGTTATTAAACTGCTATATATAAATTGCTGGTAAGTAATTATTATAAATCACCTGTTTGCATAAATGATCCCATCGATTAGCAACATACGTCATGTCATTTCTTACACTCTCAACCATAACAAGGTCTTCAACAAGAACATTGCCAAATTCTTCAATCCTTCCAACTCTAGCCTCAGAGTGATTGCGAACAAAATTCTCCAAGTCCTAAAATATTTAAAAATAAAGTTACAGGCATGAAATGTCATATTTAAATTATTGTAATCTGAAAATATTTTAGAAAATTTCATTACATCCAAGTCCTGTGACATTTCTTCAGCATCAGCTGCAGATTTTGGTGATTTACGTAACCTCTTCTCGAGTTTATCCAGCCAAACAGTTTCTTGTGCCAGTAAAGCTGAAATATTTCAATAATGTAACAATTCTTGAACAAGATGAAATGCATAAAAATGATGAAAGTTGTATCCCTGTTTTAAACAATTCACCTCGAAATTCTCCATATTTCTGAGATGCATCTTGTAAAATATGATGTCTTTCTAATATGACATTTGTAACTCTAACCCATTTGTCATTTAAATTTTTCAACAGTCCACTCAAATTTTGTGATTCTTCGAAACCCTCGCTTGCCACAACAAAATCATTTCCTAAACAAAGTGTTAAATAATTTTATTATTTAATAATAATTCAATTAATTCCAGAACAGTAAGGAATTAGTATGTAAAGACATGCAAATAATTTCTTAGATTTTTTGAAATAATTTTTAACTGTGTAATGTTTTAACATATTCTATCAAAATAGTACATTAAATTTTTCTTCCTTAAAAAATACCTTCATTAAATGTGGCTCTAAAATGTGGACTCTTCTTGTCAATTTCCTCTTTCAAGCCAAGATATTTGGCTTTTAACTGGAATAGTTGAGCTGAGTTCTTCACTTCAATTATTCCACAATCATAAGCAGAATCCATCTGATCTATCCACTTGTCTATCTCTTCAATAGTTGTTTTAAGCTATCACCAAAAATTAAGGACATTTTTTTATATACTCATTAGAAATCATTTCAATACTTAGTTTTTATGATAGAAAATAAGATATAAAATAATAATACCTTCTCATACTGCATTTTTTTGTCCTTGTCTAATTCTTTAACAACCACCGTCTCTTCTTTGTTCTTTGTTTCCATCTGTTCATCTACACTGACATGAACATCAATAATTGATACATTTGTAATGCTACCCATTTCCTGTTTATCAATTTCCATCTCATTCCTGGTTACTTCTGCTGCTGAAGATAGTTTTTTCTCTTCAGCTTCCAATCTGAAATTTGTTGATTGCAAATTAGGAAAATTGTTATTAATGAAAATGCTTCATTCTTTCCAATATGTTTTTTATTTCATGACTCAATTATGGCTCAAATAATAATTAATTATTTATCAGTCCCACTTTGTTCTACAGATAAAATAACGGAGTAAAATTTTATTTTTTCCTATTATCCAAAGCTAGACTCTACATATATCTTCATGCATTAAAACAATAGATTATATAAAATAATTATTAATTACACATTGTAGGATATAAAATTAAGTATCCAACTTACTTCTTTATCATGTTGTTCACTATTCTTGAGAAAGTGAATGTTTTTTCTTGAATCGCTGTACTTTCATCACACGGAGATTTTTTGCAAAGTTCATTAGCCTTTTCATTTAATTTATGAATTTCCTTTTCTTTTTCTCTCAATGATTTAAGCAATTGCTGAAACAGAAAATTTTATATGTACAACAGTAGAATAAAACTTGTACTTCGTGAATAACGAATAAACACTAGAGAAAACTGAATAGATGCGGTGTTCTTCTAAAATAACTTCACAATTAGGAGAGTAAAAAATAAAAAAAACAAAACATCAACAACCAAAATAAAATTACTTACACAAACACTTTCCAACGAACAAACAGGTGCCAATTCAATTTGTTTGGAATAATCATCAATAGTACGTTGGATTTTATCTACTCGTGCCCTCATTTCTTCAATCTCATGTTTATTATCTACCGGGGGTTGCCAGGCAGGAGTGCTTGACACAGCAGGAGGTTTATCGGACACACAGGGGGCTAAACTAATTTCAAACCCCGAACTGGATATCTGTAGCAACGGTTATTCAAAGAAAAAGAAAAATAATAATAAAAATCAGTCACGTATATACTACACTCAATTGCATTCTCCTACACATCGAGTAAGGTTATGTGTGCATTCGGTTCCGTTGTACAACACTGAACTATGAGATACAAGCAAAATTATATTCACAACGATATGCGTTTATATTTAAAACCCCGAGATTATTATTGGACTCACTCTGTGTGCTTGGACATCCATTATTTGGGTAAGAGCATCCCAACTGTCTGAGACCGCTTCGCACCTAGCTAAATATACATCCGCAAAACTGAATCCAAAATTGTTGACTAATTCCTGAATAGACTCTTGAACGTGGGACATTGAATTTTGCTGAACGTCCATGTTGTGCTTCAGAATCTAAAAGAAAATATAAAAAAAACGAATTGGACGAGTTTCAATTTGAAATAACAATAAATACAGCTTTTAATGCTACTTGGTCGTTTTATTATTTACCTGCAACTGCTTGATCCTTTCAAGTATCTCACCGATTTCCGTCGTAGGCTGTGCTTCATAATTTTTTAACATCAATTCCTGATTGCTGACCCAAGACTCAAGGGCGGATAAGTCGCGTTCAAGCTGTAATATTTTGTCAAGAACTGTCTGTAGTTTATTGCCTCTCTCCTGTGCCCACTGACATATGTGGGCCCAGCGTTCGGCCAAGGCTGAGAGCTGGTCTTCTATTTGTGAATGTGCTGTAAATAAAAAGACAAATAATCAGTGAATAATGTAGTGTGTGTGCGTAGTGTGATAATTCATACAACATTATCTATTTTTTAAATTAATTTAAAAAATGATTAATTTTAATTCATATCAGGAACAATATTTTAGAAAATTTTTCCCACAGTATTTATAGCTAAATTTATTCCAGGCAACATATTGTATAAGGATAGTTGTCTTTATTATAGTTAGTTTTAATTATTATATAGGTAAAAAACATCAGTTGAAAATAATTTGTTAGTACATTATTTTCACTAAGTATTCTTACCAAAATGTTATTATTCATTTTTCTAATAGTAATAATAACATTATAATTGCACAAATATACATAATAAGAATGAATGATCTTAATAAAGCAGCAGAAGTAAAATACATAATTCACCAGAAGACTCAACCAGAAGTACTCTCAACAATGCAATAAAATTTCAAAAAATTAATCCGACTAATCTATTACACAGAGATTGATTTCAATTCTTATGTAGTTTTGCATTGAGTACATGATGGAAACTTACTTTCAGCCGAATTATCATCAACAACTACGACAAAATGCGAAAGTGAATCCACAACAGCCTGTTGCTTCTTGATGTCTTCCTGAAGGTGATTGTGCATTTCCAATTGTTGGTTGAGGGCTGTAAGATCGGGCCCAATATCGGCCATATGCGATATTCTATCTTCGATTTGAGTCATCCACTGTCGCAGTGATTCGACTTCCCTGTCTTGCAACGACATTACTGCTTCATAAATCCTACAATGCAATGAGTCAATAGTTGATGTTTTCCCATAACTATTTTCAATACGGTATATGTAAAGAATTTATAATGTATTAATTGTAGTTAAGTATGATCTGCACAGTTCAATCTAACAACTTACATTATAAGGCTAATTATAATGCCAGAAATCATATTTTTAGAAAATGAGGAAAATGTTAATTAGTAACTATAATGAATATACTGGAGTTTATGAGCTTATCTCGTATATTTAGTGGCTTGGCCATTGGGATTCAAATCTTAAGTTAAAACTACTAATAACCAAGCAACGATGGATGCACTTTTTTAAATGCTCAAAATTTGTCGTTAAAATTATATAAATGTGGGATAAATACATGTAAACTGGCACCGATTTCTATTTAAACATATTGTGACTTACATTTTACTAAACTATTAAGTATTAAGAACTAAAAGTTATTAATTTCTAGAACTTACTCTCGCTCTTTTTGCACTCAGTCCGCCATTTTGAATTCGAGACAGGCTTACCTTAGAAATGCACTTTTAGATAAAAAAAAATATTTGTTGTGGTGGAAAATACCGAACTTTTATAATCTGAACTTATATAATGTGAACATTTCTAATATGAATTTTATAAGTGTGATTAAAGTGGCGCAACGTATACAACCCCCGGTTCAAATTCTAGTTTTAGGTTAGAAGGATCTGCTTCAGAAGCAAACTCAACATTGTGTAATACAATTTTAAAATTGAAATGCAATCAAAATGCTTATGGTAGACAAAGGCAATTAACGTCCAAATGCAATAATAAAAAGAACTAATTGTAGTAAAGTATTTACATAGTTCAGTCTAGCAACTTGCATTATAAGGCTACTTATAATGCCAGAACTCATTTTCTAGAAAATGGGGAAAATGTTAATTAGTAACTATAATGAATATACTGAAGTCTATGAGCTTACCTCGTATAATAACTGGGTTGGATTCAAATCTTAAGTGAAAACTATTAATAACCAAGCAACGATGGATGCACTTTTTTCAAATGCTCAAAATTTGTCGTTTAAATTATATATAAACGTGGGTTGAATACATGTATAGTGGCCCCGATTTCTATTGAAACATATTGTGACTTACATTTTACCAAACTATTAACTATTAACAACACAAATTTCATAATTCCTAGAACTTACTCTCACTCTTTATGCAGGCAGTCCGCCATTTTGAATTCGAGACAGGCTTACCTTAGAACTGCACTTTTAGATAAAAAAATAATTGTTGTGGAACAAACTACCGAACTTTTATAATCTGAACTTATATAATCTGAACTTTTATAATGTGAATTTTATAAGTGTGATTAAAGTGGCGCATCGTATACAACCCCCGGTTCGAATTCTAGTTTTAGGTTAGAAGGATCTGCTTCAGAAGCAAACTCAACATTGTGTAGTACAATTTTAAAATTGAAATGCAATCTAAATGCTTACGGTAGACAAAGGCAATTAACGTCCAAATGCAATAATAAAAAGAACTAATTGTAGTAAAGTATGATTTACATAGTTCAGTCTAGCAACTTGCATTATAAGGCTACTTATAATGCCAGAACTCATTTTCTAGAAAATGAGGAAAATGTTAATTAGTAACTATAATGAATATACTGAAGTCTATGAGCTTACCTCGTATAATAACTGGGTTGGATTCAAATCTTAAGTGAAAAGTATTAATAACCAAGCAACGATGGATGCAGTTTTTTCAAATGCTCAAAATTTGTCGTTAAAATTATATAAACGTGGGTTGAATACATGTATAGTGGCCCCGATTTCTATTGAAACATATTGTGACTTACATTTTACCAAACTATTAACTATTAACAACACAAATTTCATAATTCCTAGAACTTACTCTCACTCTTTATGCAGGCAGTCCGCCATTTTGAATTCGAGACAGGCTTACCTTAGAACTGCACTTTTAGATAAAAAAAATAGTTGTTGTGGAACAAACTACCTTTGTGGAACTTTTATTAATATGAACTTATATAATGTGAACTTTTATAACTTTTATGCGAATTTTATAAGTGTGATTAAAGTGGAGCAACGTGAACGCCCCCGGTTCGAATTCTACTTTCAGGTCAGAAGGATCTGCTTCAGAAGCTCGTTGAGTAATAAAGGCATTAAAAGTCCACGTGCGATATTAAAAAATGACTAGTATCGAATAAAGGACACATACTTGGATTGTTTCTGAATGGCGTTGAGACGAAGCGTTTCCCAACGAGAGTTTAGCAATCGCATTTGAACTCTGACCTCTTCCTCTTCATCCCTCGAGAGGCCACCGTCGGCCAACATTCGTACACCTTCCTCGAGTACGACCCCGACGCCTTCGCGATGCCGGTAAAGCTCGCTGATGAAACTCTGCACCGTAAACAAAAAGGATTTAACATTTCTTAATATACTGAGCACTGGGTAAAAAATCGAGTGCGAGCGCTGAGGAGAAAACACACATCGGCAAATCCTATATGCTAAGATTTGATTTATCGCAGAATTTTATTATTCTTTTAGTAATTGTAAATCGATCAACAGTTCGCGAATGGCCGATAAATGTTCATTTTTTACGTTCATATGTAAACGGTCGTTTCGTCGGGTTTATAGCCATCGTTATGCTACAATTACAGGTTATTAGCAAAATCAACCGAGAGAATGGATAAGACCAACAACTTTGGATTTTATAATCGTATTAACGGAACAATTCGGCGGTCGTTTCGCCCGCTTTATTGGTATACCGTTACACTAAAATTACGGATTGTTAACAAAATACGACAACAGCTTCAAAATATTGCGTCCGTTTTAATACTGGCGGAAAATTCCCAACCAGTTATCGAAATGAAAAAAGTTGTAGCGCGTAAAGATTCATTCTGAGAACGGTGGAAGAAGAGAAGTGATTACCTCGTGGTTGTGAAACTGTTGTTTGACTTCCTCGAGGCCGTGGGCGATCGGCTGGTCCATATTGAGCCTGTCTTCGGCTTCCAGTAGCCAGGTTAGAACTTCTTCGAGTGCCACTTGGTAGCCGCCAAGTTCGACCGAAACGTTCGTGGCTATGCTCAACGGCCGGCCACCGTTACCGGCATCGCCCTACGGGGAATAAATTAATTAATTATTAATAGATTATTTGACCGAAAAAAAAGAGGAAAAATAGTAAATTCGGAAGAGACTTTAATTCTATACCTCGACGTTAGGCGAAGCCAGCGGAATGTCCAGAGTGTCTCTGGGGGACGACGTGTCGACGGACGAATGGGGCAACGACTGGAATAGGCACATCACGTACATCATTATTGACTTCTTGTCGGGCACCGACGTATTAACATCTGGAAGACGATAATTCACAAATTATAATTAAAATTGTGAGTGTCGAACTTATTGAACGACGGAAATGATTGCGATGAATCCTGAAAAATGTTTAAAAAAAATGTATATACGCAATTCATTGGGGCATTTTATGTTTCTCTGACCTTCCGGATCCAAGAGTCTTTCTATGTTCAGATGATCCTGGGCTATCCTGAAGGCGTGCTCGAGCCTCGCGTTCGGATGTCGCCTGGCGACGTTGTTGTAGTCGAACAGCTCAGACCTGAAGTGGTGCAGGAGCGCGTTGAAAGCCAAACCGTCCGACCAACTGGTCGTGAAATTACGAATATCCACGCCGGAATAATTCTACAAAGAATCGCAACGACAATCTATCAGGTGAGGATACGAAAACACCCCTAGATTTAGTCCTAGGGTAAAAAAAGTTTTGGCCTGTTACAGTAGGATATGGAACATTTCAGAACATTCTATACAAATCTCAAGTGCTATATTGAGTAAACATACAAGAATTATAATTAAGAGAAATAAAATAAAAAATATAAATTGGCACGCGAAATAAATTAGATATTCCAGCGTCAAATACAGTCGAACAAAACGACCCACCTGAGTATTTTTCCGGCACCACAGTAGAAGCGTTTTTTCCAAGTTAGTCTGTTCCATATCGGTCATCAATTCCTTCAGATGACAATGCACCTATTCCAGACAAAATTAAAATTTTCGTACATAAATTAACATTAATTTGTACTCAATTCGACTGATAAACACCGTATACGGTGTAACGTACCTGCCAGTGAAGAATAATGCTCCAGACCAAACCCAATATCAGTTTAGGATTCCCATCAACGATGTCGTTACTGCTTATATTGACTAATTTCACCTGTTTCGGGGAAAACAAAAACAATATGAGTAGAATGCTTTGTACAAGTATGTATTATAAACGATTTAACACTCAAGTCAAACTTACATTGTGTTGTTCTAATATCTGCAGGGCTCGATTCACGTTGTTCAAATGGTGAACTCGCATGCGACCTTTCTCCCTTTTCTAAAAACGGACAATCATAATTATGATAACATGTTTTTTTAGGACGTTGAAATAATACTGCAAATAGCCCATAAAACGTTATGTTTCAAATAGGGCAAGAACTTTCGCAATCGCCCAATACATACGAACAACTGACAACGGTACAATAGGTGACGTATTAATATATTAATTTATTATTATACACGGACGTGTCTGAGACCCCGGAGGTGAATTTGAATGTTGGCCGGCCGGTAACGGTAATTCATTGTTCGGGATAAGCTCTTATCCGGGGGCATAACGTTGGTCGGGGGACTTTTGATAACGCTCCACAAATAGACTGGACGCTCCACACGAACCCAAACAAGTGACTTTGGGGGCCCACTGAATAAACCCCCGCCGGGGCCTAGATACAATCCATCTTATATAATCATAGACTGGTCGACCGGTGAACCGTAGACCAGTAGAGATCGACTACAATAGATGACACTGAAGCAATCACTCACTGCATTTATTTCGATTATAATTAACGCCTACAAAGCGTATTCATTATTCATCCCGACAGGTGTCAGTCTATTTTTTTCTTAGTTTTTTCTAACTCTGAAAGCCACGGCAGGAGGTATCAAAATAAACAACAAAGTCAAGAGAAATTTATGCAGAAATAATTTTATAATATGAACTTTCTCTTACTGCTTTTAAAACAGACAGGCCGTTCTCGTTATCTTGTAACAACTAGGGAAACAATGGCTATTATAGCAGTATATACCAATTATCAATGCCGATCTAGGGATATACGGGAACGATGCACGAACCTTAAAAAAAACGGTTTTATCATAAAATTTGTGGAAATAATGTTCGAATACTCACGTATTCCTTGCCGGTGAGTATTTCAAGTAGGGTTAGCAGATGGGTACCGTCCTGAAAGTCGGCGATGAGGTCGTTAATTGGTTCCTGGTTGCACTGAGGACAGACAGACAGACGGGCAAAACAAAGGTTAAAAAACAATGGTCCAAAAACAAACTATATAAAAATATATTGCAAGTGTTCGGGATCGGATAAAATGTAAACTGGTCGGAAACATAAACAACCAAACAAGAGCTCACTTTCGCTAGCTGGGAGTTGATCCATTTGGCGAAGGTTTTTTTCTGCACGTCTTCCCTCTCGTCTGAAACAAAACAAGAAGAAACATAAATAACATAAATAAAACGGCGTGTCACCGCATGTAATTTCGTACCTGTTTGCGGCCTTTAGCATTCTTATAGCCTACGCTTCTCTCGGGCGAAGGAAAGTGCATTGAGAACAACAAATCGAGTTGAAAAGTTGAAAAACTCATCGAAAAGTTTAAACTCCGTTCTCGCTGGATTGCGATACTTCGCCTGATACATGCCTGAAAGTTTTTTTATGTAGAAAACTTTTTTGAAGCCAGAAAATTATGCAGATAAACCTGCAGAATCCTAATGAAAATAGGGCTTTATATTTGTATAGCTTATGAGCTTTACATAACCGTAAATACATTACAATGTTATAGAAATTGGCAACCAACATATCAAATTCGGGCTGTATCATTTGTTGCGTACCATAACAGAATATTCTAGCCGTCGTGGACCTACAAACAAGTTTATAATATTAATGTACAATATCGGTTCGAATAATCGGATAAATAAAATGACCGCCGGGTCCAATAATGCGGAATATAGAGCGGGGGAGAGAAAATTCCGACCCAAATCTTATTTTAGCCCCAGTTTAATTTGGGGTTTCGAAATTGTTTACGGCCGAAGCCGCCGCGACGCCCTCCCGCCCGTGGCGACGGCCAATCATAAATAGGTTCGGATAAATTAATATTCGACAAAATCGGACACACAATTCGACAAAAATCGAAACAATTCGATAAACAAGAGCCGAGTTCTCGGCCCGCTATCGGATCGCATTGGGGGACAAATAAAGCCGCGATCGAAGGAGAATCCAATTATGTTCGGACACGGAGGCGGATGAGACAGAGTCCCCTCTCTAAATGTCACCCAATAGTGGGTCATGTTCCCGCCCACGGAACAGTAAAATTCCCCTTTTCACAAACAACGTATATATATTGTCTCTTAAATCCTTTTATCACTCTCCCGCATAAAATTCGGGAGAACTGACCGTCGTTCAAATAAGTTAGGCACGTTTCAGCAGCTCTAGAGCTCTGCGCGACCGCCGACAGATTTAACGCTGTCCTGGCAGTTGGTAAAACTGCCGAAATTGTATCTCAAAGTATTAAATTTTACGGGGGGGGCCGAAATGCGTTATGCGCCTGGAACGGCCCAGTTTCGTCGCCCCCAGACGGGACGTTCAGAATTAGAGTACGTAGAATAAATATACAATACGTAGAACGTAAGTACACTCTTCGGAAATATTTAAACTTCACGCGATGACTGTTGTCGCATGTCGTACTTTCGTTGTCGAGCACGACAGAATGGGCACGCCGGCGATAATATACGATTTACTGCAGCGTATGCAACACAAGTTATACAGAAACTATATAGAAAACATGGGTGACGTCATTTTATCTACGATTGCACAACTATCAACGCATTTGAAGTAGAAGCAGAGCCGAGGCCGTTCATTACCATAATTTCTAGCAGTATATATTTATTAGGAGAGAAAATTATCGATACGAATGCGTCCGTATCTGCTTTTATATGGGCGACCAACACAGCCGGAACCGGTCTAGGAGTGGCGATATTCCAAACCCAAATTGGACTATGATTTTGAACTATAATACTAAACGCTAACGTACGATGTGTCACATGGCGGGATCTCACGGTGGTGAAGTACAGACGACGGAGGAGACATTTTTTTTTCCGAAAGCCTAAAAATGGCGGGACGAGTTTCTCCGTCGCAACAACAAATCGTTTCCTATTCCCTTTCGGACGCGAGCCTACTGCACTACCCCGAGCACGACCCGAGAGAATAGCCCACCGGCTTAAAGTTACTATTCTGTAGACTAGGAATTGTTAACGTGAAGAAAATACAGTGGGCCGTCGTGTTACGAACCCGGGAGAAAGCGGGGTATGATCAACTTTTGGAAAAAAATATTTCCTCAGGTTCCTACTACCTAATGACTAATGACCTAACGTAGCTAAAGGAGTGGCTGCTATTCAACTAAAACACTTACAAAACAAAATATTGTATTCACATGTATTTCAATGGGAAAAATGGATACGGGTTAAGACCAATTCGAGTTGCTAAAAGAGTCGAGGAACGAATTAAGATCTACACATAGGCTGGCTGTATAATTTTACAAGTGGAAAGTGAAGTTAGATTATATAATCGAGGCCTTTTCCTTTATTATTCAACCGATCTCATAGTCATAGCCATTTGAATTAAGTGTACCAACCTTTCAGTCGGCGTCTAAACACAAATGCAGCTGGTCGCTGCAACTTTCCCCATCTCTGTGGTCAAGGATAAACCCTCGTATACTCTGTCATCCGGGTGATGTCACCCTGAAACCACCGAGAGTCCCGAGCCGCGTCCCCCACTGGGGTGTGGCATAGGTCAGAGGTTAGGATACCGGAGGGCCGACAGAATTTCGTTCAGATTGAGAAAGGAAAAAACGTGTATACCCTAAATGACAACCTTAGATTATAGTCGTAAGTCTAAGCTCGTTTCCAGTAACACCAAAAAACCGATAAAAGCCAATAAAAAGAACATTAAGTTTATTATTGGAAACATAAACGCACGGCAACGCCCGGCCATATTGTTTAATTCGCGGCAGGCAACTCTATAAACTCTAATTGAACTCGACGTTATATCCAGTCCCGTGGGATATTTGTTGGGAGGAAACTCTGTGCTCTGTCCCTGTGTGCGGTCGGGCTCGAAGCCAGTAAAGCCCGATCTCAGAAAACGCGGTCCGACAGTCTAAGCCCGAAATCTTGTCCCTGCCAAAGCCCCTATTAAACCGGGGGCCTCTGTACCTTACCGAGAAATAAAAAATAGCGGTCTATTAAATCCACATTTTTTACAGGACGTGTTAGGCAACACCGCCTTTTCATTACTCACAATTTGCATCGGAAACTACCTACCCTATAATCTGTGATAATGACTGTCTCGTTTAAGACTTTGTAAAATGTCTTTATTATCGGATTCAGTGTGGGAGGTCGCAGTGCTTTTCAAACAATTATCAAAATTTTTCCTTACCGTTTACCACTTTCACGTTCTTTCCACTAGGTCATAAAATATTATTGTACGAATATACGACTGAAATAATAATTTATATTATAACAAAGGAATGTTATACATTTCAATATTCGCTATTGATTACCTATTTTCAAGGTATTTACCTGCACGAAAATGTAGCCTAAAACAGTGGCTACGATTACAGATAAATTATTTACAAAGCGGACCGTTACAAAACTACGTTTTGAAAACAGCGCCGATATTTAAAGGTGAATTTCGCGATTCAACAAACGATTCGCCCTTTTGTCGGCTGATATTTAAACCGGGGCACAACAACATCTCGGCTTTTACAAACTCTCTGAATCGATACCGCCGCTTAACCGGCCCACTATCAGGTGTTCAAACATATTCCACTGTACGGCACTGAATCGGAACGGTACAACAGAGGAAGCGGAATCGTCGAACGGCGGCCCTTTATTAATAGACCGTTTTTATGTCAATATTATTTAACGGGCGAGAGACACTTTGCGAAACACGCGTGCAGCACGAATGAAAATAGATTTGTGCCAACTACCCGCCCCACTGACTCATCGCCAAAGCATTTGCTCTATAATCACAATTATACTCTCTTCCGATTTATCTCTCTCGAGTATTTGACTAAAAATTACTAAACTACCGAGCTTTTTTTTTCGAAAATGAGCATAAAGTCAAGATAATAGGCAATATGAGAACTAAAGTGCGCCAAAGATTATCATTTAAAAAAACATTTAAACCACCTACTAATAATCTTAAGTTTAAATCTTAATTGTAAATATTAACGTACTTAAAGTGTCCTATTTTAATAGTGGGCACTACCACTCAACATTTGTAAAAGAAAATTTTTTTTTAACTCCTTACAACATATATAAGGAATGTCCACTATTTTGGAAGCTACATTCTAAACAAGTCAACTACATATTTCCTTAATAAAATTAAAATTAAAAATTCCCGTTTATTATACTCACTACGACAGTGCACTAAGTGTAATTCAAATCGTTCTAGACTGGGACCCAACAAACCATGCAGTGGATATATGCATGGTAATTTTACGTTAATAGGCCACCATCGTCAATCAGTGCACCAAATTTAATGCATATTTTAAATGTGCGCAATTTCACCACTTTGGACCGATCGGTTGCCAAGAGAAGAAAAAATAATTGACCCATATCTTTACAATACCTTGACTATAAACTCTTCTCGGACGACAGTCTGGGGCGAACAGCCAACTTGGGGGTCTAGCCTCGACCAGACGCGAGATTGGAGGATGCCGAGTTGTATATCACGGCAAAATATTCTCCACAGTTTGTCCTACTGCCAACAATTCCTTCTTAACTTGAATTCCAGGAAAATGAAATTTCTGTACCTGACCATTAGAGAAAAAAACAGTCGATCTATAGTTTCACCAAATGCCTACTGTTCTACTGTTCCTGATGAGCTGCCTAACATACCCGGCCGTGCAGAACTGACTTTAAATTGAAATTTGACCAAATTATTTTTTTTTCTGTCAAGATTGAAATATTGAGAAACGTATCGGTTAAATTCTTAAACCTCCATAGAGCGTGAGACCTATCAAACCTACAGATCATTAGTTTATTCCTAAAGGTTTATGAAAAATGATACATCTCATCCAACATTTAGTACAATAATTATGATGTTCAAATGAATAATGAACAAGATAGCTAAAATGTGTTCAATTGTACTTGAACACCAAATCGAAACTGGAGTAGTCCAGTCAATTTCCTTTTATTATCGAATCGAATTGAAAAATTAGTGTGTCAATTTAATGGGTAATTGAACAAGATGACTCAAATGTCTTCAACTATAGTAAGAGAACACCAAATCAAAACTGGAATATTCCAGTTAATTTCATTTTTTATTGCAGTTCAACTTTCCTGTCGGCTTTCTCTCCACTTTAATGTAATCTAGATTTGTCTCCATTTTTTGCTTAAGCGAATCGGTAGACCGGTGAATGGGAATAGAAAATAAACATGTCAAGTGGGCAACGAAGAAATGAATTAAACCGGTGCGAAGAGGCAAGGGCAAGGCTACAATGCACAGGGAATGTCTCTAGAGTTGGCCGGCGACCAAAATACTGGAAAGCGTCCAACGGACGCCCTTTTGTTTCTGTCAACGCATATTATCTGTTCAATCCCGTATTATGCGTCTAAAAATACAGTCCCGCTAGCTGTTCCATTTATTCCCGCACGCGCCGATAGTATTAGCTCCGTTTTTAATTTACGTTATTCAACGTCCGGTTCAGTAAACGTTCTCTGCCAAATGTTTACTTAAATCGGATTATTTTACTATTGCGAATCGACTAAAAGTATGTGGCATTAAAGAAATGGGTATTGAAAGATGGAGGGTTGGCGTGACTTAACGAGAAGGGTAGGGTTGCATCGTATTTCATAAGTCCCAGTTTTACCAAGATTTATAGGTCCGTCCCTAGTGATCGAGTACTCTTATTTCAGTCGAATACTACAACTATCAGTGTATATTGTAAAATAAAGGTAGTAAAATTCTCGTTCGTTGACAATTCTTCGCGCAAAAGAAAGTGGTGAAGAAACAGGGGAAAAATTGATGTAAATTCGCTGTAAAATCCTACTGTTCCTAGCCCTTTACCAACAACAAAATCTTCTTGTTTACGAGCAGAAAAAACATCTTGGATTGCTCAATAGTTATAATTTATAACTGCGCGGCTGCTTTGTTCACGCTAATTTGATACTACCGTATCACCCCTTTGGCATTTTATCAGTCGTAGAAAACGCGAACACTGATTAGCAGTTACCAAGTTTCGTAAAGTTGGTCAAAGATCACGAACATTGGCAATCTCAACATGTACTACAATTACGTGTATATAAAGGTCAATTATATTCAAGACAATTTTAGTAATTGGAATTCCTATTTAAGACGCAACGAAATCAACCAATTCTCGGGTGGTTTGGTCAGGTTAGGAGTGGTGCAATCTCAATTTATACTGGATAATGCATATTGGAGTATGGATACAAAAAACAACAACAGCGGTTTAAACTCAATTTTGGGAGGTAAACAACAAATAACCGTTTGAAATACTGCCAGTAGTATAAAATTTCCAGTTCGCGCGAAAACAATGACCAATCCCATGCCAGGATTATCTGGGTCGATTCCATTGCAGTCCTGTCGGGGAAAACATCGGATCTATGCGACGGCTATATTTTTTAAAATGAAAACAGAAAATAAGAGAGAAATAAGAACGGGAGACAAATTTAAAACGGGCCCCGGATAAATAACGGGACGGCGCTGCACACGACTTGCCAACTGGGTTTATTGCAAATTGAAAAAAGAAAAATTTAAAAGAACGACTGGAAGAAGTGCATAAACTTAGCTGAAAATGCGTTTGAAAATTCCAAAGTGTAACACGAGAATTCCTCTAAATAACAATACTACTTTACGACTAATTTAATTTATTGAAATTACTAGTCCTCTTTAAATCCCCAGGATAATTCCAAGGACTAAAACCGGACAATTGGTACTGGAGCTCTGGATATTTCACTAATTTATTTTTAAAATACGTGACTATATCCTGGTTTAATGTTTATTATTCGATTCGATTTTCGCTCGTCTTAAACGGTAACTATGTTGACCAGAAGACAGAATGAAACAAAAAGTCCTACTGATGATCCCACTTTAAGGTAATTCATTCTGGTTCTCTCTAGCTTATATATATATATATATATATATATATATATATATATATATATATATATATATATATACATTAGTTATGAATAATCCTACAGTGATTGTCTGTATCATTCAAAGGATTCTGATTAACATTGACTGGACAAGCTTCATCGACCAAGCGATACACACGCTATAAGTGTTTCACTGTGTTAATGACACCGCACGTGCGCTCGTATCAGATAAATTCTGCAAACTCACCCCTAGCAATTACTGAAATATTGATTGTAGACACTTGAGGGCGAACCCAAGTGGGCAATAACTCCATAACCGCCCCAATACAATACCCCGGCATCGTCCTGTCCGAGAGATGTCCTCTCAAAAATCTCGCTAGCCGAATAAAAAACACACAAGGAGTAGGGGGATCCGCATGCCGAACTAGAGGAACCGCAAACAAAGTGCAAAGTGCTACAATTGATTGAAACCTGTCAATGCGCCAGTTTAAGTGAAAAGTCAACAGTGTTAACAGTTCTACACTCGAGTCACCGTTCATGCGTACAGCGCAACGACACCAAGTGTAAGTAAGTGGCACTCAAAGTATTTGTGATTGTGCTAGTGATTGGAGCGCACACAGCCGTCCCAAAGTTACTTATACTGCTACTGAAGGTGGCGAGCGGCCGAAACCGGTCCAGCAAAAGATTGGGAATACTGAGGATTGTAAGAAGTAGAAACTGTTCAAACCAATTGGGCGAGTGATGATTTTCCAAAGTTTCCGGGACCGCAAAAACGAAACACAAATTGCACTGTTTGTTAAAAAAATGTCCTCTATACTGGGCAATTGTTCAGAATTGACCTATAAATTCAATTTTTAGAACGGCGCGGACCGAACGCCATTTTCATGGTTATAAACTGGGCCCCCCCCCCAAAAGCCAATACCGCAATTAGAGCCGGACCCTGTCCATTAAACCGACCCGCGCCCAATTCAACCCCCTCTCAAAATCCCCCAGATTTAAACATCCCCTTATTGGATTTTCCACTTAATTTAATTATTCGCGATTCTACCCCGATTTTTTTTTCGTCCGCCTCTACACAGACCCGTATCTTCCGTCAGCGGTATTTATTCCTAAATTAAAAATTTTATTAAACAGCGCGATAACATCTCTACGATAGGTGGTGATATTGGAATGCTCTTACGTGACTCCTAAAGGGGCGTCTTAAATAAGGCGAAAATAGATTTTAAGCTCTTCGCATTTTTGAACCATTTCTTTTTGCGACACCTTTTTACCGGAGCAGGGTAGGAGGAGGTTGAAATAAGAACCGGACGTTCCTGGCGTATCCGAAGACGGGAGGAGCGTGGCCGTCACACCGACCCCCACGTGAGACATTTTACCAGAGGGTGGACGGGCAAAACAGTTTTATGTTTCCGCCCTTAATGTCAACCGGCGGCGAGTGATAAAGTCCAAGCGAAAACTCGAGTAGCCTTCCTTTTATTTAGAGCCGACGGCCGACCGAAGCGGATTCGTCGAAATAAGCCGGACGCATAAATCGAGGCGAAATATCCCATGCGAATGCAAAGCTCAATTCTGCTATTCCTACCCTTAACTGGAAACTTTTAGATTCGCAACAACAGAGCTTGTCTTCCACTGAATATTAATCATTGCATTATATCTTAATCTTTTTTCATACCGATTAGAGGAGTGAGTCCGAATTCTAATGAGTATGTTGTTTCTTTAACCAACTGAAATTTGTAAGTGAAGGTCCGATGCATGCGGCCGCGATTCCAAATTTCCCTTCGGTAACTCCTAATCCTGATTATTTATGTCATCCCGCAATTCCGAGAACAAAAGATTTTCAGGCCTACAAAATCCATAAATTCTAAATTGGGGGAAAAACAGCTTTAGTAAGGGCTCCTGATGGACTTAAGAAGACTAGAATGGTCCAAATAAGACACGGCCAAATAAACGCCGTCATGCTAAAAGCGCCAATTTTCTTTCTGTTAGCTTTTCTTAAGGAGTGTGCATTCACAAACGGATATTTTAGAAATGTTTAACATTATTTTTTTATGAACAACAGATTAGAATTGGGCTGTCCAGAGGACGATGGACACACAGCCGGTTCTGTACAGGACGAGCGAAATAACGAAGGCCGCACCCGGCCTCGTTCATATAATTTCCTGCTTGTTTACTACGCCCATGCCTGAACACAATTTGTGCACATACACACGCCTTCCCATTAGAGTTGGCACGCCATTCACGTTTCCACCGTATGAAGTAGGCTCTATTTATAGCCGAACCTATCTGACGACGATTTGATCACCGGTGGTTTGTTCGCAACCGACCTTTCCATATTTGTAAAACCTGTATAATAACGTGTAATTTGCCCCCATCGACTCCCTTTTAGAAAGCGACGGCTGAGAAAACCACTTGCGGAGAAGCGGTATTAATAATATAAAATGTAATTTAGACGTCGCGGCTGTGTAACATTTTTATGTGGCCTACTGAATTTATTCAGCTGTTTTTCTAGGGTTTTCATTCTCACTATATACGTTGGAAGTAATGCCCTGTCCCGTACAGACACAGACAACATGTGCAAGTTCTACAGTTGGCAAATCAAAAAATATTATGGATGAAATTAACGAGTAATGAAAGGATAGTCGAGTATAACTACAACGTCATGAAGCTATCCGACGGAAGTGGTGTAGAAATGTTCAATTTTTTTTTAAATTTTATATTCCAAAGGAAAGAACAAATCAAAATGACACATTCCAACATACGAGTTTATCGAAACATATCATTTCCGGAAATTTTTTTCGAAACACGAGTAGCTAGCTCTGATATCCCAAAGCTAAAATAAAATCGCATTCCAAAAACGGTATTCTTCAGTTTCAACGAATTGAATATATCGAATTATCCAGAAATGATAGCAGGCCAAAAAGGTTCTAGGTATTCGAAAATACCGGAGATAAGCGTATCAATTTGAATTTCATTCTGAGCGCCAACTGAAGCGGAAACGCAGAGAGACAGAACCCGACTACCTTTTGATTAGGTGGTCCAGGTAACGGCTTATCAGGAATGCGACCGATGATTTAATTAATTTCATCCCGTAAAGGGTTGAAACGGGCCCTCCGAGATTAGGTTATGCCAAGGGCCCTCCCTTCCATTTAATAGCCGGCGGACCTTTCCCCAGACTTGTCACCGATCGGTTACCCCAATGCTTGATGGCCCTTTGCTCCCTTCTCCCCGGGCTATTAAATTAAGGGCTCGTGTACTGTACACGACCCTTTGTTCCCCCCCCCCTTACCGGTCAAATGAAACAAGGCGAGGCATTACAATGGTGCTTAGAATAACATTATACAATTATATATCTAAAGATGCCCGTTTAGGGGTGCACGAGGGATTGTAATTCCTTTATTATTCAGTCAGTGAAGGACTCTTACTACACTCTTATATATCATTTCCATATAAAAACTCCCTTTAAACCAATATCGACCCCCAAGGGGTGGAGAAACTTTGTATTAGTACCTTTACTCAACAACTTTAAAACGTGTTTCCGATATAAAAGTGTACAAAAGAAATATTCCCAGCAAAGAAAGTGAGGATTACAAGCACAACAACCACAGTTACCTCAGGAATTGTAGTGACAATGTCATGAAGCTAAAATGAGCCCCAATAAATAATTCTACTTAGTCAACATCACTATTCCTATTGATATTGATTGATTATAACGAGATCAGGGACGAAACCAGTCCGGGTTTTAACTCCTCGAAATTTCAGAGAATCGGTAGGCAACGGGATAATATTTCGAAATCCCGGCGGTAAAAATAATATTTGGGTCCGTACGAGAAGAGAGGGCCCATCTCTGGTTTGAGGTAGACAGTGAAGACGGCCCAGTGAATGGGGCCTCGTCCAGATTTTCACATAATGGGAGCCGCAGACGGAAAAAGGAGAAGACCGCAACCGCTGCGGTCGCTCACCACTCGAACGTATATTGCCGACGAAAAACCAAACCACTTCTTATTTGGCCGTCTCTTCTATTCAACAAGAAACCCACCCACCCCCACGCTCCCAGTCCCAGCAGCAGTAATTGCGGAGACGTATTCCTTATTATTCTTTATTATATAGAGAGAGAGTATATTCCGCCGGTTTGAATCGACGCATGGCTAAATTTACTCGCGACAGAATAAAATAGGGTTTGACACGGGGAGCATAAAAAGGGCGTAGAGGGCTTTGGAAATTACTTGTAAAAAAACTTGGCCAACCGACCGGCCCATTCTTTGCCGACCGGTGGATGTCGTACGGTCTAAGTAATAGAGGCCTATAGTCCCCTAGGACTTGGCCAGCCTCCAGTACAGACAGGATGCTGCTCTCCCTCCATCTCTCTCTCTCTCTCTCCCCTCTTATAACCCACCTCTCGATACTATTTCATTAGGCGCCCCCGCCCAATCCATCGCTTCTATAAAACTCCTATTGGTTTCGACCACAGCTCTAAGTAAAAAAAGTCTACTCGTGAAACTTACATTGTGAAAATGTGGCCCGAAATATTCCTCGGATATTTCAAAGAGATTGGGCTTTGTTCCGCAGAAAATTCGATCCGAAAACCGGGAAATGAATATTAAACCTTATAAATAAAATACATTTATATATAAACCATATAAACAAAATTAGACCGTCACTCCCGTTATCTTATCTCTCCATCGCTTATGTTTGGCCTTAAGCCAGTGTTTACCAACCTGTGGGGACATTAGGATATTATTATGTTGTATTTAACGTGTACTCTATTTGAGTTTTGAAAGAAGCTTTACTATATTCTAAACTATTGAAAGAAATATTTTTCGATGCGCGAGACCTGTATTTTACACAGAATACGGTATATATTAAATGTGGGACGGCAATTATTAAATATTGCGAACAATTTTTATTAAAAGAGGTACACAGAGGTTGGAAAACATTGTATTCCGCTCGTCTTCATTAGAACACCGTCAATACTGACAATTTTCACAAAGGGTAAGGATGAACTAATGTATACAATGATATTGCTATGACATCACGGAATTGTTAGTTTTTTATTTGACATAAGTTCATAAACTGAGCTCAATATCTGGGAGACGTTTTCGGAAATGTTTTGTGTTGTTCTGTCTGTAGAATATAATTATGCGTATGTTGGGAACGTTTAGAAATGGGTTAAAATCAAATTTAAATAGCTTAATCAAAAAATAGATCAGTAAAAAAATACTATTTAAAAAAAAATGTGTTTACAAGTTGCGTTTTTCTAGTTCAGAAGCGTGAAACTGGGCTTAGTCTGACAGAACAGGCCTAGTCTATTTTGAGATCGAAACAGAATTTATTAGGTTTACAGTTTGTATGTCGATTAAAATCTGAAAACGAAGGAATATTTACAAATGCGGAATTCCAGACACTGTCTCCGCCAGTAAACAGAGCATCCCCGGCGAAACTTTACACCGATTCATTCCCTCGGACTTGGCTATACACCCTTATAATTCTCGCCCATAATCTCGAAAGAATCCCCGCCCCTCAGCTGGGCCAGACATTGGAAACGCGCCATCAAATAATGCTTCTTAATCGCGCTCGCAATAAATAAGCAGGCGGAGCGAAAATATTCTCAAAACGGTGCATCATTAAGTCCTTATGTATTTTTGCGTTCTCTCAGTCCGGGGCCGAAAATATCCGCGCGGTCCGACAACAGAGTACATCGATTGTTATTCAATTCATAAATTGGAAAGAAGAGTCCATTTATGAATAGCTCAGTTTATAACGACGAATAGATGCTGACACCAGAGTCAATGTATTTTACGATTTCTGAGAATTAACATTCTGAGGGACGTGCCAACACATTTCATCAACTATATATGTGGAATTATAAAATATATATAAATAATATAATTATAGAATTTCAGGGTTTCATTCTGGACCATCGCTGACACACTAATAGGTGTTTCAAATTTAAACATAATTCTGTACGAAAATTTAAATTCGGCCGAATAAAATACGGAATTTTCTGTTTTGTCACATTTCACCTAATTTGAATTAAGAAAATAGATTTATCAATTATGTTGTTTTAATTAATATATGATAATTGTACATATTAGGCCCGTCGGCATTTCTATTTTATATTCGCTCTTGGACAATCCAGTACGGTAGGGAATTAAATCGATACTGCACTTCCAGAAGTACCGTAGCACTCCATTCTATGCACTTTAAGTACTGAGCTAATTGTATAACACTGTCCGTTTAATTTAGCGTTAAACAGAGCCTTCGTAATTCCCCCCCGAGAGTAATCCCCCGCAAGATTCAATTGGGGCTAGAAATTTCTGTTCTATCGTAGCTGTAACTGTAATCGGAAATTTGCCGCGTGCAATTTCTAAGCTCCGGTCGCAGCAGAGTTTGTAACCTTCGGGTTCTGGAGGTGGGAAATACCGGTCTAGAAATTGGCCCTGTACAACGCCAACTGTGCTGCCCCCCCCCTCCCCTCCCCTGCCTCTGTTGTTAATTCTTCCTGGCAATTGAAGTGCTGTTAATCGAGTGGTGCCCGACGGGACGCGGCCATTATGCAGATGCGAGTTGGTTGCCCTCAAATCCCATTAACGTTTCGCGAGGGGTCGAACGACGACGAATATTCATGAATAACCCCCCCCCAACCCTTCACCCCACAGCACGACCAACGTTTTGGACCAGATTCGGGTTTTCGTTCTTTCTAACTGAATAAAGAACGGCTGTAGAATTAGGCCTCCAACGCCGAAACTTAGCCAAATTCCCCATTTGGCAAATGTCGTAGGCGTGAACAAAGTAACTTTACTGGACAGTCTCCCGCACAATACGGTACTCCTAACGGAGCATTTTATTATTGCAGCGTGACTTTTAAATAAAAATAATAATAATAAATTACCTGCAATAAGGTAATTTCAACATTAGAAAAATAAATTATATATGTAACTATAGTAATCATCAAATTACAAAACGACGCAGTTTTTTTTTTCAAAACGAGCAGTTTTACAGAACACATAATTCTACGCTCGAACGTACCGCGATCGACGACCTTTGCACACTTTGCACTTTACGAACTTCAGAGTAGAGCGACACTGAAGACATATTTCATACGCCTCTTTTAATAAATTATTGTACGGTACAAATATTGACGGGGCCGGTGGCAAACAAATCGGCGCGCCTCTATTTGTACCACTCGAGTGGTCGACCGCCAAAGCCGCAGAGGGGACGTGAAAAGGACACACAGCTTGAATAGTGTATAAACTTCGAAATAGGTCAATTTTTTTACGTTATAAAATGGATCAGTAATGAGGATCAAATACAGTGCGCAATCAATAATATAAAAACTCCGTTTAAATGGGGCGGGGGGACGCAAAGTGTAGTTGGATTAAGAATTAGCATTTTTCCTCTCGCCGGTTTGGCCTTTCGCTAGGCTAACCTAACGGCCGAAACCGGTCTAGCAAAAGACCATCGAGAGGAGAAATCAAGGTCGGGAAAACTATTGTATAATTTCTTGATTTCTTTTTTTATATCCGCGTTAAGGTCCTTCTGAATTAGAAATTTCGGCTGTAATATTTTTTTTTATTGTATTTCTTTCGGATGACAAAATGGTATTGTTCCACCCATAATACGAAATGAGTCCGGGATTTTACAGAATTTTACTACGAATTGAATACAGGAATAACGACGATACGGAGGCGAGAGCGAACGTGGATCATCCAAGAGCTTTCGCGTTGCATTTTCCGGACGATAATTTCCCCACGTCGGTGCCCAAACTCGAATATAAATATGGCGGCGTCTGTTGCCGCCTTTGGCAATAAATTATAAACGGTGGGATGAGGGTTGGCAATCTTCCTGGATGGGGCCCGGTCGGAGTCTCGGCCGCGGGTTCAACCCCAGTCATCCCTTTACTCATCCCGTTCATCCATTACGGTTTACTCCGACCCGTATTTATTCCTTAACGTCTCCTCGTGCCCGGTAAGTAAGAACTTCCACAATTTTCTCGGCTCCCCGGGGGCCGCCGATGAATATTTCCTGACCGGCTGCACGCCACTAGCCCGGATTAGGTTTTTCCCGTTTTTATAACCCCGGGACGGAATATAAAATTTCCCATTTCTCTGAAATTCTCCCTCCCCGAGAACCGCCCTATTTTTTAAAATTTAATATCGACTGACCCGCTTCATACTGAATGTTTCACTTTTTATATTCCGATGTAGTCTTTGAGCAAGTGTCATGGGCTGTGTAGAATTCTCTAAGTAGGTAGAATATTCTCTATCGGCCTGCCGCAATTAACCTCACGAACGAAAGTGCACTTTGATTTACAGCGCCAATTTTTCGGTACAACTACCCTTTTAGATATCTGAGAGACTTCTGAATCGCCTACAACAACGTGTAAAGAACATTCATATTTGCCGATTGGGACTAAACAATGACATAATCGTCCGAAAATATAACGCGTAACGGACCTTTCCCCACACTTATTTCATATTCAATCGTTGGCCGGAGACTGTGTATTGTTCGGATGTAAATCCGTGTGGTTATGTAGGCGGCATATTGATACCCCCCGCCCATTACACATTTACATTCCCCAAGCGACAGGTCAACCTTTCTTCAAGAATATTTGGTGCATTTGTAATTATTGTGCATTACCTATTTACCAGTACAGAACACTTTGATAAAATAACGCTATCCATTAGTAATACAAAAAATGGAAACATCTCTAAAAATCATATCGTAATTCTCATATACCGAGCGCCGAACAATAACAACCGTCTAACCGAATATCGGAGGCAATACAAATAAGCACAGTTGCAAAATAATTTTTGCAACACGATGGAGAACATCAACGACGAAAAATAATGACAAATAAAAATTTAAAGGAGAGCTTCAATAATAACATGAAAATAACAGGCTTAATACATTGTGTGATAAATTTTAATGAAATGAGCACATTAAACGATTAACTAAACGAGTAATTAAAATCCTCGGATGAGGCTGTACCTGTACAAAGCGCAAGGCTTTGATCTGTATTTTTAAAAACGTACTCTCATATAACGCCGGAATTATTTTTCAAAATGTTTTCTCCCCCAATTGGAATTGTGTTAACAGAGAGTACGCGGCCCAGACACACAAAGGCACCGATTAATTCTGTATTAAAGGTACGCATTTTGATATAATTTAAACCCCACGTAATGAGGAAAAAACATTGTAACGCGCCATGGAATAATGAGTTTTCTGACGTAACCGGCGGGGAAGTGGACGGCGCGTTCTGACCGTGGACGACTTCGTATTTATCTGTAACGAAAGTTTGAAAAATGTATTGCGCAATTGTCGCTACAATTGCCGTACGAATCAACTTGTCCAAAACAGCCTTTCATTAAACTCTAAACGGGGAAGATGTCCGTGTGTCTGTAACGAAGTTACATCGCATTCGTCCATTGGAGGGGAGTAATCAGATTCGACGGCGCTAAGAGCTCGAACTTAACAAAAGAGAAATTATCTGAACCGGCAGCAGTCGAACTTCTTAATCATTTAGATTAGTCCTTACGAAGTGATAAGGAAGTTTTCAACTAACCAAGTGTCGCACTATGTATCTCTTGTTATTTTCTTCCTAGCTAATATTAAAAAAATATTATTATAGATAATGGTATTAGTTGGAAAAGGGGTTCACGATTAACTCTGTTTTTTCATATACGGAGCGGTTTAATTTTTTAAATTTCTGATACTGTCTTTGTTTTCTATGACATTCCAAACCTCGCTAAAAAAACTTATTTAGAGATACACGTGTTCGATTTCCAACATTCGACTTCCTGGACTGAGCTTTCGACAGGATGGTGCTACATGCCTCATTAATTCTCTACTGGCGGAACACCACTGAAGACGGCGAGAAGCCGGAGCCGGCCAAGCGCGAAACCGAATTCCGAGAATCAAGTAGGAGTGGTAGGTGTCGAAACAAATCCAGTAAATGGAACGAGTGGTTCTGATACACTTTAAAGTGTACCGTGCGCATTATTCTATAAAAAAAACAGTCCAACATCGCAACCACTCGATATTTACAATCAAGTATCTTCAGTTTCAATTCTTGACCCACTTCGTTCGTGCCGAGGAGTAATACTCGAGAGTAGTTAAAAGACGAAGTCCATCCTGAAATGAGTTTTCTTCACCAGAACGAAGCCGTTTCCCAAATGAAAAGCTCCCAATCAGAATGACCACAGCACGGGTTTTTAACGGTAGTGTTTTTAATTTAAAGAAAAAAAAACTTCAGGAATTCAGGAGTATCGATAAAATCCGGACGTTTAAATAAAATTCCATTGTATACTATAAAACAGATCCAATGTTTCGGAATAGCTACTCAACATAGTTTCATTTTCATGAGAACAGAAGAGGCTGGGATCGTATACGAGAGGGATATCGTGTGAGGCCGAACGAGGGCTTTAAAGCCGGCCAACGCCATTTATATATGGGCTTAGAGAACAGTCCGGGATTGTATGGTAATGTCGCCCATTGGGGGGGGATCTGAAGGTCGCGCCAGGAATGCACAAGAGTCCGTTCTGTGATCTCTGATAGGGTGGCCATAGGAAATTGTATAAGACTTCTACGGGCCGGGGAACTTCTACAATATAACCGACGCTATCCACAACGCATCGTCATTTATTTCAATTATTTCGCTAATATTCAGAGAGTGGCAGAGAAAGGCGGCGATGAATGGCCGAAAAAAGTCATTTTTCACATTTTCTTTGCCTTCTAAACCCAAATGATATCATGAAGCTGCCCTAAATAGGTAGTAAAGAGATAGCTTAGTAATTGACAAGTTGTTTTTGCGAACATATCGATATCAATGATCAATAAATAAATTCAATTTCCGCGCTCATGATTCCATAAATCTGTAGGATTATTGAAAGTGATTTGTTCGAAGATTATTACAAAAACATTTTTTTATATAACTACCTGTTACCCCATACCTACAGTAATGAAATCCTCGATTATAAATCGCCCTGAAAAAAACAATAGTTTCAATAATCTAATAAGCTAATTTGCAGTTATGAACCAACGTCTAGATTGAGCCCACGCAGAATGGGAAATCAATTTGTTCAGAACATAATTTAAAAAATAAACAATCGCCAGGCGGTATGAGAGCAAAACTTACTTATACTTTGTAATGAAAATGAGCAGTTCAGAAATTAACTACCTATATGAGGGTGGTATATGGGAGGTTTTAAGTTTCAACCGATTAAACGATTGGGGTAGACTGACTCCAGACATCCAACTATTTCACTCCGGTCTAGGTCGGACCGGTTTTATTTATATTTCTCTAAATGAACCCATTATGGGGCAGTGCGGCGGGGGTGGGCCGGGGGGGGATTATCGTCTTCGAAGTCCAATTATTTCCGGCAGCGTAAAAATAGACGGTCGCTTTGGGCCCCATTGAAAAGTACAAAAAAGGAGACAGTGGGACAGACACATAGACATGGAGAGGGCGGGGCAGACGGATATCTCTCTTCTAACGTCAAAAGCGGACCAGCTAGGCCCTCCCTCTCCCTCTCCCTCTCTCTCTCCCTCTCACTCTCTCTCTCTCTACTTCCGGCCAACATAGAGGGGTCTACAATTAAGGCGATACGCTCCAAGAAATACGCATTTAAATGGAACGTATCAGATATTATGAGCCAACGCCGGGATTTCAAAAAACACTTCGCATACTGCAAATAGCGATTTATTCGTAAAGCTCTACGGTCTGGCAATAAAACTCAGAATTTTTCCAAATATTGACAAAAGGCAGGCTATTCTTGTTGTCTCTATTTAAATTTACCGTTTTAAATTGACAATTTTTTCTTCAGTAAAAAATAATCTTGAATCCTGCTTAATTTATATCATTTTGAACAAAAATAAAAACTGTACTGTAAATATTGAAATGATTCCCTGTAATGCGCTGATTACAATGTTCACCTTGTTTTAGGTTCAGCGTGAGAGAGAGAGGCCATTAATTTTTCGGTAACTCGCTGAAATAAAAGTTACACAATAATCTAAAAACGGCCTAATCAACGTTTCGAACACAAAATCGATATCGGGACAGTAATGTAAATATCGCCACAACAAGTCTATTGTGGGGGCGACATTAACAATGCAAAACACGATTTCGACGAAAACCCCGCCCGGATGTACAGCCTCCATATATCAAATTTTAAATAGGTCTCTGCCGTCGATAACACGCTCTTTTATTTTATCTGTTCGACCAAAAACATGTATTGTATTTTAAATTAGTGATTGTCGATACAACTTCTGACGTGAACTGAAATTTTATCGAATAACCAGGAGACAAAACAGGACGAAATTATGTAGTAAATAATACTCACAACTAGAAAGTTCCATTTGAATGGAGTTCATAACACATAATTAATATGAGAACTGATGTTTCGAAGCTGGAAACTGTAAGAGACTTCTATAGATAGATCAATCTTATAGGCTGGTAATCTGGACAACATTGGTTCGTCAATAGCCAATAAATAATCATAGCATTAAACTCGTCAGTCTTAAATGGCGAAATCACATCGTCAGAACATAGCCAGCGATAAGTAATTTTTAAAAGATAGAATTCGTCTAACAAAGAAGTTGATTGTCCACAGACACTTGGGAAAAGACTCACGCTGTATGTTTTTTTTTATCTCGAAGCGTCCAACGTCGATAACGATCGTAGATTACTATTTTATCTGACATATTATTTCACTACGAAAGATTGTTTTCAGTACAACTTTCCGAACCTACGCCATAGCTCATTTTCTTATCTCGGTTTGTGGGACTGGTGATAACTGAAGCCTGGAGACGAAACTGGTCTACGGTCTAGATAGAGAGGATCTCATGAAGACAACTTGGGCATCAATCTGCGGATATTTATTATCGCAAATGGCATAAATGTAATTTTGAAAAAAAATTCTGGAAAAATGTATCGCATATCGGGGAACTCATAACACATAATTGGAAATACAGGAATTCGCCTAACCTGATATATATTGGGAGAACAGATACTACTGAGGCTTTATTAAATGTCTTCTTCTTTTCACTTATACTTTCAAACGTCAGAATTGAGGCCGAGGATTTTAGCCAAATTACAATTTCCTGTAAGTACAGGAAAGAAGTAATGTATGAGGCCGTGGGATTTTTATTTTCTTTAAAGTTCGAGTGACTAATGTAATGACTGGGAGGGCGCCGCCATTAGAGGTTATCGTCCCGTTACTGGGGGCCCGACGGGGAGGATGATATCTTCATCGTCCCTGTAATTGGTGATTATCGAAGTGAAAGACCACCACCAACGATTCGAAGGACCGCCGGGTAATATCTCAAATGAGCGGGGGCCCGGCCCGAGATCACTCCCGGCTAACATCGTTCAGAAAACGGAAAGGGGATTTCCAATTGATTTGCTTATCTCCATCCCGCAGACAACCCTCTAACACTCAGCTCTTAGCCCAATAGTCGTCAATTATAAGTATTAATGCTAGACTTAATTTAACAAGAAGATTGTAGCCTAAATATAAAGACTGAAGCTCAACTTCAACCGGCTTTAATAGCCGGATTTATTTTGAGATTTCATTAGCGGAAGAGATTTGGAATTTTCACAGCCGCGATTTCCTATCCCCACTCGCCTATTTGGTCTTATACTAGATCCTAGGTTGCCGAAAGCACAATATTGCCGTGCTGCGGTTTATTTGTTCCCCGAGCATGTCCTAAGTTTCTGGACTTTATAACAAAACGCGATTACATACACGTTATTATTTTATTACCGTTGAATGGCCTTTACGTCGAATTGCACGTGGGACCGTTTTCACTCACACGGCCTACTTTCAGGGGGATGAAAAAAAATCGCAAGAATGATAACATTCCTACAGGTACACAGATATGACCGTATCTATGTGTGCGTTTTTCTGCCCTACGATGAATAGTTGCATTTACTGAATGGCCACGTTTTTATATAAACAACGTTATTGATGTCATGTGTAAGGTATTACGGCCAATATGTTCTTCAGACTGTCGACAGTAAAAGTGCAGACGGGATGCTAGCGTAACGAGGAAATCGGAAAGACCAAACCAGCTAGGCCGATAAAACTAAGGTCATAATCAAGATTGGAATATAATAATCGGATTAAGGGAGCCAGTGTTTATGAATGTTTGTATTAGAGATGAAGCTGTGGATGCTGTTGTTCGTTAGGGGGCCGTTCGTACACGGTTCGGTTGTCCGGCATTTCCAATCGGCGGGAGTCGGCCCGTTGGGGCGTACCGGGAAGAAGATATGAAAGGGAGCGGGAGAGGAAGCGATAATTGTTGCGTGGAGGGCACAATGGGGCCCCACAGATTGGTTTGTTAGCGCCACAGACTAACATGCATTGTTTCATCGGCCCACCTCTTAGGTAACGAGGGCCTCCGGACGCATGTCCTAAAAAGGTGCCCTCAACACGACATTTCCCAGGCCTTAAGAACACATATGAATGTCATATTAGGAGAAGTTCGAGTTATAATTTTGGCATCGATAAAATTAGGAATTAGGAAGGGACAAATCCATTCGTAACAGAAAGTATATACGATGATCTGGCTAACGTAAGTCAATAATAGTTCCTATACCCTTGGGAAACGACGCTATTTGCTTATCTCCCGATGCTTAACTTCGATAACTCTAAGATCGTAGACAAATATTTGAAATGTGCCGGGTTTACGCAAACCGTTTTCGGATATTTTGCCGGACCGGGTTGAAAAATTGCGGGAAAATTTTACACACACCAATTCGGGAGATTTTTTTTACAATCGGATTTGTATGTTTCTTTTCTTCAGAATATTGTAATATTTCGAAAAATTCAGAGCCCGCCTACTGATCAACTGATAAGGGGAGAGTTTCCTTATTAAATTTCGCGTGCAATACATCGACAATTTTTTATGTGACGACAAGACTAATGAGACAAAGGTAAAATTACAAATACAAATATCTGAAAATTACATTTTATCTTACCTCCTGTCAACATTCCTAAGTACATGTGTATACTACATTATAGGGAGAAGATATGAAAATGGAGGAGAGTCTGAAAGGCCGAGGGAAACTTCAACAAACGATTGGGCCACTCTTACAAGTCCGAGGCTCGACCAAACAATCGAGATTAGGGATAATTGCCGCTCAAGAGTTGAACACAATCGAATGAACACTGGAAGGCCTCGTCGAGTTTGAATAGTGCCCAAGGGTCGTACAATGCCAGCGGGGTCCACCCCCCCCCCCACAAATCGGAAAGAACAATGAAAGCCTACAAACGCCGTCGTCTACTTGTATAGGCAACGTTTATAGCAATGAATTATGATCTGGGGCGAATCGAAAAGAGTGTTGAGAGGCGGCGGAGCAATTTAAGCTAACGTAAGTAACCGAATTCGACGTAGGAATTTTAATACTGACCAGACGTTAGAATCGTAGGACAAATTCAGACGAAGTGTACTTTAGATATCACACATATTACCAAAGATACGGTTTCGTCAGTACCAGATTACGGGAATTAGCCAGCAAAAGATTTCTGGTCTTTATTAACATAAAAGCTGTACACATTTTCGATTCTTAAAATCCAATAATTCAGATGGAAGGAAACGACAGACAATTTAATTTAGTATTAAATTTATGTTTTCAAATGTAGTAAATTGCAGTAAATTACATTACCTACTCCGGGTTTAAAAAAAACCCACTCTGTGTAGGGCTGAGCCGCCTGCCGGTATTTGTGAGGGAATCGATGACGCGATAAATTACCATCAAAGCGGTAACAGTAGGTAAACGCGGAAGGATGGGCGTCATTGCAAATTGTACCCGAGTATAATGAATTTAAATTTTGTTCGTTGAATCCACAGTGAGATGAGTAGAAATTTTGTTTTATTTTTTTACAACCAAGCACATTCGATTCAACGACAAGTATTCAAACTCGAACGAAAACCGATCTAAGATCTAGGTTTTCCAGTGTTGTTATCTCCAGGTGGATGACGCTATCGACGCCAGTACCAATGCTGTTCCGTTATCTTATTCTTATTTGGCGCCAATATTTGATTCGTACACAACTGAGAAATACGAGTACAGCTTCAGGACGCTGTATCAACGATCGCGCTTATTTGTGTCGTAAAGCTGTACAATTTCGCCAACCTCAATTATTATATAAATGATTTGCCGTATGCCACTGAAAACGGGCAAGACTAAATATGAATTATTTTGAAACCGAACGCTAAATGCCAAGACGTCGCTGAACTATTCGGACGAGTAAAATTAATCAATGCGGAAGGAGATAATGTTGAAAAAAATCGTTACATTTCATGTTAAAAACAGCAAACGTCAACAGTCAGTGCGCCGAGTCCCTCGTACTCTGTAACTAGTTTAAATTCGTAACTAACAGTTAGTAGTTCTGGAACTAAACAAAAAAATCAACGACCCTATTAACATTCAGGGCTCGTAGGGTGGGAAAATGTAATCTCGGGCGTCGTAAACTTTCGTCTGGGATATTTTATAAAGGGCTGAAGAACGGAAAGGGGCCGACATCCAGGTAGTATATCGGTTTGGAAATGAAGATGGGGGGGCCGTTCAAGATTTACAACCGGGCTGGGTATCGAGCCTATAATAACTATGGCGCGTCCGACACCGCTTTAAGTGTTTTCGTTTTTGAAAACATCGATCCTTTTCGGGTTAGAGAACCCGTTCGCCGTGAACTGTCGCGTGTCCGCTGTTCCCAATGGCAAAGCCACCGCCCCGACCGACCACCCTCATCAAGGATGAAAAGTTACCAGTCACCCATTTTATTATTTTTTTTTACTTTTCGTCCAATTTCCAGCCCGCTGTACTAGGCCCCAAGGTAAATACAAAAACAACCCCCCGATACCGGCGGGGTTTGAACGAGCGATCGATCGAAGCGGGGGCGGGGGCGGGGGTATTCTCGTTATTTATTATAGAGGAGGCCGCTGGAGAGGTCGCGGTACCTTGTAGCCGGTGGCCCGACGTACCGTCCCGCTCCGACCGAACCCTAAGCTTATTTCTAGTCCTTTAGTTCGATCCCCGCTAACTCACCCTGACACCGGTGAATGGACCCAGAATTGAGTTTGATACCCCATCGGCCGACGAGGGGTATAGGGCGAGCCTATATCGATGATCTCAATATGCAGAAATATTTCTGCCAACTAACCTTCGATAGAATTAGTGCGTATACACAAGCACAACAGAATTAAGGAGATACGGACGGTATAAATAAATAAATACACTTTATTATAATATAATGATAATAAAAATGAAAATTATTAGTCGATCAGTAAAACAACTGGACAAATGGGCAATAATAACTGAATGCAGTTCGACAATATTCGAGTAGGGGGTTTATTTACCCCTTATTTATTTAATTTTAATTTCACACAACTATTACTCACGATTACCCTTATTTTCCATCGGTTCAGTTAGCGTAATATAGCCTCTGTACCGGCCCTTCGATCCTCACTAAACCGCGGTATCCAACAGTGTGCAAACCAACGATGACAAGGGAAAAACATTTTTAATTTATTTGTTTATTTAAAATTTTAATATAATCGTCCAAACCAAACGGTGCCAATGAAAACAGATAATGAAGTAAGTTTTCACGCCGTTTATAAATAATGAACGCTTGAAATACCCGCAGTGTGTCCTTCGGGCGAAATGTACTAAGATAATTAGCGGGCTTGTTTTTTTTATTTTGTTCGCAAATAACAAATTGCAAATAATTTTGGCCGGCCCGGCAAATATAGGCACAACAATTGTTGTCTTCTCTCGGTTGGCCAATATGACGATCGCTAGTGTTGCCAGAACAATGTTGGGAGTACAAAAATAAGCATAACGTCTAAAGATAATACGGCCCTATGAGATTTCTCTTCGGCGATACTTATAGGCGTTCACTGGATGAGACCGCTAATAGGAAGATTTTATAATAACATCAATTTTAATTGGTGCCCACATTTTCCTCGCTCACTGTGAAATAAGGAAATGATCAATATGTATATAAACGCATTAATGATTGATGAATGTTCAGTCCACCGAACAAAACAAAAGGCCGGAGGAACTGCATTCCAATCGATAAGTTAATATTACTACACAGATAGTTAATTCTAATATTCTCCTCGAAGTTTCTATATCATAAAAGAAATTCTGCCTGAATGGGCTTTGTCAACCGGATATATAGTATTAAATTATAGTTTTAAATATATTAAGTTCGTGTCAAATTGTATGTCTTACACGCCAGTTCGTCCTGTGTTCAGAGGGGTACTGCCACTAATCTCGAACATAGTACCTTCGATAGTTTCATTTGATACCATTATAAAACAATGTGAAATCATTTGTGGAGTGGTCAGACGTAGGTATGAAACCGGTAGAGCGGGGTGCAAGGTATATCGGGGCCGGCCCTGTCTAATATGGCGTTCTCCCCCTGACACACATCCCACCGGCACACATCCTGCTCCAGACCAGCTTAGTCCTATAAATTTTCAATCTTTTCAATTGAAAACAAATAACCGATTCCTAGGCGAATTATTCGGGACGAATAAACAGGGGTATACACAGAGATTCCCAAAGAAATGATCGTGCGTAACGCAATCTTGAGAATAGTCCCTGATACACAACAGATGGCGTCTATTGGTTTGCCCGACGTCGAGGAATTAAAATAGCAACGGGAATATCAAACTACAATATAAGCTTCAAAGGAACAAGATTCAACGACCCGAAATAGTTTCGGACCGCATCTTCACACAAACCAGTCTTTCCATCAATCTATTTTCAATCGGCACATTTATTATATTTCATTTTATAAACACAATGTATGCAACCGCCTCGAGGTTTGAGAAAAGTTTATTTCAATATATTCTCCTGAAAAAAATGTTTCGAAGGAAGTATCAAAACAAATTAATTGACGAATAACCGAAGTTTAAATTGATTACCGATCGAATAGGCACAAAGATTTACTTCGAAATGCGTAAACTAGAATCCGGCCTAAAATAGTTAATACCCGGTGAGGTTCTGAGGCCATACTGAAAGGGTGAGATATAGCGTTGGAGACAATGCCTGTTCGCCCCGGTCACTAAATGAAGCCGAAATCCAATAGGCCTCCCCAATGCCCGGCTAACTAGATATTAACAGGCGTTATGGACTATGATGGGGGCTTGTGGGTGTTTGATGTTCTCGCCCCATTCATTACTGAACCGATACCCTTATCGTCAAAATGGCACCACGGTTTCACTTGGTACTAAACTATATACCCCATTATAATGCGTACATCTAATCCTTATGAAAAAAAGGAAGAATGAATCTAAAATTCTTGGTTGAATGAACAAAAACCGGTTTGGTATACTACATTTCAAGGACTGGTGGCAAAATATTTTGAATAAGGAATATTGTTTGGTACGATTGTTACTTTGGCTTTATTGCAGGCGTGCTTCTTTTCACTGGCACATAAATTATCATCAGGAATATCAATCTAAATTAAATCTAATTAAAGGTTGATACTTGTTCGCGGCTAATTGTTTTTTTTACGGACGGTATAGAAGCTTAATTGTGTCGAATAACAATGCGCAGAACTGATAAAACTTGGGGAGAATAATTACTTTTATAATTAATTCAGTGCAGAGAGTGCACGAGGGCCTTGTTCTCGATATGGAGAAGTTTACGCTGTTCGGTACCGAACACAAACGCTCCTATATTAGAAATTTTACGGGTCATCAAGTCTCTCCCACGTCATTCCGTTTCATTATGAACGGGCCATGACTGCGAACACACGTATTAGTGCCCGCCCTAACTGTTTAGTCATGAATGAAACGGGCGACGACCGGTAGAACGGTTGGTCTGTGAATAAGTTAAGGCTATTTGTTTAATGGGGTCAGTGGCTTAAATCGTTTTAAAAGTCAAAGTTCAGTTATTAAAAACGGAATCGACCAACATTTTAATTACAGTCGAAGAAAAAGTCGCACCGATGATTCAAACAATCAAATAAATTATGATGCACAAATGTTTTTATGTTTTCCAATCCATCTGAATTCTTCAATAAGAATAAATAACAATATGTAATGAGTGTACTACACTTTTTTAGGCTCCATTCGTGATTATTTCAAATTATTAACCGAATTAAAATTCGGTAACGAGAATGGATTCCCGGTTTAAACCCCCCCCCCCTGGTAGGGTAGTTACTTAACATCTGATTTCCAGCTAAATTGGAGTTATAAGGTGATCGCTCTTAATGTATGTTACCCCAAGATAAACGGAGCCGCCATTGATTTGGGTCTGTTAATAAGAATATAAATTCGGTTAATAAGAATACATAATTTACTAAATTTAAGAGAGTAAATAATTAACCTTTTTAAAATGTCGACGTTCCTCAGAGATAAGGAGGGGGTTGTATTGGTAAATAATAATATCTACTTATATGTACTTACAATGCCGGTGATCCGATAGCGCTTAATATTTCCTGTGAATCGAAATTAGAATCTGAAAATTACACGCGCGGATAATTTAAAATGCGGAGTATTATGAATGGGTCAAATTTTAACAGACGGATTATGAAAATAAATTAACCTGTATTACAGAATTTTTAAGAGTTCATGAAATTCACGCCCTAAAACAAACTGGCAGTAAATGAAACAATTCTTCCAGATTATGATCAAACACCACGAATAAAAGTTGTATTCAACCATTTACGAATGTACAGCTGTATAATACTTTTATAGAATGTCCATAATTCTTCTTTTTTTTTTTTTGATTCCGACGTCCGAAGATAGATGTCCTGTTGTGTCAATGCGTCATTTGTCCGACCGGCCATTTATCACTGCGGTATCAGTTTTATCCATCATTCGAACATTGCAACCTATGATGTCCCAATACCGGAGAAATATTTTTCTGAACTGCCTGCCATTCTCGTTTCAATTCCCTTGTGTCCGAGCTATATAATCCATAGCTTGGGCTGATGTGTGGGGGGGGGGAGGGCTATTATTTCAGTCGTCCATATATCATGATAAGGCGATATTCACTTTCAGAATAGTAATCCCGGTCGGGCGTTAATCACCTGCCGTAGACTACCACGATACTAACTTATTCCGCTGAACAACAGCGGAACGGTAGTAAATATCATCAATTCTATCATCACCCGTGAATTTACTGCGTTCCCTTTCACTTTTTTGGACGGGGTCAAAAATGACCCATATCAGTAAAAGTGATACTAAAGACTGTCGCTTCCTACTGACAGTCTTTAGGAAGCGACAGATTTATACGAAATTACTCTGTCTTTTCTAAATTTAGCGATAATAAAAGAGTCCAAAGTTAATTAAAAACTTCTTCCAGTCTAGATTCCATTTAATAATTCCTGCCTGCCTTGTACATAATTGTACTTTTCCCTTGAAAAGTTCAAAATAAAATATGTATATTGCCCGAAGTAATGGAGTAAAATTTGGACCAGAGGGAGCGGATTTAAATGGCAAAAGGGTGAGTACAGGTGAAAAAAAATCACTCACTCGACAGGCAATTTCAATAAACCCGACATAATTGAAAATAATGCAATAAAAAAAAATTCCGGACATCAATTAAAATAAACTCGTCGTAATGAACTTCATATTTTTTTACGGCAGTTTCAGCGGATGTATACAATACGGAATTAAATGCTTCAATTAATTTTGCATTTTTTATTCTTTGAACGTTCGTTCTTCGCGTAATTAATTCAAATGGAAAACGAAGCAAAGATAGGAATAAAATAACTCTACAAGGATAATATTGATATCTATCGCAATTTTACTCTTTCACTTCGTTAATCTCCACTCGAAAATAAGCTAGATTTGTTTATCCATAGTCAGTAGCATTCGGTAAAGATGATACATCATGAATTATAGACCACATTCTTCTACTCCATTCTATTGAGTGACGACATGAACGTTAACTTCGCATGAAATCAAACGTACAGAAGAGAAACGACGTTACAAACTGCTGCTAGGACTCCACGACAACAGATCACAACTATTACTTACAAACAATAAATATTAATTTACAGCTGTGTTTTAAAACCTAACTACCTGCGTACGGAATCGAGCCGTCCGACTCATAAAAAATTCAATCATTGCAATCAATAAACCTTCGCCGGCCCCACCACCTTATGTTTCCAACTGCACGATACATTCCGATTTGAAACTCCCGTTTGAAGCTTCCCAAGATAAATCCTTCCAATCAAAACATCCTTTGATTCCTCGATTTTTGAAAATCCCGAATGATGGAGTACCATCAAAGGTACATTTGTGTAATCAATTAGCATTGAGTCACTAAATACAGTTTTAAAAAAATTGTTGTAGGTTCGTGATGTTTCTGTCTCCTCTCGCTGGTTTGGTCTTTTGCTAGACCGGTTTCGGCTGCTCGCCATCTTCAGTAGCGCTGTGTTAGTCACTGTTAGCACTTTGGATGTTTTTTGGGCATCCTCACTGCACTGTCACCTTTCACATGTACTGTAATGTTTGTCAGTATGTCAGTCGTTTATATATATGTGTGTTCTGTTATTGTTATTGGGGGTTATATCCCCTTCCGACAATCTGACTCACAGTTAGAAAACGGATTAAAAAAAATCCGAAGACAAACATAACGCATGACAGTACATGTGAAAGTGACAGTGCAGTGAGGATGCCCAAAAAACATCCAAAGTGCTAACAGTGACTAACACAGCGCTACTGAAGATGGCGAGCAGCCGAAACCGGTCTAGCAAAAGACCAAACCAGCGAGAGGAGAGAGAAACATCACGAACCTACAGTATTCCAACCCCTCGCAGAACACAAAACAGGTATATTAAAAAAAAAATTGTTGTCGCGACTTAAAAAAGAAAAAAATCCTCAGTTATCGACGAACACTCTCGCCGGTGATGTTTCAATCTCCAAAACTGTGAGCCCCCAACAAACAAACAAGCTCGCACAAGAAACTTGTACAAGACTGTAATTTATTTAGCGGGCAAAATTATTGCCGGTCATAAATCAGCGCGGTCACCGTCTGAGATTGTGATCAATCGCCCGGTCGAATGGAATAATGAAATTTGGTCGGACACACCGCCGGCCTTAATGAGATCCGCCCGTCAACACCAACTCCAACGTTAATAGCTCCCCCGCCAGCCAGCCGCAACATGAAAGCGGTTATAATAAACTCTGTCGCCGTCTCAAACTCCAACTTTAATTAATGCCCGAACCCTAATTGATGAGGAACCGAACAAAATCATCAAAAAAACAAAACATATAGATGGGGTAATAATGAAATTTGTTTTGTGAATAACTGAAATTGTAGAATGTTATTTTGTTTCTCTTGATGGCAGTGGTGGCACTTTTGACTCGTATTTCTTTAAATCGATATGCACTGTAACAGGTAATTAGTACGACCATTAATGAGAATTATTTCTTTGAGTAGAAGAATTCTTCTACGCTATTTAATATTCGATTAATATTTTGTTTCGAAATACTTATGTTTATAATAACCAACTGAATTTATCCTCAAACGATACACAGTAAGGACAAATGTTTTTCCTACAGGTACTATTATTTCATAATCCTTTTCACGCCTAGATCTAAAATTAAGGGGGTAATAAAGGACGCATAAATTTTCAAGCTTTTAGAAAGCTAGTTTCGAGGACAAGACTAGACGATTTCGCAACCCGGGGTGCAACCTTGAGCACAGTTTGAGTCAAAACGTGTACTATCAGACACAAGGTTTGGGCACCAAAACAGTTCATCATTTTCTAGCCGAGAGTTCATTGTTTCAGACCAGTTTTTCCCCGCTAATTCCCTCTATTCCGGTCGTCGATTGCGAAATTTTTCACCGGTCGCTTTCCCCGTTGTGTTTCCTCGGCGAAACCTTGGGCTCCAAATGCTGAGTCAATAGAGCCACGAGGGGAGGTCTGGATAATTGCGAAAGCCGGGAAAATGACAACAGCGGACCTTATATACACGCCTTTTAGAGCACGTTTATCGTATAAGGAGGTATCATGTTGGGTATCGTATTCAGCCAGTGAACGCGCTTTGCGGAATAGACAGATAGAATACCACGGGGTAATTAATGCAATTATAGTAATTCACAGCTCAATGGCCACAGCCGATTGAACTATTGTTGCACGGCGATGCCCTTCGACAAGCTTCATAGTACACTAATTTATTACCTAAACGACGCTATTGTATTAAAAAATAAATATCAATAGGGGAAAAATATTAGTGCAGGATTGATTTTGTTGTGCTACATGTAAGGAAATGGAACGTATTTTTTTGGCCAATCTATAGACAATGAATGACGACTACACACAGTGGTACTGTCGATGGGAAGAATCCGAAACCGGTGAAATGCACGCGGGGGAGACAAAACCTAAAACCGGCGGAGCGTGCGAACGAATACCTTAAAACAGTGTCGTAATATTACGGCCATAACATGTAAATGATGGCTGTACAAACGAAAGGGAGTATTCGTTTTATGAATTCGAACCATTTTACTAAAAGTCAGACAGCAAGGGAATACAAGATGAAAGGCGGCCGATGGACATTAGTGGCCTCTGTGGGAGTTTAATGGCGCCAATGGCTTCCATTCGTTTTTGGAAATGTTGGAAAACATCAGTCATACTTTGTGACGCCGCACAAACGATGTATATATTTTTTTCCCCCGGACAACGCGTATTATCCCCTCGTCCCGACGTGAACATCCCCGAATAATCCGCCCTGTGAGAGGCCGAACGGTCCCAACATTAGAAGTAAGCCGACAGAGCCCTATATTCCTATCGTGAACAGTCGGAAGCCTTATATATTATAGAATTACAAAGTTATCTGAAAAAAAAACAGTTTCATATAATTAAACTCAAATCTTCTTAAAAATAAGATTGTTAATTGTACAATAAAAATATGAGTGTCCACCGTGTTATTAATCCCATTGAAAATTGAACGGTTTCAAAGTTGGTATGTTTAACCATGATCATGACCAGGACATATCTATTTTCTAACGTAATATAACGCCGTAACATAAAATCTGCCATCATCCTCAAAAATAAAAAAAAGTTTTCATGGCCTCTACGGCCTGTAAAGTTTTGATCTAAATAAACGGGAGAAAAGGAAACATTGGAATCTCTGAAACTTTTTATATGGGCCACTAAAGCATGACCCAGTGTTACAAAGTCGTTGTTTAGGAAAAGTTTTTAGCCTCTAGTCTGAATGTCACGTTGGGGAATCTAACAGGCAAACTCAACCGACGTCTCGGCACAGTGTCGTGCACTGTTCGAACAGTGCTGACGTTTTTATGTTTTTATAATTATACTTTTGATAATTACAGAAAACCGGTCTCGCGTTTCTCATTTCAAACGGGCTGGGGTCTTTTGCCCCCCCGAAGCAAGGTGGAAATCAGAGGCGACAACAAATCGTGTTTCGTACGATTCGTGTTTTCAACGGGCCAATCTACAACAAGATACACTACAAACACAAACACACACACACACACACACACACACACACACACACACACACACACAGGAAGAGATTCCGAGAGGGTCCCGTTAAATATAGACGGCAACTGTCAGTGCAAATATCGGGCACTTCTAATTCTGGACGCCGGGCGAACGTTTATATTAAGACGTTTTCATTTATAAACCTGTATTTTCTTCTGTGGACGGTGCAAAAACGTCAACCGATTTTCGAACGATACGTCGTTGTTTGGTCACACGATCTTTGTATAAAAACCTAGATTGTGATATCAATTTTTATATTAGTTGGCAATTGAGAGATTCAATATTAGCAAAAACAAATAAAATTGAACATGCACAACGTCAGGGTTATATGAGAAAGTATTTATTTAATTATATCAAAGGTAATTATTAGTATTAGATAATTTTACGAGTTATAAAATCGATGTTATAATTTTGCCGGTTCTACTAAATTTTTTTTGCTGAAATAAAAATTCGGTTCTGATTCATAGTTCGGTTCATGGGTTTTTCCAGTCATGGCTGTTGGGAGAGCTCAAATTTCCGAGTGGTGATTCAGTTGCACAGTATCAGATATATATCGAGTCAATAAATATTCGACTGCATTATTTTTAAAAATTTGGAGTCAACAATCCTGGTTTTTTATTTGAAAGTTGACTAGTTTGTAATTCAATTTAAAACAATCGTGCCCGGAAGATCTAACCGAGAGCGTACGGTCTGTTTCTTCGCCCTGTTATTGCCCCGCGCTAATTGTTAATTTGTGCATCGGGAAGTGTTTTTCAATTCATAACGGTTAACTGCAAATAACAATAATTGTCCGAAGTTAACGAGTGCCGGGAAGTAAAAAAAAAAATAAATTAAAATTCCTAGGGTGTCGACATGGGAATTTCTTTTATTCAACGCATTCAAAAATACCGGCCGTCAGTGGACCGTGATCGCGGCGGAATTTTGTGACCATTAACCATAATAAAATCGTAATTCTGTAATTATAAGAATATAACGATATAAATAAAGAAATTTTATAGATCTCGTAATGAAGGTTATGTACAACGTGTTATGTTCAATAGCAATCGCAAACACTTGAGCTGTGAAACTAAAATTTAACAGTTAATCATGGGAGCATTGACCCCCATTGGGAGCATTGATGTAAAATATTATATTACATTTTTATGGATATGTAAAGAAATGCGTACTGGTTAAGTTGTATATAAAGGAAGAGAAGGGAAGAGTTTTTTCTCCGGCGAAAACTGTGAAAGCGTGACCAATCCGGGGAAAGTAAACAGTTTTTCTCCTCCGCCAACATCAATAGCCGACAGCCGCTGAAAAGGGGACCGCTTTCCTAATCCCCAGTAATCTCGGAGGAGGAGGATTAGGAGGCGGCGACAGGATGTCATCTCAGCTTCCAGCCAATTAGACATCGGCGGCTTCAACCCCCCGCCCCATCGCAATAACGGATACTCCACCCCCTTGATACACCACTTGCGACGATTAGGACCCCCAATCGGAGACAATTCCCGAGGGAGGGTGCCTGATAAACACATTCCACTCCGGGAAGCATAGACGATGAACCCCTACGCTGAGTAGTAAATTCCAATTTGCAGTTCAAAAATAATGTTTCGAACAGTTCAATAATCCTCCCTTATTACTAATCAATTTCCTAACTTGAACCAAATTGATATAATATTTTGCGTCGTTCCTATAAAACACGTTTCATTAAAATTCGAACATTTTAACATTCGCATAACATGCCCCAATCTGAAATGTAGACTAGTACTAATTTGTTTTTTATAGTTACCCGTTCCTTCACCTCGTGGGGAAAAAAAGCACTGCAACTTACCTGCAAAGATAAAAAAACAATTATTAGCAATATTATAAACATAAAGTGTGCACAAAATAAAAACGGGGACTAATAAAATAAATTTATCAAGACAGAAGCGCAGAAAGTGCTTTGACCGATAAAAATGACAATAAAAATTCAACATATTCGTTTAGTCCCATTCAACTCTGACATTATTCTTGTTTTTCTTGCGTTGTTATTTCTTGCGTCAATATTAAACAGTCCTTTTTTGTTTATGTACAATGTTTTTATAACCTTAGCAATTTAATTATAATAAGCCCTGTAGGGTTGACGGTTTTTTTTTCAAATTGAACAGAAATACGGAACACGCATTTTGTTGCAAGCAATATTAAAAAAGAGATCAAATAAATAGCAAGGGGGGAAAAATAATTGATACAATTTCAGTATAAGTCTTGTGGGGGGCGGGGGAGAGTCTTTCTATTTTAATTTCAGATGTAAATAACTACATAGGGCGGGTAGTTTTCCATTCAAAATGGTGGCTCCGTTCGGCGGTCACGCGATACCGCCGAGGTGGAATAAAATTGGATAAACGATAAAGGAGTCCGGACCCCACCACGAAATTACCACCGAAGGCTCCAAAGGAGAAATTAGTTGGCCCTCCCGCAGGCAATGTGTTGTTATGCAAATATATTTTCTTTACATCGACTTTTTTTTTCGGTAACGTTTGGAAATTCCCCCACACGCGGAATATATAACACGATAGCGTATATAAATTGCCGAACACGCGGCAGTAAGGGTCGTAAATGAATAAAAGTACGTATTCAGTAAACCAATTCTTTGGATTCTTTAGTGGATCTCAGTCTGGTGCAATAATAGGAATTGTTTCAAATTGCATGACTGAAACGCGTACACATACTGGACGTGTTGTATACATGGGATAAATGCGCTTGAAGTATTTGAAGACGAGAATGTACATAGAAAATGGTTGATTACGAAGAAAATTTACTTCAAAAAAAATATTACATAGTTTGGAGGAAACGAAAGGAGTTGGAGACGACGCGTGAAAGGTGTGAACATCCGGAGAATATTCCAGCGTCAACTCCGGGTGGAATCCCAACGAGAATCTTTTATGGGGGAAACCGAATTATCTCTATCTCTACAATTCAAGCATACAGAGGTGACAAGAGTCTCCCCATCACCCATTAAATCCTTACATTATATAATCATATAAAATCATTTTATTAGTAAAATCATTCAAGGCATTTCTTTTCAGTTGTTTCCTGGCGGTTTCAAATATAATTCATGCGATTTTCTCCCTTCACCCATTCGTTTTTCCACTATAATGTGAAAAGTAGTAGTGTGTTTTTTTCAATAATATAAAAATGCGAACAGACAACATGAAATAAAAATTATACCAGAAAAAAAGGACATTCTCAAGTGAACTTTCGTGGCATTCTCTGACCAGCTTTTTAAGAGGAACTCGGAATAGGGAATTCAGTCGGGCCAATGAATACTCGCCTCGAGTATATTTTGAGATTTAAGGGAACGGAGGAAGGAATATGTTAATGATGTCGTATATCATAGGTTGGAAGCACGGCAAGATATGCTAATATACGAGTGGAACGCCCGGCAGAGACTTGTTTTTACAATTCTGTCTTGCTATTACTGTTCTCGACCGGTATACCGAATATTCCTTAAGAAATTCCTTTCTGAATTAATAACGACACCCTCCCATATTATATTAACGAGAACTTATTTTATGCGAATTCAGTTCGGAATTTATACAATATGAATATTTCAGACTGCATTAATAAATCATGTTATCTTTAATTCAACACTTAAAACTGTCGAATTCAATCGTTCGTCAAGTGGAGGTCCAAACTTTCGCATGGACACAAAATAGAAACATATAATCTGGCAATAATACCGACACATTTGAAATTTGCAGCGAAGAAAGCTTATGTTTTAATGAAAATAATTATGACGTGATTAACAGTGTGCCCGCCCTAAAGGGATGCTATTGGGGAGGTTGGATAAAGCGTTGGATGAAGGGCTCCACAGAATGGAGACTAGACACTACTGGAAGTTGACACGGCCGTCAACCCGACCGACTCATCGATTATATTCGCTAATTAATTAATTTATTCGACGAGTTCGCCGCACTCCATCAAGTATTTTCCCGTCATCGACGGACAATGCTTCCGCGTATACGAAATTCTGTTGGCTTATGTCGGTTTTAGGTCAATTCAATTCACTATCAAGCAATAACATGAGATTCGAACCCAGAACTACTGTCACCGTATGGTCTACATTTACAAACACAAATATACAATTACGATTTAAATTTTTTACTGTATTAAATTTATTAAAATTAAAATATAAAATGGGTAACGTGGTAAATTTTTGAAAAAACGGATGAATGGCGTTTGAAAGAAGAAGGGCAAATACTTAATACGAATTACATTTTCTTACGGCTTAATTATCATGGGGGGACACAGCAATACTAAAGCATGCAATAAATATTTTTTCATAGGTTAAAACTGCAAGTAAAACAACTTTAAGTAATTTATGAAGCACTGTATCGGGCACAGAATTTAGGAGGCCGGTGGGAAGCGAGATCCAACTGTGGAAAAGTTGATTAACGTCTAATTGCTTACTTTAACAGTTTTTATCTATTTAACAGTTAAACCGTTACAACTTGGGCCGCGACTCCGAGGAGCCAGTTATTCGGCCCTAGGGACTTGGATAAAATTTGTGAGCTATACATTTCTTTTTTCTGCCAGACAGTTGAAACTTTTTTAATGAAACTCGGATTAAAACGAATCCGAAACAGTTTCCACAGAGTAAGAACGAAGCCTTGAAACATATTTTTTTATCAGAACTTCCTAATTGGCTGTAGCGACGTAAATATGAATCATTCGAAAAATAAATTATACAAAGTGACATTTCGAACTTTCTATTTGTAAAGTCCCTCTTAGTGCCGCCCTTACAGAACATTTAAGGGTTTAGTAATAGAGGTTATCTACTACTACGTTCCATCGTTTAAGCGGAACACGGACACAGCACACAACTCAAACAGAATGGTCTCCAAAGAAACTTGACTTAGGTAGAGACCACTGGTGGTCAAAGTTGACTTACAAGTAAATTCGCCGTTTGCCGCAGTTTCAACTCACACAGAGCAGAAAACAAACAGCGGCCAAACTAGACAAACTGTCGCCAATGCAACTAGATATAAATAGACCGGTGGTCGTCAAAATGACTTAGTATAATTGAAACTGACCGGCCGGCAGTGGGGGGTGGCGTGATCAGTTCTAATCAAATTGAATTACACGGCGGACCGCGAATACTGCTGTGACACCGCATGTGCATTAGCGGCAAGTTCATACGGCCGACATGGATTTCCAATTCAACAACTTCTCGCGGACGGCGAGATATCAATTAATGGCGTATAACGTGTTGGGGATATTCCGATCGAACTTTACTAGACCATTATCGCCCGGTTTATCGGGAACTGGGTTTTCAATTTTCGCGAGTATCTATTTCCTTCCTGACCAATGGCTATTGCGTCCCGTCTCCCACACTAGACCGGGCACTCGCCACGGCCGGTAGTATCCCAGGTAGGAGGGTCCCGACACCGCAAAATGCCCACAGCGCGGCAATTCCAATTTGCGGTCTAAAGCCGGGCGGAGCCGCCGTCAAGTGGGCGAGTCATTAACGGGGCAATTAAGAGAGAGAGAGAGAACAAAGCCAATAATTAATGCCGATAGCGGGCCTCTGTTAGCCGCCCCGAACCAGCCATATATCTCCACAGCAGCCAGCGCCGAACCCACTGACCAACCTTTATCTCAAGTTTTCGGAGTGAGACTATATCAACCTCGGCGCGCCGAGTTATACCCAATTAAGGAGGACGGCAGATTCGATTAGGCTAATCTAATTTGACCTTACTAAAATTGAAGGTTTTCGGTCAAACCGAATTATACGGGGAATTAGGCGGGGCCTCTTTCTGACTTTCTGAGAAGCGAACGGTAATTTGGCCTCGCCAGGTTACAAAGAGTAGGTAAGTGCATGTACATTCACCTAGACCGGTTTCGACTGCTCGCCACCTTCATTCTTTAAGATCGGTAGCGAATACAGCTTTGGTAACTATTACCACAGTAGTAGTTTCTTTTAGAGGGAGTATGTTTTTCGACTAATGGCTTTTTATAAAAGTACTTTTTCGGGGTGTTATTTTCCTATCTCACCATTCTTATCATGGCGAGACCTCCACGTTTTGTAATTTTGTATACGGCGCTTTACTGGTTTCGCGATTTGAAGTATTCCTTCAATAGTAAAAGGGCGTTAACGACACAAGTCGTCGAAAGAGAAACATCACAGGAGAGCGGGTATTAGTCCGGCCACAGTCGCTTTGAAGGGAGAGTTCGAGGGTCGGATCAACGTGCAAATATTGACGCGGGCAAATTGTCTATCTCCTGCTAGGTGACTCTCCAGTATAGGGCCTCGTATCGAGCGAAATTCCCCGCACCCCCCAACAACCGCCTCGCTATCAGCTTCCCTTTCTTCGAGAGCACCTCATTAAAACAAACCCACCCCCGCCGAAAGACCGACTGATACCAACTTGGAGAGGCCGCGCCGTCCTCCATTACCGGGACAAACTACAACTATTAATAACTCTACGCCGATTGCACCGATTTCAATAATTGCCAGTACAATATTCGTACAAAAGACTAGCGATTTGTAGCCCCAAGCACGATTTGATGTAAAAGTGACGGGGAAGTTATCATTAGAAAAAATCTCCAGAGGACTCCACAGTTAAACATGTCGGCCGTCGAAGCATTCTGTAAGCTCGGAAACGTTACTAAGTTTCCGTATTGCATTCGGTAGCCGCGTTATCACTAACGGAAAGCTACTGGCCGCACTGATAAACCGAAAGGCTGTCTAGATTGTAGGAAACAAAATGATTAAAACTTTTTTTCTATTTTCTACATATCCACGGTCCGATCCCGCAACTTTTTAAAAAAGTCATGATTAAAAAAATGGCTCGATTACGAGTCGACACCAACGGTTTCTAAGTAATGTTTCCGATTGTACACTAAATTTGACTTTGGACAATATAAAGGGTGTCCCAAAATTAGCAATAATTTGCCACCATCCTTGCAGTAAAGTTGGCAACCCTATTTAAAAAAAACCATTTAACAGCTGATAGTTTAGGTTTAGTAGAAATGGAGTCATCACCATCGAGGTGAAAATGTGCTTCATCGCTAAAAATGATTTTGTTCGAAAAATCCGCATCCACTTGTCGATGTTCACAAACACTCTCACGCACTGCTTCGATATTGAGATTTGAACTTGTTTGGATCCAGTCTGTATCAACTGTTAAATTCTTCTGGAATAGAAGTTAAATCACTATTACGACTGTGGCTGCCAAGTTTTCATTATTTTTTAAATACTGTTCAACAATGGAAACACGTTGTTCTATCGCGAAACGATCCATTTGTACTAATGGTGGCAAATTCAAATCTTGCATCAATTTTGGGACACCCTTTAAAAGCCTACAAATATAAAATTTGCTTAAAAACCAAAAAAAGGCTTCATACGTTTATTATTAGCGCTATTTTTCTTATGTACACAATATCCACAAGTCACTCGAAACCGATCAAGACTTCGGTGTAGTATTTTCTTGGAAATCATTCAGAACTTGAAACATCAGCAAGGTTTCGGTGAACAGAATGTGCCGAATAATAAAAGCAATTTTCATTGTTAGGCACATGCCGTCGGTGCCACGGAACGTGCGTGTTATTGGAAGGTTTCATCAACCGAACAGACTGTAAGAAGCGCTAACAGGTGGTCCTATAACAGACTCCCGCCCCTCTCCCTCTGGCCTAGACCGCATTAACTCCAGCCCTCGAATTCCACGCTCAAACAACTCGGGCCCTTAAAACAAGCGTAAAACTTTCCCCGCAGAGGGGCCGATATATTTCAAATAAAATTCTCAGTCGTATAATTTAAAAAAATTAGGTCTCGAATAGCGAGAGTGCAACAGGATAGAGCCTGCAGGAGGTGGCGAGAAGCCGCAACAAAGCGACAGAAAATTGCACGAGTGATTAATTTCCACTAATTAATTAGTGATTGGATGTATAACAGACTTATTGCTGTTTCACAAACGGAATGCGAGCCTAGGATCAAACAAACAACGTTTAAATAACTGATGCTTCCTATCATTTTATAAATCCTACAGCTGTTGTAGTGAATTACAACTATACAACAGAAAATTGTTATATTCTTCAAAAACATTAAGCGATTTAAACTAATATTCTTCGCGAATACCGTAACATTATATCTGTATTTCAATGCCAGATATCCAGTGCCCTCCAACAATGACTCGGGCGGGCGGAAGTAAAAATGGAACGGCCCTCCCATTCTATTTCCGCACAGAGAGGCCCGACGTCTTTAAACGACACGAAAAGAGGTCGGACATTATTCGAGGGAACTCGAAAGTTGAAAAGTTCTGAGGTCGATTCGGTGTCGAGTGCCGGACACGTTTAAAGAATGGCCCGAACTGGCGACGCATGAAGATTTCTTCAGTTTAATACGACACTATTATCATTTCTCCAAAATAGTTACACAAAGTTCAGGGGAAAAGTGAAACCTATAATAATTGTTTTCTACAGATCCAAAGTAAATAACAAAACAGGAATTGAAGGAGAATCCTTCCCTGCACTGATTAGGAATTATGTTTTCCACAAGCTGGCATCAAGCCAACGACCTGGGATAGCTTATAAATATTTCTTATAAGGAATTTATTATGAAATATACACCACGGGGTTCAACACTAACTTATACTAGAGGTATTTTCTTCGTGCACTTTCGAAGTATTGCTTGCAAGCACCGAACAGAATCGATGATGGGCTAGCGAAATAGTAATCGGATAGGGGGGGGGGCCAGGAAAAAAAAATTATAGTCCCTTCCAGACGACGGCCGCGATAAGGACTTTTTGAATAAGTTGGAAATTTTCCAATTTCAAGCTGGGTTGACGGACGGCAAAAACTGCATTTGCTCCGTCGATGTATTTCCTCCTACATGCTAACGGTTTATACTGAAATAAGGTTGCGAGATAAACACGGCGGAAAAACTCGTGAATACACTGCAGTGAAAAAAGAAAATTGAAATCCTTACTCCGCTATGGCGCTACTCGAGCTTTCGCTTGTTAAGCACATTAAGAAAATTATACTTTGTAGTTTTGACAATTTTATTTAATAAGGGTCACAGATCAGAGGCAATTATTACTAAGTACTGCCCCAAAGTGTACTGTTTTCATTAATTCAAATTTTCAATTTAAAAATCAATTACTTAACTTCCCTGACCTATTCTCACAATGTAGAGGATCCACCAAGGCCCCCTACCATCCAACGCTGCCCGCATCCAGAGATTCCATTCGAAAGTCCTTGGAACCATCCTCAATGCTCGCTGGTATGTTTTCAATAACACTCTTACCCACGACCTCAACATACCGACAGTTATAAAATCCCGCCTTCTCAAATTTCTTTCCCCTCTTTCTCCTCATCCTCGAAACGGGTGGTCGAATTTGATTCTCCCAAAAAAATTTTATTTTTGTTTTACACGGCGTTTATATCGGCCGTCGGACACGCAAGAGTATAGCAGAAGAATGCGGGAGCGGGGCAAAGGGGAGACCGATAAAAGGATGAAACTGTGCGGGCATAAAACAGATGCATTGTGGCCAAACGTGGCCCCCATCGTCAAATAAGGAAACTTGAATCTCACCCGGGGGGGAGGGGGAGGGGGAGAAATGGCCGCCGCCGCCGCCGGCCAGAGAGCCTATCCCCCTATCTGGGGAGAATTCTCAAATAAGGAGAAGAAAGGAACAAAAATAAAGGACGCGAATGGAAAAAATAACTGGAATCTGTTACGGAATGAACGGATCCTGTTGAGGTCAGAAAAGGCCGACTCAATATTATCCTCACAATTTTCAATTTTATACTACAATATTATAACAAATTTTTATACCGTATCAGGGGGGTTGAGGGCTAATTCGTTTAACAATTTGGTCTACTAGAAATCAACATTATGTCGGTCAGTATTACGAATGATAATTATGCTTTCAAGTTTTTATTTTCGATATAAATAATGAATTATTTATAAAAAATAATTTCCAGCAACAAGTCAGTCAATAGGACAGCGCTAACAGGATGCTTCAACGGAATAGATCGCAAAATAAATTAAGTGGAATTAATAAGCGCTAACGTGAATCTCATAGAATATTTCTATATGTTAAAATCAGTTTATAGAATTGATACGCATAAGCGGCATTCATCAATACTGATATACTAGTAATATAATTAGTACGTAAAGTATTTCTTAGAAGTTTAAAATAAATGAATACCCCATTTGTTAATCGGACATTATAAACTTATTCCATGAAAACAATTTGAATCCAATATAATTCATTATAATATGTGTATTCTGTCTTTCCCTAAGCATTCTTTCATATAATTGATGTTTATTTTGAATAAGTAACTCTCGGCATGAGCTGGATAAAAAAGATAGCGTGTCCCGCGCTCACGCAACCAACATTGAAATATAATATTTCCTCTGAATCACGGGACCTCGAAAATGTCGCTCAACTGACTGGAACTGGCCTCAGGTAACGCGGTCCGACGCGGTACAACCGAAAAATGAGAAAAAAGAAGCGGGGCTACAAAACACAGGCCGTTTCTCCAGTTTCCAAAAGGCCCGCGGACCGGACCCGCCCTTGCTAAGGGAAAACTGATACCGACATTCGCACTATTTGGTCCCCAACACGAGAACAGAGAATAACGCTGGCTGAAAGCGAACCGCCCTAAGCCCCCGAAGCACAACGTGGACGACAATTAGGATAATTACAGCTATATGACAGATTTTTTCTATTACAAAATAAAACTTAAAAATGTGAGACAATTCGGAACATTTTTATTTAACGCCTATCAAATTTACGGATGGTTCAATCAACGATAAGGAGAAATATAATAGTCGTTCTTAGTAGTAGTAGTAATGTCATTAATGCGTTAAACAATTACGAAAACCAGACAAATTTACATTTCTGAGGTTATAAAAATGCGTCAAGCAATAGATAACACCAAAAATAATGACTCGCGATATTTAGAAGTAATTAAGAATAGTAAAACAAAACTTTCGGAACTACGGACCCCGGGGGACGATGGAAATTTTAACTTCCGGGAATTTTGAAATAAATTTCCACAACTTCCTGATAACTTTCCAACAGCTACAAAATAGTGCAAGAATATCAACATTCTGGCGAGAGCCAAATAATTATTCATTTTTTTTGTGTCTTGACTCCGCCATTTCGAAAAGGGGGGTGCCAAACTCAAGACAAAAGTTTGTGCCTATATTTTATTTTTCTAAAATTGGTTTCAAATGTTTAGCTTCCCACTTTCCTGCGAGCTTATAAAATGGAGAAAAATATGGAAAACAATTTGATTTGTGTGCCCATCATAGGGACACATTTGAGCCCCTGGCCGCGCGGTGGTTTTATATCTAGGTAGGGAATTAGAAGTCTATTACTCAGTAACCTAGACCGATATATATCAATACAAATCATTTATAAATTGACATATATTTCCTCGTAAATACTCATTACCCGGACATTCGAGGCACGAATAAAAGACTCGGATAATAGGACGTCTGAAATCATAGGTGCTCACCTACCGTTTCTCTTCTTACAAAATCCATTTACACCGGTTACATTTGCCTCCTGAATACCGAGGGGCGCAAGGACAAAAAAAACCCACATAATTTACCGGTGCCTACAGTGACAAGAGGGTCAGGAGAGGGGCGGATAATTCGGTCCAGACAGAAGGGAGATAGGGGGGCGGCGGAGAAGATGATGAAGAAGCAGAAGAAGAAGAAGAAGGGAAGAAGGGGTTAAATTTAGCCCTTTATGAGTCTGAGACGGAGGCAGCCAACACAGGGTATAAAAAAAAAACCGGGCCAGACACTCTCTAATGAATGAAGCCAGAGCACGGTACAACCAAAACTGAAGCCAAAATACCGCTTAAACATTGGAAGCACCTGTTTTCGAAATATGACACCAGGTAAATCTTGATCACTTGGGGAAAATATAAAAACAATATTTTTCCGGCAATTATTCAGGACTTTAAGTATTCTAATAATTTGAAGTTTTATACTTCCAATATATGAGGGATTTTTTCTTAATTCCATAATTGTCGAACTTCACTTAGTAATAAATATATTCCACATACTTTCATCTGATACTACCAGAATGCGGTACTTCCTTTGAGGATGACTGTGTAAGTGCATTAAGTGCCAAAGATCCCTTTTACAACTCTCTACGACTGACGCACGTATAATGTACAGGGAATAGGATGATATTGGGAGAATGGCGTCATAATTCAATTCTAATTTCACGCTATAATATTCGTAGCCGCGAACGAAGGCTATAAATAATGTGCCCGAATATGAAAGGGGGAGCCAAACACGCCGTGAGAATTACCCGACAGGTTGGCAAGGGGGATCCGATCCGGCACCTCCACTCGGCGATATTGCGGAAACCCGTGGGAATATGTGGAATCTAGCCCAGTTTCCAAACTTCAATTTTACGACGCTCGCATTCATCACAACCTGTTAGATCTCGGCGGCGGTTTCGAAGCGCTTTATAAAAACTGAAATCCCCGGCAGAAGTGGCGTTGGCGACGGCGAGACGCCGAAACCGATGGTGATAGTAAAAGGCATATTTTACAATTAGCCGTATTCCGCTACTACACTAAGAACCGAATTGGTTACAAAATTAGCAGAATTTCGCAGTAGAAATTCTAAGATCAACGATTAGACTTTTCTCAGAGATTCCACAAGGCGTTTGGACAGAGTGAAAGCCGGGTTATGGGTTGTGATGATGATGATGATGTAATGTTGTCTCTGTTCATTACTAAACGCCTTTTATAAGTAGGCTTTACGCTTTTCCTATAGACACATTTTCGAAGCACTTGCGACCTATCTAATAATAATAGACTAGTATAGTTCTAATATCGGTATAGAGAAAAAGTACGTACACTCTTTAATGGGCAATGCATCGAACAGATGGTATCCAATTACGTAAATTGGTCATAATTACCCAAATAAAGTCGAAGGAAACGCGCGGATAGCCCTTTCGTTTCAGAGCGTTATATAACTGCCGAGATAATAGAGCCTTGCCATGTGGGCCAATTATTAAGACAAATATGAACAGAGTTTCCGATGGATTCCAATGGAAAAAATTATAAGGATATACAAAAAATTTAAAGTAATTAGCGGAATATTCGCGTGTAGGGAAATTAAACAAAAACCGTCTTTTAGCTGCGAAATATGAATAATTTTGTACGTTTTTTTCATTTGAGATATCTCGTTTGGTTTCCATTAACTGTTTCTGTTTCAAGCTAGATCGGTTTCGATTTCTCGTCGACGTCCGTAGCGTTACGTCAACAGAATGTACCTCACAAACCGCCCTTCGCAAAAACGAAGAATAAACTCCAATTTTTTTAAAACGATATTATAAAATTCGACTACACAACATTTGGGACAAGATAAACTAATGCAAGCCAGCAACGTCATGTTGGGAGGTTAGTGGTATAGAACAGTTTAATCTGGTGAGACCGAACAATGTGAGGAGTTGGAGGTTAATCACCCATTGTATATTAACCGCCTAAACACTAATTCAGGGCGCATATTCACACTTCACCCCCTCGCACCATTACTATATAACCGGGCCCTAGCCTTTCCCACTTATGGGAAGGTCAGGGGATTTAGGTCTATCCGAGGCCGCGATGAATCATCCCAAAGACTCTTACCGTATTCACACATTTATTTATTCCTGTCAATAAGTTACTGTAGTTTACAATGTTGCTGAAAAGGGCCGAACGTGAATGGGAGCCTACAATCAGCCGGATGATCTGGACGCAAAAAGGCTGTGTACTAATCAATAAATATGAACGGATATTCGCAAAAACGGGCCACTTGATATTAAACAGAATTTTACCGGCCGTTTAGGGCCAACAGTAGGACGCGGCACTAATAGTAACACTCGGGACTTTAAACCGGGGGGGGGGGGGAGCACGAAAATGAAAGTAATTGCTATAGTGGCCAAAAATAACCCGGCCGTTACATTTTGCCGCTTACAGCAAAAAGCTCTCAGCCCAATATTGGCCCTTTGGAGAGAAGGGAGGGGCCGACGTCTGAACGACTCTTACTAGCGCGTTAACTCCTGCGGTACGTAAAGACAGACACCCGTCGTTCAGAGGCTGAGACGACTCAGGTTCCTAGCCCGGACGCTTTTACCTCGTTTCCGAGTAAAAACGTACTGCCTGTACCGCCACGTTCGCGTTATTTACAGGAGGCACAAACGATCTCTAACGGTACTCATTAGGGGAGTTGCGGATAAACTCCCGCCCTGCGCAGTGTACGCCCGTTGTCAAGTCCGCTCAGAGCAATGCTTCGTGCACGAACAAACTCCTAGTTAACAAGCTTGGGCAACTTACAACTTTCCCTCGTCCGATACAAACTAATACTAATAGGAACTAATACTTGAACAAAAGATCTGAATGCAATGAGATTTGTTGTCCGTTTCCGCTCGTTTGGTCGGGGGTCATAACAATGTGTCACGCGGAGATAGCGCGGACATGCATCAACATAAGGCATAAGTAATAGCGCATATTTTCTATCACGTACCGTGATTTTACCACTATGATGGTTTTCCATTGACCCATACACTTTACTATTTTCAGGGATATCAAAAATTTATTGTTCTGCGCAAAAAGAAAGCGGAAACAAACAATAAAAATAATTATATAAACGCTTTTAAAATCTGATTAACATTAATTGCATCCCAATATCAATTATAAGCTAACTGCTTAATATCCGGCATGAAACATTAACTAGACTCCCAATAACGTTTTTCCCCCCATTTAATACTTCTGAAGGTCGGATAAATAGTGGTCATTAGTATTTATTGAATTAATATGTAAACTGCGTGCAAATAACATGGGACGACGTTTAAAAACGTAACGCGATGATTAGAGCGTCCCTGTTCCCACGAACATCTGAAATGAGGCCCGTTTAATAGGTTTTATGACCGCGTTCGGATATCGCGGTAACGACCGTTCGGAGACAACTGGATTTGTACCGTTACGGAAGACATTTTTGTATATAATTGAATCTGCGGCAATTTTCCCAATTGGGTCTAGCCGTGTAATTACTCCTGCCGACTGTGGCGGGTCAAATCTTGACCAATCAAGGCCGAGCCATTAGTACATTGTGCTGGAATAGGCTTCCGATGGAACGCTTCACTATCAGCTAAATCATCAAATGATACCTTCTACTTCAAGAAACTCAATCATTTAATTTTAATAACTTATATTAGATAAAATTATAAAAATAAATCATTTTTCTGTAGCCTTTTAACGCACATCTAGAACAAAGAATACAATAAGTTCCGGCTCCATCCGACAGAAAACTCAGTAGGCAAAAACAAAAATTTATAAAAATTATTTAAGCCGGCTACTGAGCAGAGGACGGTAAAATTATTGCCGGAAAGAGAAAGAGAGAGAGAGAGAGGGGGGGGAGAGACAGAGTGATAACGATAAGGGCGAACGGAAGTGATAACCGGACTCCGGCGTGAGGCTTAAATGAAAGCAGAGGCCAGCCCCCTCCTGGGCCAATGTAAATAGCCGGCTTTCCAACAGACTTACCGACTCCTATATTGCAGTTTTAAGTGCTCGACCTTTATTTGCCGAGTAAATAAATGAAAAGGCTTATTAAAAATAACAACCTCGCGGGAAAATATGGATCGCGTTTTACCCGCCGTTTTATTTTGAAAATGAGTTGTTAATAATTATCGTTAAAGTTTCAAGGTTCGATAAAATAGTCTTTTCACAAAAAAAATAGTGAAACAAAGATGACCAAGAATATAGTGGTAATCTTAAAGATTTCCTTAGCAGAGATGTAAACGAGAAAGAATAAAAGTTGGGCACAACAAAAGACCCGAAATATTTTATATATCCGACTGATACAAATCACCGAGATGGTATGATTTAAGTATGGTCCGCAGTGAACAGGATGCGTAAACAAAAATATAATAAACCCCGCCTCGAGATGACGACGACGATGATGATAATTAGGCATATCCCCCGTCCTAAAATTGTTTTTGACGTCTGCGGTCAACCGGTACCGTAATCACTCGGCTCGTTTGGCCGACTCTAGGCCGGCATCCGTGTCCAATCCCGATTGGTGTATAAATTCTCGGAACAAGCGGGAATCACGTTAGAAAAAAAAAATGTTTTGTGGTCGTCGGGGGTTAAGTACTTCTTCGAAGCGAGACCAAGTTAAATGTTTTTTTTTTCAATTATAAAAGAGATACAAAAATGTAATTCCCGGTTGAAATCTGCACATCGAAAGAAAATGCGATCGAACACGGTATAAGGCATAATTTGAACCACTGCACCGAATTTAATAATCGACTAAAGGGCTAGATATCAGAATGCAGGTTTTGTACACGGCGACATTTCTCCGTGATACGTCTAGAAATTTGAAATTCACGTACGACGAACGCGGTAAGAGAAATTTGGAAATGACTCAGCCGGAAAGTTCGGCAAAATCAAAAATGTCAATGGGGGGAAATAGGCGCGGAGGAAAACGGACCTTATAAAAAGTGAGCATTGGGACGACATTCCTACCTACCTGCCGGCCAGGACGGTAAAGTCGGTTCAGGTTAGGAGCAGGAAGTGAATAACATTCTCCAGGTAACCATTGACCCACGACCTTTTTTTCCCGGTCGTGAATATCAACCGTTCAAACAGATAACAGGCTACGGTCATTTCCATTCACCGCAGAGTGAATTACAGAGCCGCCAGCCAAGTCAATATACTTTAGCTTACAATATACAAAAAGCTTAATATAGTATTTTTTCAATTTTGAAAAGTATCGATTTCCTTACACTCCTTATACGTCCTTTTACAACGTCTTCCGTGAATAAATTCGTGATTCATTTCATTTCTATATAGCAACATACCAAGATGGGTTCCATAGAAACCACAATGCGACAATGGCTTAGACTCAAAATATACTCGTATACAGCAATTCCAAATTAGCACTAGAAAACACTATGACTAGATAATGTTATTTTTCTGCGGAATATCGAAAGAATGTAGTTTTTAGTTTGTGCGTGTTTTAATTTTTTCGGTTATTAAAGTAAATGTCCGAGAATTATCGTCCCTATATTGCCCCTAATTGTCGGTTTTAGTTCAGAAAAGAAATATAAAACTGCTCGAGGGCTTGCGTGGCCTGAGCGTGGTTCAGACGAAAGTTTTTGCGCAGGAAAAAACTAATAATACTCGGCGAGGATTTTGAAATTTAGAAAATGTCCGACATTATACGAAACCATTTAGAAATTAGTTCGACCTCCGGACAAAAAAATTCTTTTCGGTTTCTCATACCGAAGGACGTTCGGTCAGAGAACTCGTTCAAGGCCGGACTGTGATGAGCCACTACCACAGACCGGACCTGCGTTTAGGCCTCGGACTTCAACAGAAAAATATAACGCAGCTGCAATATAGCAATTTTCATTCACTGAACCCAGCCCAATTAACACATAATGTAATAAATTCCTAATATAAATTTTAATTCATACCTCGAATTCGTGGCAAAAAGCTGATACTGGTCAAAGCTCTGACGAGAATGACCAATGGTTATCTTCAATTTACCACGAGTGTAGGAGTAATCAATGTGGAATATACTCAACCATAGGTTAATTTAGACAGTGATTGATTTTTGTTCGACAGTCTTGATGAAATAAGAAAGAGTATCAAGTTCGCATTGGTAGGCCTTTTATCCAGGAGAACGACAAAAGTCCCATTTTATTCCTGTGGAATGTTCGAAACGCACGAACCGAATATTACCTCGGGAGAATAGAACCGATGTCCAAGAAGAGCAAAGAGGAAACGTTCGGAGTATATTATTCGAACAACAATCAAAATTCGGATGAGTATCTGGCGTGATTTTAGTCATTTTGTCTTTGCTTTGCGGCAGATATTGCCAGAATGGGATAGAAACGGATAACCAAGTATAATTCAAGAAGAGAATTATGAACGCATAATTTCTGGGAAACCGACTGCGAGGGCGATCGCCGTCTAAAGAAGGTTAGATGGCTAGCAACAGTCAACCCACACTGAACTGTCTCAAAACTGCATTTAAAGAACAGAATATTTTCCATCCAGAAGAGAAAGGAGTGGAAAACTCTATGGCAATAGGATGTCAGACTTCCATTCTACCGGACAGTTACAAAGGTAAAACACTCAGGACATTTTTTGAACGAGTAGGACTACCACCGGGTGTCGTTTGGCAAGACCAGCAAAGTTGGTGTTGCCGAAAAGCATAGTCAGGGATTGGGGTCATTAGCGGCTGCATTCTAGAACTGCCGTTTTACACCGACAGTCTGCAGTTTGTTGTGATATTTAAAGGTCGTGTTTCAACCTAGAATATAGAATAAACTGTGTCAGCAACAGATGTCGGTCGTCACGCTCGGAATGAGACGGCCCACCCAATTGGGCCCCCGCGGTCGAACGTCACGCGGGCCGTTAATATCTCCTTCATTTCCTCCCAAATAATTATCCTCCAATCATTCTCAATCCCCATTATATCAGTTTTCACGGCGCAATATTCATTTACATTAATATTCATTCCTCTGTTTTCCTTCCTATTGTATTGTTCCTCTTCTTCGGCGCTTCTTGCATTCTCACGCGGACCTCGCCCATCAACAAATCTACCAGTTTGTACAGTCATTCTAGAAAATTATCATCTAATTCCCAATACCGAGGAAGCTTTGCAATGTCACAACATGGATGGTGAGTTATGGCTGCAAATGGATGTAGGAAGATGACAAGGGATGATGATACAAGCGACAGAATCCAGATTCGCATGTTCAACCCCCAAGCCCAACAACGAATAGTGATGTCAACTTAAACCTGACTCGGACAATATTGACGATATCCGGTTTAATGGTTTGCGAAAATGTACGCCACTATATGGAAAGATAACGGGCATAAGCGATATAACCCGGATTTACATTTATATTCCAGAAAAGTTTCTTTTCAAATCAGAGATGCTTGTTGAAAACTGCCTTAATTACACTTTGATAATTAGCAGATAAGACGCGTGCTTCGAGTCCGTTTTAATGTTATCGCAATACCATTGATCCATTCTATGCTGACGAAGTAAATCGAGATATCGCCGAAGGATTTGAACCGTAGAGACCCACAAGTTTTTGTTCATTACAAACCTATCTGTTAAAACAACGCCTAATCTTAACAACAAATGGAATACTTCCGCTCACAATATATTATTCACTCTTCAATATGTTAAAATAAGTTAACAGTTTGTCCCGTTTAGTATTTAATTGCCGAAATTTCAACTTTTAAATGTCACAAGCACACAACAAAAAGAATCTTAAAACAGATTGATCAGGAAACGATATAATGAAGTTACTAGCAGCTAGTTTTTGTTATTTGCCAGGCCGTTATCAAAACGTATTTTGGACTGGGACACGTCCAAGAGAGTTCAGAAGAATTTGCGCCAAGTTGGGCCGAGTTGGTGCGCGTCAATCACAATCGTAATTGGTAAAATCTGTGCCCACTCACGAACTCCCGGCGTCCCGCTTTTAGACGCGCGACGTCTGGATCTCTCTCTCTCCGGGGTCCGGGACACGCCAACGTTATTATCCAGGTTCGACAGGCCCTCTTGGCGTTTCTTACTTCTATCTCCGCTGGCTCCAGCACAATTCCACGGCGTCGGCGGGATGAACTCGTCTCGATATAAACCCGAAATGGCGAAATTTTAAATTATAAAAAGGAAATATACCGCAAGAAGTGAAAAGGATGCTTAATAATTATAGTAGCTTAACAAGGGGCAATTTCGCAGACGTTGAGCTTTCTTTGGTACCTATTCAAAAATGTGGACAAATTAACTGTATTAGTTTTGTTAACTGTCTCATTGTCGCAACTATAAAATACAATAAATGATATTGATGTTCACCCCCTCTCATTTTTTCTTAAATCTTCACCATTTTTTTTCTGGTCGCGCCCACTTCATTTTCCGGCGTATTTAAGGAACGTTTTTGATGCTGAGATTAATCAACTTAGATTTCTAATTGGGAGAAAATTCGTTTCACCGCCGGAGGATCGATCGCGTTTAGCCGGCGTCGCTTTCCCCGGTCCTTTGTCGCCGGCAATTCAATTACCCCGAAATAGGACCTGCTCTCAAAAGAGCAGGAGGCACTCTCCGCAAGACCCCCGCTCTGGATCACTCGCGACGAAATATCGCACTCTATCCATGGGATATTCTAAAGGCGCCACGATTTTATATACGCCGCGTTTACCTGTAAACACACGTTATTGTCAGGGGGAATATCGGTCCGTGTTTCTTCTCGCTTCTCCATTCCAATTATCGACCGAATCGCAGCCGGGTCGTTCAATGGCCGACTCGTCCGCTAACGCGACAGTGTAAGCGCGCCGCGACAGGAAATGGACACCGTTAGGAGGGCTGACCGTGAAAAATCGAACGGCGGACAAATCGAGCGACATAACTGCATTCGAACATTTGCGGTCACCGGCACGAAAAGGAGATAGCCACGCTCAGAGGGGATATTATAACAATAATAATTGAACGAATGAATTAGTTCAGTAAATCCTAATGACAAGTATCCTCTATACCAAGTAAGCGAACCGACAGACAGGCATTTTACAGCCGGAAACTGACAAGGGCATCTATAAGATAAAATACATCAAATTAATTCTGTGAAGCATTCTTTGAATCCCCAAAATGTAATGAGACTTTCTTAAAAATAATAAAATAATCTTAATTGCAATAAAAATGATAAAATTGTAAACATGATCCTATTGAGCAATGATTTTACTCACACTATTGAACAAGTAAAAATCTTATAAATGAATTTTAAAAATGATTACACCAGAAAAAAACTCGATTTTAATCATTGTATACGAGTATATAAAAAGTGTACTATTCTACATCGTGGACTTAGTTACCTGAAGAAAAAATCGACGTATTAATATTCTGGAGTGCTAATTAAGGTATTGCAAATTGATTAAAAGAATTTCTCAAGATCAAAAGGAAAGATAAGAGATACATATATGACGTAAACAATGCAAACGAGATTCACGATTCGGCCCTGAATGTTAGTTAATATTTTTTCTAAGAAAATTCTCTTGATTCGAAGAAACGTCAGTTGAGATTCCGCCATATTTCTGGAAAATTTTCCGGCTGAACACGGACGGTGTTTAAATTTCACGGCAAGATTAAAAGGAATAAAGTTTCGAGATTCAATCGCCGGAGCGCTCCCCCCTCCCACCGAAGAGCTCTTAAGCTGCGCTTCTGCTTTCAAGGCTGAACTTCATAATTATTCAAGAACTGACATCCGCAAGCTTGCCCGGGTCTAAATAAAAGAATTTTGCTGGGGCGGCACGGCCCCTCATCATAGAACAGAGAGGGTAGTAGGGTAGTACTAATCACTCTAGAGCGGACCCAGCAACTAATCACTAGAAGCGATATCACTTAGTATTCCCCCAAAATATCTATTCTCGTCACGGATAATAACTATGATGAAGATAATAATGGTACAAAGTGTGCTCTCTATTTTGTACAATAATTCGAATAGCAGTTGAAAATAAAACAATAAATAAATAATGAAAGATTGTGCCATATTTATGAAAAAGTTTCACAACTTTGCCAACATTCGACTGTCCGCATGTGCGAGTAACTGTCACAGAAATAACAATGATTTCGTAGATTTCGTGTGTTTCTGTCTCCTCTCGCCGGTTTGGTCTTTTGCTAGACCGGTTTCTGTGTCACTTTGGATGTTTTTTGGGCATCCTCACTGTACTGTCACTGTCACTTGTACAGTACCCCATTGTCCGACCCCTCGCAGACCACAAAACAGGTATTTTAAACTAACAATGATTTATTAATAACTTAATTACGACTCAATTATTTTCCTTAATATTTTTTTAATCCTGTTAATATTTGAAGGTTTGGTCATGAACCGTCTATTCAGTTTACTGAATTTATGATACGAGCATGATTGATGGGAACAGAGTCCAGAAATTTACTGCAGACAGAAGAAAACTACCAGGGAAAATAGCGAGGGAAAGTCTCATTTTCAGTGGAAAAGGCGACAATAGAGAGCGAGATAAATTTAGTAAGCCGCTAATAGGCGAGAGGGGAAGGCGAGATTGAACTGCCGAGACAGAGTTAACTCGGCTAAATAACGGTTCTCATCTGGTGGAATCAAGAAGGCCTCCTCCGCCCCCCCGCCCCCTCTGGAGCTCACTGCAAAAACTTTGATACCAGTTGTGGGCCCGAAACGACGACACAATCGGTCGCACACACAAAAAAAAAGTTGACCCAATTACAGGACACTTTTTTGTCATCAAAAACAAAACCTTCGACAACCGACCAATATTATTACTGCGCCGTTATTCCAGCTGCTTAATATATTTGACGATATAGAATTTAATTTATATAATTGAGATGGGCAGGCATTCAGGTATTTCGTACATAATAAAGTGCCACACAGTGTTAAATATACAAGTCTTAAGAGGAGTAGATTAGCGGGGCGCTAATAGTAGGTTAGATGTTAGAAAACAAGTACGTTTAATTTGTATAGGGTAATTTCCTTATTCGGGGAATGTGACGACCCTTGGACGTCTGGTCGATGGCTTCAAGAGGATGGAATAAAAAGTAAATTAATTTGGACACAAGACTTGAGACTTGATAATGAACAGGAGAGAGTGGCACGCCCTCCTCAGGAACAGAGCCAGAGAACTCGAAGTTGGCAGTCCTTAACAGGCCCCGAAGGCCGCCCCGAGTGGCCCAGACTGTTCAGTATTTACACACACACACACACATGCACATACACGCAAGCGCACACGTGACAGCAATAAGAACAACGTGAAACTGCACTGGAGAGGACACTGAATTCCAGTCTGGGAACCGAGAATAGCACGGCCATGTGCCAGACAGTTACTACCGACTACTAGATTCCGTGGACGCACACGACCAATTCATTCATAAACCGAAATGGAATACAAAACGTGGATACGTTACCATTGTACAATGTTATCAAGCCCGAAGGTAAACAAAGTGGAATGTTTCCCCGTCACATCCGACCTACATGTTAGGCATTTAGAAATGTAGGAATTTGGCGTATAATGTTTAGGGTTTTTCCACGTTTATGAAATATGTTAAAGAAACATTGTCCCACGGGTGTTGGAAAATAACAAGGAATTGAAAAAGCTTTATTATGTCGACATTATTCATGTCGAGGACGAAGTTTAAGTAAAGTGTACTCCATCCATCTTAAATGGATAGACCGCGTTGATGGATGGTACGTAAGAGAATTTCAAAACCTACTTCTAAAAAGATAAGGATTAGTAGAGGTAGAATTAGTGTAAACCGGAGAATAATAGTTGCCTCAAAACAATGAGAAAGCTTTTTCAATTCATACCAATTATTTCCGTCTCTAATTAACGTTGGAGTTATAAAATTGAATGAAATAATCGCGTAACATTCCAGCAACGTTGGTAAAGTGACGAATGAAATGTAAATAACCATCTCATTACACATCGATACATTACATGAAAGTGGCTTCAGTTACCTTGCGGTTAATACGACATTCCACACCGCAGATTCGTGTTACATTGTTAATACTACATTTAAAAAATATTAAATACAGTACTACCTTAGAACCGAATACGCTCGCGGAGACACAAGATTCCAAGGGTGGTAATTTTAAAGAAACAAACTTTTTTTTGTTGAAATTTTTGATTTGGCACAAACCCGGATATTTTAAAACAAAATAAAGCCATCGAACCAAAAATAAAATATCACCGCGACTCTGTCACAGCCCTTGAGAATCGAAGAAGTAGACAAGAGAGGAAGCGGGGGGGGGGTGAAATCGTGATGCTGATAAGAAAAGGGCCGGGGCTTTTTAGTTGAAAGGGGAACGGGCCCGAGAGGAAAGGGCCGAGTGAAGGAGCCCAGGAAAATGTATTTAACATGTAAGGCAAAAGTGCCTTCACGATTTTAGAAGGGGGGCCGCCACCCACCTTACCTTGCCTAAAGACACCATCAAAGCCACCCGGGAGGGATAAACTTGACGCTCGCGGCGTTCATGTAACAAATTTTCATTTAAAGAGGAGATCTTAAGAAATGGATGAGCCGAAACGACCTCAATCTTGAAAACCGTCCCGAAATATAGACAGGTTATTCGCATCGAATCAAAAAACAAAATATCATTCCAAATTTATAATTGTGTTAGCAATTCTCCTGGAGGAATATGACAAATGAGAAATAAATATTTGAGACGTTTTCTTTGTTCCCGAGTACTTATAAATTATGGAAAAGTTAAATTGGACACATTATTATTATAAATTATTTATTGTCATCAAGTCGGTACAAATTCTGTTAACGTGCGACATCGCAACGTGAATTTACGCAGAACCCGCCAACGAGTTGAACCGGCATTTATCCTTGGCTCTTCTACTTAACTTCTTAACGAGACAATTAGTCCTCAAATTGAATCCGACAGCAACAATGGAGAATCTTATTTGTCAGGAATTGTCATTCCTGGGGCCTCCTACTCTCGGCACGAAGCGTAACGGACGTAACGTCGCCTAACGAGAACAGGAATTTTATTATTACAGAATAATATCATGTGCAACGGTTTTAGACTGTGCAGTTATCCGACTGATCGAAATATACTACGAGCATTTTACGCGCCGCACCGAATTCAAATACGACAGGTCTTTTAAAGCTTCAACGCAAGTTCAATATTCAATAAAACTTAGCGATTCGGAACAATTAATTTTTTAAATTCCAACTTTAGAATTAATAACGGTTATTAAATATGAGACGATTGCAATCTATAACTTCAATTGTGCCAAATGTCCGTACAACAAAAAATACTGTCCAAAAAGAAATACTGACCACATTAAGGTTAATATTAGTATTGTAGCGGGAACGACCATTTATCCATTAGTAACTCCTACTGATTGAGACCGCTGATCAAAACGTTGGGAGTGATTAATGCGAAACAATAAATTAATCGATTCGAAGCAGTGAAATGAAGGAACGGACAAAAACGAATGATAAATTGAAAATGAAAGGGAGGACAAAAAATTACATTTATATATTTTTCATTCCGACGTCGGAAGTCTCGGAGTTGGACGACCGATGAGGGTAAGAACAGAAAATACTGAGTGACAATACATAAAAGTTGTCTCGAAAAACAATTTTGTTTCGTATTTCCTTGGAGATCGAGAAAACCCGAACTGAAAACAATTCTGAACCTTTGCACGAAGTTTAACATGGTCTTCGGACAATTCAAACGTAATAAAAATTAATGGCGCCCCATAACAACAGTAAAAATAACTACATTCCATTTCTAGAGCGGTGTTGACCGCGGCTCATAACCGGCCAAAAGTTAGAATTCACTAATGCCCCATGTGGCGTGTTCCACTGTAAAAAGGAATAAGAGGTGAAAATAAAATTGCCCCCTTTGTAATTGCCGGCGGGGGTCATAAAAAGCGGCACAGGTAAAAAGCGGGACCACACACGGGGCGGGCCCAACGAACCTCCCTCATACGACACAGGGCATAGGCCACTTAACCGGCGCACTAAGTGCAGCACTTTGTTTATTGGCCCAAGACGGTTAACGCCCTCCCCCGTACAGTTAGCCGTTTTCTTCCCCCCGCCTGGAATTGACCTAATGACGGGTTGCACTTTTCAATTAGTAAATGTACAGGATAGATCGCATTGGAAGAACAGGGGTTACGTCGGTTGTTCATGCGGCACACGATAGATGAAAAAGGATTATCTGTTATGCGCTCTCTACCTGTCTATTGTCTCTGCACTATTTTCTAGTATTTAAGCTATCTCTAGAATAGAATTTTTGTGGCGATACCAAGAAATAAACTGGGGAAATAGCAGTCTTTGAATTCTGATATCGAAAAACTAGTACGGGGTAAACGCTGGCAGGTAACATAAATATATTGAATATTTAGTTTTTAAATAAATATATTAATATAACAATTGTACTGAATCCAGAATCAATATAGACGCCGTACTTCGTCAACAACTATTCTCTAATGATACGACCGTGCACGTGGTCTACGGTGTACGGGAATGAAGACGGGACGGAGTTCCATCAACGACCGACATGCACATATTCCGAACTAATTAACCCCCGACTAATTATGGCTTCTCGTCTGAAGACCACAAATCTAAATGTGCGGTTGTACTAGACAAGACCCTCCCGAGGGTAAGGTTGAATCCTAGGGCGCAATTAAGCTGAGAGCCCAGTAAGGTCTCAAGCCGTAAATCTGGTGGAGAGAAATTTGTAACTGGGATATATCAAACCTGATGAATGAATACTATCATTAAAAAGATATTCTTTCTGACCTGGGAGAACCTATTAAATTTCAACTTAATAATCGTTCACATTTATTTAGATATCGACTGAATCACTGAAGTTGGCATTAGTGAGCAATCCAGTCTATAAAATTGATTACTAGGGACAACGAGTGTTCATAAATCATTTTTATTACCTAATCATCAAGAATAGCCGCTGGAAAAGAAAGGGAGGCAATATATTTATTTTACACCTAAATGAACCAAGTGGCTGGGAAAGCCTTAAAAGAGGGGAGCATTACATTTGTTTATTGTACCAACCTCCGGGGGGGGAAAGTGGCTCTTTGGCCCCTCTCGAGAGCGCTATCCCTTTTGACTCGAATTATTAACCTATTAGCGGATACTTTGGCTAAAACCTTTTATTATGTAATATTTAACAAGTAAAATTAGGCGAGCTTGCCTAATAAATTGAGAGAAAATGTTAAAATTCCTAATTCTTCTTGACGCCTCTACAGGTCCCGCTTTTAATGTTTGCTCAAAACGTATCAACCTCCGAAACTGTATAATTTTGTATAAACAAAAATAATAAATAAATTACGATATAAGTAACAATAAAATGTATACACTCATTTTATTTATTTTTTTGAACGTCTGGCCTAATCTAAAAATATAAGCGATATGTAGTTTTATCGAACTCAGGAAAATATTTGATTTTAACATTTTCATTAATCAGTGTTACATTTTTTCAATCACTCAGAGGAATTCAGTGTTTAACGGATGCAAGTTACTCGTGACACTGAGAAATGAGTGCCCCTTATAACAGTGGTATAGACGTTACGCACAACGCTGGCTTTACTGCATAATGTATTCCACAATCTTAATATGAAGAACCGTGAATATCTGTTAATTATTTTAATATATCGATATTAAATCGAATGCTTAAAAATGATTTTGTTTTAAATTCGTACCCGAGAACTCCCTTTTTATGTAAGGCGATCCCCGATGCCCTCTCTGGTTTGTGTAAGAGCAAGAGAGGGTTTTTACAGATTTTGTAATCAGAATGAAGAAATTGCAGTTCTTACATCAAGAAGTAAAGCGTTTTTCAATGGCCCTTAGGGGTGCCCTTCTTACGACACGAATTATTAAGCTGTTAGATCGCAATCGAGCGAAAACCTTTTCAGCTATAATAGTCCACAAATTAATATTTAAGTGGTAAGATAAAGGACGTATTTATTGAATCGTAAATATTTATTCATGCGTACTTGAATCAAAGCCCACGATTCACACCGCCGAATTCTACAATTAATGGACTCCGCCCATAAAATTTAAAGCATAAAATTTAGCATTTGCCTGCAATCGAGCCGTTGGGCCAATATTGCGAAGAGACCGGCCAATGGTTTCAAGCTCGCCTCGACAAACGTGTCTCGGGTTTCATCACGCTCCAACGATGCAATCTATTTTCCCGTCTCTCCTCAACGATAGGCATTCGTCGTTTTTTAATTGTTCCCTCGCGTGGCCACTCGTCTCATTATCCTCTTACATAAACCTTAGCCCCGGGAGGAGTTGTAGTAGTAGTAGTAGTAGTAGTACGAGTCGCCGAAGTCTATCGTTACAGACTTGTTACAGACCTTAACGACTGAAAAAGAGCTCAACCTATGAGTATAGACACAATTCTGAACTATGCTGAACTTGTTGCCACCATCGATTGATATCTAGATCCAGAATGAGGAGGACACAATTAAATCGTAAGTGTTTACCGTAGATTTCGCGTTCAAGTGACTAACGCCGCTACTGAAGGTGGCGAGCAGCCGAAACCGGTCTAGCAAAAGACAATCTACGGTAAGAACGCGAAATTTACGGTATTCCAACCCCCAGAAACAAGTATAAACATGTGTATGTTAAATACACTTGCGCGTTCTCGAATAACATAAAATTCCCAGGGAAAAACAGCTCGTGGCGCCCCCCCATGAAGAATGTCTGAACGTTCAACCCGGGCTATATTTTAATTATAGTGGAATTTAACGACGCGGTTATCCAATTAGCCGCCTGTTCACACATGAATTAGCTGGCACTCAACGCCCGAGGAAAGGCCAGTATTAACTGGAATATATGGACCGATTCGAACAAGATCGATGAATACGCCCGTGAGGAGTTTCCGAGTGCCTTTATTGGGCCGAAGCTCAAGAGACGGAGGGTTGGATGGATATGCTGCATCAATAGATCACGGCCCTTATCCAGAAGAGGGTGTTGTACCGGTTAGAAAAAATTTCCATCCGTACAATGTAGATCCGTATCAACTCGTTAGGCCTTATCAGTCATATAAAAAAAACAAATATCGTGACGTTCCGAGTGTACAACCAATTTGATGAGTTATCTTGTGCCGGAGGAAGGCCTTCGAATTTACTGGTGAAACGTTGGAATATTTATTTCAATGACAAAACCATAAAAAAAGGTGATATTTATACATCCACATTAGGCAAAGATCAGAATTCAACGCGGCTCCATAGTGGCCACAAGAGTTTTTTTGTTCGATGGCCTATTTCGGCTTGTCTTTGATGGTGTTCGGGAGCGCATCTGGATCGGCCACTCAGGAGTAGTATATTCCTTACCGGTGATAGAACGCCAGATGGTACGGGCGTGTGGAACGTGAAAGGGACAGCGGCGACTTTCACCCCTTATGGGTATTCACGTAACACTTCATCCTCCAACTCCACCGTTCATTAGCCGACACCGCGTCTTAGATTGCCAACCGTTATGGGAGGTTGAAAAACGGCTAATTTACTTTCGAAACGATCACACGGAACGGTTCACCGCCGCCATCGGCCGATACTGGAACTGAACTGCATATTATTTTCCTTCTGGCAAGTAGAAAGGAAACGGTAATTCGCACAAAACCTGTATTTAGGAGGACTAAGACAGGAACAGCTTAAATATTCAGTTCACGGCGAAAGTAGAAATATTAATTATTAGTACGCCCCGAATACGTACGGAGGACGGAGACATATTTACATATTCCAATTTCAAGAGCCATAACTTCAAAACACCGCCCTAAGGACCTCAAGAAATGTAAATGTACAAAAATACTTCAATTTGTTTCTGAGAAATTTTCCATCCCTATCGTCGGAAATTGCGTTTGCACTTTATAGAATTTCTCGTGCACGAAAACGCCAGAAAAAGGAAGGGTGGCGGTTGGAAAACCTGAAAGGAAAATTTCAAGCCGTTCGTTTCTTATTCGTTCAATTCATATAATGCACTGACGGCTATTCGTACATTTAGCGTTACAAAAGTTTCATTATATTGTAACTGTTCGTTAAAGTAACAATAATATCTTGGATAGTACGGGATAGTTTAGCATCGGACCGAATTTCAATTACAAATTTCAGCTATTTTACTACAACAAAGGACTAATTCATTTATCTTTCGTATTGCGGCAGACAAACAATTCGAGAAATGTCTTACAATCCCGGCAGTATACCTTGTTAACTCAGATTGAGCACAAACAGTTTCGCCTAATCGAAAAATAAATATCTCTCCAGTAAGACCTCCTGTTAAGACCGTCTAATAACTCAGTTAACGAGCGGAAATTAATTGGAGCGCTAATGAGAATAAATAAACTATTTTACGAGCTCGTTACAAGATACATTTCTTTCGAATAATGCTGCTTCGTAGAATCAGAAGTAAGAGACTTAAAGATGAATCAATTAAAAGACGTTTTAATTGGGCCCGTGCCAACTAATTAACGCGTCCAGCTCGAGCCTTTCTCGGAATCCGATATAGAAAAAAGAAGTAATAACTAAATTACGTTATTTCCTATCCTTTAAATGTCTCCAAATATAAAAATATCCATAAATACCTGCCCAGGAGTTCGATTTTCGGTTTTGCTTTGAATATAATTTGTTATTATAATTCGAGACAATCGAAGCGGCGGTAACACTGGCGAAAAAGCAGACGGACGTGAACGTGAACTCAAACTAAGTAGTCAAGGACAATTAGCACTTGCACGCGAAAATAACACCTCGCATTGTGTCTTTCGAAAGTGACCGCCGAGGCTTTGAAATTCAACTGGTTCGAGACAACCTTTCTTTCTTTTTTTTTTCAACGAGGCAAGGTCATAAAGTGAAAAAGTTTGCAAAAACTACACCGACTTTTTTCTTATTTTATGCCCGTTGGAATTGTTCGAAATAAATGCACAATAACTGACCGGGAAAAGAAATAACCAGGAACGTAACATGAATTCATAAGGGACAGTTGGATTATAGGTTGCTAGGCGGTTATATATCAAACAACAACCATCAAATTCTAATAGGGAAACTTGGCAAAAGGAATGAAGGCCGGCGAACCAGGGGATGGCGATAAAAGAACGGTCAAAGAGGATACGAACGGACACGAAGTATAATGGAAGCCAGGTCGTTATCTACCCGCAAAATATCTCAACAAATGATTGACACATAAAATGAGAGCCATCCCCCCCCCCTCCTCCGTCCCTAATAACAGGCAGAAGAGCATCATTAACAAGGATAAATAACGAGACTTCTGACAGAGACCTTCCCAATAAATAACCCTCAATTTCCATTATTCATTCGGACGACCTCAGTTATTAATCTGAACTGTGAATTGTAATTTGGAACAAAACAATTAACGTTTGACCTGCGAATATTCCCCGTTTAATAGTTATAGGGTGCAATTATAGCTCTAACGCGAACCGATTTAACACCGTTAAGATCGTCAACCTATCAACTTCAACTTTCATACTCATCTTTTGCTCAAAAACATGCACCACTTACAATATATTGACACGAGGATTTATTGATGTTGCCTTAATATAACGCAATGGAATTACCAACAAATTAGACAAGGGGTCGCTGTAGTTATACGCCCCTGGAACAACTTTCTAGATCGAGCAATTACAAGTCCGCACATGCTTATTACGTCACGACCGAAACCGGCGTCATTATTCAGCCTACTTAAATTCAAAAACTCCCACATTACTAAACATTACAAATTACATTTTGCCCGGCTACAAATTTGCCAATATCCAAGAGGAGCAAAGTTTATAGAGTTAAATTGCTCTCTCTTCAGTGCAAGTTTATGTTTTCCCCGTGAATAACTTAATGTTCGCAAATAACCGCAGTGAGCAAATTGCGCAGGATCCATTCTGTTGTGTCCCGATAATTTAGCGAGTTCTCTCGCAAAATTGTACATACTCAATTTTACAACGTCTTTCCTCTGCTTCCGACTTCATTAGTCGGTTCGAAAGAAAAAGATTAATTCGTCCAGAAATAGTCAAGGCCACACAAAGCCTGTTGGCCGAAATGTGCATACATTATCAATCCAATTATGACGCCATTGACCTCTTGTAACTCATTCATTTTTTTTTCAAAACTCGCGCAATGCTTTTCCTCAATTCTCTTCGACCATTCACCTAAAACGTTTTTACCTTTCGCCATTATCAGTTGCATTCCGCCAGTAATATACTGGCGACCTATTTCGTACTTTCGATAGTACAGTAACAGCGCAGACAGGATAGTTCATTAGTAGCCACTACACTGTATTATTAATGGGACGACAATAAGGGTGGTAAAAAGGCGGAAACAGGGGACTCCCAAAAAACTAAAAATTCCTAAAACTATAATCAATACTTAATTCTCACATGTCTAATTGCTGATAAATCGGTAACCTATTAAAAATTACAGTTAGGGCGAATGGGCTAATTAAATTTTAAATGTAGTTCAGAAATTTCCCGGCTCTTAAACCAGTCCAGCGGAGAAAATAAGGGCGAATTGAACCGACGATTGAATTGTTCAATGGAAAACACTGTACACAATTAGGCAGGGGTATTTAATTTCCGTTCCAAAGACTCTAATATTTATTTTGTAATTAAAAACGCTTCTGATGGAATACAATTAAATTTAATTATCCAGACCGACTGCCTTCAAAATACGGTAGAAATGCGGATCCACTTGTTGATTGACGAAAGGTACGTGAGGGGTTTGCAAATACACACCCCCTACTCGGAGTACTCGTAATGGCCGCGAGTTAGGTCCAACTCCAAGTCCAAATCGGCAGTTTACGCTAAAACACCATAAAGTCCACAACAGGAAGAAGCCTCGTTCGAATTGATCCCAATATATATCGCAATTCTGTACTCTTGAAAATACTCCTCATCTTATATCAAATGTGCGGGGAAACAACATGTTTACAATAGTAGGAAAAAATTATTCTTTTTCACCAAGAACCGAAACTAATTTTACATTCTAAGTCAACTTCATTGGGTCAGTTCGACTTACAAAAATGTTGAGGGTATAAAACATTAGTTCCTGTACCTCAATGAATATTTCTTATCTACTTAAAGTAGATGCCTGATCAGAGATAACCCTATCGCCTGGTTACCGGATGTGTACAGGAAAACAAATTATGGAAGGACATGACAGAAATATTTCTCACCAAATTCTTATTTATGAATATAGTGTTTATATTAATTTTTGAACACACGAAGAACCGTAGATGCAATTAAAATTGCCGAGTCGGCAATTAGGGGACGGAATGAGAAAAAAAATCCGGAGGGGGGCACGACTTCGTACGTTAGAAGCGTAAAATTGCGTAATTATTTTTCGCCATATTCAGAAGAGACCAGTCCTATAATTGGCGGCCGGTCTTTGCTCGATATTCTTTAGGGAAGAGAAGGAGGAGAAGGAGGAGGGGGAGGTGAAACCGGTGACCCACTTATAATGGCCGGGGAGAGAAAATATAAACACTACGTTGGAGGACCGAGTGTATGAAAATGGACCGCGATTAAAATCACGAGCAACCTTTTTTCTTATTAAATTTAACTGCCCCCAATCTACGGATCAAGCACAATAGGCGATGTATAATAAAATACAAAAGGAACGAGGGGTGAGAACTGCTTATAAGAAGATACACACAAGAACAAAAAGTTACGGTTGTGGGAAGAATCTCGGTTACTAGGGGGTTGACGTTTCGAAACTCTTACTGGTTCAATCATTAGGGTCCTGTATAAAACTGGAGGTGGGGAGTCCTTTTGTGATTATGACTTATTTGTGCCCGCATTAGAGAGGAACCATCCTGTACTGACGTTATGCCCAATATCCCTATTAGAGTTGTTGAATATCTACGCACTCCAAACTTCATGGTCGTCTGATTGGCATCATAGTGTCGCTATCGCATTTTCTTTAAAATTAGTGTCCTAACTAACTTTTCCTCCTGGGAAAACCTTTATCCACTTAGCGGAAAGGTGGGTAAAAAACCCTTCCTGCGAATACTCCCAGTGCCGTAAAGTGCTCCCGTAATAGCGTCTCGGGTTCAGACCCGACGTCTCTTCTGGCTCTACGGTGGGACGGACAGCACGTCCCAATATGGACAATAGTGCTGACAGGGTACGGTGCTTGGGCACGCTAACAGTGCTGACTAGTGTTTTATAGGCAACTGACACGCGCAAGCTCCTCACTACACTATATTACAGCAAGAATCCTACTGTGTTGGCCAAAAAACCGGTCTAGTATAGAACATAATAGGCGAGAGGAGACAAGAAAATCAACTTAAATTAAAAACATAATTTAAACAAAAAAACATCCGTTAGGGTTTGTTATATGCTGTCTCCACTATGATATGGTCATGAGGGTAGAAAATCTCAAGAATTAATATATCTGCTCTATAACTTATAAATGTTTGAATTGCAATTCCATTTTATAATTTAATTAAATACAATATTGTTACGTAGTAAACGATCCTGGAAATGGGTTTAATGACAAGGACCCCACCCCCAAACAATAACAAACTCCAGAGGAAAGGGAGTAAATTTTCATAACCCCTCCTCCCCCCGGCCATGGGTTTTTGTTTGGGGGGGACCAACCAAAACAATACAAAGGCCTGAATTGAATTCAACCGAATAAAAGGGGATTTACAGCCGTTTTCTTTATACAACACAATGCGCCACACTCCCACTTTTCCTGAATGCACGCGGCAAGCGCGGCCCTCTCGAAATGGAGTTCAATGTAACACACTTCCACGATTTACTGCAGTTGGTCAGGCGAAGCCCGCTAATTTATATATTTCAATATACGGTTTATTTATTCGGTTTTTTTCTCAATAATTACGGTCCTTTTCGGCAGGAAATCGTGACCGCCAGATTGAAAAAAAATTATATATTTCGACGAAGAAGGGAATCACGCAAAAATTTATAATTAGGAGGTTTGAAATCTATCCGTACGATCAGCTGCACTGTCCTGTTTCCGTGGCCAACAATGAAGCACAGGATTGACAAAAATTTAATAATATCGACTCGTAACTTTGCAGGTTACGTCAGATCCTAGGTAGAAGGCAACTTCATTGAAACCAGTTAATCCATTTATTGTAGCCACTGGATTTAAATATACAATGAAAAAAATTTGATGTTTGATAATTTAATGATAAATAGCATTAGCGATTTACAAAGCGTTTAAAAGAAAATTTTAGGTTTGGTTAGGATAGGCATAAAAAAATATATAAGGCAACCAGCCTTCAACTGGGAGGTTTTACCCACGAAATGGAATCAAGCCAGCAACCCACAATGTCTGACAACGTGTCACAGAATTTAATGCGGATAGAATAAAGAGTATAATAATCAACATTCGTGACTACCTTCGAAGTAACCGACGAAGACGAATACGACATTCGGGACCTCCGGTAATAAATCCCAGTCTCGGTAATGCCCTATACTAATTTAGAATTAACGATCAAAATATATTATAAGAAATCAAAAATAATGATGTGACCATTTTTAACACGCCCAGACGTAAATATCCTCTGCTAGAAAATACATTACTTAGAAACGAAATTATGTTTTCTTTATCCTCCCGTTCCTAATCTCCCTTTGTTCATTGCACAAATTGCATCGGGGTGACGCAAGCGGAAAATCTAAACGGCGGCCCGAACATGTGACTCCCACATGATTGTTATTACCGATGTTTTTAGCCGCGCAAAATTGGGCCACGTCCATTGGTAATTCTCACACTTCCTCAATAGCTGACCATGAAATTTACACAATACCTGGGAGATTTGGAAGAAGTTTATGATATTCAAAATGTCTTATTTGGCAATTATTTGCTATTATGATTCGAAAGAAATGCAGCGACAATTTTTTCAGGATCTAGTACAGTATTTTTTCTAAATTATATATACAGTTGTATAATTAACTAATACAAACGGAAATATATGATAAACAGCTAGCGTAATAAGACCTTTCAGTTAGTATTGCAATATTACTGCTAAATTCATATAACAGGAAAATGATTCTCGAAAAAGAAAACGAAACTTCCTTTAAAGGAATCTATTGTCTACCGTAGACGATAGGGAAAAGCCTGAAACATTCCTAAATTAAATATGCAATGAGTTAGACAATTTACCAGTGAATAACAGTGCAGTGAACGGGTGCTTCACTGTGCAGATATCTAGAAGGCGATAACGGTCTAAAATAAAGGTTCAATAAGAGAAGTGAAGAAGATAAACCAATGAATGATATTCCAAGCCCACGCGAGCCCTCAAACTTCTCTTGTTACGCTTCAAATATTTATTTCGTTATATCTTTTCTGAACTTATCCCCAACTCATTACTTCTGTACAATCCACGAACGCGGCAGAGCCGGGGAGTTTAGAAACTATCCGAAACTCTTCAACAGCAAACTTCAATCTGCAGCTTGGGCGCGTCAGAGGTCATTACGGAGGGGGACTAAAATTCCTCCGAATAAGAATTTTCGAATAAATACTCCGTTTTAATTGAAACCTCTCGGTCCACGTGGGGAGCTCGTTAAATTGGCTAGATGCAGCTAAGAGATAGAAAGGTGGTTTGCGAGACCGGAAGGGGAATTTGCATGGTAACGAGCGCACGGCTACTGGGGCACTCTTGGTGCAGTACTCGGACCGAAAACGCGATTCTCACCGTCAGCGGTAAATAAAAGGAACAATGGAGGTTTACCGGGCCCCGGGGTAACGCCAAGACCGACTTCAGAAATGAATAATTCCAAGGTCTAGGCCTCGGTCTGCAATTACGGCCATCAATAAGTTAGGACGCGGCGATACAGCCGAGGGAAAAGGTCGCGCTGAATGCATTACGGTGTTGTTTCCATTTTTTTTTTTGCGGCGGGGGCGTAGACAATGGCGCCCGAGCGACATTTATGCGGTCGCGAAAATTACCGGCCCCAAAGTGGTTACGGGACCACGGAATAAAAACAGACGACCCGATATAACAGCCGCCAGTTCATAAATGGCGTGAAATATCATCGCCCGAGCTGTTTCCACTCCTCTTTAACCTGTATTAAATTATATTTCACTATAAAAATTGGGACAAATGTAACATTTAAGATATACGGAACTTTAAACCGGGAGCTACACCAGAGACGTCTACGTGGGAACAACCCGCATTCGTATGAATTGAGAAATTCAGGAAAATATGTTCGAGGTAATAAACATCAAAATATATCATATAGTAGTCTGTGAATTGAAAGGTCAAAAAGTTGAAAACATTTAATGTATGATCATCGGCCTTAACACCGGTAAATCATATGATTAGAACCTATAAAAAATGTATTATTAAGTTGTTCTTCGATGACCGTCTGAACATCAATATATTAACCCTCTATTGGCCGAATTTTTATTTTAAATCCAAAAAATTGGGGGGAAAGAAAAATCAGCAATTATAAACCTACATATGCAAATGAAAATAAATTGATATTGATACTGGTTGTCTTGAAAACGTTATAGCATTAAGATTTATCCGCCATCTCACGAAAAAAGCTATAATTATTTGGTAAAATCTAGATAAATTGAAATGTGACCTGAAAGTTACACTGGCCCATAGAGGGTTAATAAGGGAATGGTACGGCAAAAGTCGAGAAACCGTTATTAGAAATAATAATAAATTAAGATATACATATTTGGTGTTTATAATTGCGTAGAGAACCGAGCACAAACAGAGCAGCGTTCTGACTATTCCAAACGAGGCCAACCCGACACATGACGCAAGCGCCACTTTAAACGGCAGGCATGTCAAAACACATGTCACCACTTATACTCCATTTTCAATAATTAGTAAATCGATAAATCAATGGCTTGGAACAATGTATCCTTGTAGGATGTATTCCAGTGTGTTATCGGATAACGCCGGGACATGATTCGCCGTGCGGTGAATGAACATCTGTTCGACATTTCTGATCTGGAAATTGTTTATTCCAAGATATTTATCTTTACTCGTAAAACATAACAAGTTGGGAAGTAGCGGCGCCTATATCCCAGTGACCTAATTGAGAGGCGTAACCCGACGGGGTTAGTGGGAAGACGACGACAGGAGAGAGAGAGAGAGAGAATGAGAGACGGGGACAGAGAAAACCTGTTGAACGAAAGAGGGGACAACCTAATACGGATTGAGAAGCTATCGACAAATCCAATTTACAGTTTTTATTGAGTCTTAAGCGATTCAAGAATAATCGAACCTAGAATTCCAATTTTTTTTTTTAATTTAAGGTGGTTTTTATTCCACCAGTGTTAGATACACCATCTCAGATTTGTTGGGCGTAAACTTGAATAAAAAAGAGGGTGAAATAAATAAATAATTTATTCATTTTGACATTTGCGAATCCTCCAAATTTTACGGGCGATGTAACGTATAATCGAAACCGAATAAACAGAGGGCCTTGTTTGTTGGTCACAGAGGACCCAAACAACCCTCCGGTCTTCCGATATTGTCTCATAACTCCGATATAAACATCCCTTTCCCGGAATTCCTACCCCGAGGGGCCTGGGGGTCCTTATTGATAGTTCTGTTGACGTTCTCCGGGCGACCTCTCGGTATATAATACGCAAAAGTATTAAACTTATTTTCCTCTGCCGTCCTACGGTATAGGATATTATTGAAACGGTTCCAGGACTGGAGGGGACGTACCCCGGACACGGTTCCTTCTGTCGACCGGATGAAAATTCATGAATCCTTAACGGGAGCGCAAAGTCACAAAATCACAAAAATCCGAAACTTCGTCCACCTCCGGGGATATGCCCCACCCCATCCCGCTGCCTAATGCGGTAGTCTTGTCCCGGGGGCCGCGGGGTCACGACCCCGTCTTCTCCTCAAACGCTCTATAAATAATTCTCCCGTTCCAGAATCAATATTGGCGTTGGTTGATGGACGACAGAAGGGGAAGAGACAACGCAGGCATAAGAGTGGCGCGACCGTTTGCCACCACTAGAGGGGTTGTCGACCTCCCACTAACCTCCTGAAAATAAATATTTAATAGGGGAGAGATAAAGAAAGAGTTCGGAGAATAAAAAATATAATCAGAATTTCTGCTTTCCCTCTGGCATTGGAGTAAGCCGGTAATAACTGGATCTTTTACTGACTCTAACGCTGTATTTCTTCTGACCGTAGTTGTAGACAAGAAATCACAAAATATATATTTATTTAGATGGAAGTAAATTAATCTTGACGAGAAGTAGGCACGGACTATCGAAGCGGGGCTGTTCGCGGCTGCTACCCGTAACAATATTTCATGTTGTATCGAGTATAAAAGAGCGTAAAAAAAAAGTTATGAAAATAAAATCAAGCCTCTAGTCTGTTGGCTTAATGCTCGGTTTGAGCACCGGTTGACCTCCCTCTATCCCTCGGACCCCGCTGTATCGCATTATCTCCACTCTTCCTCCTTTATTATTCCAGTCCTTCCCAATGTTTCTTTCAAGTTCACTCAATCATACGGTCACCAGTGATACTGCTGAAGGGAGTAAATCAAAGAGCGCGCTTCCGACCGACGACACAAGCCTAATGCATAATTTATTTCCAGTAGATGAATTTCGGAATTAAGAATAGTTAGCAAACTGCTTGCGCGCTACTTAAGCGGTGGGTAAAAATATTTCGAAGTTTCAACGCACTTTCTGACCCAGACTGGCCGTAAAATGAACTCAATACTGATAAAAACATTTGCGGTTAATTGGCTATAAGTGCTCGGCCGAGTAAATTTGCCGAGTAAATAAATGAAAACGCGTTTAAAACGCCACAACCTGACAACAAAAAATGAATCATATTTTACCCTCGATATAAGTGCCTAATCTATTATTCTTCCGATTTAATTAAGCATTTTGATTGGGAGCTTTTCCGGGTACAGATTTTAATAACACAAAACGACATTTACTTCTTTCTGAAGGTGATAAACTCGTAGTTTCCGCTATTATCTATTGTACGAATAAAATGTACTATATATTATTATGTTTGTAATATAAAGATTAATCTAAAGTAACAAATAGTAATTAGTGCACGCTTAATGAACATAAGATGTAACATGAAAAATGTTTTTTCTTAGCATTAAAGAATCATCAGGGCCGATAAGCCGACTGAAGTAATATTAATTAATTGCCAGATAATATGACGGATGAAATCAAATTATCAACAGGGGATTATTGACAAGTGGTTCGGTGCCGGCGTTTAATCAACCTCGGAAATATATGTACCTGTGCGCACACGTACACGATAACCGGTCTAAAATTTTCAGCGTCACGCACGTTATAAATAACGCTCGCAAAAATAAAAAAACAAAAACAATAAGTCATCCTGACGCCACGCTTAATAACTTTATTAATAATAAGGAACAAATTAAAAACAGACGGCTGAAATAAATTACCGGCAAGAAAGGGCGGGGGAGGGGGGAGGTCTTAACCCTGGAATTGCTCTGCGAAATTTGCCAAAATTTAATCATTTTTCTCAGAAACCTGCCATTTGCTTTATACCGAACGAATATAGAATTTCAGTTTTTTTTTCTCTTTACACTGTAAGGGGTTGTATATAGAAGCGACTGCCAAAAAATTTCAGAGCCACCTTCAGAGTCGGGACGCTCTGTACTACTTTTTAACCTTTCCATCTTATAAAATGGAATTTCACCACCCTCCGACCTCCCCGAATTTTCTTCCATGACGGAATCTAAAAGGCGAACGTTGAACGCTAACATGACGCGTTAATACCGGATAGGAAAAACAGGGAATCCTGAATATTAACAACGAGTGAATAAGAAAAATATCCCCAATGAAGATTCGCCGGGGATGAAAACAGCTCACAAAGTTGACGAAATAAATTAGTTGGGAACTTAATTTTCAGGCACCAGTTGCCAGTCGGTTGAGAGTCAAATATTCACTGAGAATGAACTGAAAGAAGAAAAAATGCTATCCGTTGATTCTGTCGTCTCTTGAGGTTATTATAATCGTACTGAATCATATGAAGACAACGCCTAAGGTATCTTCAACCAGCCAGCAGAGAGAAGTACAAAAGAAAAGACAGAAATGCGACCAATTTCCGAAAATGGACGTCGGGGGGGGGGACGTTTACGACCTCAAATTTTAGGCCGGGAGTCGCTTCGCTTTCTCGTTCCATTTTATTTTTTTTACGATGCGCTCGAAAGCGTTTTTATGATCGTGAGCCCAGCGGCGGGGCTCCTTCAAGGTGGACCCGGGTAACTTAAAACCCAACGCGTTTACGTGGGCAACCGGGAGACCGCTGAGGCGTATCGCAATCAGCGCAAAGTCTATTTTCGTAATAAGAGAATAGTTAATTTGTATTTCCTTTTTATAGTCTCCCTATACAGACCGCGTGTTATGGAAATGCACTTGCTGGTACAAAAAAAATTAAATAATTACAGATGTTAATTAACGATATTAAAGTTGTATTTGATAATTTCAATCACAGAACTAATTAAAACTTGAACGAAATTATTGGTCCACTCGAAACCGACCAATATAACCACCACGTTTTCGAACATGATAACGCTTTGTATATCGCATTCACACAACTGAGATGTATAAATGCTCTGGCGTGACAGCCGGTTTAAACTAAGATAATAACCGTGTAGCAGTCCGCACGCGATGAAATGTTACAGCCCAATAAATGAATAATAAAAAAACATTACGCACTATTAAGGTAACCAACGTCATTATGCTGCCGGCTATCGCATTGGTTTTAGTTTAAAAAAGGATATTAATAGTTTCAACTGTATAAGTTTTAAGTGAATAAGTTCGGAATAAAATAGACTCTATCGCAAAGTACTTTTCAGGTCCAGTTTTAATGTAATTTCGCTAATCCCGACCGCCTTCATCAAGCGTAATTCGATCAAATGACCCAAAGGTCATCCGGCGAGGATGAATAATTCATTGAATAAATGACGGTGGTGAGAAACCGGTATTTTATTAACGTAATTCTAATTATAATTTAAAAACTGTTCTAATTCTAGAGTAGGCAATATTATTTTGAGAGACACAATACTAGAAAGAGTTTACCAAATCTATTACTAACCGATAACTCTTGTCTTGCGAGTACAAATTCCTGATAATTATTCTCGACTTTGATAAGGCCGGGGACACTTTGACACTTTTATTATATTGACTCAAAAGTAGCTATTATGTTTTTGAGAAAAAACGCAATAAATCTGAAGACAGTTGGGGGATGTCGGGTGGGCAGCGAAGAAGGATTGTCGTCCGATGACTGATGATTCCGCTGTCCCCATTTCTTAAGCTATTGTTCGCGGACGCCGGCAAAATTGTGACTCAGAGAACGCCTCAGAGGGCGCCTTAATCATCATTTAAACCGACCGATGCTCCGCGACGTGCAAAACTGTCGAGGCAAACATTACAAACGATGGGGTGGGGGGGGCTTTGGAGGTTGGGTTTAAGAGCTTCAAATACCCTCTAAATCCTGAAGGCAAATTGAATTAGCGCTCCGGGCATTAGCCAAGTTGTCACAAGTCGAGATTGAAGGCGTTAAATATTTACGAGCCCCCGAAAGGGGGGAATTGTCCTCACAAATTCAGTCAGTCGGTCGAGACATTTGTGGCGCGACTCTGAACCTTTATCTCCGTCCCGACGCCCAGACAAATATTGCGTTATCTCTTTTACACGGTGTTTACTCAAGGGGTGTTACCGTTATTGGAAGGGAGAAAGCGGCGATTTGCAATTAGGACGAAATACAGATCGGTTTTTTGAAACACGCTTTTAACTGTGTAATCACAGTTTTATATGGATCATTGGTATACGCATTCACCTCATAATATTTCAGATTGAGGCTAGGCTATCTAGATAGCGGAATTAGTAGCACCATTCGAGCAGCAGTTGGTAAGGGAATAAACCCTTCCTATTGCGACTCGCTGGAACACCTGCTGCCCCAGGTGCTGCCCCCACACTATTAAGCCATCTTCCCGTAAGTAATAATTTATTTCAGATTATTTTCAACTACTTTTTTATCTTCTTTTAAATTGAAAACAATCAAGCAAGGAAAAAAAATGAAAAAATATTACACTGACTAGCAGAAAATCCAGTAAAGAAGACATTTATGAAGAATAAACATGTTTAATGATATTTCTAACATACGACATAAAAAACAAAACGGTAGGCTACTCCCCTGTACCTGACCATTATGACGGTAATCAAGACCATAACCACAATTTCGTGGCTGCATTGCAACGCTATATAATAAAAATTTTAGGTAATATTTTAAAGTTTTTATAGACATTTTCTATTTCCTGAGTCATTACGCACTATTACTAATGAGGCGGAACGAACCAACAATCTCCTTTGACAATTGGCATTTACAACTTATATATAGACAAATATATATCAAGATACGTGTTGAATTTTAGGTAAGGGGCCAAATCACGAGGATGTAATGTATAGGAGGAGGTTCCCTCCTCGTACTTGGAAGCCGAGAGAAATTGGTGCCTCAATAGAGGCCTCGGTATTAAGAGCGCCTCTAACCAACACCAGATATTAATCTGGGCGTTTCATAACCCTCTTCTAAATGGGGTTCTACTATACGTCTCCCGTCCGTTTCCATCACGACGGGAGTACGAGAGGAAAGGAAGGGAACGAGTCCCAGAGACGTTTCCTGAAGAGAGAGAGAGAGAGAGAGAGCTCTAGCTCCTCGTGATTAGAGGAGCCGCTCCATTCCGAGCTTCATTTTAATCCGACCGAACATTAACAAGAAGGTGAACTGTTAAAGGGAGTTCCGTTTTAACCGGCGAGACGTTGGAATCCCGTCAAGTGGGCGGCCACGATTTTCGATTTGGAAATGTCCCTAACGAAACCGACGTCGTCATTAATCATTACAAAAATGGTTCATCATTAAAGACCGTCCATTAAACGAGACTACACTATCTCAGTGTGTCGGATCAATCCCAGATCTTTTAAACATGGGGAAAAGAATTTTTTTTTGTCAACGACCACAATCGGTAGTCTTCGGGAGCGTGGAGTTACTGCAGACAGTAACAATACTGTTGCGGCATTGTTATTCCGGTTGGAGGAAATTCACTCGATACGGCAGCTACAACGGGCGAGTGGTTCATTATATATTGCATGCGAAATGACTCTGTAGACGGCGAAAACAGTTCTACCGTAACATCGAATAGGCAATTATAACATATATGCAGGTGTTGTGGCTCTGAAACAACTGCTTTCCATTTAAATTCAACGTAAAGGGGGTTATGGTGTAACGTTAATAAAAATGAGAGAGAATAATACGATAATGTGAGTAAAATTGGACGACGTATAAATAATAAACAATGAAATCATTGTACTGGAAAAATTACATAAACCGACAGCGTACAGTGTAATTAGCTAATAAAAATATCTCAATTACAGTTCCGTTCGATCATTGGCCTAATTCGCCTCCGATATTGTACAATTACGTCCAAATGTGCCTCATATTGGCCGTTAACGATTGAAAACCAAACGCGGAATAAAGTCGCAATCGTCATATTAATGGCACGATCACGGGGTCTTTGGCAAAAGATTGACATAACCGCTTTTGAAAAACGCCGCATCAGGAATCAATGCCAGCAGAGTTGTACGACTGCGGACATGAATAATGGAGAACGCTCCTTCGACAACCTTCGCAGTTCCCACCGCCTCCTGGCCGATGCCGAGAATCCGCAGTCAGATCGCAGAACGACAGACAGATTCTCCGTTCTATTGGCCCTGACCCGCCGCCTATCTTCATTCATTAACCCGTCTACGATATTGTATCTCGTTACCGCACCCGCCCAATACAATTCTCATAAAAACGAAGAACGGAAGGAGATCTCTCTGTTAATTAGCTTTAACTAGATACTAAAAACTTGATAATGAAATCAGTATTTTGCGTTCATTTGTATTCGCAGTGTCTTGAAACAGCATTATGCAAAGGACGCGTTCAAATGAATCTCAAAATCGCACTAGCTATTCCATTTTTAAATTAATGTATAATTCGGTTGGAATTATTTATTCTGGAATCAACAATAATATCAATGCGACAGCGTTCAAGCTCAATCAGATTCGGTAAATGACAAATGTAGAATGAAAATATTCAAGAATCATTTTATAGAATTTCATAACTTAATAGATAATTTTTATGATTCAACGTTAAATTTTACTCCACACAATAAAGAAAATCCGGAGCCAATCACACCAGCATCATATTTGTCTTAGGCTAGACCGGTTTTGGCCATAGTTAATGGCAGATTAAGCTTCTCGATTTCTTCTTCAATATCGCCATACTTCGTCAACAATACTCGGAAATGAGGAGTGCAACCGATCATAAGATTCAGAGATGCCTAGCTGTACTGGGAGGAGGTGATGCGTAGGTAACACGGTATGTTACTTAGGGAATGTTACTGCCCGACCGTGTGGGTGTCTATTGAAGCGAGGCCGGGGCGCAATGACCAGGATTATACAACAACCATGACCCCTACTACTTCCTGGCAACACACACGCGCCACGCCCGTCACACACGCCCACACATGACTAGATCCACACCTGCATCAAGTAACACTGCCAAATTGCCCCAGCTATACCAACGACAGTCATACAATCAACAAACCGCATCGGTGTTACTTCGGTGTAACATTTCGGATGGTTAACGTCATAATATACTAATTTTTTTGTATAAGTATTCGCTTTATACTATACTATTATTTTTTTTATTTTGCAGATAGGTCCGGTTGCGGGTACTACAAAGGACTGTAATGGCCAATAAAGGAACATGGAATCCTATACAAGAATAGTTATTACATCCACTATACATCGGGGAAACACACCAACGGCGTCTAAAATTAATTTCAAATAAAACCTTAGTATTTTTCGGTGTAAGACATAGAGTCCAACAGTGAATTCAATATACATGAAAACGGCCAAAGCCCGTTGAATGACTGGGGGATTTAATGCCGATAATCTAAATAACATTTCAGGTTAGATAGTGCCTTATCTTCCCGTTAATTAATGGGAAAGCTATATGAGAGCAATGCCTACTTCGCGAGGTTTTACACGATTTGAAATACATGTTAATAAAATATACAATCGCGATATTATGTACTCGTGATTCAGTATTCCTCTTCTGTAAGGATACATGGTTGTATATAAATAGTGTGCGAGAGTATACATATAATTTTATAAACGAAGCGATTCATTAGTTTTTTCACTATAACTTTTATACTACTTGTTAGTGTTTAGTCATAAAGTTTACTATTACCAAGGTATCTAATTTTTCATAATTACAAAAATATAATATCCGAGAACTAAAATATTATTTTTCGGTCCGTTAGAAAATAACCGGCCACGTAGCGAGAGAAGAAACGGTAAAAGGGAACGACTAAGGTTCCCCATATCTAGCAGGTACGAGATAACGCAGTAAATGATGGCGGCGGCATGGGGCTTCTGCACGAATTCACTCCAATAACAAGATAAAACGGGAAAAATTCATGAGGTCCTATATAACTCCCAAGTTTCGGGGCCAAGGGGGAGGGGGAAGAGGAAGAGGAGGGATTACTTGCTACCTCATGACTCGGGGTTAAGACTTCCAGTCGGTTAACAAGGAAAATAGAGCTCGCGGAAAGAGATAATTTCGGAGAACGATAAAAATGGTCCGGAAATTTAAGGTAAAAGGTAAATAGTAGGGAAATACTGTTTTACCGAGTTGTTTGGTCTACAGGGTTCGTCGCAATGCTCATCCGCACAGGGGTCACGTGATATAGGGGACTGCCCGATCTACGACGAGGCGGGGACACTCCTGGTGACAGCAATGGACGGTTGGAAAGCTTTTGAGCCTGAGACGTTATCACGGAAGTGGATGGGGGTTTTCCGTCTGCGAGGATTCTTCCGTCGTCGGTGGACGGTGAGGTGCTTTGCCAGGAAGCTAGGAGGAGTATCCCAGCGGTTGGGCATGAGGAATTACAAAAAAAATTCAGAATATACGGTTAACGAACCAGTCATGAGCAGTCTTGAGAGGAATACTTTCACAAAACCAGAAGATAGAAACAAGTAAAAAAATCAGTTGTTTGTTCTTGTTGGAGACAAACTCAAAGGCAAACACTGCCGATTTAGTGGCATGTATTATAGGTAATAATTTCTCAGTGAAGAATGAATATTCTCACCGGTACAAAGGTAAATTTGAACGTGGTTTGCATGCGCAAACTACGCGATAATGTCTGGAATTAAAATTGAGCTCGAAGTCGCGAAGAATGAAGTATGCTAAGGAGGCAATTAACCGGATAAAACAACGTTACAATAGAAAAGGTAATTACAGGTAAAGAAAAAAGAAAATGCGACAACTGGATTGCGGTGTAATATAAACGGTTCGAACTGAATGAGTTCAACGAACTTCAAGTCCCTGATACTCCGGCCGATAAACGGACGGCGATTCGCTTTCTCTTCGTGCATCGTAAGGTGCACTCTTAATAAATAAATTTCACCATTAATATATTTCAAGACATAAAATTCGGAACAAGATATAACGGGGCTATCGGGAGGAAACCGACACCTTTCGTGCAGCAAAAGTGCCCAGAACTAGCGAAATGCGAAACCGAAACTTAAACCAGTCTTATATGGGCGTCTAAGAAATTCGTAGAGACAGATAATCACACCAGTAGGGAAAATTATTTTATATAAAAATTATTCTATATCGGTGGTCTAAGCAATAAATTAATTAAAACTCTAGAAGACCCAGACCTCTTTATACGGGGAATTGTGACGGGTTTAAGAATCCGCAGTCTGTTTGTAAGAAAATTACAGTCAAATATTAAAGAAAATATCGGTCCAGCATTGTTGGCTCGGTAGCACTGTTGAATGAAACGTTGTTGAATCGGTCCCAGTTGTCACGGTTTTTCTTCGAATATTATAACCGCTGCAGCCTTTCGTTGTCCGAGTGAAAAATGGCCAGACAAAGTAGAAGAGGCTTCAAAATGAAAGGAATCGAAAGAGGGGAAGAGGAGGAAGAGTGACTGCTCCTCGACATCAAAGAGAATCAGAAGCAAACGAGCCCATGACGCGTCAGCAGGAGCGGGACCAGGAAACTCCAGAGGAAAGGACAGTCAGATACCCAAATCAAGTTGTCTCCCATGTCATTTTACAGGATAAAGGAGCTGCAGGCTCCCAGGAAAGCAGGAGCTGAAAGTTCCCCCGGGGGAGATACCCAAAATAAAGGTCAGAAGGAGCTAGTTTATTAATTCATTTATAAATAGTTTCTGTTTGCGTTGTATGGAATGCATAAAATATACTACACGAACAATTTTTATTAATTGTTACGCTCTAATTTTTCTCACTGAGAAAGGTTACGTGGGTATCTGAGGTTTGATAACCATTGTTCTACGCAATTCATTTTAGGTTTTCATTAATTCCAACGATTAATAGTAGCATTTGCATTTCCCGACAGTATTCATATATTAACTTTGTCTGTCCCGTAATGTTTTGTCCGTCATCGCAAGTTGTCTTTTTCGGCCGACTTCGGTCGGTTCCGAATTGTCGGTGACCGCGTTTCACGAATAAAACGGTAAATCGTGGACCGAACGGGGAAAATACAGGGCTTATAAAAGTCCCCGTAATCCCCGATAGGAGGGACCGGAATAATAAGCGGACGGAGAAGGATGAAGCCGGGCACGGTAAGGGAGCCGAGAAGGAATCCCCCCCGTGTATGACCCTTCGCCACGCCATATTGCCTTCCAATATCCCCTGAATATTTTTCTGAATACCCTGCCCACCTCGGTATCCCTCGTTACTATATCGAAAAAATACAAATTTGCAATACAACAAATATGAAATACACGAGCCTTACAGTAGCGTCACGCATACAGCGAAACCTAATTTAATTTTGGTGTCCACTATAAATGTATCGACATTTGATATCAGTTGATTAGTTCAGGGTCTAGAAGTTGAAAGGATGAATAGTTTAAAATCCACAAGTACAATTGTAATAATGTAAAGAGAAAATACAAATATAAGAAGACAAATGTAGATGTTAAAATGTAGCTATAATAGATAGAAGGTATGATGGCTACATATGATATATTGGTGTACATTTTCCCAAAATTGATAACTTTTAATCTTACTTGGAAAATATAAACGTTTTTTGATTCTAGAGAGAATGAAAGCCTTCAAAAACTTTAATATACCTTGTAAACCTCGGAAACCTTAATATATCCTTGGTCGAAAAAATAATAGTGAGGCGAAGAAAATAAGGTTAAAACGTTTCATTCATTCATGAAAATATCTGTTCGAACGGCGTTCAAAAGTAATGCGATGGCCGAAAGCAGGCCTGTCAATATTATGAATGAACTTGTACAATAAACGGCCGTTATCTGCCGACAGCATACGACACAGTGCAACTCAACAGAGGACCGATCGAAAATAATTAAAGTTATAAAGTTGAATTAAAAAAAAAGAAAATAGGATAAGTCTGTTGGCACCGGTAGTTGACAATGGCCGGCTGTTTGTATAAGGTTACACAGTTCACTAGCCGGGACACAATGGACAGGAAACAACCCCATCAGAACAAACAAAACGAGCGGTCGTAGGGGGGGAATTGTTTTGATCGTGGAGTAAGGTTAATTGAATAAATTAAATTAAAGGATTTTAAATTAAAAGTACGGGTTTCGAGCTGGACTTTGCAACCATAACTAAAGGGTTTTAAACAACCAAATAAATTTAAATTCATCGGTTATCAGACAACAATTAAATCATGTCCAATGAATGGAAGTGAACAACAGTGCATGAGTCGCAGAAATAACTATTCCTATAAGTTTTTAACATACCTTTTAGCTTTAAACAAAATGCTCATTACTCTTATAGTGTCTAAACGACACTTATGCGAAAGTAACGGGCAAAAATAAATTATAATGAAAGTATTGCTAAATATTTATTATCAAAGTTATAAGATCAAACGGAATTGTATCAAAGGATGAGGTGGGGGGGGGGACCCTAGCCAACGCCTCTTCCACATTTCGCCCGCCTTTTCACCGCCAGTTCCAAGGACAACTTAACAAAGATTTAAAAACCATAAAACGTAGAAAATCGTGAATCGAAAAACGCCCAGAAACGTAGGTTCCGATCGGTCGAGCGCCAATTTTAAACGATTCTTCAGGCTACAAATCAACGAAAGTGGACGATCAAAAAATAGTTAAATGTGAATTTTTCTAACAATGTTAAATTAGTTGAACGACGTTAAAATCAGTTCCACTTGTCAGAATGCTATAGGATTTTAAGGAGGCCAACTAGACATAAAATAGGGTTAATGAGTACTGTTGTCCTTAAAGAAACTTTTCAATCGATATTAATTAAACACGAGTAAGGTAGTTGTCTGTATTGAATAAGAATATGGAATGTTCTACATGTACAAAGATGACTGAATAGGCCTTAATTAGAGAATAATTAAGTATACACTTTCTGTTTCTCGACTGGCCACCTTACCGCTCGGATTCGTATAAATGGGATGAGGCAATTAAAAATTTGTAATAGAAAAAAAAATATAAAAACCGAGTCTTACCGATAAAAACCTCCATGTTGACCGCATACAATTAACCTTTGACCGAGTGTGTTCAAATCCCTATCTTGTTCAGAGTCATGGGAAGCGGGGAGAGCAACAGGTGTCCTTTCCCACACACACAGACAACATACACACGCACTTTCAACACTGAAAGTATATATCCGTATATCCTGTCGGTGTCCCGGAACTGTTGGACGAGCGCGGCGCACTTTTGTCAACCCGGTTTTTTCCCGATTTCGGGCCCTAAGAGACGGTGCCCCGGAGGAACACTGAGGAGGGCTCGGTCCGTCCGCTGAGCGATTCAAGGAGTCTCTCGAAACCGGCAGCAGGAGGCGTTTGACCGACCGGAAGGTGTCCGACAAGACCCAACTACCGGAACAGGAGTGCAGGAACGAGGACAGTAACAGTGCGGGGTTTTGGAACGACTGAGGTACGGCGTGTCGGCCGGCGCTCCCCCTCCCTTCCATTCCACAACATCGGCCAGGACAGCCAACCCACCCGCAACAACTGTCCCTACCGAGGGCGCATTCCAATACCCGCATGTCTATAACTATTATTGCCGCCCCTTACCGCTTTCCGTTCATTGTATTCGACTTTATAAAACGTTATCGAAGGAAAAAAAAAAGATACGTTAATGTCTCCGATGCGGGAGACATTCTCGTCTCATCGACGGTGGTCACACATAGTGGAGTCACAAAGTCCGCTCTATCACTACTCGAGGAGTCAAGCTTATCCATATTGCTCTAACTTAACAATTCCCGAATTATTGGATTGACAACTAAAGTAATTGCGGATCTCACCAAGAAGTGGCGTGATTTTTTATGTAGGTCAACATCTTTGCACAGATAAGATTCTTTGATGTGTCTGAAACATTCCGTATCAAAATTACATTGACCAGTTGAATTGTGTATAAAAGTGAGCATTTCCGTCACATTTCGCTTTTTTTCTTTTCGCGAACGTGTTAACGCCTCGCGGGCTCATAAAAAGTTGTACGCTGTGTACGGTGATGAAGGTGATGAATCGTTCGCGAAATTCCAGTCGAGGGATTTTCCATTAAAAGACGAGGAGCGCTCCGGACGTCCGGTGGAGGTCGATGATGACCAAATAAAGGCCATTATCGATTCAGATAGCCATAGTTCAACGAGGGACATTGCAGAGAAGCTGAATGTATCTTATACGTGCATTCAAAACCATCTACGGCTTATCTGTGCAACGATGTTGACGTACTTAAAACTATGTACAACGCCACTTGTTGGTGAAATCCGCAATTACTTAGTTGTCAACCAATATATATATATATATATATATATATATATATATATATATATATATATATATATATAACCATATAGGGCTATAATTGCTTATAGAAACTGACGAATTTAAAATTGAACTCCGGGTCCACAGTATGTACTATTTGTTCTATACTAGTTTGAGGTTTCCAAGAATGTTATATTTGAGAATATCATCGTATGATTCCCCCTCTTACTTATGCGTGCTACTAACACGCTATCGTCAGTATCATCAACACGTTAGCATGTCGGCTCCAGAACACTGTACGCTGTCAGGACATCAATGTAGCTTGCTGTTATAACAATAATGTAAGATGCCGAGTATGACTTTCGCTGAAATACCAACCGAATCGAGGTAAGGGAATTAAACTTTGAGTGCAAGACCGAAAAAGCGAAAGGATTTTATATCGCATACATTTATAGTGAGTAGAGCCTCCTTCTCTGGACATTCTGGAGTAGAGCAAGAAAATAATCTCGAAGAGGTACATCAAAAGATGTGCTGAAGTATGACTTCGATGCAATACTAACCGAATACTGAACGCCCAAAATATAGAAGTGAAAGAGAAAATCGTATACTGCTATAATGAATATCGGGGACGACTCGATAACAGATTTATACCATAGTTTTCTTCCTTTTGTTGCACAAAAGCGACGTAGGGAGCAAATTATTATAGCAGAAAAGTCAATTGATACAGGTCGAACTTGGAGCGGGGAAGCCGTGTATACTTCCGGTAGGTGATTTCCGCTCCTTACCCCGTTCAGATCTCTCACGCCCATACATTCGAACTTCTAATCTACTACTTGAACTCTCCAAGAATTAAATAAAGAAACTTGTGCATATTCAAGATATAGTGATAAGGAAGATGTCTGGGACAGTTCGGAAGTAGTCAGGAAATGTATAAGTCGAGGATTTTAACCGTGATAGTGATCCCAATACAAATAAATTATAACTACCCTCGTGATCTGTCTGATTTTGATCATATTTTATATTCCCCAACGGCTTAACACTTCCGGGCTAGAAGCCGGATATGTGAACAACCTACTTTCAACAGTGGTACAACACACTCCGCACGCAATATACCGGTCCTGGACCGTTCTAGACCTAGAAAATCCTAGACTATTAATGTCTAACTTCCGGTAGGATCGCGCAGTGTGAGAAAAACCTCGGTCAGCAGGTGTTGACCCCCTCCTATAGAGGGATTTTTTTTTTAGCGAACCCCAGTGGGAGAAATTTCGCCCCACCTTCCTCCTGGGACCCCGTCGGGTACGACGTTTCGGAACTCTTTCCGGTTCCGTCATCAGAGTCCGACTGTCGTTAATCCTCTAGGGATTATGACTTATTTATTCCCGTATTACTGGGAACCATCCTGTACCGATGCTGTATCCGATAATAAACTACTGTAGGCCAATGTCCATTAGTGAGTTATAATGCCCAGAATCAATTATTAACAGTGTACTGTACGTATACGGAATGGATTAATGGAAGCCAATAAAATGAAAGGCACATATCTGAACCCTTTATATATATATATATATATATATATATATATATATATATGCGTATTCTTTGTACGTATATTATACGTGGCGAAATAAAATATTAAACGGCAAATAAAATACGGAAAATTCGAGCACAGTACAGAAAAAATTGTGATTCGACGCCAGTGATGTGAAAAACCCAGCAGTTACTCTTTCGAGCGAAGAACAAAAACTGGGCGATTATTCTAAATAGAATTTCCACACCGTTAATTCGATTAATCGGTTAACGCGGACATTTACTTTTTCAAACGTAACCGAATTCCTCCCTTCCACCCCCAACGCAATCATCAGTAGAAACCGATTCGGCTTCTAAGAGGGGGTTATTACTTTCGATGAAATGACTTTGTCATTAAGCTCGTTTCAAAAGATTGCCTGTCGTATACTTTATTTGGCGAACTAAAATGCCTAATCCTATCCCGGTTCTGTGATACGAACGCATTCTCGAAGAATTCCCTACTGCCAACTAATCAGGAGTGAAAGAACACACAGCATTGCAGTAACAATGTAGTAACAGTGAGAGGCGGATGACAACGCAGGCAATGAGATCTGTAAGTGTCCTCAATGAGACATCCAGTATTTAGAGTTTAGACAGGGCTGTATCCTAACACTGTCACTATATCAGCTTCTTTTCTTAGTTCTAAAGACACGTTTAGCTCGTCCATTCCACCACTGAATGATTCATTCTCGTTTTCATCAAACCAGCGATGACTAGAACTCTATAGAATGTGGTCAGCAGCTAGAGACTGGCGTTTATGCGCGAAACTGGGACAAATTCCAAATAATGAAGACTATAACGTATTTACAGAAATAGTTGAAAATACAGACCACCGTCTCACCAAATAGGAAGATGCATATATTCCTCAAAAATAGACGCATATTATCACTAATGTTCTGGAATTTTTCCTGTGTTTGGAAACCACCTGAGCGAGTTCCAATGGAAGGGTTTTGTCCTTTCCTTCCGGGGCCCCCTCAGACGTTTCGGAACTCTTACTAGTTCCAGGAAAAATCTTGGAATAACAGGGAGTCGATCCCTGCCAACCGAGATTAGCCCCACAGTACTACGCGATCCTACAGGAAGTCAGTGATAATTCAAGTTGCGGTCGTGGAAAACTTCGCTCATATAAATTCATATGATCCTATTTACAGCTTATGCATTATTTTTAATACTGTATAATAAATAGTAAAATTATACAATTCGTTTTTATAAAGCCCAATGCCTCCTAACCTAACGCCTGATGATAACTCATGATAACATAATCATAAGATACCTGTTAGTTGATTAAAATATTATCATTTGTACGTGACAATATTGGTAAATTTAGAATTACGAGAGATAACATAAACACATTTTATACATGCAATAACATGTTAAGAGCTCAAACAGTACCTTCTTCACTAATGGCAGTGTGTGCATATATATATGCATTAATGTGTTAAAAATAATATAAATAAAAAAATATTAGTAAATTTTGGAGCTGAATATATAAGTCATTCTCTTTTAAAGGATCATGCCTTGCCATTCCACCAGGGGATAGATATCTTTCAATATATCATGTGCATAAGGATTCTTGTTTTCTGTAATTATAATAAATTTGTATCGCACCAAGAATTTTCTTTGGACAACTATTGATCAGGATTCTTGTCTCACGAGGCTAAATGGAATTAGAATATTCCTTAGAAACACTTTGTGATGCTATTTTATGTGGGTATACCTCTTCCAGGATATTCATCCCCTTGTCAGCGATGATTTTTCTTTTAATTTGAAATTATTATTATAAAGAATTTGCCAAGAACCGAAAACCAGGGAACAACAAATATGCATCATGTGCATATGAGGTGTGTGGCTGTGTCAGGGAAAAGCAACTAAGTGACTGGCCGGTAGTGAATATTTTCTGTGTCCAGTTATATAAAAATGATTTGAATTATGAAAAGAATAATTACTCAATTTTGATCATATTCCTATGTTTGGGACAGTAAGATGAATGAGGCATTGTTTAAAATACACCGAATACAGTAAATGGTGCCATTGGGACAGTCAGCTGGCTACTCATCATATTTTATTCTTTATATTTTTTTTTTACTCCTGTAATTTACTGAACTTGAATTATTTTGGCCAACAACATACAGGTGGCGCTACCATCCAAGTGCTGGATCAAAAGAATTTCTCCCAACATGAAAACCTCTGCTCCGATGCCAACAAATGACCCCTTTTATACGACTGGTCCTTTGAAACTGACTTCATTCTCTTTAACTGAACTGAAATTATCCCAGCAACATTATACATTTGAGAGGAATCGACAAAAACATTTACAAACGTCCCTATACGCCAGCTATCGGCTATTCGGTCAGCTATCTATGCAGGATAAATATAAAAGGGTATCTATTAGTATAATTTGCTCCCTGAAGCTCATTGTTCCCATTCATAAATATTTTTATGTAATTTGAGACCTGCATATTTACTACAGTTAGAACCATACAAGCCCTAATTATTGCAACTTTTTACAAATCAAAAACTTCTATTTCCATCATCATCATTTACCCTTTAGTAGATTTTAACTATCAAATTTGATGAGTGCATATTATACACTATAAATATGAATAAACTATCCATAAATATAGATTGAATAACATTTGAGCCAAAGTTCACATTACAAAATTATTATTCTCACTTACAGATTTTTTGAAGCGAATATCAGTGAAAACAGGAACGGGTGAAAAGATATGTATTAATTATTGTCCGATACCTTGAACTGCAATAAACTCATTCAAATAGTTTTATATAAACCTATTTTTAACAGTTGATAATTAATGTTATAGATTGTATAGTTGAAATGTAACATTTTATAATGTTAATGTTAGAAGCTAACATTCTGCAATAAAAAGGAAGGAAATGAAAGTACAAAAGTCAACAAAATGTTAGACATCAACAACAAGAGAAAAAGGGCAATAGGAAAAATCAGTAGATCCAGAATGTTCTGTTTCAAGTAGTTGAAATCATACTAGAGAAAACATTGCTATCTCAAGGTGTAGAATATGGTAAAATTCAAACTTGTAAAAAACCAAAATTATTCCAAATAAATTGCAATGTGTAATATAATAATAGGCTGTAGGTAGAAACTGAGTTATCTGAAAATATTATATGTGCATGCAATTTAATTTCAGTGTATGTTCTGAGCTTGAATCTGTTCTGACCCAACAGATTGGGTTGTTCAAATTGTAAACTGTATAGAGAACAATTCGGTGAAAGTGAGAAATGATCATTTTGTGAGAATCAAAAAGAATTTCAGGTATTGCATAACATTAGAGTGGCCCCCATCAGAGTCAATGGAGATGGCGGTTGAGGAATTTCTTTTTGTTGTAATCAAGAATGCGCTTAATTATTACTTAATTTACGTTAAATAGAGAAAATAAAGACTTACCAATACTGTAGAAAGGTGAAATGAAAGAGTTGAAACGGATAACTGAAATCGGGTGGAAAATTCTAGAAGGCGTTCAGGGCTGACAACCCCCGGCGCGTACAATTGTTTAAACGCCGTAAATTTCGTACAAAAAATACATACTATTTTCTGAATTATATATTGTAATTTATAAAAAAAAAAAACGAGGAGATTTGGAACAGTTTTTTGGGGCTGCGGCAATTTGTTAGGCCTCTTGAATGAACAGAAATTTCTTCCTTCCAAAATATTAGGCTCCAGTGTACTGTGTTCAATCAGTTACAAGTACCAAATGAGGGATAATTCGGTCCCCCACCGGGATTCGAACCCAGGGCCGTACTCTTTAATTTCATAAGTTAATTAAACTTATTGTTTAACTTTAAATCGTGTACAATACAAGCGTTTACATTGAAAACCGGCAGCATATTCTCAGCAATGAAAACCGGACCGAGTATTCCTCATTGTAATTTGTAATTTATATGAATTTATTTTCATAAAATTACCGTTACTGTAAGTAAGACAGGGCGAGTGGAGACGGGACATCGTACGTATTGGCTTTATCCATATTGCGTTATATAACAGTGGGCACTCTGTAAAACGCCCCCCCTCCCTTCATCCCTCGGGGTCGGTAATTTGAGAAGGATATCGGGGGAAAAGCGGCGTCCCCGTTCATTCAGAGTTGTTTCCGGAGGCGGCAAACTATTTGACACTTCAGACAATCAATTTACACACAAATTGAAAGTCTGAGTTGAGCGGGGAGCGGGAGCTACCCCGTTCCTCTTTTCCAGGAGCATCCCCTCACTGTTCCAGGATTAGCGGCAACGCGCTTCCATCAGAACGCATCTGCTCCCAACAACCCACCCCCCAACTAATGATACATTTTAAGTGCAAGACACTGAAATTGTCGTAAAATAGAAGTGTAATCTAAAAAATGAATGGCGCTTTTATATTATCGATTAATTAACTAATAATTTGAAATGTGGCGTTTATTTATTAATGAACTAATTAATAAGCGTTCAACTCCAGGATATGAATTATCACAAACTAACCAGAGCGAGCTCCAGTGTAAGTGTCGGACCCTGATGACGGAACCAGTAGCTTGAGTAGTATGTTAAAATTGAATAAAAAACCTGTATTCATCCATGAGGAATGAAAGGAAACATTGAAGGTTACAAAGGTAGTATTAAATGTACAAAGTGCCAAATCCAAATTAACCAACTTTGCCCAAAGTTGAAACGAATCAAACGGTGAAAATAATCGATCCCAAAATGTTATCGGAAAAAAAACAAACGGAAAATATTCTCGGGACATGACCAAGATACTAATCACGGTCTGGATCAAGTAACATCCAGGTGTATCCAGATTGAGGATTCGTGGAGCTATTTTCAGCCACCAAAAACACCTGGCAGTGGCCAGAGATATTTGTAAATTTCTACTGCCTCGAAACTGTATAAAAGGTAAGAACAGATCCGACCACTGTCCGATTGTGTCGAATCGCTAATTCGATTCAACAACTCTCCCCGGATTAGGCTGAAATCGAATTTACAGTCATTAAGATTAATTCAAATGAGGACAGTAAACCTGGCGCTGGGAATATTCGTCCTGCCGGGCTAATTAGCGGCGTTCCTGGAATTCATTAAAACCTTTCCCCCCACCCCCTCAAATTCCTCTCCAAGGAATTATCGTCCGTGTTGACCATTAACCGCTTAATTAGCCCAACGGCCGACAGTGCACGTAGTCATCTGGACCGGATCACAATTCCAAATATCACACACGAGAGGCATTATAATAATTCAGTTAATACGCGGAATGGATTGGAACCTTATAGAAATATTATAAAAGGAATATTATAACAAACAGATTGAACACGTGCACAACTCCAAAAATTGAAAAAGCGGTATTATCCATCGCATTGACTATGATCAATTCGTCTTATTATGTCAAGTGTATTACGCTAGTACGCTGTCCATTAGAATATGTGGAAAATTGTAATTGAAAGAAAATTCGAAAAATTTGCAAAGAATAATTTCTGAAGGTACACACTATTAATCAGTTCGAGTAAAAGATTTGAGGAACAACTCCAAACTGAATATATTTGATAATAAATTAATCTGGCTGTTAGTTAATCTCTCACATGACAAATTGTGATTATGTATACTTGGTGATAACACGTTCAACGTACAACAATAAGGAAAACTTCTCTCAATTTATGGTAGCATCGCTGCGAATAATGCGAGCTGTGGTCTTACACCTAAATTTCTCCGTATCATTTATAATCCTGTATTTTACGCAGGAATAAATTATCCTCATCTGTACACAAATACCCCCCCCCGCCCTCCCTGATCGGCTAAGAAGCAATATATTCTACTCCCGGTTGCGCGCTGATCCTCTGTAAAGTAGACGAGTGTCGCAAAAGTTTCCGGCAAGAGGGTGAAAATCCGCAATTTTCCCGGACGTTCCGGGCGAGGATTGGAAAAAGGTAGAATATTGAATTTGCTTTTGGAGCCGAGGCGAAAATCCTGGACGGGGTGTTATAAAAGGTTTCCCTTGTCATGGGGGGGGGGTTTGGTCGAACGCGTGTGTATTAATGACGGCCAGAGGGAGCTCCAACCCCCGGAGAAACGACAACCCTTCTCGCCCTCCCTACATCTCCCCCCCCTAAGAGACTTCCCTGCCCAAACGATTAGCTCCAACGGCTTCTTTATATTCGTAATTCAGTTTTTCTACTAACTAACTCTCGGGTCGGGAAGGCACTGAAGTGTCAGTAGTTTAGTTTTCACTGTTTTATTGTCACAACTGTAAATTGCAATAAACGAGTAATAAACCCACTGGCTTTCCTGCTTTCTCTAAACATTTTTTTTATTTACTTTCAGACTGTTTTTCCTCGATTCTCCGTTGAGAAAGGTCATAGGGTGCCTCCGAAGTTCTGAACAATAGTAGCCAGTAGTGTCTGTGTCCGGAGTCTATTGGGATCCGGTACGGTTATAAAGTATGCAGTTCTCGGGCGACCAATACGTTAAGAGTGTCCCTTGATCTATGGCGCCTCTTGCATTCTGGATGGGACGACAAACTGTTCTCCCTTTACCTGCGATCCAACTCTTGGTAAATCGTGTATGGGATAGCGCATAGTAAAATCGAAATTTTTATCGAGGTAGTGTAAAAATTAACCCAGGGTAATAACTTCAACAGGCAACAGGGAATCGGAGTCTTGTCAGTCAGAATAATACATCACTTAGTAATATGAATTAGCATTAGTTTTATGATTTATAAAGTCAATGTTTTATCATATAATTAAATCAAGATCGGTGACCCGATTGCCCAGTACGATGTACAGGCGTTTTACATCAAATACAATTTACACACGCCAGATATTTACGACCGTTTACCGTTTCATTCATCGCCGACCGGGCGAGTGAATAAACGAAGAAAAGGGGTTGGGCTCGATGAATAGTTTAAAACACGACCCTAAAAAAAAAGTTCAATGAGAAGAACGTAGAGAAGGAGATGCCCAGTATTAATTGCTGAAAGGAGCCGCCATTAACCTCACAGGACTGACTGCCTCTCTACGCCCAGAGCTTCTTTAGAGGAACACAGATAGGACTTGTCTGTCGTGTAGACACAATTAAAGGATCCCCGAAGCAGTGTAGCTCAGTTTAAGTTTATTAATGTTTCAATTAAGCTCTCTGTGTGTATACTAGAGTAAATGCTAAATGGAATATCATCACTAAGAACAAAAATTAAGTGCTCTCTTGCGATCATTTATCTCCCCTCGCCCATTTGGTCCTCAGCTACAGCGGTTACAGCTTTTATCATTCTAAACGGATGTACTTATATTTCGTGTGTTTCTGTCTACTCTCGCTGGTTTGGCCTTTTGCTAGCATAGATTAGCATACGGTATTCCAACCCCTCGCAGACCACAAAGCTTCTACATACACATGTGATGTTTGTAGCGACGGAATCCTACCGACGATGCCGAGAGGTCGAAACTGGTCCGGTTTAAAATAGGAGGCAGTATAATAGTGCAAGTTCCCCAAAATATATATTATACACGGGACCCTACTGAAGATGGCGAAAAGTCAAATCTAACGAAGGACCAAATAAGAGACTGCTAATATATTATATTGGCTCAAAAAGTAAGGACAAAGTCCCAAAAATTAGTACCTTCTTATCGCTCATAACAAGTTCACAAAGAACATTAAACTAACGTTATATTACTATTATGTTTACAGAAGAATCGCATGATAGTGCATTCAAAAATAATAATCTGCAGTAGGTGTCCAGATTTAAAGAATATTGGACGTATAAAACGGCCCGTAAACGGCTTTATATCTCGAAATGTTTACACGCTGTTTTAAATTACTTTTTTTTAATAAACTCCTTACCAACAAACACGTGAGTTATGATAGTATTAAAAATTCAAATTTCAATTTGCCGGAGTTCGGTATTTTTAGGTTAATTCTGAGTTCGCGGATAATGTACCCACGGCTTACCCGGACGTTATAAAGAGAAAATTAAATCATAACAAGTCACAATTACGGAATATTCTGGACGAATTGTGTCCTTCATGGTTCATCTGAACCATTATCTCTAACCCTCTTTCATAACAGCTAGTAGTACGATAGATTTCTGTCTTTATGGCACTCAACTGTTATTGTTTATTGCTTCCGCGTTTGTGGTGTGAAAAAATTCCAGAATAAATCTTCAGAGAATATATTTAGATATATTTTCACAAAATTCGCGAGTTTTCTTCAATGGGCCTTGAAATGTTTCGATAGATTAAGCTGAAGTGCTCAATAAGTTCTTCAGCGCTACCTCCGCGGTGTTATTTATCGAAAGCGGATTACAGGACGAAATCATAAAGGCGGGATAGAAAAAAAATATATATATAAATTACTGGAAGTAAAGCGATTATAATGGGGCAAAGGGCGATACGCTGGTGGAAGGGCTATTCTGGTCACGCGCCGGCCATTATTTCCTCCCGGACTGTCGAGAGGGAAGCCTCCCCTCCTAATGCGCCCCCGACCCGGACCCATACGTTTCGCGGATGCGAATAAAATACCAGGGAACATCGAGGGGGCGCCGACAGAAAGAAGGATACCTGGAACTTTCTCCGGTCGAAAATGACACCGGGGCGAAATTCGACCCGAAAAATAACACTACATGGGGTAGGCCAAAATGGGTGTTCGATACTTCACTGTATGTACGAAAACCTGAAGTTCAAATATTAGCCAGAATTATTTTAAGTGGATTATAATAATATTATTCGAACGCATAACTGGAAGCAAGGGAAAAAAGGTCCTTAAACCTAACATTTAGAACATTGAATTATCACTAAATTCCGGTAGTATCGCGTGATACTGTGGGAAGAACATCGGTTAGCAGGGATTAACCCCTGTTTGTCCTGTGTTTGGAAACCATCTGAGCGGGCTCCGGAGGATTAACGACACCCCCCACCTTCAGGTATATTGAGGACCCAACCCTAGTTGATCTACCCTTCAGTAGGACACTGATGATGGAACCAGTATAAGTTAAAAAATATTGTAAAAAAGAGCGAAATTAAAGTAAAATAAAAATAAGATAGGGGAGAAAGAAAAATAAATCAAGGAAACCTAAAATGAAAAACAATTGGGGAGCTATACTTTTTATGTAATATTCGTTTATTATGTATTCCTATTTTACTATATAAACCGGTCGACCTATCACGTTTTCATGTGCATGATTTGGAAGTTTTTTCCCCCAGTACCTTAATTGCTTTTGTCGGCATTCCGGGCGGAGATTTCCTCTGAGGGCTGGAGACTTGAATCTTGAAATAACTTCACCCTGCCACGACCCGGGATGTACACGATTCCCCCGGGGAATTCGTCCCGTCCGGGACGCTTCCATCAGTTTCCGAATACGAGAACACTGTCTCCGTACAGCCGTACAGTTCTCGGAAGGAACTATCTCGGAGCTAATACAATTTGAAATGAACGGTCCGGCCGGCAATTTGAAAGTTAGACAGCTCTAAAGATTCGTGAAGAATATTCAAATAATTAGGAAATTTAAGGGTAGACAGAGAATTGCACACTGAACAGGCCTATCGCACTGGGCACGGGGTATTGTATTTCAAATGAGAGTGTCAAGAATTAATACAATAACGGATCGTACAAGCAACAGGCCGAAATAGGTACAGTACAGCTCGTAAACAAGCGGGAGGGACGCGAGTCAATTTTTTGTGGTTTGATTGCACTCCGTTGCGCAACACGAGGCTATTTACGGGAGCCGGGCGTAATACCGATACTGCTTTAAGTCACTGGCCAGTGGCAGAAACGACAAACGCATTAAGTGTTAAGAGGATGCGGTCAGTACATCATCCGCTTTACGGCCATTACAAATGGATTTTATTTTCGGCGTCGTTGTTGACCGTCCGACCGGAAAGCCCCGAGTTTTTTTTCGAGAGGATGAATTCACAGAAAGTGAATGTGTTTCTGTGTTGCATTTTTAAAATACATATGTCCTCATCGTTAGAACATTTTCCCAATCGGTCATCGCAGAACCAGAATATTTTAACCGGGAAATTAATGCAAACGGTGTTCGACGACACTAAAATTAAAGCTTGTACAACAGGCCATTAAAAATTGGTTACTCCATCAATTTCCTCCTTAATTCAATATAACTGTCCTAAAGAGTGCACTTTTCATGTAATTTTCGTGGAAAATAATTCACTCGTTATTCTTTTCCAGGTAAATAAAAAAAGTTGGATTTGGAGAAAAATTAATCCGATAATAACACATGGACACATGTAACTTCTGAATCATAACAATGCAATGAATATTATATTTTTGGATAATTATGTGTGAGTATGTTACGTTCGTAAAATTATTCTTGGTAAGTTACAGAGCATGGCAACAAGTACACATTTCGCATTTCAACAAACGGCTCGGTTTAAGGATATGTAAACTAGGATTGTAATCCTTGTGTAAGTAAAGGTCTTGTACGTGTAAACAAATTTGGTGAACGAAATTCAGTTCGAGTAATAGACAGTTTTTTTGTATGCAAAAGTCCTCCTGACGCTGTTCGACAAACCGGTTTGACGTACATCTGCCTAAACTCGCCCCCTAATGATATACGATCCTGCCGGAGATTAAGCACCTTTTAAAATACGGCCCTTATCACAGACGCACGTCTCTCTCCTCTCGCTTGTTCCGTCCACAAGCTTAGTCTAAGCTTGTAATTAGCCAAGTCGGTTAATAGTCAAACTGAAACTGGTCTTTCAATTAACAAGCACGGGCATTTATGTTTGTTCCATCAACATTCCATGGCGAGGTTCGACCGACGTTACAACACCCCAGGACCCATTTGCCGGATCCAGCGCTCGCTGACTTTCTAAAAGTTCCCTTCAAAACTTAAAATCGTGAACGAGATTTCACAAAAAAGTTCGGCCAACTCAAACTTGCTGTTATCCTATGAAAATGTCCCGCCGACCCAGTCCAGTGTTTCAGTACATGACTCGAACTTTTCCTAATATATCAAAGATTAACTGGATATAAGAATACCATTGTAAAAAAAAACCTTTGTATAAAAAACCTCGACCATATTCCAGCGGAAGAGCAATTGTGAAAAAAGGAGGAAAGAACTTCAAAGGGGACGCAAAGCACTGAATTTTACTTAATTCGCTCCTAAAAAATCTCTTTTAATAAGCGTTGTCAATTTATTGCAAAGTTCGCTTATTATTTTTTCAGTTGGCTCTATAAAGCGCAGCTCCCATTAGGAACACTCTCTAATCCTCGAGAGTCATTTATTAACTGGGAGCGAACAAGGAAAAGAACAGTTTAATTAAATGCAATGTTTAATATAATACACCGTATATTGCTTTCGGGAACGAGACATAAATTGAAGTTTACCGAGCGAAGTCGCGGGAACTCTGGTTTTATAGATTTTAATTAATTGAAAGCGACCTGTAATCGAATAAAAACTACTCTGGGGGAGCAATTGGACGAAACAAAACGATGACTGGGCGAATTCCCACTGCTCAGGTCTGAATGAGTTCGTTCGCTTATTCCAGGATATGGGCCAAATTGAGTACGAATAGTTGTAACACAAAGCCAGTTCAGAAACACAATACTAGTAATTTTATTTACAACGTCTATTTATTCCCAATTTATATCTCAATGTCTTTCTTAATTAATTTATTAACAACAGTAACTTACGATAAACAAAGTAATGATAATAATAAATGAAATTAAAATAAATCAGCGAAGGTTTTCGCGATCTGAAGTTGAATGATCAATAGTTTCCTGTATGATCGCGCAATACTTTGGGGAAAACCTCGAGCATCAACGATTCGTCCGAGATTCTCTTCCTGCTTTCGGAAAACGCTTGAGCCGTTTCCAGCGGAGGGGTTTATTATTCCTTCGGTCGGAAGCACCCCCCAGAAGGGTTTTGAACGAAATAAGGAAGAATGTCAGACAAATAGGGGTTCAACCCCTTCTGCCCCAGGTTCTACCCACAGTATTACGCGATCTCCTTTAAGTGATAATTTAAATAAAAATATTCCAAACTCAGCAGGTTCAGCACATAAACAAGTATGTTTATTCTATAGTTGAAAGTCGAATGTTTTCTTCGCAAGTGTACTATACAATGCAATTAAGTTACTCATTAGATTCGGAAGTTTGTCTTCACACACCACCGATATAAGGAGTGCTACCGGCCGTGAGGGAAACTCGAAAACTCGGCACTGGACAAACACGGGGCATCGTGCCAAACGAAGAGAGCGAGGAGGAGGGGTCGTGCACACAAAGAGAGGTTTATGTCGGGGCTAAATATAAACCGGTCAGTATGTAAACATTGTTGTAGGGCTTACCGAGCTTCGCCGGCGATAAATATTCGGACGGTGTCTCTCGTGCGCGATCTAAACCGACTGCGGAGGTCAGACTTACGAGGAAGGCGGAAAGTCAAAACTGAGGAGCCGGGGTAGGTAAAGTTAAAGCGGAGTTAGGGCCCCAGGGGTGAGTATCAGAATAAGCCTACCCCAGATATTAAAGTTTGGGAATGTTTGCAAATTGAAACAACATAGACAATAGAACATTTTGCTAAAATTTCAATTTTTCTGGCCCCATCGTTTAATCCAGCATTACCCAAAGTATGCTGCCATATGACAAATACATCGTAAAAGTTTCAAACAAAACACTCAGAAATAACATGCAGACATGGTTTTCTGTTAGTTTCCGCGTTGGAATTCAAGTATATTCCTGAGCCGATGTCCTTCATACATGCAAAACTATACTTTCGATACGAGTGAATACTAGGGATAATTGCTAAATCGAATTAAATTATCCTATGATTCACAAGCAGGTGACGAACATCCACCGCGCTTACGTCAGAGCGCCTGCCAAGCGTGCGACTAACAACACTGTTATTCAAGTCGTTCATCATCCGGTTCTCAGATCGATTTCGGTTTTTCGCCACCGTCAGTATTATTCCGTCACACTTGTACTCTGACAATCTGACGGTATTGCATGCGATTGCCGCGTATTTTTCGTTTAACAATAGAAAGAGTACATCTCTGCGCGAAATAATTACCAGTTTAAAGCTGCTGTTTAGAGAGAGAACAAAGTGATGTTCGGTAGGCTTGAAACGGGGAAAAACCGTCAGCAATCTCTATTAAATTGTTAACGATGTCAACGATTAAATCTATAAATAAGCGCGAAGATACGGCAAGCGTCGGGGCGCGATTAGAATACTGACTCATTGGCATTAATAACCGACCGGTCTGTATAATGCGTTCCATTGTGTACTCGGTTAAATAGCTGGCGATGTAATTTTAACCGGCATTAATAGATGGCATGGGTATTGACATTGCTCAGTGAACCGGAGTACAGGCGGAAGTGAAACGTCCACCGTTCAAAGTGCGGTAGCACTTCTTTCTCTGCCAAAAACAGCTTTAGCAAATTTTATTTTGTATATTGCAATTTTTGTAAACGACCACACGAATATTTTGTTGTTGGAAACGGCGACAGAATAAAAGGGAATATAAAGAATCCTGAGATAAACCGGTCTGGCCTTTGTAGACGGCAGCTTTCTTCCCCGCGTGTGGGCCGCTATAAACTGCATTTCCGCCAAGTGTTAAACTCCCGCAACTCTATACTTCCTGTTGGCTTAGCGTGGGGGGGCCCCTGCCCAGGGCACCAAGTGCCACATCTCACTTTCGCCAACCGTTCAGTCTCCTTCTATTTCTATCCCCTGCTCTCACGTACCCTAATCTAATCTAATTTAGAATTGGCACTATCCTATACCCCCATTTCCTGGCGTATACTCTCCCGGGGTATCCAGTTTACCGTTCACGTAGTCTTCCGAGTTCTTCGAGTCCACCCGGTAGCAGGAAATTCGATGATCTCCGGATAAAATTCGTCCGCATGGAGCATACTAAACGCCTCAATACCCCGACATTTTATTCTCTTAAATATTATTTCTGCGATATATCGTCTTAACCGTTTCATCGCCACAGCTGTACAATACAATGTAGTTAATGTGAAACTAACAACAAATAGAGTATAGTGGAGGAGAAACGACAATGACTTTTCTTTTTTAACTTTATTTTTCTGCTACATCTAAATCACATGGCCATTCCCTTTTCAGTGAAATTTGTTGTACATTGTATTGTATGGTAAGGTCAGGGACTGTACGGTTTGAATTTTGGTAATTTTCGACGGTTTGGCCGAACCCCACAGTTCAAGTCTTTACGCCCAGATCGGTTTTGCTACAGTATCTTAAAAAAAACTGATGGGACACAAAATGGTTCCAAATCGCCCCCATTAGGATCAACTGATTTATCTACTAACGCCAAGTGCGATAACCACCCTCGATGGAATAGCACGTAGGAAATATTTGTCAGTAATTAAATTCCTGCAGTGCATTACAGAGATTGAACATAACAGGGCTATAAAAATCCTACTGCATTTGCTTCAGCGCTGGACTGTTCCCACTGTCAATTTGCGGTCGTTTACTCTCATTGGTCTGTACGCCTGACGATTGGGCTCAACAGCCCGACGACGATAAACATACTCGGGACGAATTATTATTTGCGTGGGGCCCTCCCCCCCCATCATCTTATTGAGCTTCCAATTGTACATTTCCTGCTGTTGGAACAATCGGACAGTCGGTATGTGGGACAAAACGAGGGAGGTCGATACCAACGGGTTCACTGCACCCGAAAAATATGAATCGTTGAAAATCTTTTTGATAATCCGTATTTATAAATTAGGTACATCATGTTCTAAATTCTGGGTATAGTGACGTTCTATTAAACGCAAATATGGAATAGTTTTTGTTTGGAAACCACCTGAGCGACATCTCAACTGGAAGGCTTTACTCACTACAGTAGTAAACGGTTCTACCGGAAGCTAGTTAGTGATAATACTGGTCGCCTTGGAATATTTTCTCTGAATATAAAGAAATTAAAACAGGAATAGATATATCTACACATTGAACAACCGACGCGATGAATCCCCTCTTTGTGGCTGCATTCATTTCCTCGTTTCTCGCTTAGGCAATAGATATTTTTATACTGTCATGAGCTATGTGATGAAGAGGACGAGGCTGTAATGATGATTGTAGTCGACGCTCGCTCGTTGCTGAGATAATCTATAGATTCTATGAGATGTTATTGGAATAAATAACTGGTCGGAGCATGGGGCATACAGATTTTTTCTTATTGTATATTACAAGTAAGTAAACTAAATAAAGGCTAGACCAGTTTCGGCTACTCGCTATCGACCAAGGCCAAACCGGCAAGAATCATGATTTCTAGTACATAAACTAAGAAATTACAATCGGACACCTACCACAGAGTGCGGTGTATAATAGCATACAAAAACGTTTAACGTCTACCTTTTAAGTTGAACCGGTCTTTTGAACGGAGCCGGAAATGCGAAATGATTCAATTAGCTTCCGCTTTCCGAGTTGAAACGCGACACAGGCTACAAAATAGTTTGTAGCCCCGACGACCAATTTTCGAATAATAACGCAATTGTGACAAACCAATTGTGCGTTGTGGTACAACAAGTGGTTGACGTTCCATTCAAAGCGAATATCCCGCCAGTTATGGCGCCACAGTAAATACGGCCCTCTGATACTAGTTTAATTGAACACAGTTCAACTCACAATCCTATTTTTACAGCAGAACGTTAGTAGATCCACCCATTAATAGCTCCTAAATCCTATACAAGATATACTTTATTTAATTACATTATTATCATACTTATTAGCCAACAAATAAACTTTGGCGTACAGTAAAAGTGAAGACTGAAACCGGTCTTACAAAAGACCAACGAGAACTGTGTTGTTCCAAACCCGCGTAGACCACAAAACAGGTATTTCACACTATAAATAGACGATAATAAATAACGAGAAAAATGTGCACTAAGACGAAAGTGAGGATGGAACCGCTGACATTTATATAGCGTGGGATCGCTAATGCGCAAAAGGACATGTCTTCCCCGACGCATTTAAGAGGCTTGATGCCCATGCACTTTTTAGGCATCGTCTGCTGATCCTAGTGTTAATTAGATAATTTACAACTCAATTTTGATTGGACGAAGTTTTTATTGATTCATTCTTCATTCTTGAAAATGAGCTTTATATACAATTCCGGCCGCTAGCCATCTTCAGTAGCTGTGTCTGTCTGTGTCAGTAAGGCGATGAATCACTCTGGCACACGGGTGCATGTGGGGCATCCTGTCTGCACGGTCACTTCAATTGCACTGTGAAGGTTGTTTTGTATGTCTTGTATCGATAGAAATTTTCTCGAAATCTGGCAAAAGATAAAAGAAAGATCGAGAAAACTACGTTATCCCCAAACCCTCGTAGATCACAATAACGAGCTTTCCAAACTATTCAAGGGACATTGTTCCCTCGGGATAAGGATGTCTGAAGCCTTCTGCTCCCGGTGGATGATTAAGGAGAGGGGCGACAGCTGGTTGGGAAATGCTCCCCCCCGTGATTGAATTAAAATCGTCCACAAACCCGAGGTTTAAAGAGAGAGAGAGAGAGAGAGAGAGAGAGAGAGTGAGAGAGAGAGAGAGAGAGAGAGAGAGGTAGAAACACACATGAACACACACACACACACAGACACAGAAGGGGCGCAGCATCTCTCTCTGCAGATGAATCACCATTCCCCTCCTTTCATAATCGCTCCCCATCACTCATCCCCCACTCCCTCATCATCCATCCCTCTCTCCCTCTCGCTCCTTCTCTCTCGCACTTCCTACTCCCCCCCTATGGCCCTCTCTCACTATCTCCCTCCCTCTCTCTCTGTCTGATGCTCCGGGAGACCTTGCCTCGGCCGAGTGGAATCATCTCAGCTGTTCTACCCTGACCCGGCTCCATTAAATACAAAGAGGGCTCATTGTGGTGGTCCCTTCCCCACTCTCGACCTAAACTACGCACACTCCCGTCCGAAACCCCCTCCCACGACCCCTCAACACCGCCTACACCCTCTTTCTTAACGCTCAAGTGGGCCACTCTAGTAAAATAGTGCGCAAAACCCCGACCCCGCGCGCCACTTAGAAACAGGCAAAAATCCTTTCATTCTGAATAAAATTTTGATTGCCTGCGTAGTATGGTTTCGGGAAAAAAACTGGTACCATCAGAATAATAGCTGTACAGCAGCTTAACATACTTGTGATCCCATCGTAACAAATTTTCTAAACTTCTTTACGAGCGTTTACCAGTCCATCTATACAGCACTCTGGGGAATGTAAGAAATCCACAATTCACAATACTCGGTCTACAAGTTCCGTTGTCCTTAATGTGTAACAATGATGACAGGAAGCATCGGTAACAGATAGGCGCGTATTATTATTTTACTAAAATCATTCTTTCGAAGGCGCTTAGTAACAAAAACCAAAACCGGTCTAGCTAAGAGATAAAGGCGGAAGAGATGACAGAAAATCACAGAACTGAAAGATGTAAATTATAGCCGAAAGAAGGAAAATACTTAAACAATAATACAACAACTCCCTGAATTGCAGGAAAATACGTTGAGAAATTTGAGAGAAACAACTAATATATTTTTTTCATACATAAATCGAACTGTATCCAAACATTATGGGTACTTTGACCCATAGAGCGACGCGACCGACCACACAACCAGACTTGCCAGTTGAACAGCCGGGGGTTAAGTAAGCGAATATTGATCTCGGTGGTTATGAACGCTAGACCAAATCTAGGTTTGACAAGGGCTCGTTTACACAAGATTCGCTTCAAATAATGTAATCGGCGAATGGAATTTCAATATAACATATATACAACGCAGGGTTTAAAATTGTGAAGCGGGTACATGACACATAACTGTCCTGTCATTGCATTTCAACACGTAGGAACTGGATATCAATTTCCTTGCAAATTTACAGTATGCCACTATCATAATTCACATGTCAACCAGTAATTTGCTTCCTTTGATATTACTGTATTTATTGGACACTAATTAGTTTTGGACAGGACCATTTTTGAAATTAATTATCTTTCATATCGAGCAAGGGAATTCTTGTATTTATCCAGAACACGGCGGAAATTCATAGGATGTTCATTCCTGGAAACGTTCTAAACCATTCATGGGAGCTAAGCGATTCATGGGAGCAATTGAATCATTACAAATTTCTTAAAAATGTTACGCATTCTAATGAGTGTAATCTGTGTAATCTGTCTTAGAAAGAAATTCAGAATTGATTGAACGTTGGGTAGACCATCGGGATTAGTAACTAGTGACTACAAGAACGTGCAACACAAAGCAGATGGAAGGAAAGTACCTGTGAATAGGTCACGGCAGTCGTAAAGGTACAAAAAATACCTGTGGGGGACGGCAGTATTGTGTTCGACAAATATGATCGCCATGGATAATCGCTTTGGTGTAGTATCATTAATTCCTTTAAGTTATTTATAGTCATGTCTGTAAATGTTCTGACTGTCACAACGCATTCCTGTCCACCGAGACCGGTTTCTCGGCATCATCAGTAGCGTCCCATTCAGTAATACAGGGCTATTGAGCGTTGATGATCAATGAGAATCTGTAATATACTATTGGGTTCAATATTGTTATAAAAAAAACAACTGAGGAAGTCGTTATTACAACGGACTGTTCTAGTTCAAAGAACGCGGCCGAAACTGTTGCGCAACTGAGGCTAACAGCAATCGAAAGACCGCCAAGAGCCGTATCCCGCCGGTGCTAATCGTCTTCGATTTTTACACAACCCCCTTCTGTTAATATTAACGGGGAGGGGGAGGACGCGCCAACTAACCGGAGGACAGATGTTCCCTGTGCCCGAAGGCCGACACTATCGTCTTCATTACTGGCGATATTTTTTTAAGCTTTTGGACAATCCAAAGGTTGTCCGAGATTCGGGTTTCACTTTACGCTTATGACTTTCCGTCCGGACCGCATTGAACCGTTGAAGATTAAAAAAAAGGAAAGAAAACAAATTCGGGTGGATTTCAGCATCATTTCATACCGAAAAATAAGGAAAACGAACAGCTCTATGATTGATCGTGGAACATAGATAATTGTCGCGGATAAAAGACCTGTTGTCAGAATCCTCAGAACTCTGAAAAGCTTCAAAGACAAGAAATATCACCGCTCGGCTGGCAACGTCACGCGGATTAATCTTCAATTGTGTCATCGCGCAGGATTTCACATCCTAGTTTCCGCCGTTTGGCGAAATTGTTCTTAGCGAGGGATTAAGAAAGTTTTACTATCCTAGTTTCTGCAATTCGTGCGCCTCATCGCATAGTGCATCTATATTGTTTATGGACGGATATATTATGGGAATACAAAACATAATATGGATGAAAATACCCCACATCCCTAACAGTGTTTAGCGGGCGAATCGTGTTATCTCTTATCGCCGGGCCGTCACTCCCGACGGAGTGGAAACCCCCGGCATAAAACAGGTGCTACGGATCGAACGAATCCATTATAGGTGCACAACGCGCTGTTACGTAATGAAATTGATACGTTAACACAAGAGACACAGACACTTACATAACCCGTCGTCCATGGCGGAAGGTCACATGCGGCGGGGGGGGAATATGCGGAACGCCTGGATATGCGGAGGCCGCACAGTGTGTCACTCGGAGAGCTTTCGGAACTGACACTAATAAATAAGTGAGCGCGGGGCACACGCGAGAAAGTGTCGGGCACTTATTATTGGTAGGGGCCGTAAAGCCTGACTGAGCGCCGGTTCTATGGGGGGGAGGCCGCCCGTGGGGGCCACAGCACCGTGTCATGCGCACTACACCCAAATCAACTCAGGCCACTTAACCACAGTGCAGTCTGCACTTAACGGCCGGCCGTACACTTAGCCCTACTCTACACCGGGGGTTAGTCCAATGAATGAGACATAATTCAGTTTATTCGGTATAACGAGCAAACACTTAAACTAAGTTTTCTTTTCACAAAACGTTTTGATATTCAGCTTCGTAGCACGTTTTGGTACCCAAGATGTTTCGATGCATGTACGTGATGAATTTACATTTATCCGCTATATCTCGTGTTTTACTATACGGTATCGTTCCACCATCTTAGTGGAAAAAAATCTTAGTGGAACGAAATTCAGCAGACCAGTTATGACACTGACGTTCCTTTAAGGCTTCATCGCCGTAAACGGTGCATGACGTTTTGTGAGCTTGCATGTGACGATGCATTTTTACCTACACGAACATAACATGAGGCAAAATGTGACGATCGGGTTTGCTATGGAATGTTTTGTAGATTAATCTGAACGTATCGGAAGGTCGAAGATGTAAACATGCGTAAAAAGACAAATAAAGGCCCTCGGTGGAAATCCGCAATGACTAAGTTGCCAGACTCATATTTGTTGGGCGAAGACTTGGAAAATAACAGATGGAACATACAGAATGTAAGAAAAATTCATTTGGCTATCTGATCCTGAGGTCAGTTTCTGCTTCTCGCTATCGTCAGTAGCATTCCATTTGGACGTTACGTTAGTTCCGTTGTTACGTTAGATAGAAGAAAGCTTAACAAATGTTGAAAATCTTTCTGATTTTCCGCCTCCACTGACCCATTCCCCTTCATAGCCGGTTGAATTCCTTCAGTTACTGTTAGGCGCACTAACAGTCATAATTGTCACCCTACTGTTAATACTGTTAGACAGGTCGGGCCTAATTGGCGACAGGGACAGTGCATTGGCAGTGTTGACAGAATGCTTCATCGGCAGCCGACGTGCCAACGCTCTATTCACCTTGATTAACGCGTTGATGGGTCGCAGTGATAGATCAGACCGAAGTATAAATAATAATAAAAACATTGAGTATGAGTTTTCCATTCGTATGTACGGAGTACGGTTCAGTACGCTCGAAACTGTAAATTTTGATAGCGAATCAGCAAGGGCTGTAAGAAGGGAAAAAGGGTATACCTTTATTCAAAAGCCCATTTCATAATATTCGTCCCTTTGTGTATAATTCTAAAATAGATACAAGGACTCTGAAATAATATCTCATATCATTTACAAACGTATATATTATTTTTACCTATCTCTATTTGCTTTGTACAGGCGCTGAAATCTCGTACAAAACCGCTCTGTATTCTATCCACCGGCTAATAATGGGAGATGAAACTTGGCTAGTAGCGCTATTTCCTCTACTGACTGTGTTACGAGTGTTCACAGCTGGCACTGTTTTCGCCCCCTCTCTCTCTCTCCCTCACACTCTCTCTCTCTCTCTCCCCATCCCTCCCTCACTCCCTCCCACCCTCTCTCCTGTCTGCGAATCCAACCGTCAAGAAATAAAACGAGTCGGTGCTGGTGATTCACCTGGGCTATCCACCCCCCCCCACCACCCCCCTCAACTATATCTGTATATGTTTTCTTCTCCTACACATTGACGATGAAACGTGTATAACGGTGAAGCCTCTCTTCTAATTTTATTGAATAATGCGATAATGAAATAAAAGTAATGTATCGAAAGGATGGTAATATAAAAAAACACTCTCACTGAATACGGAATATTTGATTTAAAAAAAATTTGCGACTCTTGAGTTTTAAGTCGGGCGCTAAAGGTATACAATCACGTACATGCTCCAGTCTCAACCGAGATCAGAAGAGGCGGCGGCTTAAGCCGAAGTTGGCCTTCCCTCCTCCCAGGAATATTTATCCGCTCAACGCCCCTCAGATAGAGTTACTTTCCTCTTTATAGGCGTATAAAAGGATAACATTGTTACGAAAATATTTAAAACAGTAGATAATGATTTATATATATACATGTCGTTAAAACCCGAATAACGCAGTTCTTACGTAAGTAATAAAATAATAAATAAAAAAAAGTTCATTTGTCTATAAAATACAGTACGAAATGTATCGCATGCAACCTAATGTCGATCGCAGGATGATTTACTGTGTATTTTCGAAAAGGGGTTTTGATTTTTATTGGCAACGTAGATCTCATCTAAAAATTAGTTGGCTCCACTCGCCTAGGGGAAATATAATAAATAATAGCGGTTTTTATTATGGAAATTATACGGACTTACCGTTTGGAAACGATCGGTTTATTTACTTGCACCGTTCCAAAACCGATTGTTAACAATGATAAATGTTTTTTTTGGGGGGCGAGGGGGGAACAGAATTAAAAGGCTCTGAAGTCCACTCAGGTGAGATGTCGAACTACCGAGGATAGGACCGGTGTTTACCAAATCTCTCCCACATTTAAATTGCAAATGGGCCCGAAAATATCACGGAAATTGCGGAGTCGGACTTATCCGGCAGATTTTAATCATTCGCCGCCATTTCATCGACGGGTAAATTACATTAATAATGTATTCGGTTAACTAGTGCACACCCCAAACGCCTGACGACCGTTGCACACACCGAGGGGTAGGATCGAATAATATATTTCGTTCTAAATAAACAAAAAAATTCACCGAATTTCTCTTATTCATTTATTTTTTACCCTGTACTATACACAGTTTGTCCTATTAGTCACTATTGAAAATTTCGCTGCTAACAACCTAGTAACCTATTATCTATTTACTTATATTTTCCCCCAGGACTCGAATTTACAATAAGCAATACAAATTTTTTTATTTTGAAGGAAGGGAATTATTTACTCGTCTAATCGCAAATTAATTATTAATTTTAATTGTAATACACTAATATTTGTATATATATGATGAAAAACTGAAGAAATAAAACTGAACAAAAAACATTGATTTATACATTATTTGTGAGTATTTTCTGTGGCGGTTTCTCTGAGTGTTTATTTTTTTTTTGGCCGAGTAAAAGAAAGGCCCTTTAAAGGCAGATTGACGATTCCCTAGGGCTTCATCCTGTTTTTTTTTACTATTTAAGAATGAATTAATGTCCCAAACATCCCAGAACAAAATTCACAAAGTCCGCTTGTTGTGTAAGGTTAATTAGACGAGTCAAGAGGCAGTTTTGAGTGCAAAACTTTCCACATATGCCAACCATAAGAGAGAATCAACTAAAGAAAAAACTTTAAATACAGACGTTAGTAAACGTACAATTTAGTTACTGAAACCAACTTAGAGCCCCAAAGCGACACCAGGCAGAGGCGGCTGGTCTCAAAATAAATCCAACAGTAACAGTCTTACAATTGAAATGATGTATCTACGCGATTCCACCTAATTCTTTCTGAAATTTATAACCTCCCCACAGGGAGTCATCAAAAAAAAATATTAGTGCACAAGAGCTGGCAATCTAGTGTCGAGACTTTCCCCGTATTATTTCTTGACTGTTCACAGAATTCGGAGCCGGCCAGCTGTGTATTCTCGGCACGCGGTCGGAGAGATTAGACTGGGCCAAGTTTCAACTCTGCACAATTATTAGGACGTGAATTACTGCCTTCCTGGATTTAAGCTTGATTCATTTTTGCCCAGGGGGGGGAGGGGAGAGAAAAGCTCCCGAGAGGGAGAGCAGATGTGAAATTTTTATCTCAAACACGAAAGACACTATTTTTAAACAGTATGAATTTATATTTTTCCAAAATAATGAGGATTCTTTACAATTTATTCTTTCTGTACTAATTATATTTGAATTTTTTTTTAATATCACCATTCTTCTAGCTAGACTTAGTTTCGGCTTGTCACCGTCGTCAGTGGCCGTAGCCAGCAGGCAATTAGCAAGGCAGTGTTGCGACAGTGCTCGCAGGATGCTTCGGGGAGTGAAAATCGGCCTAGCCTTGTGTACACAACCGAACAGTTGTCCCATATTCTCTGTTAATTTCGAATCGAAATTCGAGTAGTAGCGACCACAAGTGTTCTCAATCCGTCGAGGACTCCTCCAAACAGGTGTCCTCAATTGTTGTAAACTCCTTTAATGAAATATACTGAACGTATACTTTAAATAAATGCTACTGGACGACGCTAAAATAAATAAAGCCATCTGCATAATAGTTTAACTAACGGTTTCCTATCCATTCCGTGAAAGTATCGACCAGGTTTAACCCGTCATATTTCGGCACTCGAGTATACTCTATTTTATTTTGTATTAAATTAAATTTATTTTGTGGAACTTCGACTAAGAATTGACGAAATTATCGAAGGAAATATAAGGCTAATAAGGCATAGATGTAAAAGTGTCAAGATATTAATATAACCAAGACACCTATCATGCATACTATAGTTCGCTCTATACATTTCTTTGAATCGAAAATGTATTTATTTTCTACTTCTATCTACCTGCAATACGCTGTATAGTATTGGGTTGACAACTAAGTAATTGCGGAATTCACCAACAATATGGCGTTGTACATATTTTTAAGTACGTCAACATCTTTGCACAGATAAGCCGTAGATGGTTTTGAATGCACGTATAAGATACAGTCAGCTTCTCCGCAATGTCCCAGTGTTGAACTATGGCGATCCGAATCAATAATGGCCTTTATTCGGTCATCATCGACCTCCACTGGACGTCCAGAGCGCTCCAAGTTTTAGTGCACAGCGTACAACATTTTATTGCCCGCGAGGCATTAACACTTTCGCGAAAATTAAAAAGCGAAATGTGACGGAAATGCTAACTTCGGTTCACCGTGTTTTAGCTTTTTATACACACACAAACAATTCAACCGGTCAATGTAATTTTGATACCGAATGTTTCAGAAAGGGCCAAATAATAACGTATCGAAGAATGTTATCTGTGCAAAAATGTTGACGTACTTAAAAGTATGTATATTTATTAAAATTAAATTCGACACTCCTGAGATAGTATGGGCTGACTGTTCGTCCCGTTCCGTGAAGAGGGCAGCAGCGTGCACTATGCGTGTGACGCAAGCTATTTTATATTGCGAAATAAATAAATATTATGAAGCGGTTCGCGCCCATGAACGTTATGTTTCATATTTGTCTTCGTCAAGTTCATATTTGGTTTATAAGTGGGACCATTTTCCGTCCTGCAGCTTCCCCGTATCATCCCCCATTACTGTCGAAACACCCCGTATAATATAGGTGTGTATTTCATAAAATTGAATGGTCTAAGATTCATTGGATTATGGCCAAACCGAATAATATTTTGTCCGTTTGTGTCTAATTGCCTGAGGCTTGTCTGATAGGGTCGGGGTGGTGTGGGGGGGTACTGGTGGGGACACCTATTATGTAGTATTGTACTGTTGGATGAGGGCAGATCTGCACCTGACTAGTCACGTTGCGTAAACGGCTTCGCCGACCGAAACGATTTCACTGTGCTGTCGGGGGCCCCCCTCGCTTTCCCTCACAGCTAGCGGCTGCACGCCCATTCTGTTTGTTATTGTCGCGCTATTCCAACTTATTATTTATAAAGTATGCCGCAATGTTGTGGTTTCAACAAGACGGGCCGCATGTCCCATACAGCCCGTGAAAAATTCCGTGTACTCTCTCGTTTCGGAGTGCACTCGCAACCGCGCGTGCATCGAAGGAGGAAATTCAACGCCGCATCGACGAAATTCAGCCATATTTATGCAAAATGCTCGTGGAAAATTTCGACGAAAGATTGCGTATGTGCCAGCAAAGCCGTGGAGGCCATTTGCCCGATATGTTATTCCGTACATAACCCTATCCTGTGTACTTTACGATTCGATAATTTTAATTTAACCTGAATTCTAAATGATCCCGCGGATCAGTGGATAGCACGTTTATCAACAAAAAAAACTGTCATTCTGAGCACTGTTGCGAAACACGATTCATATCGCCCACCGAGCACTTGACGCGTGTCGACAGTTTACCTTCTGAAACTCCGCTGGGTCTCGTTTGCCAGATTATTTATACTATCTCTGTTCTCGAATCTCTTTGAGGATATAAATTCATTTTTGAGTACTGTACTGACAACAAAAAAAACAACTACTCAGAATAAAATGCCACCAATATCATCGCTCCGTTTCTACAGTTCCTACGCTATACGGTTTTTTTGGCTTGTCGCCATCGTCAGTAGCATTGCGTCGTTAGTGCCTACAGGAAGCTTCAGGAAGCCGAAACCGGTTTGGTAAAGATCAAATAGGCGAGAGATATTTCACTTTATCGCTACAAGTCAACTCAAGTTTGAAACTCTGAAAGCCGGAGACCGGGATACTTCCCCCCCCCCTCACCATTATTCAATAACCCACCCTTTGATATAACTCGAAGTTTTAATTATTATTCCTCCGAAGGCTCCTCTCCATTAACGTCCCCACTGTATCGGCTAATGAAGATTCAAAATGACCGAACCAGTCCAGCCACAGAACAAACCTACTAACGGAGACAGTACTTGATAATTTTAAGAATCCGAAAATAAAATATTAATTAAACGGAATCGGGCAAATATATTCCGCTGTCAGAAGAATAATCCCAGGTGATACTAGAAAAGAAGTGTCGAACAAACGCTAGTTTTATTTGTGTAGGTGACAATCCATTTGGGGTTTGAATGGGCGCCCCCATACACGTCGCAATGTCACACACGAGTGAACGTATCCCCGAGTAACAAACGACATGTACGGAACACCAATGTTCCACTCTTCCGTTTCACGTCTATTCCCCTCTGTCTTCCAAATTTGTCATATCAGGGTGCGAAGTGATTTTTGGCGGATGGGTATCATTAGGGTATAATTTAGGGCCGGCAGAACAGTGCTAATTTGATCTTGTAATGAACTGCAGGGGACTGGAGGATGGTCCCGAGGGACAAACCAATTAGGCGTCTAGGGGGTCAGGGGTCTTCATTTAAGCCCTGCCCAACCTATATATCCCTGTTATCTCTACCGGTAATTCTGTCCCTTAGACAGGGCCCCCTCCCCTTCACCGTCCTAAACTCTCCTGCCTTATAGGGATAATCATCCGGCAGAGAATTTTGTGTTCGACAAACAGAATTGGTCACCGCTTAAAGAAATAACGTTTAATTTTATTATAAAAAATCGATAACGTCCAACCCCCTCAAGAGGCACCAGGTAACTACTTTTCTTAGGTGGAATTTAGGAGTGAATACTCTCTGGCGACTGTTCTGTCTTTGACGGAAGAATTAGATGTAAAACTAAACAAGCCTCATCACAACTAATAGGGGATTTACAGTATAGGCTAGAGTCCCTGAAGTGGATCTGACCCAGTTGGCAGCCGGACTAAGGATTTACCCGTATAAATGTGTAGTCATGTGACACCGGCGAGACACAATCTGACGAGCGGCCATATAGGACACGCCGAACAGGAGAGAGAGGATAAGAACAAATCCCGACGTCCAAACAAACAATCCTAGCTCCTGACAGCTCCAACATTAAATTAGAGGCACGATCTCTAATAACACATTTTAAAATATTAATAGGCGTTTTATTTATATTTTTTATTACATCTTGTCTGGTGGTCTGCGAGGATTTTGAATATCATGATGACTCGACTATTTTGCCTCAGGATGGACGCAGGCTTCAATTTCCCAGTCAGATTTCACAAGTGACGATGTTCCGAACCCTTACAAAACGAATTTCAAAAAATCAGCTGGGGAAAACTCTAATAAAATTTGAGCGGTTAAAATTAACACTAGACGCAAACACCCCACTTCAACAACTTTCTACCCCCTCGCATCATTAAACGAGCCGATTTGAAATTCCTTAAGCAACGATAAAAGAAATTAATTAATAGTGCTGCGAAATTATTGCTACTGAGGACGCCGAAACTGGCCCAACTCGGGACCGAACACGATTCCTATCATTTTACTTTATATTCATTTTGTGCACGGGTCGTTCGTTTAAATTTGAAATGAAACACTCTAGTCGTTTCCGCTTGTTATAGTAAAACGTGAACAAAGCCAATGACCCCGGGGAGGCCGGTAAACGTTAACGAAATTCAAATTGTTCGGTAATCGGTCGGTAATTAGAGGCGCCTCTGTTCATATTTCACGAGTGGATCTCATTCTTGTCGCAAGTTGGCGTCTCCGTATGAAAATACAAGCGGGTAGAGGGTGAATTATAACGACTGGAAGATTAAAGGGAATGATTAATTGGGCCCTATTAGTTATTCGAAGTTGAGTTTCACTTCCCGTTTCAGAACTGTTGGAGAGTTTTCAAAAATTCCTATATTAAACCGGCCGAAAGGGAGGCACGGGCTCTTCTGGACGGCGTTCAAGCCCGAGAATTATCGGGCGGATCAAAGCGATTTTCGAAATTCGTTTCGTCGAAATAAAAAAATAGGAGAAGAAATAATAAAAGGCCGTTAAAATTTCCTTTAAACCGAGAACAGTGGACGGCCGGTATAAAACTCATTATAAGTGTAACGGCCAATTGGTGAGACGCCTACGGAGTTGGCACCGTGACCGCGTCCAGATTAACTAATATCAGTTTGAACGCCGGCAAATATATTACAAGAGATTCGTTTAAGTCGAAAATTTAATGTGACTCGCGATAAAACAAACCGGGCGACTTTCACGAGCGGTATCTCGTCGGCAAAGTTTTGGAACGTGCGTTCCGATTTTCGCTTCCCACGTGGGCCAGCCCCGATCGGCTTTATTAAATACAGATGCCTTCGGATTTGTCACTTGCCAAACGGGTTTCTCTCAAAGATAGAATAAATCTCGCGGCTGCACCCACCTATCGCGCCTACATTCGGCAATGGGAGTGGAACGAGCAAAAAAAAAAAAAAAGAAAGAAAATGTTTAACCTCTCGCTTATTATGGGGGTCTGATGTCAGAACTGTCGACCGCCGTTCGTAATGAAATCGGTTTGCTCAGGTTATTTGAAAATAAATTATCACCGAACAACATCTGGCGGGATGGACATTGCGCAATACTGTTGGAAGATTTTTCCTGCTTCGGAGAGAACTCCACTGGGTAGTGGAGTTTTCCGACCTTTCGGAACTCTTACTTACTGGTTCCATCGTCACGATCCGACAGCGAGAGTTCCGAAACGTCGGATGCAGACAACACCCGAAGAAAGGAAAGAGCAAAAGTGCAGCTGGCTCTAAGGCACTAAGGATACGATGAAAAGTACAAACCGGTCTCGGACCAAATAAGCGGAAGGAAGATAATAAAACCTACTGCTATTCCGTTGTTTCGCAATTCTAATTAAAATATTGGGTTGGCGACTAAATAATTGCGGATTCTTCTCATCTTCGAGGGTGTGTCCACCCTGTGTCGCGCATTTTTTCGTGGTACGCACGACGAATAGTCGGCGTGTAATAAACATTTCAGAATACTCTATAGGTTTGAAGATGTAGACACGCGTAAAAATACAAATAACGCCGTCTCCAACTAGCGACGAAATCCGCAATGTCTTAGTAGCCGACCCAATATTTCGGTTATGCCGTATTGGTTTCAAAACGAAAAATAGCGAAATAAATCGATCCTGAATTCATAATGAATATCTATGAAATTTTATCGAATGCAGATCGTTGACATTTAACTCCTGCCACTGTGATTGGCATCGCGCCGTGAAGGTAAGCGGCAACTAAACAAGAACTATTAACGATCCTGCCATTACATTGAGTATTTCAAATGTGTAGGTGTTATTCTGCAGGCTTGAGTCAGCTCTTGGTTTATTCATTGGGCGTGTACGTAACCTTTATGTATCGCGTACCGACTTGGAATTGCCGTTTTCTTATTTCTTATGGTTTTTTTTTGTTTTTTTCGACACAGCGACACCTTAGGGAAATCGTTCGACTATTTTATCGTCGAAACAAACATTTACCGACGGAAATCCAAGAAGCGATAACATTGCGCGACCAGAAATTAGTGTAATCAACACACTACTGTTGTACTTATTTATCGCGGCGCCCTACCAACTATCTCTTCGACATATTTAGTCAACTGTTTGGGACTATCATTGGCAAAACAGATAAGAGATTGTGTTCTCCGACAATTCTGAAGATAAACCCGGCTATTGATGGGAACCAGTCGCGGCTCTGGAAACCGACGCTAAGCCGAGATAGTCGAAAATTAAGTGAAGATTCCGCTCTATATTGTCGAGAAATTATTGTCCCACTTTGATATCAAATATAAATGTTTCGCGCCTCATTCGCGCCCGTTGTTGGAGAACAACAATAAGAAATAATACTTGGCACTGACTTGAACAAACAAACATAGATCTTAGATTATCAGAAATAATAGTGATCTCATAATAATAGAGATAGTAGTAGTAACGCGTCAAAAAACAAAAACAGACAAGGACGACTTTTTGTCATTTTATTATCGACGATTTTATTATCATCTAGTCGTCCTTCTAGGAATCGGACGTTTCATAGAAAATAGTTCATCGTTTTGAACTGATAAATTAACGATGAGAAGAAATTAATTTTAAACAAAGCATAGGGACATTTACATGGCGGTCAGTATCGTCATGTCACTGCCGGCCCCCGATAGAAAAAATATGCGTAGCCCCTTAAATTTATCAGAAGGTAGAACTAAAAATTTCAGAAAATCAATTCCTTATATATTGATTATAATTTTTATCTCTAAAAACGCGCGCGAATTATAATAAGATTTCCAGCCTTCTAAATTCGCTTGATTTAATTTCCGCTCTCATTTTCGCCAAGACATTGGCCAACATGCATTCAGATTATGGCCATTAGAATATTTTCCTCAATTCGACCATTGATCGGCCTAATCAATTATTCATATTTCTTTAAATTTCAAATGAGCCCCCTCCTCCATCCCCCCAATTGATAATTGGCATCTGAGTTGAACCTGTTATTTTTGTTCCACTTTGTCCCTGAGCATTTATTTTCAGATGTATAAATTAGCGGTTAATGCAAAGATTGCAATTTGAATTCTGCGCTCTGTTAAATTTTATTCGCAATTAGCTTTTTCCGGATGCAGGGCTAAAAAAAGTGAAAAGAAAAAGCAGGACAAGAATCCGGTATGTAGGAATACATCTATCAACCCACACGTTCTCTTTTTATCGAATAATTAAGCCAACCGGTTTTTAAAGATAGATTTTGAAAATAAAATAATGAATTTAAGATTGTAGAATGTCTTCATGAGCATGCACTTCTGTCTATAGAAATATATCATGTTTGCCATGTAATATAGTTAATATAAGTTATACTTTTTTGAAACATGATTGTTGTCAATAATATATTTAATTGATAGTACTCACATTTTGAATGCGATATTTGTGACTCCACAGGCACGAAGGCTGGTTCATCTCCTATAATAGTCTTCCACACTATTCTTCTGCCGAGCATGTTTGTGGCTGGAAAACAAAAAAAGAAAGTGTAATTAATATTGACAGAAGTGCTCCTGTTATTGATTGTGCCTGTTATCATATTACACCACATTGTAAAAAGTGCACCCCCCCCCACTGCAAAATAAAAAGGAATTCAGACCTCTTCATGGTAATTATTTTAAACACTTGTAACACACTATATTTTTATATACAGTTTTAAGGTGTAGAGGCCGATGACAACGAGGGGGAAACTAATTATATTCAGATCTATACAGGAGCCACCAAAAAAAGTGTCAGACCAAATGATGCACACATGCCAGATAATTCAGGAGGGCAGGACCTCTCTCCCCACATCTGTTTTCTCAGTTTCAGGAATAAATTAAATCGAGGAGGTGGGAATAACTTCCCTTTTATAGACAGTTATTTTTTCCTCCCACATTTCTTTTGCTGTTAATAATGTTTTCTAGAAACAAATCGTCGTACAATATTGGTTGAAAAAAAATTAAATCATGTACAATGCGGACAGATTTTATTTTTCATGGCATTCAAAACATTGGGTGCGATGAATCTGGTCAGAAAACATCTGGCCAAACAGCAACAATATAAAGGAAGAGTGGTCAATCACAATAGAATTGCACTGGCAATCTACAATATTGTGTCAAAAGGTATCATTCCCAAACATGTGTTCTCATCAACACAAACGGAAGGATTCAAAACTCCTAGTTTTGTATTTCTGCAATTCTGTTTGGAAAGTAGAAAACTACAGATTAACAGTCTATTATATAAGTGCAGCACAAATTGTTGACATAGTTGTTGTCTTCATTCTAAAGTAATCTCTTACAGCAGTCAAATTTATTACATTACAAGAGTACTGTCCTATGCTCAAACTATTACATTTTTTAATTTCCATGTCGTTCAATACAATATTGCACAATATATTTTAAATCCAATCGGATAATATATAAATATAAAATGTCTACAATTATTTATTCATTTCAATTTAATAGAGTAATGTCCATAAATACATTACGGTTTATACAACATTAATAAACAAGCTATTTTAATTGATCTTTTGTAATAATACAAATTAACTAAATTTCAACTTGTATTAACAAATATTAAACTTACCACTAGATGACAGTTCACTAATTACAGAAGATTCACTTTACACAGACACAAGCATTATTATTCACGCACGAATTTGAAAAATCACATTCCTCGCAGCGAAATTTGTACATTCATTTCAAATGAAGAGTCAAAAGGTAACTAAACTGGTGCTCAGTGTGTGGCTCAAACACAACTAGACAACTGAAGGACCAGATTTAAAAATGAAGCCACTTGGAGCAGCACTAATCGGCCTAAACTAAATTATTTCCAATGTCATTCACCTGTTTAAATATTCACTAAGATGGACTAGTTTTTATGTGCGAAAAACAAATTAATAAATTAAACAAGTCGTCTTACGAATTTCAATTTCTTCAGTCTAATAATAATACGAAATACTTGGTCACAAAAGTGTAATACAAACGACTGTATACATATCGAATAATGATTATTGTAAGACACAATTCACGCTTGAAATTTTATATTATCGCAGAAAATAATATTAAATTGTTAAACGACTCAAATTATTTTTGCGATATTACCCGACTCCTTCGTGACCTGCGAATTTTTTCAAGTTATTTATAATGTTTGTGAGTAACATTTGCAGAATTTTTATTATGTTATCATTGTTATGTAAGACGGTGGTACATTATCTTCAAGGTGTAAATGTTCTTCTGAACATTTTACAGAGCTATGAAATCCGAGAAACGGTAGTTCACAATACATATTTTTCATGTGCCCATTCTACAAGGTATGCATAAAATGCATATAAAAAATACGCATTTAACTAATTTAGTTTATGTTGGTAAATTTATTTGTATTTAATTTTAAAATTATATTAGTTCTATAAGTTATATAATCGCAATACCGAGAATAAAATCTGTTTTAAAGTAAAAATTGTAAGATAAGAAGACAAGAATTTTTAAAGATAGTAGATTAAGAAGAATAAATGATTCTTATAAAAACTCTTGCGTTCAAAATATATAACGAAACCAAGAAAAAAAAGTATGAATGAATGAAGTAAGATGTGAAATCTCTACTGTAAAAATTGAAGAGTGTGAAATTGTAAAAGTTGAAAATTGTGATATTTCAAATGCGGGTGATTGGAAGAATTGTATTATTTTAGTTCTCTAATGTCTTGTAACATTAAGAACAATATTTCAATAAGAACAATAATTACTTCATAATTGTCAATTTTGCTTATATTACATTCCTTTAAGTATTCATTTAAGTAACTGATTCCTTTAATGTTGAAGTCCTATAAATAAGGGACCCTTATGTAGTTTCATAGTTATTCTAATTAACACATTTCTATTTATTGACTTTGGCTATCGGCAACGGATCAATTTTTTGGTTCAGTACCAAGAATAAAATCTGTTTTAAGTAAAATTTGTAAGATAAGAAGACAAGAATTTGTAAAGATAGTAGATTAAGAAGAATAGATGATTCTTATAAAAACTCTTGCATTCAAAATATATAACGAAACCAAGAAAAAAAAGTATGAATGAATGAAGTAAGATGTGAAATCTGTACCGTAAAAATTGAAGAGTGTAAAATTGTAAAAGTTGAAAATTGTGATATTTCAATTGCGGGTGATTGGAAGAATTGTATTATTTTAGTTCTCTAATGTCTTGTAACTATAAGAACAATGTTTCAATTATATGAGTTACTATCCTACTTACTAAACCCGGCGTGTAAAAATATTTTTTGACTTTCATTAGATTACGCAACACCGATATTTGTAGAATCGATGGATATTTCTTTTCACGTGGTTTCGCTCAGTCATTATGATTAGCTTCATACTAAAACTTGCCTTTATTTGTTGAAGGAAAATCTACTTTCCTACCTGAATATTTTCAGGCACATACTCCCACCTATATATCTGATACAGGTTTATAAACAGTATAAATCGGTACAGATCAATGTATAAATTTAAACTATGAAACCGATACAATAACTTACGCGTTAATTTCATCGCATCCAGGAAATTTCCACTCGTTGGAAACAAATTTTTACATTAGGTCACTACAGAATTTTTGCACCGGCCCTTTTGTAAAGGGCTAACTTTGATACCGGGCAAAAGACAAATTTCCCGCCTATAGACGCGCACAAGGTCACTCGGCGTATATTGATAAATCAAACTGGAGAGCGATTAATATAGATAAATAAATTCGCAATTGGTTAGAATTTAATATACTTATTAAAAGAGCCATTCGTTATTTCTTTTAAAACGGAGAATTTACCACATTTGAATTTCGGAACTTTTTTGTTGGACCGTACCAGGAGGGAAAATCTGCCACATTCAACGTAATGTTGTCAGCGCGCTGTATATATTTCCGTAATATGTTTTTCTAATAGTTTCATCTGCCGTACCGTTTAAAATTTTATTTCCTATTTAATTAAAGTGTAAAATAATCGGTTCGGGTGGAAATTATCAATTTTATCAGTAGTAATTGTTGAGTATATCAGCAGTGGTGCCACCCCCACGGCTGGTCAGTATTAAAAAGAATTCCAAGATGGTTGTCAAATATTTGATACGACTAATGTGAGTTGACGTTAGAGCTTCGGCTGTTATGTGAATTGTGAATCAAATGTTTTCGTATGCGTCCAAAGATCGGTTTTTCATCCTTCGCCCAACGACCTCAGCTCGCCTCCACTATATCTGTCTGACGGGCCGTTCACGAAATGGGGTGACACATAACCAAATATTTACTTAATACGGTGGTCGATTTCAAAAAAAAATATGTATTTGGGCGATCGAACGAATCATTTCACTGGCCAGTAGTCGAAAATGGATCGACACAATAATATCAATGGAATAGCTGAAAAATTACAGGAGCTCTCAATTGTAGACAGGAAACCCATTGTCACATGTAAGTTATTCAAATTTGTGCCCCTTCTCTCTGTTAAACGATTTCCCCGTTTAGTGCTGAAGACTGATAATAAACGGCGCCCCGGCGTTGTATTTATTAGATGCCGGCGATAAAGAACTGTTCCTGAGTCTGGAATCGACTCTTGTCAGCTCACTTCCGCAAGAGGCGACGGAATGGGGAAGGTCTTACGGACGGGCCGTGAAAACTGTCCACGTAGCCGCTACATTTGTGCCTTTCACGAAAGACGTCCTGCCGAAGGAGGGCGACTACCGCCTCATAGAACAGCCTATGTTGCACACCTACTGGACTCAGTGCTCGGTAACAACAAATTTTTCACATTTTGTTGATTTGAAACATACATTTTGAACAAGGCAAGTTGATTAATAAGAACGTGTAATTGATACAGATTCTTTGCCAGTCATTTCCAATTGTTGCCTCGAATTATAATTTTCCATTATATTTTAATCTCAAAATTTAGTCTCAGAACCGGTCCGACGGTCTATTTCTTATAAACTTTTTCAAAAAATACTAAAATGATCATGCAGTTGCATTAATAGTACCATTTCTATTTCCCGAACATGTTCCAAGAAATATGAGAAAATGCTATTAATGATCGGATCAGAACCTTCCGTTAGAATTGGATTAAAATTTTCCATAACATGGAGCAATAATTCCGTTGGTACAGGTTATGTTAATATAGTGCATTAGAAAACTGCATTTGAGCAGTATAAATGCCCATTTAGACTATTCTGGTGTCAACACTGAATTATTGCATGATATATATAGTTACATTTTATATGTATATATAATCTATCCTTAATATTCGAATATAATAATAAAAAAGGTTCAATAAAAAGGAGGTTATAGACTAAAGTTTTTTTTATTAGACTGCATTAATCTTATCAATAAACAGATATTTATAAGCACACGTATTTATATAATATGTATTTGCACCATGTTTGTGTAGATTATAGAATATAGCGACTTAAAGATAAGCATTATATTTACGTTTGGATATATTTAATGTATGATGTCTTTCCTTTGGAATTGGTAGAAAGGTCTACATTGTTTAAAGTTCATTATCGTTTGCCCTGTTGACCTCATAGGAATTGGCAGTGACACTCAATCTTTGCCATGCCGATTACATTTTATATTACTTGTTTCAAAGTTCAGAATATATGGAAAAAGCATGCGGAGATAATGTAAAATACTGAAATTTCAACTATATTAAGATTACAATAAATAAAACTGGGAAAACACTATGAAAACATGTTTATGTTCAATTGAAAGTGACACAACTTTGAGCAAACGTTTAAAATTTAAAGTATTTTCTCAAAACCTTGTAATCTTACTTTTTGTACAGTTACAACTTAATGTTTAATTTTATTTTATTCAGGATGTAGAGACGTATAAAACTACCGTTCGAGAAGATATAGAGCTGTGGATGAGAGTGTTAGTTCAATATAACTTGACAGATTGGATGATAGTTGTAGTAGAGACGTATGACTTTAAAAAAACAAATAAGTTGATACCTAGGACAACTGTTTTGGATAAAGTAAGGAGTGATTTTGGTGCCAAGCATGCAGATAGGTAAAGTTTGGATGATATTAATTAAACATTTAAGGTGTAAAATAGGTTATAGCGATTTAAATTTAGCTTGTTAATATAATTTTCACCGAACTCTAGTTTGTTCAGATGTTATATTGGGGGTCTAAAGATAGCTGCATATCCATTCTATTTTAATTCAAATTATAGATAAAAGTATGGTGATAACGGGGCTTTACACACTGGGCTTTATACAGGGCTTTCCTTCTGCTTTTACACATCATTTACCTGTAAACATTCGGATATCTAAAATATTATGCGGTCTGTTACATTGATTCGAACCCTGCTTTTGGTGTGATTTTTGAATTAATTTGTTTTTCCATTAAAAATTCTGTTATTTTCAAATATCAAACCAAATCTGCATCGCTCACAAAGTGTACAAATAGACACGAATTATACAGTTCATAGTATATTATATAATTACGCAACAGAACTAAAAACAGAAAGAATCTTATACTCATTCATTTTGTTACAAACTAAACTCCTACTCTAGAGATCTTTAATGTATAATTGTACAAATTGTATGCAACATTTTCTTTATTTACCCTTTTAAATTTCTAATTATATCTGGGGGTATTTAAACACGTAACGTATCTTATCAAAATCTATGTAATATATTGTTGACACAAAAGTGTTGAGTTAAATGATAAGAGGTCAACTTAAAGTTAGACTCACTCATAGTACACAAATTACAGTTTTCATTAATGTGTATTGCATTTTAAAATTGAATACTATCTACATGTGATATTTTTCAGATGTCTTTCTGTGATAAACCCATTAAGATCTGAATCCCGTTCAGCCGGTTCCTGGAGAGGATTAATTGTCAATTTCAGACTCCTTCTTTTGACAGCTTACGATAGAGCACTTCTTAGATTTGAAGAATTCATTAGGGAACAGAGGGAAAGGAGAAACCAACCGGGATGGAGTTTCACAAGATATTTTCTTCTTCAGGTAAGTAATTTGTCTTGTAATAAGTACAAAAGAAATAATTACGAATGAATAGCAATACTCCTAATAATAACAATTATTATTATTTTATTCTATTTTTACTATTTTTAATTTCTTTATCTTTTTGTAGGAAGAATTGGCATTTGTCCTGGAAATGCTGGGAGTTTATGAGGAAGCACTTATACAGTATGATGAATTGGATGCTCTGTTCACACAGTTTGTACTTAATTCCCATCTTGGAGGTGAATATATATATAAAAAAAAAATTAGCCTATATTATGTGTATAGAATGTCACAGATGAACAGGAATTTAGAACAGATTTACATATTTTCCTTAATTTTAAATATGCACTCTCTCTTTTGGAAGTTAATTACTATGTCAGAATAAAATATTCAAAAACACCACACACTTTGTACACACTGACAGAGAAGACAAATTTGTGACCTTAATTGCTTCAGTCTTTATATATATAAATGATGGGAGATATAAAAAAAAATTGCCCAGTGATGCATAATCTATTATATTATCAAGCACTGAATTACTCAGAAAATTACTGTTGGAAAAACAATCTTGCCTATTATCATGTAATGCAATTATTTGTATGAAAAGACCGATATATATTAAAGTGATTGGTAGTTATAGTGCAGAATTTATAAATGAGAATTGTTGGGATGTAAGTATATTTTGGGGGAATTAATTGTTTACTACTGTATGCATTGATTATGTACCTATTCATGCAATATTCTGTATCGAATTTCAGAATCACCATCATGGTTGAGCCAGTTTTGTGCTCCGCTGGAGTCTTGGGCTGGTTTGACTCTGACACCGAAGATTAACATGAGGGAACGCGCAAGAATACAGAGCAACACTATGTCGTTGCTTCAGTTCAGAAACTACCTTTTTTCAAGGCAGTGTGCCATGCTACTGTGCGCTAAAAAACCCTGGGAGGTAAACAAAAGCGATAATATTGAATAAGATGAATTTTATTTTCAAGTGCTACTTAATAATTAATTGCTGCATCGGCATGCCTATTTTGGAACTGATGACAATTGAATTAATCGGCAAGAAGAAATAGCATTATGGGAGTAGCTGAGGTTTTGAAATATTTTCGTCCATATCATTTTGAATTTCTTTCTGTTTGTTTGGTCTTTTCTGCCAAAGGAATTGAGCTTTTGGTCTATTTCAGTTATGCACAATCTGCATTCTGTTAATGATATAGTAAGGAGGACATGGACATATTGCCCAGTCCTAGGTGTAATACATTAGTTAATTATTTTTTAAATCTGTTATAGGCTGTACTTTCAATAAACACTTTTCTGTCACTGTCTGTTGATTAGGACATGTATTTACTGTTTACTGTATTAATAACTAGGTGAAATGCATTCATTGATTTAATAGTTTATTAAATAAATTTAATTCTATATTGCTTTGAAACATGGATCTAAAAATTAGCTGCTTGTATTTGTGTAATTAATGGTACTTAAAGAAACAATGCATATACGCATATTAGAATTTACATTATTATTATGTTATAGAAATAACATTTATTTGAATTAAAAACTCAGAATTTATTTTTGTTTGTAATAATGACTTGTATTCTATGTGGGTCATTTAAGTGAAACCTGTACAAACCGCTGTTTATCCATGTGTGTCGTTTAGTAGCCTACATTCAAATGAATTTGTTAATTTTGGTTCACTGTGTAATAGAAATTTGCTTCATCGGCCAAAGTGCAAAAACTACAACTATTTCTATAGCGAAGGCCACTACTTGTCAACTTCAAGGAGCCAAATGTATCATTAAGACACAGGTAATCTAGGTCATCTTTGATTGAACATTAGGAATAGATGACCTGAAGAGTTATCACGAAAGGTCATCTTTCTGTATGATGTTCTAACGTTCAATGTTCTTATGCTGTGAACCCTTTCGGGTTACCCCTTGAAATCTCTATATCCTTGGTCCATTGGAATGTACCTTAGAAGTTGTTCACAAACAGAGGAAGGAACGTGGCCTTGTTTTATGAACAAGGAACCCCGTCCTGAATGTACACTTTGGATACATATCTACTTGCAGGCAGTGATTTTTTTTTATAGCTACAAACTGTTATAAGTAAACATTTCATATCCATAACAAGTTATTTTCTACGATCAATATTTAACTGTCTGTAGTTAATGAATTTTTAACTAGATTTTTCAAGAATCATGGGACATCAAAAATATATAAAATTACATGTGTCGATAGAAAAACTTAAAAAAATTTTGTTTTAGGTGGCTGAAAGGACATTGCCATTTTTGCACAATACGATCAGAGAGTTGTCGCTTCTTGAGGTCCCGACATCTCCCGGTACGGTTTCGTGTTGGGTTTTCCTCTCTTGTCTTGAAGTGCTCCAGACATGCGAGACATTCAAGGAACGGAGTTTCATTGAACAGTATTCCGTCTTTACGGCAGGACTGTGGGCGTACGCCCGACAGAAGGTAATCGTATTTTCACGTTTGTTATACGTGAATTTATTCAACAGGATTGTCAATATTTCTCACCCGGAGTAGGTATCATCGTGGCTATCGTGAGGTCACCAGAGACACTTATTTTATTGCAGTCGATGAGTGCAGTTAATTCAGTTAGATATAAGTAATTTGTTGACGATTATGCTTTTCATAGTGTAGAGAATTAGAAAATATTTAGTTGGTTATTTTATTATCTAAGAACTATTTATTACCAGTATCTTGAGAAGATTATAATTGATTAATACATTGGATCTTTTTTTATACTATCGAGTTATTTACACTTTTGTTATGACTTTGTACATTTAATGTTAAACTCACAGGTATAAAATAGTTTTCTATATCTTTTCAAATATTGTTACGTATTGTTGATGAATTTTTTCATTGATATTGCAGCTTGCAGAGTTGGGTGATTTGTGTGGCCTTATGCCGGGAAAAAAACCAACAAGTGAACAGTTGCACCTCGTCGTGGAAATATCTTCTGGCCTAGACGAATCATCGGTTAGCACTATCGAAAAATTGAAACAGGCCCTCTCTTCACAGCATACATTCTGCAAACAATATTTGGTAATAACAAAAAATTTAATTATTAATCGGTATGAAAATTCTTTCCGGACAGAAAGGAGCTAAACATTTCAAATAAAATGTTGTAAACTGAAAAAAGGAATTTTCTGAGCTGTGTATTTGAGTTCGTACATTTTTTTATGTTTTCTATATATCAGAATACTTGTTAAAAACAAACCATTGAAACAAAGATTTTAATGTGTATGAAAATTTGTAACATACTTAATTGAAAGCTACATGTAAATGATAATTTGAATATTTATAATTGACAATTGATCTAATCTTTACATGTCCACAATTTCGCACTCTAGAGTAAATTTTTCAACTGAATTGTATTTGCCGGTTTTGTATGGTATTAAAATGTATGCCGATGAAATAAAATGTCATGTCCATCATCAGGAACTGTCTGAACTCGCGATGGGAACATACAAGCATATTGGTAGGATAAGGTGTGCCCGTAGTATCGGGTATGATCTGGCGAAATTCTATCGGACGACCGGTGATCACTCGACAGCAATATCCTTCTTGCAAAACGCACTCCACTGCTACGAACAGGACGGGTGGAAACAACTTGCTGTAGCGACTAAGCTGCAACTGGCGATATGTTATTCTGAAATTTCCGATCTCCATAGGTAACCGTAATTTCAGTTTTCGATAAAAATTGGAAAGAAAGAAATTTCGAGTTGGTTAAAAAAATTTTTTTTATTATTTTAAGGTACGTGAAGATTTGCGCTTCAATCGCAAGTTCCCCGGATTTAGATATGCAATCAAGACTGTGGCATTATGAGGAAATGGTGAAAATACTTAACCAGTCCATTCAAGGTAATACTGATGATAAATAAGGTCTCAATTTTCTTTAACGGAAGTATTAATTTACCAATAATAAAGCATAAATTGAACACAAATTTTGTGACCATTGGATATGATCTTTCAACTCAAATAAATCAAATTAATGGTATGTTAAATTCATTTTTTTTCAACGGTATGAATAGTGTTCAGTATTTATCATCAGTGTTACCATTCAAGGTAATACTGATGATAAATAAAGTCTTAATTTTCTTTAAGAGCAATATTAATTTATCCATAATAAAGCATAAATTGAACACAAATTTCTGTGACCATTGAATGGGTTCTTTCTACTTAAATAAGTCAAATTAATGGTATGTTAAATGTCTTTTTTTTAACAGTATGATTACTGTTCAATATTACCATTCGAAGGTAATATTGATGATAAATAAAATCTTAATTTTCTTTAACAGAAATATTAATTTATCGATAATAAAGCATAAATTGAACATAAATTTCTGTGACCATTGGATAGCATCTTTCAACTCAAATAAATCAAATTAATGGTACGTTAAATGTCTGTTTTTTTTAACAGTATGATTAATTAATTACTGTTATTTTTTCAGATCCCCCTTGGACAGGACCATTGAATGACTACATCACTCTAACAGACATTGATATACAAGTTGATAAGGGCAGCACTAGCGTCTCAGTTGTGATAGGTTTAAACTTTGGACTGCCCGTGGCGACACATTGCCCTACAATTGCTGTTTCAATAGTCACCGTCAAACAGCATGACAGCAAACAACATTTGAAGCATAAAGATTCTCAGAGTAATAGCAAGAGGTATCAATAGTTATTTTTCTGCTTACCATAAATTTTGCTGGTATCAAGAATACTCTGCATGCATACACTATGTATGCTCAATATTCTCTGGATTTATGCCAACATTGTATATTCTGTATTTAATTTTTTATAACATTACTAGGCTGTATACAGAATCATATTTAATGCGCAGCATTTTAAATTAATATTTTATGTATATATTATTTCAGGAAGAGCAAGGAAGATCTAGTTCCCATTAATCCACTTCTTCAGCGATTACCAGTCTTCAGCAGGTTGGATTATCAGCAGGACAAAAGTTTGGCCGGTGCTAACGTCGAAATAAAAAATCAAAAAAGTTTACTCAAGTAGGTCGATTATCAATCATTTATCTTAATTGTGAGCACAATTTATGTGAAAGTTCTGTTGTTCTTGGCTAATTTTCTATTGGAATTATTTTGTTTGTCCAGGAGGCAGGATAGTCACGGAAAATATAGGAAAATATCAACTGTTTCAAGAAGTGATTTCACCAAGATTTTGTCCGCCAGCGATATAACATTGCAAACTGGACGAAATACAGTTACTCTTACATCTAAGGTTGTATATATTATAATAAAAAATGACCGATGTACTGTCCTCGTTCATTATCGTTCTTTTTTCTTTTTTTTTTTAAATTTTGCATTTGGCACGGATTAAATAATGTAATGTTATTTTTCACAGGACAATGAACCCGGGAACTATAGGCTGGGCCAATTGAGTGTTTTACTGTTGGGAAAACTGGATTTACTTTCTACGTTGACTGCGCATAAATTACACTTCGAAGTGACCAAAACTCCACCGTCAGTCGCACTTAACACGATGCAGACCAATCTCCTGGCTGGAATCAGGCAAAGACTCTCTGTCGACATCACCAGCGGTGGTCACCACATTCCTAAAGTTAGTAATATACAGCGTCTCCGTATGCCTTATACCTCATCAGTAAAAGATGAAATTATAGTTGATAATAGTGAGAACCTAAGTGATGGTATATAAATGGAAACCCTAAATTTCTTTAACAATCAATTGAACTTGGGATTATTGAGATAAACAAAATATATTTTAGTTAAATATAAAACATGACGATTGTATTGTATTATTATTTATTTTTCAGGGCAACATGTTGACATTGAAAACTTCTTCCGGTCTGAGCATTCAACTGGAAGAAAGTGAACAGCCGCTGAGGCAATATCTTGAAATATTATTACCCGAGACTGAACCCAATAACACTGTACATATACCTCTGACAATGTTGGCTCAGCTTCCTTCCTTGAGGGATTCCTCTTCAATTGAACATACGGTCAGTTGTTGTATTTTGTTTTATAGTTTAATTCAATAAATTTTCATATACGTTGGTAAAATTTGAAAAATTCTTTTTACTGTTTAAGGTTACAATAAAATCTCCTTGGACCGAAGAACGAGAGGTGACACTGTCAATGCAACCGGCTTTAACATCGTCGGTCAAATTGCATACTGCCAAACTTTTTAAATTTCTTCACATCACTGTAGCTGGTAATAGTCAGCAGAAATTAGTCGTCAGTTCGCCGAATATGAGGGTAATTAGTCCTCCCGATACTGAACTTGTTCCTGCAAATCCTTCTGATTTACCAATTGTGAGTACCATCTTTTTGTTTAAAACTAGTAGATAGATTAGTTATTTTATTTGATTGTATACAATCATAATGTTATACCAAAATAATTCTTATACTACAGATCTATACAAAATTTAAACTTATAAAGCTGTAAAAAAAATATATGTAAAGAAAAATTTTCAGTGTCACGGATCTTTTTGTAGTAAAGATAATATATTATTTAATTAGTTTTAAAATATTTGATTTAAGTATATTTTTATTTCAAAATATTAATTAACAACAATTTAATTGAAGGTTATAAGCAATGATAGGAAGGTTGGCTATATGTGGAAATTGAAAAAAGAGGACAGCGTGGAAAATGTTCCAGTTAAAACAGATTTTACGCTTCACTATCATCCAGTGAGTGACAATAATTTCCAGCCGACTCTCTCGTACAAGTGTACATTCGAAATCAATAATTACAAGGCAAGTAGTCTATTAAAGTTTGTCCTAATTTATCCAGTGCTACACGTGTTTGTGTCCTACTCTCGCGGTTAAAACTCTTCAGTTGCTTATGTTGAAATTCTAAATTTGTTTTCAACTGTTGCTACTGCATCGATGCACTGATAATAGGTCTCACTATTTTTGTTTTATAAATAAATCCCCCAGCCCCCCACTTCCCCACCGCTCTCTTCATCCCTCTCAATTCTCTCTTTGAATCGAATCTTTTATTACTTGAGCATACTTTTCCAGATGTTGGGATGTTTGTTGGCGAAACATGAACTCGTGAAACTTCAGTTGAATTTTCTTTCTTTACAAACTTGTTATTAAGGTTGGTGCAGTCCAAGATGTTGACATTATTTTGATTGTTTGTTGCTTTTTGTTAAACGGGAAAAGAAAAAAAAAGATACTGTTCGGTTCGTGATGAATTTGTTTCGAAACGCCTTTTTTTTGGTATTTTGTTGCTCCGTCTTGACTGCTGGTCTTTTATTGTTGTTACGGACAGTTAGTCAAATTGGCTGAAGCACGTGATCAGTTTTTTTAAACAAAAAGTTTGATCGATGGTTTCCCAACTGTTAACTGGCATGGCATGTTTACATTTTTTGGATGTTTTAAGTGTTCCTCCCCATCATTTCTGCACACCATTGGATCCATGTTATCGTTAATTTTTGTTGGATATTTCATCGGCATGTCACATATCTGCCATAAGTGTACAGAAGGGAAGATTGTTTTATGTCATTTTCCTTCTTCAATTAACTGTTTTTTAGATTGAAATATAAGGATTTGGATGTCAGTGTGTTTTGAAACAATCTGTATTTGAATGATTGTACTTTATTAATATTTGAACATTGTATCATGGGTTTTAGATTCTCATAAACTTCAAAATGTTTTGGATGGAGTAATATTTTAAAATTCATATTGTGTTATTATATAATCTCATAATTGCATCTACATCATAAATTCTATTTATTAGGCATTGGTCCAGCTTCATGATCACTGCTTTTGCTTTATTTGCTGTAAACATATTTTAAATGTTTAATTCTTGTTTCATTAAGCTTATTGATATTTCTGCAAATATTTCCAGTTTTTCCATTTGATATGATTGCTGGGTATATTGTTGGTATTGCTTCCCGATCTTTCATTGTAGATTAATGTGTTTCTTCATTCCCTTTTCTTATGCCTAGATTTGGGGGTTATCATACTTATCAATATATTTATAATGATCAAGCAAACAACTCTTCATTTCCAGATCATAATTACCTACGCACAAACATTGCACATAATATTCAAATTGCCTGCACAATTTCCCCAGTTGGAAACAATTTAGTTTTTTTATTAGTGATTAGTGCTCAGACATTTATAAATTAACAACTTAATAACAGTGAATTTGTGTGCAGTGATTGTTGAATACTGATTTGCTCTGTTCGTATTAATTTATTAATACAAATAATATGTTAATTATGAAATGTTTATTTATAAATTAAATATGAAATACATATCGAGCCATTAATATTTTTTGATATTCTTTCGAATATATCAAACTGGAAAAATAATCTTACGTAATGTAATGTTGATATTAAGTTTTTCAATGCCGCAACCTAATAAACATTGTCGATTGTCAGAGTAGGCTGTTTGATTAGGACAGCAGTCGAGTGTATATATTGTTTCGTTTACTATTTGCATAGGTCCTTGATGCAATTAAGTCATTTAGATTGATCAAATAACGCTGTTTACTGCCATTTCATAGGTTGAAATAATTGTATAATCTGTTCTTTGTATTTTATATAATTGGAAGAGAATAAAATATTTTTTTTGTTTAGTATATTAGTCCAAGAGTTTCTTTAGATGTGGAACTTTCATTTTTTTAAATGTAATTTTGTTGACTACCCCTTTTGTCACTATTATTCGCAAGTAAAAGTATAACGGAATTATAAATACAGTATTCGTTTCATAAAGTAAGTTTACATACATATTTTTATTATATTAAACTACGGTATTATACAATAGGTATACTAATTGGACACTAGTTTAACTGCTTGGAACATAATTTGATGTCTATGTCTACAAAAATAGTACGAAATTTTAAATTTTCATTCGGACACCGCCGATATATATGTATAATTTGTTTTTTTCAATTGTAGACAATGTACATGGTGGAAAGTAAAGTGGAACCCGTACGAGGATGCGAGTTCTGCAGGGTGAGCACAGTCTGCCAGCTGATAATCAAAGTGACGAGGGTGAATCCGACCCCCGACACAAGTCTCATGTACGAAGTACTCGCCGAGCACAACATGTGGGCTATTTGCGGACGAACTGCCGGTAATTTATCACTTCAATTTTACCAACGATTGGTGGGAGAGAGTCCCATGAAGCGCTATAATTTACCGATATCTGTTTGCGCACAGGAGTATTGAGCCTGGATTCGGTCGAGGTGCAGAGTGTATCTCTGGACGTGATGCCTCTCATAAACGGCTATTTGCCGCTTCCCACAGTTCGCCTCTCCAAATATATACCGGCCAACAGCAAACACTCGACCGGAAACAGTAAGTTGTTTGTTTAAACTAGTAGGTTCGTCTAATCAAAATCTAACTGTTGGTCCGTCTCCTCTCGCCGGTTTGGTCTTTTGCTAGACTGCGGTTTCGGCCGCTCGCCATCTTCAGTAGCGCTGTCTGTGTCACAGTCACCGTTAGCACTTTGGATGTTTTTTGGGGCATCCTCACTGCACTGTGTCACTTTCGCATACTGACAGACACTACAGTACATGTGACTGACACCGCTACTGAAGATGTAGTATTCCTCGCGGACCACAAACAGGTATATTAAACAAAATCTAACTATTTAATTGTGTGTTATTGGCAATACATGTTATTTTTATATTTACGAATAAAGTGATAACAGTGGCAAATCTATAAAGGGCTTTTGGTCAAATAATTGAATGCTAAATCAAAAGATAATTCGGGGGTGTTAATAAATTTATATTTACAATTAATTAATATTTATAAATAGGTTAACTGTTAGTGTAAAAATTTTCTCGTGTAACTTGTATTATTATATAATACAAACAATATTGGAACTAACTGAAAGATTCAATTTTTCTGTCATAATAATAAAAGACAGTAAATTTTTCTATTTAACATTGTGTGTACAGTATTCTATAGAAATATGTTAATCTATATTCTGATTCTTAACAGTGAATGGGTTATGTTAAGTCGTTTGATTAAACTAGTAAGTTCGTGTAATCAAAATCTAATTATTTAATTGTGTGTTATTGGCGATACATGTTATTTTTATATGTAACAATAAAGTGATAACAATGGCAAATCTATTACGGTGTTCTGGTCAAATAATTAAATGCTAAATCAAATGATAATTCAGGAGAATTTAACAAATTAATATTTATAATTACTTAATATTTCTGGATAGATTAATTGCTAGTGTAAAGAGTTTTTTATATAACTTGTGTTACTATTAAGACCAACATGACAATAGCAATGGAACAAAGTGAAAGATTCAATTTTGTTGTCATAATAATAGGAGACAGCGACTAAATTTTTCTATTTAACATTATGTGTACAGTAGTTTTATAGAAAGATGTTAATTTATATTTTGATTCTAAACAGTGAACAGTTTAGGTCAGTTTACCTAATCTACTAACTTTTAGTATTTTATTTAAATAAATTGACCATTTCTTTTATTATATCCTAATATTAACAAATAAAATCTGCGTAACGATTAAGTGATGATTGTTAATTATAATTTGGTGATAATTGTTTTGTTGTGTTGTTAGATTTGAGAGGTGATTCTCATCCAAGACTGGAACCTTTTAATACCGGCGAGGTTTATTACGTAAGCAAGGGGACTCAGGTTCACGTTATTGCGGCCGTCTCCCCTCAGGACTCCTAGCAAGGTTCAGCAATAAATAACTTAATTAATTATAATATTTTATATACGATATAATAAAAAAAATGTTGTGATAACAATAGCAGATCTACGAAGGACTTCTGATCGAGTAGCAGTTTAATTGTTCTCTAATGCTGTTTTAACAGGTCATACCGATTGACTTAAATATGTCGTTGGGTCTCTCTCTAAGATCCCTAAAATTGTTCCTCTCGTTGTCTTCCTCTTAAAGTACAGTTGGCCCCCGAAACATTGTTTTTCTGATATTCAAACTGTACCGCCTTTTCCGGTTCGGAAATATCAGTCGCGTCCTTCGGCTTTCTAATTGTTTGTAAAAATGACTATGTGCCATGTTATGTAATTATTTTGTATAGACCCTTATTTTTTGGAATTTATTTTCCATCGTTCTAACGGGGAATTGTTTAAATTTGAATTTCGTTTTCATATACGTATATATATATCAAAAAATTATTGCAAACTATATATAGTTTATATCGAGTGAAAATGATTTCCATTTTTTCTTCCTGCCAAATTTCTTCTGCGAGCTTCAGTTTCATTTTTCTCAGTTGTGCACCATTCGCCCCTTGCTGTGTTCATTCGTATATGTTATATTATATTCCTAAATAAATCGTTCTCGTTCTTTTTTTTTTCTTTTTAACATTGGAGTGCGTACTATAATACATGTGTATGACAACATGACTCTGGAAATATGACTGTCGGTGAAACAAAGCTAGTCACAAGTAAACAGGTATAAAATGTATAACCATTTTATGAGGGAGTGTCTCTACTGTGCAATCTATATTTTAAACTACTTGTAAAAAATATTTCACTGTCTGTTTGTTTTGTTCAGGTATTTTAATTTATATGTAACTATTATAATCGGCAATATTGTATTATAATTTATTCGTACGCTTAGTGATTAAATTGTAATATAAAAGGATTATTTTACATTTGTTTTTTCTGTTTATTCGTACAGACTTGTAATGGATAATTCGATTTGATCATGTTATTAGATTAGAATGGTGAGTATATTTTTACTTTTATAATTTTAGTTTATCATACTTTAAAGTAAGAATAAAAAAAATTGATTTTCCAACTTTCAAAGAGCGGCGTCCATTGTTTGGTTGTTCATTCTAATTCGTAGGAAGATGAGGCGTCGCTGGAGAGATTTATTTTTCCCTGCATCTTAATGCATTCTTCTTCGTTTGTTTGCATCGATTGTTAAATCAGGAAATGGTGGAATTATTGAAATCGATTACATGTACATGCTCTCTTCTAAGTGCAGAGATGCGAGTTATCATTGTATCTTGTATAAATGCACGATAATTATTAACTCTGCTGAAAAAAAAATTTAATTATGTATGGTATAGTTTTCTTTTTTAAATTTTACAATTTGTTTTGAAGTTCATGCTTTGTTTTGACACTTCTGGTACCCAGAATTCTTTTTAAGTTTTGTTCTTTAATGGTGCTAAATTCCCTTAAATAACTTTCTAGTCTGTGCTTTTGATTTCTTTTTGCTGAGATACTTTTCATGTTTTTTTCTGCTGTGTTGGGATATTTTCTGATGACTTATATATTTGATCAGGTATATTATTATAGTTTACTAAACATTTGTTTCAACAGTTTAACTCTGATTGAATGATAATTTTCAGCAATACTTTGGTTTAAATGTATATTCCTTTAATTTGTCTATACCCAATGTTGAATACTTAACCACTTTTATGACAATTTTTTTCTCTCGGCTCCTTAAATTTGGTTTGGTTTTGTACATTTAACATTTCGTTACGGAATCTAAGTGTGTGACTTGTCTTTAATGATTAAAGGCATCGGTACTTATAAACTGTCGGTTTAAGAAGAAAAAAAATAAAGATTGCTGCATTATAAAAAATGTAAAAACAACATTGGAGAGACCTTAATTGCTTTCAGAGTGTTGTGCATTAATAAATTCGTCCAAACTTGTGAATAACAAAAATATATCCTGTCGTTGCAAATCAATTATAAGAAAAAAAAAACTGGGATATTTAGTTGTGTGAATGCAAAGCTTTGTCGATATTTTTTTATAGAATTTCCAGATTCACATATTGTATTAAAATATTGTGTTGTGAATTAGTATATATATATATGTATATAAATGTATACATATATCAATTCATATACATACATAAATAATATATATAGCAGTGGTGATTGTTGAATAAAAATTTACCATTTAATTTAATTTTGCTCAACCCGTGTACTGCTCACGTCTTATCATATTGTAGTTTATATATATATATATATATATATATATATATATATATATATATATATATGTACATTTAGATTAGTGGAAATGAAAGACAATACTGTAAAAATATTGGTTTATGTAAATTTTTATGTACCTATATTATGTATATTATTATCCACTGTGAATTATTTCTGTACATAGGGTTAGTCTGTTGTTCATTTTATATATATATATATATATATATATATATATATATATATATATATAAACTATAGGAACATATTGTTTTGTATTGTAATGTTGATGAAAAATATAGAGGAGTGTCAAATATGGTTACTTATATTTTAAAGGGAATGATTTTTATAATTTAATGTAAATCCTTTTTTAAATTTTTGACCAATGTTGTGTTTGAAATGGTTATGACAAAAAAATGATTACTAAGGAACTTTGAAAACAAATTATAATTTTATAGAATTGAGATTTTGGGTCATAATTACAGGTTGAATATATAACAAAAACATTCTTATTACACTTACATGGTGCACATTATTTCTGTTTAAACAAGTTTCCTTTTTTCTTTTTTCTTTTAACCAAGTCACAAATACAATTTGATATTATACTCGGTGAAGACTCAATATGGGGCAGCGTTTGCGCAATTATTTTTATCCAACACCAAATCCAAATTATTTTCAAAATAAAATATATTTAATTCGTTATACAATTGCGAATAAACAATCGAGCTCAGTTTTTACATCTATCACTATATTAATATACGAAAAATGAGTTACTCGTATAATAATATTTTTTTCACCGTCATGACATATTTATTAACAGGAAATTATTTTTCAAGTAATGAAATATAAATACAATTTTACCAAAGTTATTACATATATTTTATAGATATTTTTACATATCTGTTTATATATATATATATATATATATATATATATATATATATATATATATATATATACAGTGTATGCAGGTAGGTAAATTGTACAAAATGAAAGAAACAAATCCTATAGAACAGGTCTAGATTTTGATTTTTCTTATCCCCTTTACACAGGGTGTTAATAATTGCTTTGTTGGCGCTGATTTCCCCCATTTGGGCGTACAATTTTCCTTTATCGAATTTTCCTCTACGCAATTAAGACCCGTTGTCTTCAGGACGGTTCGAAAGGACGCCTCCTGAAGAACATGACGTCGAGCCGGCATTATTAGGGCGTTATAAAATTGCCGCAGCGATAAATAATTATGAAAATTTACGCTTGTAGTTTGTTGGCAGAAATTTGTAGAGGACTCTCAATTAGCGGATTGTAACTTCGTTTCAACTTTCTTTCTTTTCTGTGACTCAGAGTCATAGAAGTCGAGTGAAAAGTCATTTTAAAAATTAAAAATGTTTATTTTTGATTGTTGCCAGTGTGCAGGGCTAGTATTTCGTTGTAGAGGAGTTGTTGAATTTTGAGCCTGACGTAAAGATTCCTCGTCGTTGGCAGTGTCCTGAGCTGGGGCAGTAGGCTCATCAGGAAACTGTAATCCTCGTCCTCCTCTTCGGGACAGCCCTGTCCGTCCTCAGCCTCTTCTCGAGGCCGTCCTCGGACTCGGAGTCCCAGTCGGCCGGCTTCAGCCTCTTCAGCGTGTCCGCCTCTTCGGCGCCCTCGACGACCTCCAAGTCGGCGCTCTTCAGGATGCTCTTCGCCGACCTCCCGTTCGTATATATCCGCTCCCCGGCGAATAGCATCTCCTCGAAGTGTTCCCAGTCTGCGGCGCCGGTCAGCCGGCCCTGTTCACCTTCTTCAGTTCTCCCCCGAAAGTGTCCCTCAGGCCCTTCCATTTGGCCCTAGCGGTCTCGGCTTGACAAAAAAAAATACTAATAGATTCCTGGGGCCGCATAAAATAAATACTGACGATAACTCATGAGTTATCATAGTGGCGTTGTACATATTTTTCAGTACGTCAACATCTTACGGCGATCCGAATCAATAATGGCCTTTATTCGGTCATCGTCGACCTCCTCCACTGGACGTCCGGAGCGCTCCTCGTCTTTTAACGAAAAATCCCCCGACTGGAATTTCGCGAACCGGTACAGACGCTGACGTTCTTTTAAGGCTTCATCACCGTACACAGCGCACTTTTAGCACATCCGCGAGGGCGTTAACACCTTTGCGAAAATAAAAAGCGAAATGCGACGGAAATGCTCACTTCGGTTCACCCGTTTTAGCTTTTTATACACATTCAACTGGTCGATGTAATTTTGATACCGAATGGTTTCGAGAAAGGACTAAATAATATAACGTATCGAAGAATCTTATCTGTGCAAAGATGTTGACGTACTTAAAAATATGGTATATACTTAGTTCGGTAGTAAATTCAAATTTCCCGCGCTAACCGGATACCAGCCAGTTCGCCAACTGGCTACCAGAGCGCGCGGGCGGTCACTACCGGCTGTACGAAAACCGGGTTTTTATATATAGCTATATAACCCCTGCCCCCCCCCCCACCGTCTTTTAGAACAGTCAAAGCCGCAACCGTTGGCCCCTAAGTAAATGTTAGAGGGAATAAATCTTTAAATACTCACAATCTATTCCCAGTTGGCCGGCGACTTCTTCCCACAGTTTGCCCGTTACGCCCCTGTCGTGGTAGCAGCAGCCCCCGTCCTTCCTGTCCCAGAGCGGCTGGCTGACCCACACCGCCCTTATCAACTCTGATAACAGCCTCCCCGGGGGTCGGAGCCAGAGTATGTGAAAGGGTGATAGTGCGCAAGCTCCCCCTCCAGTCTCGAGAGAGCACTCGCTTCCTCCTCCTCCTCCTCCTCCTCCAACTCCTCCTCCTCGCCTCATCCCAAACATTGATTCACTTCTCTGGCCTCTAGCCGACACAGACTAGACTGCATCGGTGAGAAAATTCAAAACAGACACAGTCACAGGACACTGTGACTGAACTGTGATCGAACGTCCCCAACATCGTCCTTTCCTCCTTGGGAATCTTCCCTAGGGATGCTTGCCCTCCCCTACTCCGGTCGTCTGGACCGGAGTTTATCCTGTTTACTGTAGTTTCGTGATGTTTCTGTCTCCCCTCGCCGGTTCGGTCTTTTGTTGGACCCGTTTCGGCCGCTCGCCATCTTCAGTAGCGGTGTTAGTCAACAACATCAAAACCAGTCAAAACACAACCACCACCAGCGGGAGGATGTCCAAACAACATCTAAAGTGCCGAGAGTGACCAAAACCGCTACTGAAGATGGCGAGCGGCCGACAAACCGGTCTAGCAAAAGACCGAACCGGCGAGAGGAGACAGAAACATCACGAACCTACCCAGTATTCCAACCCCTCGCAGACCACAAAACAGGTATATTAAATTTATCCTGTTTCTTTCCTGTCTCCTCCTCCCCCCCTCCCCCCACTCAGTGTTATCGGTAAAAGGTAAATATTATACGTAGAAGTAGTAGTCTTCTTCTTGCACGACAACAACAACAACAACAACAATCGTCCTTATCGATCGATTTGTGGTACGCTTTGAATAGGAGGTTTTACCTGGACATTTTACCAAATTTACTAGTTAAATGTCCCATTATCCTGGAGCCGGCCTTATAGAGGAGGATCACTGGGCCGAAGAGAAACCAATAAAGACTGTACGAGATACTCCTTAATGGGTCCAAAGTGCGCCGCTACTGAAGACGGCGAGCGGCCCAAACCGGTCCGGCGAAAGACCGAACCCCATAATTTCTCTACACCGTCTTCGGTTGGCCGTCTATATATATATATTGATAGAAAAATAAAATTTGTTGAAAATGTCGCTTGTTGGATGTTCGGAATGGCGGAGTTGTGAAGAAAGAGTGTCGGAAGGCAACAGAGTGCCAACGGACCGTGCACCTTCGGCAATCCCGGTGCCCAATGCACGCTATAGATAAAAAAAATCAAAAAACACCGACTACTGTTGTATCAGTGCGGGAAGCCGACCGAGAAATGTGGGATGACGTTCGGAGAGTTTAAAAAGTGACAAAGAAGTGATAAAGTTCAAGATCCGAGACTTTTTCCGAATTTATACAAGACGTGAGCGACAGAGCAGAAACCGTTTTCTTGAAAAGTTTTTGACGGCGAGAAGAGAATGAAGAAGGCGAAATCAACGTTAATTATTGAGTGAAGTCCTTCGATTCTTAGAAATCTGTGTGCATTAAGGTTCTAACTGACTCCAAATCAAAGTTCATTCAGTTTAATATACCTGTTTTGTGGTCTCCGAGGGGTTGGAATACCGCAGTTTCGGAGTTAGGTCTTTCGCCAGACCGGGGTTTCGGCCGCTCGCCGTCTTCAGTAGCGCTGTGTTAGTCACTGTCGGCACTTTGGATGTTCTTCGGGCATCCTCACTATCACTTTCATTTGTACCGTCAGCCGAAACCGGTCTAGCAAAACACGAAACCGGCGAGAGGAGACAAAAAACCCCACAAACCTAAAGTTCATTCAATTTCCAGCGGAAAAAATCCTCTGAACTCCTGCATTATGAGATGGGAAACAAAAAGTAGTCAGCTTTTGGCGACGATTTAAAAACATATTATCCATTGTGTTCACGGATCTTTACGAAGAAACCCAATCCCCACTTCGTTTAGAAAATGTAGATCTTCAGTAGCGCTGTGTTGTTAGTCACTGTCGGCACTTTGGACGATGACCGTCTATTTAAAAACAGATTATCCATTGTGTTCATTGAGCTTTACGAAGAAGCCCAATCCCCACTTCGTTTAGAAAATGTACGTCATCAGTTTTACATCATCAGTGACGACACCAGTTGCAATTGAATCGTTGCATTTGCACTATTTGTAAGTGCACTAAGTACGCCTCTGTCCGTCTAAAACATCGGTACAATGTGTTATTGTTTTGAAATATACCGCGGGCGCTTTATAAATTCCATTGAATTTTACGTAGACGAGAGCACGTGGCACGTGGATTTTTTCATTAATTATTTTTAACGATCAAACATCGTCATTATTTTAGGAAAACAGTTATGATTCGGGCAGTGGATATTGTTTTCAAATAGAAATTAGTAAATTTTTCGAGATACCAACCCGATACCACATCACTGTTAAGTACTAGAGATGCTGGCCGCTCGCAAAGCATCCTGTCGGCACTGTTTCCGTTTTTCGTGGCGCTCGATATTAAAACTGTACAAAGAGTCGACGTGAACAATCCACAGGACGAATAATTAATCCAGATCAAATCTGAAGATTGTGAAACGCAAGAAAGTAACAGTAGAGTAGCAATATAGTAGTAACAGAAACAGTCTAGAGCCCCCGGGGGCATAAGCCAGTTGAGATAGAATTATACGAATCGTGACTAATCCCTCAACTAATACCCTAAATAGACTAACTTATCACGGGGGTTATAAAGCATTTCAACAGGAAGTATAAAGTTTAAGCCTCCGTTTCAAAAGGAGAGTTAACCATTCTTCTGAAGTTTGGAGGAGGAGGAGGAGGACGACATTACCAATTCTGATAATAATAATTGGATTAGATTGAAAATTAAGGAAGTTGTTTCAGCCCGAATAGAGACATATTTAGGAACGCCCAAACAGATATAAAATGGGAACAGCACACAGACAGATATTAGGGGTAACCAAAAGTAATCGACTTTGGAATTCATTTTATTTTCTTAAAAAATACAAATTGTCGATTACTTTTGGTTACAGCTAATACAAGCATTAGTTAACTGGAATTTCAGCTCATGAGGAAAATGGGGGCCCTATTGCGACCCCAATAAGTTATTATTCTTATATTATATTACAATCTAATTGTTTAAACGAATGTTTTTATGAAGGCCCCCCCGCCGTGACTCTGAATGTTGTTATAAGAACTATAGTTTTCGGCTCAAGTATAGTTTTACAAGCCCAATGGGAGAATAGTAAGTGCAGCGTCAGTAAAGAGATGCTTCTTCTGAAAGTTACGCCCAAAGTGTTAAGTGGCGACCCCCTTCAGACGTGACACTAATTGACGACACACGGGTCACGAGACTCTAGATCAAGCCTAAAAGTTCCATTCGGAGATTGAACTTTCATCGTAGATTTGTTGTGTCCTCTTTCGCTAGACCGGTGTTTCGGCCGCTCGCCGTCTTCAGTAGCGCTGTATTGTTAGTCACTGTCGGCACTTTGGATGTTTCTTGGGGCATCCTCACTGCCCACTGTCACTGTGTCACTTGTACTGTGGTGGTTGCCTGCCTGTTATTGTGTTTTCGGGGGATGATGTTGTTGACTAACGTACAGCGCTACTGAAGATGGCGAGCGGCCGAAACCCCGGTCTGGCGAAAGGGCGAACCGGCGATAGGAGACAGAAAGACACAACTTCGCGTATTCCAACCCCCTGGCAGACCGCAAAACGGGTAACAGTTTCGGTAAAACTTATTTTCACCTATATTAGTATCGCGTCCGATTGAAAAGGGCGGATTGCACCCTAATTGTATTTCTCACAGACGAGTCTCATTTCGCAATGCGGACGATGTCGCGGCCGCCTGAGAAATAGAGAACCGGTCTGTGAAAATTACCGCAATTTAGAGAATTACATCCCTCGACAAGAATTGCACCGAGAATTACAAGGCCTAGTTCACGGGGCTCTTCTCCAATCGGACATTTTTTTCAAATTTCACAAGTTGTCTGTGAAAAATCTACAATACCGGCTGACTGATACAAAAGAAATTGTGACCCTTCGCATTCTGCACGAATATCCAGAAAGCTCCGATACTTATTATATTCAACCTCCACCGTGACATTTTGTGGACGCGTACCGTTAAAGCGATTGCCCACACAAGAATCGTGTGTACGTCGAATACAATTTACAATTATTTAAATTTTAAATATCTCTTGCGGCCGTCCGCAAGTCGTTTAAAATACAGTAGTTCTTGTAGGGCGGTATTTCGCTGGACCGGTTACGCCTCTTCGGCCGATATGGTTGGGACCAAAAGTAGGATATTTTCGATGCACTCAATTTCAGGTTTCGAAGTGAGGACGGTCCCTCAAGTCCTCGCCGATTCCGACGTTTCGGACACGATTCCCGTCCCAACACCAGGTGTACACCTCCCTACCGGTAACCTTTCTAATTCTGCCAACTGAGAGGCGTAACTCAACTCGAGCGATCTCATTAGCCGGGTTTCAACTACGGGGGATTTCGACGGAGTCATCGCGATAATCGCTATAGAGGTTGTTTGGGGCGGCCGTCATGTGACCCTGGGGGCGGCCTAACGAGCTGACGTTTCAGCGGCGATGACAGAGCACTATCCCGGAACCTGAGGAGGGGCGCAGCCGGAGGAAATGTTAAAAAAAACGCTATCGCAGATAGGAACGAACTCTGGCTAAAACGACGGCCTACAAACTGAACTCCGTACGATTATAGAACTGTAGATAGAATAATGGACACGAACTCCCAGTCAGGATCTACAGTCTACTTCGTCCACTTCTTCAGCCCCCTAAGAACCGACAGGTCGCTGAAGAAGTTTAAAGTTTCAATAATCAATCAAAGCGATACACTGTGGAATTTGAATTACGACATTCTGGTAACTGCAAATAATCCAAAAAATGGGCTTCACCAAATCTAACAATTCTACTCTATAATTATGACCCAGAAATAATTGGTTATTCCAGAGCTCCGGTAACTTTCATTATCATTATTTTAGGTTCGAATTGTTCAATTACTTTATCACTTTTTCTGAACCCAATCCCGAGATAGCCCGATATCGAGTGGATTTGATATCAACCCTCGATAGTTTCAGGATCAGATCTATAGTCTACTCCTACCACTTCTTCAGCCCCCTAAGAACCGACAGGTCGCTGAAGAAGTTTAAAGTTTCTTAATTAAAGAGATACATTGGGGGATTTGAATCGCGATATTCTGTTAACTGCAAATAATCCAAAAAATAGGTATAAAAGGTTTAACCGAATCTAACAATTCTACTCTGTAATTATGACCCAGAAATAATTGGTTATTCCAGAGCTCCGGTAATTTTCATTATCATTATTTTAGGTTTAACATGCCTGTTTCTGTCTCCTCTCGCTGGTTCGGGCTTTTGCTAGACCGGTTTCGGCCGCTCGCCATCTTCAGTAGCGAGGTTATTCAACAACATCATCCCCCCAAAACACAATAACGGACAACCACCACAGTACAAGTGACACAGTGACTGTGCAGTGAGGATGCCCCCCCAGAAAACATCCAGAGTGACTAACACCGCTACTGAAGGTGGCGAGCGGCCGAAACCGGTCTAGCGAAACTGCAAACCGGCGAGAAGAGACAGAAACGCCACAAACCTACGGCGTTATTTTAGGGTTGAATTGTTCAATAATTGTATCACTTTTTCTGTACCCTATCCCAATATATACCGACTCGAGTGGGTCAGAGATAGTTTTATTGCTGCCCGTTTTATTGCCGGGTTTTATTCCCGCTTCAGTAGAATTGGAGTAGTGGGATACTTGAAATGAGAACGAAGGGTGGCTGGTGGTGGGTTTGGGGGTGGGGGTGGTTGGGAAGGGAGGCTGTACACGTGGCTTCCAAACTCACCCCGGCAGGCCATCGACCCTCACACAGTGACGCCGTCCGCCACACGCCCCAAAACTACCCTCCCACGGTAGTCAGTAGAATTTATCATTTGGCGCAGGGCGCAAACATTACAATCCGAACGACCCCCGGAAAATCTGTAATGAATTCCCCGAAAACAATGTTACGGCGTTTATTGTCCGGTTTGATTTTCTCGCCAATAGCGTTTCGTAATAAAACGATAACACCCCCCTGTAGAAAGCGTGTTGAACGGGAATATTTCGGCCGCTCGCCGCCTTCAGTAGTATATTGGGATTTCCTCGAATTTACTCGGGTCAAGAAGGTATTCGTGTGGAAAATTGCACGGAAACGGCCCGAAGATGCCGGTGAGTGGCGAGAGTTGTAGAATGCTCGTTCTGGACATCTGAAGAATTTTATTTGAAAGAGAAAAAAATAAAAAAAATACGATTAGCCGCGTTATCTGCAATCATTCCCCCTTCCCCCCTGCCCCCGTTAATGGCCCCATCCCGGCCCCATAACGTAACTCTGATTAATGGGCCACGGAAAAATAATTGCGCCAACAGACTCCTTCAGTTATCCCTGCCAGATATGGCGAAGTCAACTTTTTACGCCCAACTCTTTCGCTCATAAAACGGTCACATATTATTATCGAAGGATTTTATATATATATATGTATATGGGCGTGCAGGCGCGTGTATATGTATATATATATATATATAATAAGATAAATTGCTGGTTGTTGGCGTAACTACGGCCGGTAGCCGAAACGACGAATTGGTCTCAATTAGGCGAGAATCCGGTTTGGCCGAGGACTTTCCAGAACCGGAATAGAAAACGGGCCGCGAGGAAATTTGGCCCGGCCGGAGATTGAATTAAATTAAATCTAGTTTAAAATACCCGTTTTGCGGTCTGCCAGGGGTTGGAATACCCCGTAGATTTAGTCTGTTTCTGTCTCCTGTCGTCTTTCGCCAGACCGGTTTCGGCTGCTCGCCATCTTCAGTAGGCGGTGTTAGTCCACAACATCCCACAAGAACACGATAACAAGACTCGATATATATAACAAGACTGTATATATATATATATATATATATATATATATATATATATATATATATACGACACACACAGTGACAGTGACAGTGAGGATGCCCGAAAAGTTCCGACAGTGACTAACACCGCTACTGAAGATGGCGAGTAGCCGAAACCGGTCTGGCGAAAGACCAAACCGGCGAGAGGAGACAGAAACACAAAAAAATCTACGTTATTATAATAAACATTTGGTGTTATACAGAACCGGAATTATAACTTCAAGCGGTAGAAAAAACAGTCTTAATTGAACTAAATATTTTATTGAAAAGATAAGTACAATCCCAGTAATTATCAGTAATTTAAATTCTGCCGTTGGCCATCTTCAGTGGCGAACTGAAATTAAATTTCTCTCACCCTGAGGATATCCAGGAGGCCGCCAGAATATTGTCGTAAATTACTGTATTTATAACCGATATTCCGTTTATTTTAATATCGAATTATTAGTCAGTGTTAGTCGGTGTTTTTTGGGCACCCTCACTGCCCCACTGTCACTGTCTACGGAAAATCTACTTGAAATCTACGGCAAATTAAATCTGTCCTAGACCCGTTTCTGTATTCAGCAATATCCGGCCGAGGGATTTCCATAAGGGATGACGTCTCTATTCGATTATCGGTGTGGTATGTGCCAAATAACGACGAATAAAACGGAAAATCGAAACTTTAGAGTCGAAAATATTAACGAAAACAACCCCACTATTGCGTACAGATCTTTGACTCTTGTCCGAAACCTCGCCCCAACGTACAAAAATATAACAAATTTCATACATTATCTTTCCGGATTACGGACGCCGGAAAACGAATTTCTCGTCCATTACCGTCCGCTCGCTACTAGTGCTATTCGTGCGTCAGTGTCTCGCTAACTGTAATCTACAGTTGTGGCCGAATAAAACAGTGAAAATATATGGATTTGCCGAGACTAGAAATAGTTGTATTGTTCAGAACGATACGTGCTGTTGCCCCGAAGCCGACATAAGCCGGTCAGTGTGAGTTATGTTGTTGCCGGTCGCGAGTATTCCGCTGATATCCGTTATCGTGACCCGCTATGCATCTTAGTGTGTCTGTGTGTCTGTGTGTATGGATGCGGGGGATGGATGATTTATGGGGCGAGTCGGGGTGTAACCACCGGTTGGGCCGTTCCGTCTTTTAAATCACTGGGCCGGCCCGCTTTACGACCTGCCATTTCACTGATAATTACGGAATTCTCGGCGGTACCCCCGATAAATATTCACAATTAAAACTTCCCCCCTGTGGAGATTTACGACGGTGACGACGACGACGACGACGAAGGGCAGGAGGACTCGGGTGGCGCGCCGGCCATAAAACGGCTCTGGTTTTTCTTTTTGTTTTTCACTGTTTAGATCGTTTTTCTTTTTCCGAAAAAAAGAAGAAAAAAAAATTCCCCTCGCAAAAATCAGTTCGTAATTAATCATGGCCGGTGGTACTCCGTTGGACGTTTTTCGGAGCCGCCAAAAAGCACAACTCCAGAAGTTGTGACGAAAATAGGTCACAATTGAAAAAATTATAACTTGAAAACTGCTCGATTCGCACTAATCCCATTGGCCTAATCTTAAGCCTAACGGAGTCCAATTTTGGTACTCTACAATCTACGTCTCCAATAATAATCCGTAATGACCCGGTGGTTATGTACAGTGACGATGCGTAAGAGTGATGTACGCGATTTCGGCACACGACTTATTGGATATTGTAGATTCGTGTTTCTGTCTTTCGGCCGCTCGCCATCTTCAGTAGCGGTGTTAGTCAACAACATCAAAACCAGTCAAAGACACAACCACCACCGCAGTACAAGTGACAGTGACAAGTGCGGGAGGATGTCCAAACAACATCCAAAGTGCAGAGAGTGACTAACGCCGCTACTGAAGATGGCGAGCGGCCGAAACCTGTCTAGCAAAAGACTAAACCGGCGAGAGGAGAAACACACGAAATCTACGGTATTCCAACCCCTCGCAGACCACAAAACAGGTGTGTTAAATTATTTGATATTTTCAAATCGCAAGCCACTTCATAATCTCTCAAATCTATAGGTTTTAGAATTTTTATTTTGTCGACTTTCAGCGATAATTTAAGAAAAAAACGCTTCCGGCCTAAGAGAGGCGATTTGTTGTTTTTCCGAAAGTCTGTTTTTCTCCCAGGACTATAATGAAATTGACGATTTGGGAACATTTGGTCCTCGAGCGTATCGTAGTGGACGTTATATTGAACGGCGATTTGTCCATCAGATAATTCTAATGAACGGCCACTAGTGATTTAACTCCGAACAAATCGTGGCTGAGAGATATAAATCGAACGTTCGGTTGGGGTTTCAGTAGAATCTGCCCCCCCCCCCAAATGATCGGTCGGGTTTCCTAAGCTATAAACACGGGTGGCCCACACCCATATAACTTCAATTCAACCGGAGACGTTAAACGAGTTTAATCTATTTTCATTTTCGTATAACAGTTTCGTGGTCTGCGAGGGGTTGGAATATACCGTAGGTTCGTGCTCTCGCCGGTTTGGTCTTTCGCTAGACCGGTTTCGGCCGTTCGCCATCTTCAGTAGCGCTGTGTCAGTCGGCATTGGATGATGTTTTTCGGGCGTCCTCACTGCACTGTGTCACTGTCACTTGTACTGCGGTGGTTGTTTTTTTTGGGGGATGTTGTTGACCGACACCGCTACTGAAGATGGCGAGCGGCCGCGAAACCGGTTATTTTATTATTTCAAGGTCCAGTAACACTTACGAACAATTACGAGTCAATTGCACAGTGCAGAAGTAATTAATTAGTAGTTTTACATACCTGTTTTGTGGTCTGCGAAGGGTTGGAATACCGTAGGTTCGCGGCGTTTCCGTCTCCTCTCGCCCGGTTTGGTCTTTCGCTCGCCAGACCGGTTTCGGCCGCTCGCCATCTTCAGTAGCGCTGTGTCAGTCGCTGTCGGCACTCGGTCACTGTTGGTACAAGTGAAAGTGACAGTGCAGCAGTGAGGATGCACCCCCCCCCCCCAAACACATCCAAAGTGCCGACAGTGACTGACACAGCGCTACTGAAGACGGCGAGCGGCCGAAACCGGTCTGGCGAAAGACCGAACCGGCGAGAGGAGGAGACAGAAACACCACGAACCTACGGAATTAACTAGTAGTTAATCTGCCTAGTAAGTAGAAAGCGTAGTGTCTACACCTTGTTGTTACACGTACCAACAACACATCTATTCCCACGACATCGTAGAGGCAGACACGTTAAGCATACGTTTTCCACGTTTCCCAAAGCGAAGCGCCGTTATCAAGATCAGTTAATAGACAGGAAAATCGGGATATTCTTCTGTCAGAGAATCCAATATCATCGATAGTACTCCATGGGATAGATTGGAACGGAAGGATTTACATCGTGAAGCAGATTTTCGTACAGACAGGACTGGATCGTGAAGTTAAAAACATAAGATGGGGGGGCTTAACTATTTCATTGGGAGGATAATGGTTTGTAAGCATTGAATTCTGTTGGGCGAGATCATCCCTCGAGTTTTCGCTGGCCCCCGTTTCAGGGGGATGAGGGATGAGGTGTTTTTCACTGAGAGTTAGGGATGATTCCACTCGTGGTTTGTGGACTAAATTCTAGACGCCAATCCGCGTGGATGTTGGCAGTGGGAGAGAGGCGAATGCAGTAAGTATGCACTAAGTGTTATAAGTATTGCAGGTAGCTTGTTCAGCGCAGGATAAGAGGAGAGATCGTGTCGTGTGACGTGCTTAATCTGCACTTTATCTTTTACTTTTATCTTATCGCTGGGCGACTTGGCTCGCCAGTTTGGTTCACCACTTGGCGACATTTTCGCCCGTCTAACGGAAAATCACCTAAATATTTTATGTAATATACAAGTAATATAGAATTTATTTTCTAAATCCGAAGTTGGAATCGGAGCCGGCGTTAGATGATAAAAGGGGCCAGCGCCTCCGTTCGAACCGAGTTTCGGGCAATTTAAAAATGTAAAACGGACCGCGGGTCATTCCCGGTACAGTAATTTGAAAGGCAGTTTTTTTTTTTGCATTTGAAAGCCGCCGTTTCCGCAATATTGCGCAATGACCGGGGTCAAACTGCGGAACGCGCCGAAACCGAGCCCTGAAAGCCGACAGTGAGTTTGAAATTGTAAAAACTGTGATTTGAATTACAATTACTATTGTAATTATACAGCCGTATGTGGCCTGAAAATATATAAGCTTGCTGCAAAAATACTTTTTTTGTAAGATTTTCCACCTCTAATCATACTTTTCTTCGAGCCTTTTCCACTTCCCTTCTGCTGTATATAATACATTTAATTCGGCCTAAATTTACAAGAGTAATTCACTTTGGTATACTTGTGGATGGAATACGGTGAAAATTTTCGAAAAACCTAAATTTCGGCCCTTACACTGCCTTGAGGTCGAAGAGGGATTTTCGCCAAAATTACTTTTACGATTTTAAACTAAGTGCAGCTCAAACTGCTCTGTAAACAACGAAGTTTTTGGGGACAGAATGGACATAAAGTTTCATAAATGGAGAAAATAAAATCCTTAGAATTTTTACGATTTCTCAACGCATTCGTAAGCCAGACACAATTCCGCATGTTTTAATGCAGAGTAATCTCGATTTTTCCTTCGGGAAAGGCAAAAATACTCAATTTTATGTGTAACGACCGTCGAGTTTCATTAATTGAACCAGCCGCCTCTCAACTTGGAGGCTCCGAATTTTTCGAAATATTACAACATACCGGAAAAATTCCTCGAACAGTGTTTGTACAAATAGCGGACGGGCTGAGAAACACCGACGGAATTTTAATTAATCAAAAATATAAATATTAATGTTATTAGCTTGTACAACCTGGCACCTCGTTGGGCGGAGTCCGGTCGTGTATTTTAATTGATTGAAAATATATTGGCCGATCATCGGAAAACTGTCGGATCCATTATGATGCAAACGACGGACAACATTTCAAAGGGAAACTTCGAAGATAAGATCATGAGGAGATGCGGTACTTATTAGGCGACACTGGGAACAGGTTCCCAGTATGTATTTCTCGCGTTTTTAAACGAAAAATTACGCTCGAATGTAATTCAACGACGGGCCTATTACAAAAAAAGGGGGTGTCATCATCCCGCCTCAATTTCAGAGACGGTTGTTCAATTTTTAACGACCGAAATAAACGAACGTTTCCCATTTACGAAACGTCCAATAAGTGTTTATAACGACGTCGTCGTTCCCCATTTCTGGAGCGGCGTCCTCGTACAAATGATGGCGATTTTTGTCGGGCCCCGAAGACTCTGCCATCATCCATAACTTGAATTGGGTGCTGGCTCAAGATTCGACGACGATGAACACGGCATATTACTGGAGTTAATTACGCTCTGGAGAGAGAGAGAGAGAGTTAACGATTGCTGGAGAACGCTGGAACCGCTGCTCTGGATGATCTGCAAAATCGTCCGAAGAACAGCAGTACGAAGTCGTTTTCCTTGTTGTGTTACCTCGACGGTTGAACACTTTTCCGTGCCAAATTTATAATCTCAGTTCGAATTACAATATCAAATTGTTACCTGTTCTATTGCCGCAACCGTCAATTGCAATAAGCGAAATTGATGTTCGAATTTCTGTTTTCAGGGCGTTCAAGATGTCACAAAAAAAAATTCAGAAACAAAGTTCCGTTTCTTCAGTTCTAGACACAAACCCAAACCGCAAAACAGAAATTGCTATCGGCTTACTTCTTCAAATAAACAATGGGCGAGTTGTAAAGCCGCGGCTTATTTCAGAATCGAAGTACAAAGTAACGCGGTTAGCCCGGCTGAAATTTCGGTTACGGGAAATGGGTCGGGAAGGAATTTCTAAAAGACAAAAAAGATAGACCGTATGTTTGCGGTGTTTCCGTCTCCTCTCGCCGGTTTCGGCTTTTCGCCATCTTCAGTAGCGGTGTCGGTCACTGTCGACACTTCGGATGATGTTTTTCGGACATCCTCACTGCACTGTCACTGTCACTTGGCGGGATGATGTTGTTGACTAAAACCGCTACTGAAGATGGCGAACGGCCGAAACCGGTCTGGCGAAAGACCAAACCCCGGCGAGACGGAGACAGAAACACAGCACTAGCAGACCACAAAAACAGGTATGTTAAACAAAAAAAAGAAAAGACAGACTTTTCATATAACCACTCGATTGTATTAAATATAATGAACTATACAACAAGAAACAAAACTAAATAGAGTAGTTGTAATTTAAACATATACATTGTTGAACTATAGCTAATTTTTCTATTGCTTCAATACATGTTCATACCATCATTTTGGCATTTTATTATTCTTAATTTTAAATCGATATAAAAAAAAGGAATGTACAAAACTAGTACTAGGAGCATCGTTATATGTGTATATATGTATATATTAAAAAACACGTTTGTCCCAGCACTATCCGGTTTACACAGCTAATTAATTTCGTGCTCAATAAAGGTCACTTCGATATTGAGAAATGGAATTTTCAAAAAATCAGACTTTCGGTCGCACTTCCTCATCAACTTAAACTTAAACATCGAAATATTACAAAATTCTCTGAGAACAGTATTGTCGGGTCGGATATGTTCAATCTACATAAAAGCAGTCTTAAAGTTATTTAGAATAATAAGGTTATTTATTTAATTTTTTTTTTATACATGTACTTGAGCATAGGCAACGTATGTATAGTGTAGTCGTCGGCCGAATATACCGGCCAAATTGGTCCTTATTATAAAGGTAAATTTCAATTTTAAATATGCTTTCGTACATTTTTGACACCGAACTAGGAAGACAAATGTTTGTATATTAAATTTTATAACTAGGAATTGTTTTTTTTTTTCGCAGATTTATAAATTATGAGATAATAATTTACTCTTCAAACCGTTTCGGTAGAAAAAACATCTTATATACAGAATACATGCAAAAATAGAAAATACGAGGACGCAACGTCGTACATAAGGACTTTGCACCGTTTTTTTTTTTTTTTTATTTAAAAAAGACTCGTTTTTTAAATTGTATCCTATACGCCGAATAGGGCGCCCAGAAGATTTCTGTTTTTCCTCATCCAACTCCAACTACGATACCGAACAGGACACAAACAATAATCCTATTTCATTTATTTATTTAATTTTCTCCATTTCAATCACAGTCATTAGTCGATCGCGTTAGAGCGCACGCACACACGCACACGCACACTCAGGCACGCACACGCACACGCACACACACACAAAACTGAAGGCACTATCATCGTAAAAACAGTGGAGACTTTCAGGCACAAGTCTGTGCCACAAGCCACAAAATACACAACAGATAGAGAGAGATAGTAGGGTTGGGGGGCGAACAAATCAATCGAAACTATTTGTCTCGAGCAAAACGTCTTAATTTACTCTTAAACGTCCGTACAGGGTACGCCAATAAGTTAATAACAATTGAAAAAAAAAAAAAAAAAACGCGCTCAGTTAGGGCTCTTCTATTGGATAAAGTCCAAGACTCGTCGTTGACTCGAGATATGAGATTTTAGTCGGTCCCCCCCCCACCCCACCACATCGTATTTACACGGAAAATCAATCGATCAATCGAGAACATCGGGCAAATCAATGCCCGGTCTGATTGTCAAAGAGTATCTATATATAGATAGATAGGTGTATATTGTTAGCTGGTGGTAGTTTCGGATAACTCTAAAACTGTCTTCTGTAAACAATTTAAAATTCGTAGCTGCCCGAAAAAAGAAAAGGGAGAATAATAACGCTTAGTATAAAAGCTAATACTAATACTAATAAAATAAGCGACAGAAACCTATATTGGGATGTCGGCGAAGTAAAGTGTCAGCCACTGGGCGCAGTCTTGTCACGTGGGGGGACGTTTCTAGTTGGCGCGGACTTCGGCGATCGGAAAAGTCGGAGTCGTTTTTCTTTCCGCACAGATCTAATAAGAGAATCGGGATTTTTTTTCTTTTCGTCCGCGGAAAGTAGGCTATGGGTGGAGTAGCGGCGTCAGCGGTCAGTATCTCTGGCCGTCTGTGTTGGGCTCTTGCGAGGGAGCCTGCAGGAGCTCCCCCACAAGAGGCTGATCTCATGCGCTGTTGACCGCCGGCGGCGACTCGATCTTCTTGGCCAACTCCGAGACGACCTCCTTGTAGATGACCGGGTCCATGTTCCGGCCGAGCATGTACATTATCCACCAGTCGCCGACGTCCGTCTTACGGGCGATCGCCTCGGCCACCTCCCAAGGGACCATCCTGTTCCTGGCCCTGAGGAGGCGCGGCCTCACGTTCGGCACTGCGATTATCAACGCCCTGTAGACCACCAACAGGCTCAACAGAGTCGCCAGTATTATGAACCAGAACCAGATCACGATGTAGGTCTTCTCGTTGACGATGTTCAACGGAAGCACGCAGAGCGAATCGTGTTTCTGTATTGTGCCCGAAGGGCCGTACTTGTGGAAAGTGCACTTGGTGACCCTCGGGAATATGTAGACCATCGGGTCGAGCCTGTCCTCCTGGGCCTCCTCCGAGAAGCTCATGACGCGGAGGCCGTAGCTCATGAATTCGCCGTCGAAGAACTTGTTCATCAGGTACAGCTGGCCGACGATGTTGACGAGGCAGAGGGCCTCGCACAGCCAGTACCTGATCGCGTACGTATTATGCCTCTGCAAACAGAAAACAAATAATCGACGTTAAAATCGTCTCCGGATATTCCCAGCATCCAGCCCCATTCTCTAGATCTGGTCTTGTCCCAGAAACCGACCGACAAGTTTACCATCTCCAGAGGGCCTTGTATGGGAAAAAATTAAATAATAATACGCGGATTGGAGTATTGTTCAGATACAAGGGATTATGGCAGGCGTGCGCTTTCTGCGGGACCTTCGGCTGTCCCACTTACGGCCCAAGTACAATCAAACTGCAATCCTTCCAATAAAGGCTCGGTTTTTATTTATAATTTTTCCACCGTTTTATTCTCGACAACCAAAACTGCGGGGTTCCAAACCTTACAGTCGAAAATATTAAGGACGAAAGTCCCGTTTGTCCGAGACCTTACTGTACAAACTATACGGCAATTTTACCCCCTAATAAAATTCCGGGAATTAAATTGTTTCGTTCCGGTTATAATCGGCGGAAAATTGGATTTTTCCTCCAATTAAAAATTTCGCCCGATCTATCGACAAGGGGCTGATAAAAGCCGGAGTGAAATAGCCGAAAATTCTAATAATATCTGCCGTAGGAAATAACGAATTGTTGACGGGATGCTACTGAAGACTGTGGAGAAGGAGAAAGCCTACTGCCTGAAATTACGTTCTGTTTTGCATAGGCGAAATGAATTTTCGACTCGTGGAAATTCATTCTACGGCGCTATAACTGGATTGTGACTCGTTTGTAAAATGGACAGAGGAGCCGGCGGCCCTAACAACAACTCTCCCTGAAAAGCTAAATTGTGCACTTCCTGCTCCTCATAATCGACAACGGGAGCCCAGTCTATAATTGCCCAAACACTCGACACTTTTAGTGTACTGAAGGGGGGGAAAAAACGACACTTTTCTTCGCCACTTTATTCAACTCCATTCGAAATACGGCCGGTCGCGATTTTACAGTGCCCTATTAATGGTTCCACTTTTATCGCCTGAAACACAAAAACATTACTGAAATGTACTAGAATTATTCCTATAGTCTTTTTCTAGATTGCAAATTATGACTATAAAATATTATGGCTGAAAATCGAGTGCCGCAATTTTCTTGAATTGCCTAATTTTAAGAATATTTTTTTTGGGACCTACCCTCTGAGGTAATTAGATCATTCTTCGGAAATACAAAATTCACAAAGGTCCACAAATTTTCCTTCATTTCACATTAATTCTAAGGTTAAAAATGAATTCTAAACATTATCCTGTACTGAAGCACAGCCGCTTATCTACGTTTCTGTATTTCTCTCTGCCTGCTCTAATCCTACAATATAATCCTTATACAATAAGCCCAACTGCCCCTAGGAACAGAAACAAATAGCAGAGATATGCGTAAAGTCGGCCTACAGATTTATTCAATATTTTATTACAATCTTGGAACTGTAAGACTGGGAAGTTTTAATCGTCGGATTAAACGAACTGTCAAATAAAACATTTAAAACAGTGCACAGAAGTTATCTGCACCAATTTAAATTTGTTTTATATTGATTGTCATAAGTGAGGGACTAATTCCCCCCGTTAATCCTATTACGATAATTCCCGAGACGAACACGAAGCGTTGTCACAAAACGTAGAAAAACCTGTCTGGAAGTCAGAAGAAGCAGAAAAGCAGGTTAAAAGCTGATTAAAAGCTTCCAGGATTCAATCCCCAATAACGGAGGCAAAGAGTCGGCCTCCCAATTAGAGATATCAGGTTTGGCTGCACCGATCGAAACAACTCGACAGTTTCTAAACTTGAGAAGGGGGGGGGGGGAAACCGGGACAGAGTCGGGAACTGATGAAATATACGAGAAGGATAAGAAGGAGGAGAATTGAGGAGAGGCAGGCAGAAACCTCGCGTGGACCCCGAGGAATGGGAGCAGGTTTACAGTTAGATCGGGGGGGCGGGGCGGGGGGGGGGGGGGGGTTCTGAACGGACGAAAGGAAAGGCGGAGAGATGATGAAGAAAGAAGGTGCAGGCACAAAAAGTGCGCGAGGAATTAAAAATTCAAAATGTAGATCGGTAGTTGGGGCCGGTTGTTTGTCTGACGGGGGGGGGGGGCGGCCACGCCCCGGGCGCAAGCCGCTTCGGGCCGTATTCATGAACAAAGAAAATGAAGAATGAAATACAAAAAAAAAGAACAAGAACAAGAAGAAGAAGAAAAATAACCCGAAAGAATGAGAATAATAGGACGAAACCTGACTGCCGCTCACTTCAGGTATAGGACTGTAAAATGGGGGCCGCCGGATGATGCGGGCAGAAGTATACAACATTGGAGTTGGAAACGCACAGAAATCGTCGCCCGTTTCGAATTGTACGAATACCGAACGATGTCCCTTCAAGTAATAATAGAAGGGAATAAGGGCAATTGATTTTTCTATCTTAGAGGGTACGAGAAGCCCCCAAGTGGCAGGACCAGTGGCCCCCCCCACCCCGGCTCGATTACAGCCGATATATCCTAGATTCTAGCTCTAGGACTTCTCTATAATATTCCAGGGAAGGATAAGTCGAAACTTTCCAGGATACAGCAGAGTAACTTGGCCTCGTGCAAAAAAAAATGCTTTATTCCGATCATTCCGTAGTTCAATATCAAACATGGAAGGTGCGGAAAGGTATTTTTTTAATACGAAGGCAATTAAAATTTTTTTAGATATATTTTAAATTCTGCAAGAGAAGCCCTGAGCTTAGTAAGAGGTCTAATTAATGTTGCGGTCCCCAAACTGGACTTAACGGCAACTTCAGACTTAGTTTCTTGAACAGGACTTAGAACTGGCGTTAAAAAAATAATCACCAATTCATTTCCGATCGGAAACGTTCTAATTCGAAAATAATCGAAATTTTCATGTAACCATTGAATTTCTTGTAGAATTTTTCATTCTTCAGTTTGCCAGGATTTCGGAATTCCTCTTGGGAGGACGATCGCAATGGGAATCGCATTAAAATTAATTGTATTAAACAATATTTTAGGACGAATAATTATTGTCTCAACGGCGAGAAGTGGAAACCGGTCTAGATTAAGACAGAATATTAAGGCAATTCGAATCTATAACGTCCCGACAACACTCTTGTTTGTAGATATTCTTCAGTCCTATCCGTATCAGTGGGGGGATATCTTCGCCTCCGGTCGGTATTCTGAAGACGATTGTAGTTCTAGCCGGTTGTTAGGATGAGGAGGAGGAAGGATGAGGAGGAGGAGGAGGAGGAGGAGTTGGGGCTTCGACCACACCTAGACCGGTGCTGTTCCCCTCCTCCAGTCAACTCCAGTCCCAAATCTATTCTCCCCCCTCCATGGACACTATTAGAGCGGTGCCACTATTAAAGTGGGCCCAAAAAGCGGTTTACGACCCCCCACCCCCACCCCCAACGTACCGGAGGAGTCTCACACACGGAAAGTTCCCTCGGAATAAACGGCAGCTATAAACGTTTTGAGACCGCCCTCGACGAGGGTTTCACTCCGAACCTCTACAGAGTTCTCCACTGGGTGAAAATTAAGTCCAAGTCACATTTAATCGGTAGAAATTTTCAATTGGAAATCCCTTCAATGGCCCACCGGGATTCCAACCCTTGGAGATCCTGGGATTTATTGCTGGTAGAAACCTCTTTGCGTCGTTGAAAAAAAGCGTATCAATCAAAACTTATAATACCCCATATTTCAAGGGATGCTATCGAAAATTCGTTTAAAATTAAAACCGCGTTTTTAAATCCGGACAAACTATTGATCAGTGTCAAAATCGACGATGGCGAGAAGCCCGAAATTTCGGTCTTGGCGCAGGACCAAATCGGAGAAACGAGAAGGATGATGATACTTCATCAACTGGTTCAAGACTAATTATACATTTTCTATTGTTGTTAGTATTCCCGATGACCATTTTCAGAAACCCGAACCGACGAACGGTACAATGGACAGTCGGTCGGTAGATAAAGAGGCGGGGAAAATGTAGGACGCGAAATTTTCATAATGCCGATAAAACGGAGCCACCTCTACCTTGAACCAGTAACCGGCGTTTTCCCCGACATTCAATTATAATTTCAGGCTTAAAAACGAGCAAATGTTGGGCCGATCCCGGCGATGGGATACGAGGATAAGTTGTTGACGGGCGGTCCGAAAATGGCCGCGCTCGAGTCCGATATCAACATATTCGGTCCGAGATATTCACAGCGTCCTCCATAAACGGCGCCGGGGAAACGCCGGCTGAGACGTCCGGCAGATTACGTCCGAAGAACGAATAATTCCAGAAGAAACTTTAGAACACAGTTTTTTTTGGTCTCGAGACCGGTCTTTTGCTAGACCGGTTTCGCCGGCCGCTCGCCGTCTTCAGTAGCGGTGCGGGTCGAACAACAGCTGGCAGGGGGAGAGAACAACGCGAAATCTAGTAACGAGAAGTAAGGTTTCTATTATTACGCTGTGCTGAAACTGAACGTCTGAAAACGTGACAATTTAATTCCCGGAATCTGCACGTACTCCGGACCAAAGATCTGAAAATTTCTTTCGCCAAAAAACCACAAGCAACCTTACAAGCTCCGCTTTCTATTTCCATCCTATTTATTTCCGAATACCACTTTAGAGCGCCCTGTATGGATACAGCGGAATGTATTTCAATAAATTCTATATTTGGTCGGGACTCAGATTCTATTAAAATCGACGATAAGGTCGACTGGATAAGTCGCAAACGCTGTCGAGTTTAGCAAAAGTCAAGGACGCTGGAAAACTTCAAAGCGGAGATTTGAAGCAAAAAAATACGTTTTTTATGAATATGGAACATTGCATTGAGCTGTAATTCATTTGCCTTGTTGTGCAGGGGCACAAAAACACGTCTCCGTACTGTAAATAAAACTGTCAATGACGGAAAATGTGAGTAATTGCGTACAATCGTATAATCTGATATAATTTCCACAGATTAGGGTAGTAGAACGGGTTTTCTTTTCAGTTAAGTGGGTTCCAAAGGATTATGGAAATGTCGGTTCGGCAACTAAGTAATTGCGGTTTCGTCGCTAGAAGGAGCGTTCAATAATAGTTTTCATATTTCAACCCAACCTGTCTGTAAAATTGAAAATCTAGACGTGTTTTCCTTCCGTTCCAAAATAAACTCTGCAATGATTTATGTTATAATCGGTCTATCTGGTCTGTTACTAATCTCCGATCTGAAATATCGAAGAATATTACAACGTCTCCAACGTCTGTTTTACAGAAGAGTTTCTTCAACCCCCGGCTTCAAATAAGGCCTAAAGGGAGGGCCTGTACGTATAAGGTACCGGCCCAGTACCCCGGGTACGTCGGAGAACCTTTAAAGGCCAACTTCTGTATAATTCAACAGGTTCTGTCGTTCTTTAAAATGGTGCGGGGGGACATTGAAGAAAGAAAACCTGAGCCGGTGCATCCAGTTTTGGCTACGTCCTACCGGTCGTTTTTCAATATCCCTCCTCAATTTTGAGTCCTTTTCACTCGGCAGATTGATTGCGTTGAAATTAGAACAAATATTGGGCCGCCAACTAAGTTATTGCGGATTTCGACGATCGACTTCACATTAGTTCATCTCCGACGTGTTACTCTATGAAAATGATGAAACAAAACGAATATTACATTTTTCGGACATTTTTCACCGAAATACGAGCTAATGGACTCTCCTTTTCGGTCACTATTCCGCCTAGCATTGGGCCAATTCCTTGTAGGAGAGAGAAAACTGTCTGTGATTTCGCGAAAATTGTTACAATTAAAATTATCATCCGTAATTTTCACACTCCGACTCGACGGGAATACACGGGGACAAGATAGAAGTTATATCTCGGTCGTAGGGGGAATGACAATTAGAAGAGAAATCAAAATCAGAGCGATATACAGGAAATATCGGCGAACGAATGAATGCACATCCGGTGCTTGTGCACAACCGAGTGCATATCATCTGCATCCGATTATAAAGCGCATACCGCACTCCGTCCCCACTGATTAGTATTACGCCGGTCAGATCGGACAGGAAATATATATATTTCTTCAGAAATACCTCTCGATGTACAGCCTCTCTTCGGCTTCTGCCGGAAGGATTAATCGTATTAAAAATTATACCTTAAGTGGAGACATTAAAATTGTGCAGAGAAACAACGATAAGACCTGGAGTGTGAAGGTGGCTTCTCCTTCAAGAGTTTACTACCGTCGGAAATATGAAATTCATTATATACAGTTTTTCAGTTCATTCCGCCTTTCGTTTCCGCCCCTAAAACACGACGAGCGAACGGTGTGTTTTTCCCCTTTTCTGACGCGCCAATAAAATCCCTGAAAAATCTCCAGCCTACAAAGTGCAGTTGAACTAGTTGCAGTAGAAATCCTGAAATTGTCGACTCGCATTTACACTGAATTAAACGCTGTAAAAATTCTAAAAACTAACCAGTGGGGATCCCACCAGATGTACCGAGGGTGCGTGAGGGGTGTGTGTGTGTGTGTGTGTGTGTGTGTGTGTGTGTGGCTGCCAGCCACATGTAAAACACTGAACAGATGTCACGGAACATACCGGTAGTCTGGAGTTATCGTTTCAAAACCGCCTACTTAACTGAACCGACGGGAATTGGCCCTGACATCAGTCGAAAGAATTGCTTCGTGACAGAAAATTTCGTTTTGCAATTGAAAATATACACGACTGACGATGGCGGAGAGCAGAAGGAGAATAAGGTAATATTGTCGTTACTTTCTAGCCTGAGAGAACTTAGAAAGTACTGCCCTCCATTAACGTAGTAATGACCGGTTGGGTAATTAGTTAGGGAAGTTATTTTCAAGTGTTGCAACGTCCGTCAGCGTTACTGAAATATTACTATAAGTTTATATATATATAACTATATTCGTAAATTACCTCACGCAAAAATGATAATGCGAACTTACGAAAATTTCTATATAAAATATTTTTCCCATCGTACGGCCAGATGTTACGAACACTGTAAATATTCGGCTACCAGAAGAGTACGGAAAAAGGGATCTAGATATCGCCGGGGGTAAGAAATATCCCGGGGAAGGACATTTGAATTGTCGACTGTAAATTGGCCCCGATCTGGCGCCAATCAACGCTGTTATGATGAAGAAGAAGAAGAAGCGAATTGAGCGATTATGGGAACTCTAATTAAAACTAAGAAAGCCATTTGCCCGTACCGAGCTGACGCAATCGAAAGAGAAACGGGTAGGATCCAATGTTGAGTTTCTCGGAAGATTCTCATATTTTCACCTCTAAAAAAAGTGCTGAAAACCGCAAAGCCGGAGTCGAATTTACATACTTTTCAAAGCGCTAATTGTCGACGATTTAACAACTCGAGGAAGGCGGCATTCTTGCAAGTTGTTCGCCAAAGTTGCGTTTACATTGCAATCTTCGAGACTAGAGTAAAGGGAAGAGTCGTTTATATAGTGTTTGAGAATGATACGCGGGGCCTATCTAAAATACAGTGCGTGAAATAAAATGGGTGGGAGGATCCGATGGGCCTACTGAAGACGGCGAGCGGCCGCAGAGGCGAGAGGAGACTACAAGCAGTTAATAAAATCTCTATTTTTAAGCGTAAAGGGAACAGACATTCGAATTGAAATATATGATAGGATAGCTATTGTAGTATTTGGGCCCATCTTGGGCCGCCATACGAAGCATCTTCTGTAGACTCTTCGATCTTTCACCGAAAATAAGATTCCCGTCACGAAACTCTCTCGACAGTCCGTTGATATCACGGATAAGTGCTTGGCGTGTGCGCCTTTCTAGTCGAACGTGGCGCAAGAATTGCTTCAATAATCGGGCGGCCGAGACCGCCTGTTTGGGCAATCGGTCGGTCCCGCGCCCTTACCCATTATTTTTTCCCTTCATCTCCAATAAAAATTCGTCTGCGTTTTAAAAAGAGCTGACGGGGAGTTCAGTTCAACGACGGACCCTGAGGCGGAGGCGACCAAAAAAAAAAAAAATTGATGCAACAAAATCACAAAGGCTGGACACAGCTCCTGTATCGATTTTATTTGGAGACGATTTTTGAAAATATTAATTAAAATTTCCAATGAGGGGGGGGAGTTGGAAGAGCGGGGGGGTGTTGCGTGGGTTCACGACCGGGATATGTCTCTCTCTCCCTCTCACGCTCCTTATCCCTCCCTCCCTCCCTCCCTCCCTCCCTCTCACTCTCTTGGGGCCTCTCTAAAGCTCTAAATCATTGCAAAAGCCGACCCCGGTCCGCCAGTTTAAACCTTTCACTTCATTGTTGTAGCTCGCCCAGCTCGGCTTTGTTGTTCGGCGCTTTGTTCCACCCCCCCCACAGTGTTGTATTATGCACTTTTATCAACAACACAGATCTCTAGAAGATCCCAATCTGAACCCCACCTTAAGACTCTTATACTCCTCCACTTCTGTTGTTCCAGTCGGTCAAAGAGGAAAACAAGAAACTGTTCCCCCCTCCCACCACCCCAAAGTACTCCTATTTATGACGTCCACTTCTTTGACATATTCCAAAACAGTTTTTCGAACAATAGTCATCATTTCTTCCGTCTAAACCGGTCGCTATTTCTTCACATCTAAATAATCTAATTTGCCACCATTCTCGCAGTAAACTTGGAAACCCTATTGAAAAAAAAAAACCATTTGACAGCCGATAGTTTAGGGTCAGTAGAAATGGGGGGCGTTAGAACAACGTGTTGAACAATATTTTAAAAAATAATGAAAGTTCGTCCCCACTGGTCGTCCAAAAACATCAAAGAAATTCAGCCAAATTTATGCGAAATGGTCGTGGAAAATTTCGAAAAAAGAGTGCTTACGTGCCAGCAAAGCGCGTGTGTTATTCCATACATAACCCTATCCTGTGTACTTTACGATTCGATAAAAAAATTACAATTTAATGAAAAAAATGTGTTTTTTATTTAATTCAAATCTCGCGTTAATTTATTCAGTGATCTCCGTTATCCTATTGATACGGAATTCATACGGAAGGACCGGACAAAGACAATTTTTATTTCATTTTAACGCGATCCGCGATTGATTCCAATTGATTTCCTGTTCAATCAGGCTGAAATCGCGATAATGGCGCGGGCAATAAAACGGTAGTAGATTTATTGCGAAAATCAACCAGACACAGTTGGGTAACCAACCTGTTCGGGCCGTGTGAAATTATTAAGACTTTCCGGTTGAAATGAAACCGTGTCAACCGTCGTCTCGCTCTCGTTTCACCGGTTTCGGCCGTTCGCCACAGCAGTTGGGTCCGGTTAAGCCGTAATTCGGAATTTCATCCGTCTCCTCGGCCCTAAAGGGGGTCTAGAAACGCGTGATTTAACTAAGGGAAATATATAGAAGCCAAAAAGAGATAGAGAGAGAGAGAATTGTGGCAGGGCGGATAGGACGAAGAGTGGGACAGAGAGAGTCAAGGCCTGATGGACATTTAGGCTTTGTGTGTGGCTCGGATACGTCACTCGTGGAGCAAAAACGAATTTCACGTTGTTTTTTTTCCGAGCATATTTTCAAGATAACATCTCGAGCGGACGGGAGAATTGCCTAAAGGAAAGCCTCAGATCAAGTAGAGCGTTGAGTCAAAACAGTAAAGCAATACTTTCACAAACACTAAATACCGTAGGGATTTATGACAATTTAATTGCCGGAATTTTCACAATCTCATTTCTATTTTATGTTTGGCCTAAAGGCAGTAGGGACGCGATAAGTGCTCCAGAAACCTAAATGACTTATTGCCAGATAGGAGGCCGGCTATAGTCCTATCTCTCTTCTCTCTCTGTCTGTCTGTCTGTCTGTAGCCGGGTCAAAGTTTAGATAAAGAAGGCCATTATCCACGGATCATTAGCTTATTTGAAATGAAATAAAAAACTAGAATCGGCCCCGGGTTACGATCGGTTGTGCCGATAAGGTGGGGCGCGTGGTTGAGCTTCAACTGTAACTTGGGGCCACCGTGTTGTGAGGAGAGAGAGAGAGAGAGAGAGAGAGAGACGGGAGAGAGAGAGAGAGAGAGAGGGGAGAGAGAGAGAGAGAGAGAGGAGAGGAGAGAGAGAGAGAGAGAGAGAGAGAGAGAGAGAGAGAGAGAGAGAGAGAGAGAGAGAGAGAGAGAGAGAGAGAGAGAGAGAGAGAGAGAGAGATGGGGGGCTCTCTATCCCTCCCTGATTTGACTCTTGGAAGATTGATGGGCTACACTTTCTAGTTTCCCCCCCACAAAGCGACCGCAACGGCCCCAGAGCAGTATTCAACACAATGAAAACTAGAAAATGTACTGGGAGAAATACAGATTTCCTTATACTAATTAATTCCGGTTGGCACATAGTGAAAGTTTCGATCACGCACATGTCGGTCCATTAACCCCTCCATAAGTTCTGGACTAATTTCTACCCCTCCCAAGGTGGGACCGATGCCGATATATTCATCGGGCTCTGCACACTTTTCACAGTAAACACAGTAAAATATTAAAACGCCGCCAACGCGGGTCGATTCTGGCGTGATCCCATTCTTCATCTTGGGCGCATGCGCACTCCTGAATCTGAAGAGAGAGAGATGGGCGAACGGAACTTACGCGACTGCTACTACTACTAGTAGCTATATCGTCATCATAATTCATCGTGCCGTATTAGTCCAGCCAATAAACCAATAAGTAGACGTCGGCTGCTGAAGACTTTACAGTGTCAGTAGACAATTTCGTACAGACATACAGTCGGCAGCCTAACTAACGCATCACAATTAGACCGAGGTTATTTTTTTTTCTCGCCGTTTTTTCTCCGTGAAAGCTTCTGTCTCTTCGACCATAAATTCCGAACTGATTCGCTCTTCTTCTTCTTCTTCACGGCGGTCTAATTTTCCGACTTTTCCGAGATTATCCGAGTGGAAATTGGAGTCGTCTGCGGAAGGTCGTTTTTTCGTCGGAACAGACCGGAGAAAAATCGATTTGAATTTCAGATTTCGGTTACGCGCTTGTTGTCATTTCACAACGGTATTTTTCCAACATCAGCTCGTTAAAATCGCAACGTCGGTGGAGGAACAGAGGTAGGCGAATCGTAAACGCATCGGTACAATTACAGGCATTCGTACCCGGGGGGATGTACCCAGATTTCGAACCTGTTTACGTCTTGAGAGTTTTTTTTCTTTCAGTCCATTCTCTCTTCTGGTCGCCGTATGTGAAGGTTTTTCTTTCGATACTGGCTGGTGTTTCAGGCTCTCTCTCTGTAAACTTTCCTCCTGGACCACGATATAATCAGAAAACAGCAGAACGGTACCAGCTTTTCAAAACCATACACATTTTACGCTGCAATATCCTCCAGATCCACTCCACCGAAGTCTGTAAACGTTTTAAACCGGTGAGAAAGCGACCGAAACACGAATCTGTCGGTGAGAAAAAGCAGATTTGGACGTGATTAAAACACAGTAGTCGTTCAGGGGGAATGACACACTAATCTGATATGGACGGGTCACGCGAAGCACAAAACCTCTGAATACAGCCCATTTTTATGCCCAAAAAAAAAAACAATTCCACGGTATAAATAATCATCCTTCAACCGTCTTCGTATACCGAAAGACATAAATGACTTATTCGCCCTTCAAAAAAAGACCCGTTTCACATAAAATATTACAGTTGTGTGATTCGGCTTTTTTATAAATCCGGGTTATTAGACACAATTGTAATAAACCCAACAGGTATTATACACCTGAGAAATGATCTACGAGATTTTGTACGTGGGACTGTTGAAATAAACTGTCGTTTCGTGTACAGATGTGGCTCCAACCGACGCTGCTTTCCCCTTATTTCTATTTAATTTTCGACCAAAACGGCGACAAATATTATAATAAAGTTTAAATCGACTTCAAGAGATACAGAGAGTCCAATAGAACGAGCGAAAATTCGCGGTAAAAGGCCCGATTTGAGGTCAGCGGTTTTTCTGGTCACTGTCGCCATTGCGTCACCCAGACGGTGACAAATCGCCATTAGGCTCGGTTCCGATATTTTAAACAACAACAAAAAAACCAGTTTGAAAATTATTTCCTAGAAATTCTAGTTCTCATACTCGCCTCCACAGAATGGTAGGCGTCTCTGAAACCCCCCCGGAAATCTTCGAAATCTCTAAATTTCGTAAGAAACTTTCGACGGAACTTTCAGTCAAGCACCGGGAATAGTAAGACCGACACGGACAGAGGCGGCGATAAAAGCTGAACTTCGTGTGTGGGATTTGAAATTTTAAATGACTCACAGAATACGCCCGCCCACACACCTATCGCCAATTAGACATGACGCAGATACCAACTAGGAGTTTAAGTGCTTAACTGTAGGCGGAATTTTAAGAGGTAGAATTCATAAGAATTAATTTTAAAAAAATGTTTATCTTAATACAAATTTATCTTCTCTATTATGTTTCTATTTTTTGGCACGGCCTAGAGGTGGCACTGCGGCAGAACGCACGCCTATTCTGAATAACATATTTACCCTTTTATACATCCATACTTCTATATATACATGCATATATACAGACAATAAGTGGGATACCACAGTGGTAGTAAACCGGAATTGTATTTTACGAGCGAATTGAGCATTAATCGTGAATGAATCGTTACTCTAATATCGAGAGAATGGGGGTGAAATTTGTGTTCGCAGCGAGCCAGACATGAGAGCCGGGGTGACACGTGTGAAAATTTAGGGTCGGCCACACGTGTGCCACCACCACCACCACGTGTAGGGCCGAAAATTGTCCTAAGGGGGAGCCAACCCTCCGCTTCTACCACCCCCTGAAAACCCTGAAAGGGCCATTCTCTGACGGAAATCCCTCGACAATAAAATCCGGGGACGATTCTCCAGGCTATAAACGAACGGCAGAACGGGATGGAGCAGGAAAAATTCTCCATCAGTCGAGTTTGTCGACAACACAATTTAGTTTCAACTCTGTTCGTTTGTCTACATTTATTTATATTTAATAACAGGATGTGTTCCGCACGAGTGGAAAGGCTACAGATCTTTAGACATAAAAGTGACTATAAATAGAAAAACACATATCCTGATGGCACCGGAAAAAAATTCGGAAATCCAGCAGCTCCGACAATCGATACGATCCTCCCCCTTCTGGGGTGTACCTTGATAAGGGGTGAGAAACAGAGAGGGTGGATTATGGCGCATGCCGGTGAGCTTCTAGAGTAAGGGGAAGGTTCAAAATGAAACTGGGGTTCTATTTAAGGCCCCCCCACGCCCCAAAATTCAGTCGGCTTGAATTCCCTCAGGACCGGTAAGTCCTGAGCATCGGAGGGTTGGAAAACGGCTGCGTTCCAGATAATTTTCGTTATGACAGCAGCTCCAGGTTGCCTGCTGTGTACGGCGTCGTTGGAGGAAGAAGGACGCTCACTCGGTCGTTCACAGAGGGGGGACGGACGGGGGGGCCCCTGTCGGTCGTAGAGCAGTGCGCAGTGCGCATTGCGCACGGGACACCCCTCGGCGAACGCGTAACACGTGTTCGAACCGACGGACCGAAACGCCGTTGTGTTGTCCTCCGCCGTTCCAATAAACAGTAGCAAGAAAGTTTAGAAAATATCCTGTTGTTAGTCTTCAGTGGCAGGACAATGGTTGTTCTGAAGTGCGAAGACGCTCAAAAGAGGACACTAATAGGAGGTGGCCGGTCAGTCCGGTCACCACTTTTTAACAACAATTCGACCAACAATATTAACAGAAAATATCATCTCGTATAGATATTAGCGGGCAAGTGTTAATATCTTGAAAGGTGTAAACAAACGTAAAACTCAATAGGTACGATCCTCTCGCTTCTCTCCGGCGCAAAATTGAAAAAATAAAACCCACGATTTTTCTAAATTTTCACCCTCCTCGAAAGGAACAACGGGGTTTATAAGAGTTCCTCCGTTCGGGAGAGTAGTGCCGGGAGCCGGCAGGTAGTACAGGGGCCTACCTGGGCCGATACGTCTGGGGCGTACATAAATTAAACGGGCTATGTACGAGAAACAGCTTGTGTGTGTGTGTGTGTGTGTGTGGGGAGGGTGGATATATATATACTATACCGCGGGCGGTACACATAACGACTTTGAAAAAAATCCTGCAGTGAAATACGTAAAAATAGTAAGGGCGGGGGAGCGATGGGTGGGGGCGGAGTCGATAGGGCTAGAAATGAGCCCGGGATGTGACATTTCGACTGTAAAAACACGAATCACGAGAACGGACTACTGGCGGTGGGGAAAAGCCGAAATCGGTCCGGTTGAGAACTCTAAGGAAGCCACTGTGCGGAAGTGCTATAAAATTTCCCTAGGAAACGACTAATACGGGACCGATTATCCTTGGACCGTCGTTGAGGCTCCTGAGGACCTCCAGCGCTGGCAGGATACGACCCATGGCGCACTGAAGGTATAAATAAGTAGAATTTAGACAAAGAAGAAAAAGCTGAATACAACGGCGTTAGGACCATTTTTGTCGGTACCGCACTAACTACTCGACCAACCCTATAACGTCACTCTGTATCTCGATAATTAAGTAACTTATGTATCGGTGTGATTGGACGGTTAAATGAACGTATTTATATCAATTTAGTAATTGGATAATAAATTGGTCCACGACCGGGATTCAAACGTCTCAATTTTAGTCGGTGACGAGGTGCTCGTAAACTTTAGAATTTATATTTTATTTTCTAACAACGCGATACGCAATCGAGACAACGTCCTCTTTCGCAATTCTGTAATGCGTAAGTCGGATGTTGAGATATCGGTTTTTTTTCTACCCCGAGTCACACCACGCTCCAGAAACGCCCTTCCTATCAAAGCGTCTGCCGGTAAAAATGGCGGTCCCCAAAAACGCAGAAACAACAACAAGTTTCGAAAAGAAAATAGAATTCGATGCCTAGTAAAAGTTCAACGAAACATTCGAGCGTTTCCGGAAGCTTGTGTTTCCCCCCTTCGAAACGATATATCAGAAGCAGGGGGGGGGGGTGAATGGGGTTGTGTAGATAGCGTTCCTGGTAGGGCTCATAGTTCGTTACCGCACTATGAGTTTATTTTCTAGAGAAAACTTACTGTTAAGACAGGATGGTGAGTTTTCACGGCAGGAAACAGCGAGGAAACGGCCGATGATTGGGGTCGAGGGGGTGGAATTGTCCCCCTGTGCAACAGAATTGCACAAATGCAACAATAGGAAAGCGAAATATTGAACGCGGTCGATATCTGCTTTCTAGAGGTGTGCACGGTCACGTACAACAACGCGCGGCGCTGTTTATTATACGTGTAATTATAAATTGGCTCCGACGAGGGGGACTTACCTTGACGTGTCTGAGCAGATAGTCGATGAGTACTTTCTTCTTCTTGTTCTTCTGCTCCTCTATGCAGAGTCCGACGTTCATGCCCATGACCAGGGTCTTCATGAGGCCACCCTCCCAGGTGTCCCAGAGCCACTTGGGCGTGTAGCAGAGGAGGGCCTGGAAGAAGAGGACGAAGCAGACCCACTGGTAGTAGGTGTAGTACTTCTTGGCGCCTTCGTCTCCCATATCGTTCATGACGCCCGGATGGGCCACCTCGACGCCGACCTGGCGCCTGAACGCGTCCGGCATCGTGAAAGTGGACGTTATCCAGCAGTAGGTGTTGATCGGCTGGTTGGGCAGGCCGTTCACTATGCACTGTATCGGGTTGCCGACGTACTGTGTCGCTGTTATTATGAGGGAGAAGGCCAGCAGCATGACCGTCGTGAAGAGGTTGTGCAGCCGGAAGACGGCCGAGTCAGTCGTGATCTCCTGCCACTTCAGGTAGCCGGCCAAACCTCCCAGAAGCTTCAACATCCTGATTCCGTTATCTCATCCAAAAAAAAAGGGTGTCTCCAGGGGCCGTATCCCTGTTATCCTCCGTTGCCACCGATCTCCTCCGTGTCGGGGACGCTACTGACATCTCCGGCTTCCCCTCTCCGCCATGTTGGAGCCCCAATACCCCCACCCGCCGCCACGACCCCCTCCCCTACCACTGCCTCTAGTAGTACTACTACTACTACTACTACTACTTCTTCTACTATTACTAACCGACCGACCACCACCACTATACCACTTTTTTCTCCGGTCGAAGAGAAGATTTTTCATCTGACGTCCAAATTACACGGCAGAACAGCGCGCCGTCTTTTCAAAATACCGAGGCCCCGGCCCTCGTAAACTACCGGCACTCTGCAACTACCATCTCTTCTGACCCACGCACGTCACTACCTCCCCCCCCCCCATCCCGAACTCCCTCCACTTACACACACGCACTATACACAAATATCATGACTAACGACGAATTATCATTACAGGACATACTTCCAATGAAAATAGCCATACCCAAGAGTAATCGACAATTTGATAACATGTATTTCGGCCATAGGGGAGAGTTCCCCGCAAGAGGTGAATCGAAAAACTGCCGGAAAAGTGGCCGGAGAGTTGTAGACAATTTTCGCCAATTTCGTCTTTTGCTAGACCGGTTTCGGCCATTGTTATCAGTCATCCTCCAACTACACTTTCACTGTCACTTGTAGAACCGGTCTAGCAAAGACCGGCGAGAGTCTATAGACCACAAAACAGGTATAAAACTAATTAAATAAAAAATAATTATAACATTATCATACCGGAATGAAGCTCACTTTGGTCGGATGCATAAATGAACGAATAATTTTCTTGTTGGTGCCATTAAACATGGACAAGTATTAGGTGTACACAAAAAGCAATCAAAAATTTGATAAGATGTATTTTGGTCATGAGGAGTTCCTCAAGAGTGAAATCGAAAATTTGCCGGTAAAGTGGCGAACGGAGAGTTGTAGATAATATCGGCGATTATACAGTAGATTAATAATTAAAGTTTCTTTTGTAGCGAAATAAAACGAATTCCAAAGTGAAAACGTCGATTACTTTTGTGTACCCTTAACACTGTCTTCTGACATTCTAAACGTACAAAGAGATTCACGCGATACTATAACAATAAACTGTCAACGAGGATTACAATTAGTTGGGAGAAAACGTTACGAAATTCTTCATATTTCTTCGATTTCGAGAATTCAATTTTATTCTAGATACAATAATTTGTTGAGATGACGTTATGACGTCAACGCGGTAAAATAAATTATGTTGGTTTCGTGTCAAATTTCACACTTCATTTTTACCCATAATACAAGATGCAAATAATGAATTCGATAAAAACGCTGTACAAATGATAATTCGTACATGGATTCCGGCCAACTTAAATATTATGACGTATTAATGTCGAATTGTTCACAATATTGTTGTAATAATCGGGAAAATTTACAATAAAAACCCCGAGAACTTGAGCTACACTCATTTCATTCACTCAAACTTTATTTCTATTCGCTAAAATTGTATTTTGAAATCAGCGAATTTTATTAATTTTAAATAGCTGAGGCATCTACTATCGCGATCTTCTCCTATGAATGGTCAGTGGGTAGCGCCCATTCGGTTTTTCCCCGTCTTCAGTAGCATTCTTACGGCTTACTCTTACGTGACTAGTAGTAGTCTCTGGAAAGCAGTACCGACTGCAACGACGTCAAATTAAATAGTAATTGATCATCGAAATAATTGAAAATAAATCTCTCTATCTCTCCATTAGTGTATGTTGAACCCTCAACAAGTCTTCAGTATCATTTTTCTCCGTTCGGCGGCGGTTCAGGTGGAACGGCGCGACGCAGGTATTTTCTCGAAGGCTCCGGCCGCCGACGAACAACTCTTCGTCTTGACGTTGAAATTACAAGTTGGACCGCAGGGATTGGTGGTATCCTGCGCTCATCCAGAACGCCCAATCTAATTATCGTTAAACTACCAGCATACTACAGACGCCCAGCTGTTTATTTCTTCTTTCTATTCAGTTTTTCTTTAAACCCTCAACCAACTGTCGGTTGCGAAGCTGAAGGCGGAATTTAAATTGCATCGGGGCCGGCGCATAATTAGATGCAACGAAAGCGCAAGACGCTGCTGGTATCACTATGGGTATTTCCAGATATTCCGGGAATTTTGTCGTACAAAATATTAGGGATACCCAAAAGTAATCGACATTTAGACTTTGGAATTCATTTTCTTTCGCTAAAAAAGAAACTTTAATTATTAATCTACTATATTTTTACCAATATTATATCGACAACTCTCTGCCACTTTTCCGGCAAATTTTCGATTTCCCCCCTCTTGAGGAACTCCTCAAGACCGAAATACATCTTATTAAATCGTCGATTACTTTTGGGTACACCACTGAATATGGGGATAATGAATTGATAATTCTCTGAGAGAGAATTTTTTTTTAAATGAAGATATGCAACCTTCATACAAGAGTCTCAAGAGTAGATTTAAACGCTTTAAATTGAAGGCGCATAAACTAGTAAACTGAAGTAATTTAAATACACCCTAGGTCTTTACACTCTACAAATTTGGTCTATTGCTAGACCGGATTCTACTCCTACGGTCTATTATGCAAAAAATCTGAATATCGTTGATAGCAAAGAGAATTCAAAGGTTTCAATCGGAAATATAAAAAATTTATGACGACGCAGTTTCCTCTCGGCGTGGAAAAATATGGCTACCGGTTTTAAAATAAAATAAAAGCGATAGCTCCCGCAAAATAATAATATTAGGTGTACCCAAAAGTAATCGACAATCTGATAAGATGTATTTTGGTATTCGTGGAGTTCGAGAAAATTTCTTTTTTAGCAAAATAAAATGAATTCCAAAGTCCAAATGTCGATTACTTTTGAGTACCCCTAATATATATATGGAGTATTATCCAATTCGAAAGGAATTTTCGAACTTTCCTTCCTCTTTTCGTCTAATTGCAGAGCTGGGGTTTTCTCTCGTCGCTGACTTAATTTCTACGGAATCGGTTTTCCCTGCGAACACACAGCGGAAATTTCCAGTCAAACCGCATTTCCCCTGGAATATCAATCAATTTTCTGTCCTTTTAATACGCCAGAATACTCGAAGTCGCCTATTGAAAATAGGTATCGGAGTTGGGAAGGAAATATCAATAGATTGTTTATTGTCTCCAGACGGAAATTCTAAAGGCGTAATAAACCGGGAACGTATTGAAGTTAGGGGAAAATTTGACCGTAGTCGGATATAATATACTGGGTATAATGGGACAGGTAAAAAAAAATTTCAGACACAATAAGTAGACCCTGTTGGAAATCCGTGAATGAAACGGAACACCTGTACAGGATAATCCCTCGGAGAACAGGTATCCTTGGGTTCATAGAATGAACCCATTGAAGCTGACATAAACAGCCGGGATAAATCCTGTAGAAACGGGGCATAACAGAAGTGGAAAACAGTTTGGACCTCGAGGAAAGATATAATCGCAATATTTCAGCTCTTTTGATTTCAGAAATTCGGCATAAATTGTAGATTACAAATTCAAATGAAATAAGAACTTCTTACGCTTCTCTGTAAGGCGAAAGTTGGTCAGATAGACTGTCTATAACCAGTATCCAGTATATACATCCAGTACATACATCCAGTATATATACAGGTCAGACGTCGACAGAGGAACTCGATCATTTCATCTTTAATTTAAAGTTTAATTGTTGGGTAGCGACGTGAAACTAATAAAGTTTTCTGTTGGGACATATTGAGCTCATATATAAACTTTTATCAATGTGCGGTCTGCTCGTGTCAAACTGACGTTCCTGAGACGCTTTAGAGATGCTTTATGATTTCCTCCGTCGTCAGGATAATGAATTAGATAATTCTTAAGATCCTGCGGACTCGGGAACAAAGTTGCCGGCGGTGGTGTTGGATACAGTATAACATTATTCTCTTCCAGAATTGGCGGACTTCGTCGAATAAGTTATATGCGGTTTGTTGTGGAGGGGGGGAACTGTGCTGACGAGATGCTATCTCTCGGCCGAGATTAATGTAGGCACGCTCATTTTGCGGTCGGAGCAACAAATTGAAAAATTTCGTTCTTCCTTTTACGATATTTTCCCTCTCTCTCTCTCTCTCCCCTCAAACTTTTTCATTCTTCGTTTAGTAAAAGATAGAATAAAATACAAAGATCCCCGTGGGGCGTAGCGAATCGTTAATTTCACGTAAAACGATCGGACCCCGATCTCAATTATGGCGCATTTTTTTTATTTAGAACAGAGATTTCAATGTCAATACTCTTATTGGTTTTAAGAGCCGTGGGCTGGATATTATTACCCTGGGCCTACCAAATAAACGACTCGAATTTTTCGCTAATTTAAGGCTTTTCATTTCAATATATATAATGGTCTTGAACAAAAATCCCGGTCTCCCAATACAATATTGGAACAGTAGAATTAGTTTTGCGATGAACAGAAACAATAAATTTGTTGTAGATCTCGTGTCTCCTTTCGCTGTTTTCGGTCTTTCGCTAGACCGGTTTGGGACCAGACGAAATCTACGGTATTCCGACCGCTCGCAGACACCGGGTGTGTTAAAATAAATTTGTCCATTTAAGAGTGTCCAAAAAGTGTAATACTAGCCGAGAATGTAATAAAAATCGTGTACAAGGGGCGTACACTTATGTAAAGTGTACAGTAATCGGTTTGATACATCATCTCAGAACAGCGTAAGAGTTTAAAAATTTACCCAGTTTTGGAGTTTTCCCTCTTTTATGTCGCGGATAATATTAGGCCAAAAGTAATCAACATTTTGACTTTGGAATTCGTTTTATTTCGATAAAAAATGAAACTTTAATCTACTATATATTCACACTGTATTATCGACAACTCTCCGCCGCCACTTTACCGGCAAATTTTCGATTTCACTCTTGAGGAACTCCTCGAGACCAAAATACATCTTATCAAATTTTTGGATTACTTTTGGGTACACACCTGATATTTTCGTTATCTGACGACACAATATCAGGTATTAGGGGGCGGAAAGCTATAGTGGCGCACTACACTAAGAAAACTCTGTGCCCGCCCCTCCTTGCATATATATATATACAATAAGGATACAATTGAGGAAGAAGGGTCCACACCGAGGGCCTTATATTCAATTAGAACCAATCAGTACCAATTGGGCGTTCCATTGATAACAAATGGGGGTGGGGGTATGGGGGGATGGTCGAGGGGGTCATGATGGAACGGGGTCGAGCCCAACGACAATAGATAGCCACAAGAACCACCTGGTGGACACAACAACCACGTTGTATACACAGTTATATACATAAATATAACAGGCGGAAAGTTATAAATAACTCAGTTTACAAACGCATAGAATTCTGTATTTCTATCCAGACAATAGACAGGGCTTGGTCTTGTCCCAGACCGGGTTTCGGTTGTTCGCCACCTTCAGTCCACTATCACTGAACCATTATCACAGTCAGAATATAGCGGGTCGGCAACTAAATAATTGCGTATTCTTCTCGTCTTCGAGGCTGTACGCACCCTTATGTCGTGTATTTTTTGGTACTGCACGGACGTATATTTGGGGCATGTAATAAACATTTCAGAATGACTTACACATTGGTCTAAAATACAAAAACGCCGTCTACTACATCTAACCGGCGTTGCCGATTCAACTTATTTTTATTACTACGGTAATTCCGAAGCAATAGTTTTCTCTCAAAGCCAACTGGTTATCGCTAGACACGTTCGTATTCGTAAAGCGTTGTGCACAAACCTACAGATTCGGCTACGTTATATATGCAAATCAAAGTGCCGACAGTGACTACTGAAGATATACAAAGACCTACGGATAACCTACGGTAATTCACCAAACTAGTATATATAACCAAATGTATTTGCATTATTGCATAGCACAGGAGTTAGTTAGGACACTGTAGGTCCCAACTAACTTATTACAGTTAGGACAGTATTATAATTAAAACTACACCTTTCTTATTCATCGTTGTCGTTAATTTCCATAAATTTCTCCATTACCCTCGTTTGGAGCGGCCTCGCCCCGTTACCGAAGTTTTATGAGTTCTTTATCTTATGATAATTTATAAGGTCAAAGCGTTATTGTTTTTTGTCAAGGGCGGCTGTAATTCACCTGCTAATTGGTCCAACGACAGTCGAATTGCTTTGTTATTCAAGCAGTGACAAGTTAAACGCCGAATTTTTATTTCTGGGAACGAAAAATCAGCAATTATAAACCTGTATGTGCGAATGAAAAAAAAATTGATATCGATATCGGTTGTCTAGACAAAGTTGTAGGATTAAGATTTATATCGCCATCTCACTAAAAAAAAGCTATAATTATTTGGTAAAATCTCGACAAATTGAAAGGTGAACTGAAAGTTACTCTGGAGAAGTAATTACTGGGTTATTACTTCTCTGAAATAGTAGTCAATTTGAGATATTTTCTTTGCGATTTTCCTATCGGTTTTGAATATCAAATCGGGCTCGCCGCTGTTGGAAATATTCCTAGGTGTCTCCGATTGGAACCGGTCTAGAGTTAGACCGTTTTTTTGGGAATTGGCGAAACTATCCCTCACTGTTCATTATGACAGTGACGAAGACAACAAACTTTTAAACAAAATGGACGGAACATTAATCCCGAATTGAAGCTCGTTATTTCCACTCTGTTTTTTTTTCATACGAACTGGCATTAAATAACGTTCGCTTCGGGTTTAACGCGCCTGAAATTATCCCTTTTACACCTCACCCTGTTTAATGTTTACCTCGTTATCGCAAAAACTGGTAAAAACAGTATATAATTTTTAATTAAACTCAAGAATCTAATGTCAACTCGGGGCCTAGATCTATCGTAAATTCGACCATAATTTATTCTTCAGAAATGAGATTCAAACGGCTGAATTGTCTACTGTACAGCTGTAGAATCTATTTTAAATATGCGGGCTACAGAAAAACAGTCGCTCAGTTGGAGGCGACAAATTGGTTTTGATTGGCAATGTTTGGACGGCCCGTTTATATTATGTACACTGTTATGTACCCTTAGAATCATAGTTTTACATTATATGTACTGCGTCCTATGGGATAACGGAAATATTTTTAAAAAATCCTCTAAATTCCGAATCGTATCGCTTATACCTTTTTCAGCCAACAACACTGACTAATAATTCGATATTAAAATAAACGGAATATCGGCTATAAATATAGTAATTAACGATATTATGGCCTCCTGGATGTCTTCGGGGTAAGAGTAATAATTTCAGTTCGGGCTGAATGTAAATTACTGATAATTGGGATTGTACTTAGCCTTTCGATAAAACATTTAGATTAATCAAGACTTGGGCCGTATTTTCTACAGCTCGGAGTTATAATTCCGGTTTTCTATTAACACCGAATGTTTATTATAATAACGTAGATTTTTAGTGTTTCTCTCTCCTGTCTTTCGCCAGACCGGTTTTTTCGCGGCCGCTCGCCGTCTTCAGTAGCGGTGTTAGTGTCAACAACATCCCCCCGAAAAACACACACACACACACAAGACACGACGAACAGACGGAAAAAACATTCAAAGTGCCGAAAGTGACTGACACCCCGCTACTGAAGATGGCGAACGGCCGCGAAAAAACCGGTCTAGCGAAATATACTATAGTAAGTCCTACGATTCAGTTGCTGGACTGTGGACCGTTTACTCTGTATCGCGACGCATGTTTATTGAAGCAGTAGCTGTTCAACATTGAGTCCAATTTCAACGTGTTTATACAACAAGTCTAGGGCTCCAACAAGTTTGTAGCTCCACGGATTTGTTCCACGGGACGGTGGAAAAAACAAACACAAACAGACGGACAAATGTACTTTTTACAAAATGAGAAATATCCCAGAGGAACAGACCGATTATAATTTTCCGTTCGCCATTTATTGTCGGACTTCGTTCTCACGGCTGAGAACCGTTTCCTCTGTTACGCAACGCGTCGATTCTATAGAATATTTTGGTCTATTGTCCCGACCAGAAAAATGGTTGTGAATAGTTATTTTTTCGGTCGCCGGCGAGAGAGAGAGAGAAAGAGAAAGAGAGAGGGTTTACAATATCATCAACGCAGTAACATATTTCTGAGTGTGGTAATATATTATTAAACTGGTCATTTAATTGGTTGAAATTCCTAAAATATTAGGGGGTACCCAAAAGTAATCGACGTTTTGACTTTGGAATTCATTTTATTTCGCTAAAAAAGAAACTTTAATTATTAATCTACTGTATATTGACCGATATTATCGACAATTCTCCGCCGCCACTTTTCGGGGCAAATTTTCGATTCCCCCCCCCCTCTTGTGAAGAACTCCCCGAAGACCGAAATACATTTTATCAAATTGTCGATTACTTTTGTGTACATCTAATACAAGCATTAGTTGAATGGAATTTCAGCTCATGAAGAAAATGGGGCCCTATTGCGACCCCAATAAGTTATTATTCTTATATTATAATCTAATTGTTTAAACGAATGTTTTTATGAAGGGCCCCCAAGAATGTATCCGTTTTTTTGGGTCGATTCTCCCTTCTGGGATATGTGAAAATTTTGTGGTCAAATCACAGCCGGTTAACGCGCGCAAAAAAAGACATATTTCTGGACAAGTGAAAAAAAAATGAAATTTTCAAAAAAAAAAATGTTTAATGTTCGATGTCTCCACGTATATATACTCTCAGTGGTACCCAAAAGTAATCGACATTTTGACTTTGGAATTCATTTTATTTCGCTAAAAAAGAAACTTTAATCTACTATATATTCACACTGTATTATCGACAACTCTCCGCCGCCACTTTTCCGGCAAATTTTCGATACAAATATTGCGGATAGAGTGAATTTTCTAAACGAAGTATAAAACTATGTATTGTACTTTGTATATTTGAACACAAGGTTTAGTGAAATTTCCTCTAAACCCGTTTCTAACGGGCCAATTGACAAGTGAACTATATGGAGTTGTATTCTCCGGAGTAATAACTCTATCGACATTATGAGTAATGCGTTATTATGTAATTGTACGAGATTACATTATAGTATATCCGCAACTTAAACGAGTACAATAGGAACACCGTATTTCCGACTGAAGAGAAGTCGAGGCTGAGAGAGGGCCGCGAAACGTCGGCGGCTGACGAGGCTGGAGTCGTCCCGGAAAGTGTTCGAATTTCTAAGAACTTGCCAACTGTAATTGTCATGGCACTTGAGAACTGTCTCTATCTGTTGGGGCCGGTTTTAAATTTCGCATCAGTTGGCCCTATCCCGCCCCTGGGTTTTGAATGAATCAGGTCTGGTAATTCGCCCCCTCTGCACTTTACCAAACCCGCCTCCGTTGGCAACATTTCAAGTGTTAATCACACAACGAGACTTCTTGATATTGCACATCACTTTCCGCGTTTACACAGTTGCATTGAAAAACTGTTTTTCCCCGTTTTGTATCCAGTCATACAGATCTTTTAATATACTAGGTGTACCCAAAAGTAATCGACAATTTGATAAGATGTATTTCGGTCTTGAGGAGTTCTTCAAGAGGGAAAATTTGACGTAAAAGTGGCGGCGGAGAGTTGTCGATAATACAGTGTGAATATATAGTAGATTAATAATGCTTTTTTAGCAAACTAAAATGAATTTCAAAGTCAAAATGTTGATTACTTTTGGGTACCCCTAATATATCCTCAGACCGTAGATTTCGTGTGTTTCTGTCTTTCGCTAGACCGGTTTCGGCCGCTCGCCATCTCCAGTAGCGCTGTGTTAGTCGACAAAATCCCCCAAAACACAATAACAAGACACACACACACACACACACATATATATATATATATATATATATATATATATATATATATATATATATATATATATATATGGACACAAGACAAACGGACAACCACAGTACAAGTGACAGCACTGAGGATGCCCGAAAAACATCATCCAAAGTGCCAAAAGTGACTAACACCGCTACTGAAGATGGCGAGCGGCCGAAACCGGTCTAGCGAAAGACAGAAACACACGAAATCTAAGGTATATTCCAACCCCTGGCAGACCACAAAACAGGTACTCTAAAAATGTGTTAATCACTTTGGATATATTTTGGGCATCCTCGCTGCACTGTCACTTGTACTGTAAACAGGTATTCTAAACTATGTATCCTGATATTTTTCTTGAAATGTATGCGTTATCACATATTAAATTGTGCATCCAAAGGTGTCTTGAGCGTACCGATATGATTTTGACAATTTACAAATGGGAATACCGTAGATTTCCAACGTTTTTCCGTCTCCTCTCGCCGGTTCGGTCTTTCGCCAGACCGGTTTCGGCCGCTCGCTCGCCATCTCCAGCAGCTTTCGGCGCTCTGGGTGTTTTTCATCTGGGACATCCTCGCTGTCATGTCGCTACTGAAGATGGCGAGCGGCCGAAACCGGTCTAGCGAAAGGAGACTACGGTATTCCAAGCCGTCGCGGACCACGAAACAGGTGTGTTAAACTTATTGGGAACATTTCATTATTACTTTTGAGCCTTTCAACCGTCTAAGTTGAGGAGTTGAAGCGAAATCGTGACTCTGGCGGTTAAACGCAATTAGCATTGGGGGTTTTGAGGCCGACAGGAGTCTCTTGTCTTTCCTTGTTAATGTGGCTTTGTTTTTCCCGAACAAAAAACTCCATTTCTCTTTTGTGAGCCCCCGTTTCTTATTTAAAACTGAAGGCCTCCCTTCAAACCTCTGGTTTTTGTTTCTCTCTCTCTGTTTCTGCTAGTATTTAGCTGGGTCTCCATTTCTGAAAGGACGGCGTAGAGCAACTTTCGTTGGCAGCTTTAACAGACTCAGTTATTTACTATTGTGTTGCTGTCGGAGGAAAAATAGAGAGGAAATCGGTGGAAAATTTTCAATTGCAAAACTCCCCTCCCTTTTGCCTCTATTTCTCACCAGGCCCAATATTAAGTATTCCCTTAATTAGTGTCTCTTAAATTTTTATTGTATTATCAGTTAATTATATTTATTGAAAAAATACAATCGTACGCTTAAACATACGTACAAAACAACATCGTCATTTTTTAATGCCTACGTTGTTGTCACTCATTCCTAATAATACTTTTAATGCTCAATTATTGAATTAGCCTCGCTTATGTCATCACTCTCATTTGAGCAATTTCTGGCCTTTCTTTATGCCCCGTTTGACCAACCAACAACAATGTGACAGCACGTACTAGTCTATAGTATTCGATATTTTTCCCTCATTTCAAAACTGAATTGCAGCCGAACGCAGCCGAGAAGGTATGGCGGATTATACTTTCCGGTATATCGTCAGAATACTTTACCTGCTGTAGAAAAAGTGACGCTGGTTTACCTGCGCTGAAGATAACAGACCTGCCTTTCATTATACAGCCGACTGTTTCCTTTTCGGAGAAACCACGCGCCGGGGTTGTATACCGTTTCGCGGTATAAGGTATAAGGTATAAATTATACCTGTGCTGGCGTGGTACTGTGGCGCTTTTCAACACACCTCAGTTTCAACAGGGCCGATTCTTGGCGTCGTTCCGACAGATTCAGTCGTCAATTTAAATATTTAAACTTAACAGATTGAAATAATTCAGCATTTCAGCATATTTTGAGCATCACGACACAATGACAGCCCAACTATAGTAGTCTTGTATACGAAGGTCTTTCCCGATAATGAAATATACATGCAAAACATTCAAGTAATCGACATTTGGACTTTGGAATTCATTTTATTTTACTAAAAAGAAATTTTAATTACTAATCTACTATATATATTCACCGATATTATCGACAACTCTCCTCCGGCCACTTTTCCGGCAAATTTTCGATTCCCCTCCTGAGGAACTCCTCAAGACCAAAATACATCTTATCAAATTGTCGATTACTTTTGGGTACACCTGATACAAACTCTTTCTATCCACTGTATCTCACCGGTTTTTTTATTTATGTCGGTATATATAAATACATACAATCCTGAGTTTATATACATATTTCTGCTATTTTTTTTATAAATTTCTTGTATTTCCGTTTCCTCTCGCCGGTTTTGTCTTTCGCCAAACAGGTTTCGGCCGCTCGCCATCGTCTTCAGTAGCGCTGTGTTAGTCACACCTTGGCACTTTGGACGATGTTTTTTTTGGGCACTATCACTGTCACTTGTAGTATACTGCTGGTTGTCGTGTCTTGTGTGATTGTGTTTTTGGGGGATGTTGTTGACTAACTAACACCGCTATTGAAGACGGGGCGAGCGGCCGAAACCGGTCTGGCGAAAGACCGAACCGGCGAGAGGAGACGGAAACACACGAAATTTACGGTATTCCGATCCCTCGCAGACCACAAAACAGGTATGTTAAACTAGTTTTGCTTATTGAATCCATTCTTAGACTTAAAAGGTGTCAGTAATTTAAATTTTAATATAAATATATATGCAGAACACAAGGTTATTTGATATGTGAACTAGGAAAATATATTAGCAATGTAAATTCGCCAGCCAGCGGATGTTTTTTTATTTTGCGCAATTACGTTGGAAATTTACAGCCGGAATTATGGTTACAATTCCTTGTCAGAATGTTTAAATTTCCTCTCATTTATTTCAATATGCAAAATTAACCTTTATTTTTATACAGACGATAATGGAAGTACGCTTAATCTGGGAGTCTTTTAAAAATCTCCAAGAACAGGATTTAAAACCGAAAGTTTGAACCGGCCCCAATGTTTATTTGTGATCGGATATTGGGCTACGAATAAATAGTCTGTTTTTCTCCTCCCGTGTTCGATAGTCCAAGGTAACGACTGCGTTCGAAATAATTCCGTGTTCGAAACTCTCGGCGGAAATACATCGCCTTGAATATCAATGTCCGGACGTCTGGGACCATCACCGGCTCTCTCTCTCTCTCTCTCTCTCTCTCTCTCTCTCTCTCTCTCTCTCTCTCTTCAGTCTACGGTTCCACGAAATGTGGAAGAAAAAAAAACAGAAAAATCGGTAGAAATTCCTCCGTTGAATCAAGAAAGTTGAATCAAAGAATGTTCCGTCGGCTGTGCCGAACCGATATCCGTTTTTTTGGCCGATTCTCCCTTCTGGGATATGTGAAAGTTTTGCGGTCAAATCACAGTCAGTTAACGGGCGCAAAAATATAAAATTTTCTAATAAAAAATGTTTAATGTTCGATGTTTCCACGTATATATACTCTCAGGGGTACCCAAAAGTAATCGACATTTTGACTTTGGAATTCATTTTATTTTGCTAAAAAAGAAACTTTAATCTACTGTATATTCACACTGTATTATCGACAACTCTCCGGCCACTTTTCCTGCAAATTTTCGATTCCCCCCTCTTGAGGAACTCCTCAAGACCGAAATACATATTTTTACAAATTTTTGATTACTTTTGGGTACACCTAATATATGTATTGCTACTGGCGACGGCGAGAAACCGAAATCGTTCCAACTCCTAGCCGGTCTCGACCGATTAGGCTCTGTCCCAGCAGGTAGAGAGGAAAATCCTGGTTTTTATTTTCGTTTTAAATTTCATTTTCTCGTCCGATCGGCACCATTTGTGAAAGTCTTGCTCTCACCTGCCGCACAGAAGTGTCCAATTAAAATTCCAATATCGGTCACATTAATTTCAATATTACGTTTAGTCCGTAGAATACCGTAGATTTCGTGTATTTCTGTCTGCTCTCGTTTGTTTGGTCTTTCGCCGGACCGGTTTCGGCCGCTCGCCACCTTCAGTAGCGGTGTCAGTCACTTTTGGCACTTTGGATGATGTTTTTTGGGCATCCTCATTGCACTGTGTCACTTGTACTGTGGCGGTTGTTGTATTGTTATCGTGTGTCGTGGGGGGGATGATGTCGTTGACTGACACTGCTACTGAAGATGGCGAGCGGCCGAAACCGGTTTAGCAAAAGACCAGACCGGCCAGAGGAGAGAGAAACAGACGAAATCTACGCTGTATTCCAACCCCTCGTATATGTTAAACTTATAAAAGAACGTTTGGTTTTTCCTGAACGTAATATCCGTTGTTCAATCAAACGGACGTAACGGCAACAACGACAGTAATCGAAACTGAAAATTTTTAAAATTTAGATCACACGATATATAATTAATGTAAATGAAAATGTACACAGATAAACAGAAAAAATTGAAAATACCTAAATAGGTAAGCCCAAATTCGACTTTGCCCACCTGTTATATACCTGCCTCTTTTTGAATATCCAATTTTAAAATATCGCATTATGAAACCATAAACTTCAGAATCTATACAATACAGTTATTCGTTTTATTGAATGAAACATATTTTTCAACTAATAGAACGGGAGTTGGCATAATTTACAACTTTACCTGATGTTCGGACAACATAAATATAAATTTCCTCCGTAGGGAAATTCATACCTAACGTTTAATGTCTTCCCGGGTTTTTGTGTCCACCCTTCGATTCTACAGGTCTTTTCTGTCCCGAAGGTCTATTGGACCCTCGTCCAGCTATTCCCAACCCCCGTTCACTTATTTTTTTTTTTAAATATTCAATTCAATCGGCGACAACTCAATTCAATGGGCGGAAAGAGTGTTTTTTTTCTGCCCTTCTGAATATACTACGGTACATTTCATCCCCGTTTAACCCCTTTTGGACAATGTAAACGGCCCATTATACGCCTCTACCTCTTTCACGAAAGGTCATCCCACCCTACGGTAAGGGGGCGTTCTGGACAAGTGAATAATAACAATAACATTTAGAATTTTTTCGGATATTCAATATAAAAGTCTCCCCATTGATAATGCACCCTGTCGATTGTCACGTATGGGGGGGGGGGGAAATTTCTTTCGAACATTGACGAGGAACGTGACCTGTTGACACACGACTTTCCAAAATTTCAATGTTTCTGTACATTGAATTCGGAGGGAGAGCAGTAAATCATTGTATGCGGAGAGTTTAAAATTAACAACGTTGAAGGGAGTAATTCTTAATACTGACGAAAAAAAAAATGGCCAATTGTGCGAAGAGAACGACAAAACAGTCAACGGAATAAAAAAGACGTCCGAAAAATACAGTTTCATTTCATGATTCTGATCGCGTATTTTTCATTCTTTGCCAATAATATACCTTTCTCTTGAAAAAATGAGAGACTGCATCTTTTTCAGTTCTAGCCGAATCCCAAATTTTCATAATTTTTTTTACAAAAATTAAGATTCAAGAAAACAAGGAAAACGTGCTTTGTTTCGAATGAATTCAGAGAATAGACCCTAAACGGACATTCCTCTTATGATTGTAAGAAATTTCACGGAAATCTACATTAACTGGCGATTTTTCGCTTGCGCCCCCCCGGCTAACGGAAAAGTACCCGAAAATTATTTTCATTTCATTATATATTATTTATACCGGTACAAAAGAATTCCGGGAAAAGATGGTAGAATTAATAAAGTTTTACGACCTGTTATTGTCTGAATCCTGTCGCTGCGAAAATATAACGCGTAATATCATTTTTTAATTGTATTTGCGCGGACGGAATGGGAAACGCGGGGAGATTTTTAATTTTATACGGGAAAGCGTTCAGTTTTTCACTGAAAAACGCTGACTCGGGCTCAGCGTCATCAGTTTTCACTTCTTAGGCAAATCGGAAATCAGCAGAGATGTCGTAAAGTTTGTTTAGTACACGGGAAGATATTGAAAAAATTAATCAGTAAACAATAAAAGAGTTCTTATCGCATCAAAAATATAAAAGCCATAAAAAAATATAATAGTTTAGCCATACATGTTTTGTGATCTGCGAGGGGTTGGAATACCGTAGATTTAGTGTCTTTCTGTCTCCTCTCGCTTTGGTTTGGTCTTTCGCTAGACCGGTTTCGGCCGCTCGCCATCTTCAGTAGCGCTGTGTTAGTCACTTTCGGCACATTGGATGACGTTTTTCGGGCATCCTCACTGCACTGTCACTGTCACTTGTACTGTGTTGGGTTGTCTGTTTGTCGTGTGTGTGTTTTAAATAATAAATGTCTTGTTATTGTGTTTTTGGGGGATGTTGTCGACTGACACGGCTACTGAAGATGGCGAGCGGCCGAAACCAGAGAGAGGAGACAGAAACACCACGAAATCTACGAAAAATATAATGTTAGCATGACGCTGCTGGTATCTTGGGCCATCGGATCATGCCGTGGGACGATGTGAAATCGGGAAAAAATTAAAACAATTCTAAACCTTTCAAAACTGGGACTTATAAAGCAGGACTTAGCGTCCTGCTTTTTTCACAAACTTTCCCCTTGTAACAATAGACCCCTTGGGAAGCGCTCAGAGCTTAATAAGTGCGCATTAAACTGGCGTGGGAAAACATATTCGTTTTCACGGGCGTATTTTTTCTTAATTACTTCAGTGCTCCGAACGTAAATTGAAATCGTTCTTATCACACAAGAAATATAAACGCGAAAAAATAATGGTTTAATATACCTGTTTTGTGGTCTGCGAGGGGTTGGAATACCATAGATTTTTTGGGTTTCTGTCTCCTCTCGCCGGTTCGGTCTTTCGCCAGACCGGTTTCGGCCGCTCGCCATCTTCAGTAGACCTTTTTTGGGCGCTGACAGTACAAGTGACGCAGTGACACAGTGCAGTGAGGATGCCCGAAAAACATCATCCAAAGTGCCAAAAGTGATTGACACCGTGTACTGAAGATGGCGAGCGGCCGAAACCGGTCTGGCGAAAGATCGAGGAGACAGAAACACACGAAATCTACGGTATATTATACCGTTGAGCATCACTATTAGCACTATCGCCGTAATTGAGTAAAATACTGTATATCAATTTGAATGTCAACACCGATGGCCGTTTCGATTAGTATAATCAAAATTCACGATTAAAATATGATATACATCTGTATTTCTAACAAACACTGTTCTCCTCGTTGCTTAACAAGTTTTGAAACGTTCACTTCGCCTTGACATTTTTTTTCAAATTGCAAACCAATTCGACTCAGAGTTAATTCAGAGATATTTCGCCAACTCATATTTCCGGGAAAAAGTTCAATTGTCTTTTTCATTTATCTTTTCATTCGGCGTTATAGGCGTTATATATCCTTCGAGTGCTTTCTCTTTCTCTCTCTCTCTCTCTCTATTCCTGTTCTTCGAGAGAGAACTGCATTGTCTGTAGCTGAGCTGGAGAATAAGGTCAATGGAAAAACAGCCCGAGGTAAAACGGCGGAACAAAGGCCTCGGTGGCCATGAACGGCCCATTTTGATTGAAATTGAAAACTGTTCCAACGTTTATTGGGCCGTATTGTGGATATAAAATTGATAAATAAAACCACTATTTCACGACGCGTTCTATCATCAAATAGGCCGTGGCAAGTTACTGCCGGTGACAGTATCATGTGTTGGTCAGTGACATGAACCGCTTTGGTGTGAAAGATTTAAATAATAAGAAAGTTAAATTGTGAAATACGAATCGTCTAAAGAAAGTTCTGAACAAGTGCAAAGCTCGTGAATTGTTCCGTAAGGTCGGCGATTGTACCAAAGCATTTTCTATACGACTGGTTAATTTCACGAATCAAGTGTACATGAAATGTCCGAATAAAGGTCCGTACATATCATAAATTGTCCAGAAACAAAACTTTGTACGGCTCGTGAATTTTCCCGAAAAACAAATTTTTTGTTAGCTCGTCAATTGTCCAAATCAAGATCTGTACTGTTCGTGAAAAACGACGGCAGTTCTGTAAATTTCATCAATTGTCCGCAGAACATTTTTTTCATTAACTCATCAATTGTCCAAAGCACGTTATGTACAGCTCATTAAATGTCCAAAGCACGTTATGTACAGCTCGTTAAATGTCCAAAATCACGTTATGCACAGCTCGTTAATTGTCCAAAGCGCGTTATGTACAGTTCGTTAATTGTCCAAAGCACGTCGCGTACAGCTCGTTAATTGTCCAAAGCACGTTATGTACAGTTCGTTCATTGTCCAAAGAACGTCGTGTACAGCTCGTTAATTGTCCAAAGCACGTTATGTACAGCTCGTTAATTGTCCAAAGCACGTTATGTACAGCTCGCTAATTGTCCAAAGCGCGTTATGCACAGCACAGTAATTGTCCAAAGCACGTCGTGCACAGCTCGTTAATTGTCCAAAGCACGTTATGTACAGCTCGTTAATTGTCCAAAGCAGGTCATGAACTGTACAGCTCGTTAATTGTCCAAAGCTCGTCATGTACAGCTCGTTAATTGTCCGAAGCACGTTATGTACAGCTCGTTAATCATCCGAATCAGGTTCTAAACTTGGGATGAAACGTCCAAAAAAAGTTCTGTACATCCCGTAATTAGTCGAAACAATGTTCTGGACAGCTTATGATCTATCCAAAAAAGCTGGCGAGAGGTCTTAGCGGGGTAGATGTCAGACCGAGGTGCTGGGCTCGTAATGAATTAGAAATTTGTAAATTAGGCCGTATTGTGCGTACAGAGGTGTAATAAGGTTGAGGGATATACTTTGGACGAGTTATATCTCCTCCAGTCGTGTTCAGTGCCAGGGTGAACCGGGGCCATTCCTCTCGGTGAGGCCACAAAAGAGGTTCCTCCTCCTCCTCCTCCTCCTCCTTCAACAACAACAACAACAACAACAGTGTACCTTTCTTGTCCGACAATCGATTGGTCACGCTCGATTGTCGTCCCATTCGACATTGGAGCGTGGTCTGATCAGGACCAAGGCTCCCCGAGCCTCCAGCCAAGGCTCCTTAACAACAGAAAATAACCAGCATTAATATACCAATTATACAATTATATCCTGTCGCGGTTAACCAGAACGATCGCGCCTCGCACGGTTATTTTTTTTTTGGTTATTCGCGTCGGGAAAATGCTGCGCTCTATTTATTATTTTTTTAACCGATTCTGCGTACACGAGAGGGTTTCAAAACCGTTACAACCCCGGTACTTTCTCACCTGGATGTTCGGTTTGATCGTATATTTCTCGCCGGTTTCGTCGTTTGCTAGACCGGTTTCGGCCGCTCGCCATCTTCAGTAGCGGTGTTAGTCGTCCTCACTGCACTTTCACTGTCACTTGTGGGACGGCCAGTGGCCGAAACCGGTCTAGAAAAGGCCGAAACCGGCGAGAGGAGACACAAGAAATCTACGCTATTCCAAAACCCCTCGCAGACCACAAAACAGGTATGTTAAACTAATTAAATTAAACTTTTGCATTTAACAATTATGGCGTTATCCCCTTATAACATTATGATTCCGGAATGAAGCTCAATTTAGTCGGGTGCATAAATAAATGAATAATTTTCTTGTTAGTGCCATTAAACATAGACAAGTATCAGGTGTACCCAAAAGTAATCGACAATTTGATAAGATGTATTTTGGTCTTGAGGAGTTCCTCAAGAGTGGAATCGAAAAGTTGCCGGAAAAGTGGCCGCGGAGAGTTGTCGATAATATCGGTGAATATATATAGTAGATTAATAATTAAAGTTTCCTTTTTAGCTAAATAAAATGAATTCCAAAGTGAAAATGTCGATTACTTTTGGGTACCACTAATAGATACATACTTTTTATTTCATGTAAATGGAACTACAGTATTGTACTGCTTGTTTCAACCGTTTGATGAACGAGATAGAGACAATCGACAATTTTCAGTTCGATATTTTCTCGGTTTTTAGTGTCTTCTATAATCAACCAAATTTTCCGAAATTTTTAGAAAACCGGGTTCTATCTTAAACTAGACCGGTTTGGTTAGTGCACGTCGACAGGGCTTAGAGAATTGACATAATGAGATTTTCGATACTTTCTTAAAAATTTCGGTACTTACGTATCAACGCCATCGCAGCTACAGATTTGGCTGTTTTAAGTGCCGCCAATCTACAACTGAAATTATCGCGGAAAATCATAAAATAAAACACTTTATTGAAAAACAAAGTAGTCAATCGGATTTCGGTGGAAAGTAGTGAACTTCTGCTGCGGTGGCTTTAATAATACGTAAGTACCAAAATTTCATTCTCACTTCTGAACTGGGTGCTTGAACGTACAATATCCGTTTATTCCGTGTTCTTCTCGCCGGAGCGCGTATTTTTGCCCGGCGTCGGGACGTGGGAACTTCAATTACCGGAAAACAAACTCTCGCAGATAGATAAATAGCTCGGCGCTTTCCCGCGGTGCCCACTAATAAGATTCGGGTATTAAGTCCGCCCGACCGCTCACGTACTTCATTAGCGCACTTCGTCGGCGGGCCCCGGGACGTAACTTCAATTTTCCCGTCACGACTTTACGGCTACGAAACCGCATGGGGTTGAAACAAGGTTTTCGGGTTTTGGATCCCCGACCGAGACCGAACTACATTTGCATGTCCGCCGCTACAATCTTAAAGCGGTCTGTCGAAATCTACAGAAGATTTACTGAGACAGAAGTCTCACGATTGTATGGGTTTCGCGCGATGAAACCCCAATTGTTCCCACTTAATTTCCGTTTGTTGGGCACAGTTCATGAATTGTATTCCAAAAATATCGTGGGTTCGTGGTGTTTCTGTCTCCTCTCGCCGTTTTCGTTCTTTTGCCAGACCGGTTTCGGCCGCTCGCCATCTTCAGTAGCGGTGTTAGGCACTGTGGATGTTTTTCGGTCACTTTCACTTGTACTGTGGTGGTTATCCGTCTGTTTGTCTTATATATATATATATATATATATATATATATATATATATATATTGTGTGTTGTTGATGTTGTTGACTAACACCGCTACTGAAGATGGCGAGCGGCCGAAACCGGTCTAGCAGAAGACCGAACCGGCGAGAGGAGACAGAAACACCACGAACACAGGGTATTCCAACCCCTCGCAGGCCACAAAACAGTTATATTAAATCCAAAAATATATTCATTTATTTCGCGGGCTGAATTTTTTTCTTTAATCCACTAGTTGAAACGTAGATAGTGCAATGAATTTTGAAAGATGTCTCCTCTAAAATCCCGGTTTCATCTATCCCCGACAATCTTGTACAGGAGTCCGCCCGTTTATGTGATCCTGTGAAAGGAGCGGGAGTCCAGTGGGGAAAATATTTAAATGTTCCTTCCACTTAGTCCCCCCCACCTTCCCCGGGTGGTGGAGACCCCTGAAAGTCGCGATCCTCCTCTATCGGCGGTCATCTCCGCCCCAATTATCGTCCTGGGCGGTCTCCTCCGTCGGGCCTTCCACTTTACCTTTATCGCTCTTCTTCGCCCAATTTACTTCCCTCACCGCTCGACTCTTTCCACTCCTCGGCTTCTTTTTTGTCCCCCCCCCCCCTCAATTTATTTATTCCACTTTCCCCGTCCCCGGTCCGGTCTTCTAATTTTACGAGTCGTCGGTTTCCACGACTTGAACCTACGACCACTTCGGTACGGGGTTCGTTAGTCACCAAATTAAAAGAGTATTAAACCGGACGAATTTCCACGCCCAACTATTTTAGTTGGACTTTTCTAATAAATTTTGCTTATTCTATCTAATAATCGCGCTTTTCTTTATCGGGAGTAATAACGCGACAACAAGTGGCGTTGTACATATTTTTAAGTAGGTCAACATCTTTGCACAGATATGATTCTTCGATGCGTTATTATTTGGTCCTTTCTGAAACATTCAGTTATCAAAATTACATTGAATTCTGTGCGTGTATAAAAAGCTAAAGCACGGTGAATCGAAGCGAGCATTTCCGTCGCATTTCGCTTTTTCATTTTCGCCAACGGGTTAATGCCTCCAGTGGAGGTCGACGATGACCGAATAAAGGCCGATATTGACAGTTCAACACTGGGACATTGCCAGGAAGCTGAATGTATCTTATGCGCGCATTCAAAACCATCCATGTTGACGCACTTAAAAATATGTACAACGCCACTTGTTGTCGGTGAATTCCGCAATTACTCAGTTGTCGACCCCATATATTTATTCATCAACGTAGAACGCCTATTGACTACGCCTCAGAGAGAAGAAGTTGCGAATAAAACGAAATTAAAAATGTTTTCAGTGGATTAAATGAAGTCCTTTTCTTCTGACGCCCTCTCAGGTTCCGTCTCCTTTATCCAAGTAGTTGTTGTCGTATTAGAATGCATCAGTAATAATTCTATCGGTCTTTCCGAACAACTTCTGTCAATTGTACGATTGAATTAAATCAACCTTCGGAGCCGTTTATTTAAAAGTGAACCACGATTTCGGCGATTATTTCCGATCGTAGGGAGGTAACTATTTTGGGACGCGCGTGCCTTTAGCCCCCCCCGGGTACGTGACTCCCATTGACATTTGGAAGAGGAGACTCTGTCGGACTACCATTTGTCACGAGGCGTGACTTATCAGATTGGACAGAGTCCAGAAGGGGGGGGTGGGGCTGTACGAGGTACGCGTTTTGAATTTAGGCCCATTACCGTATAGCGTAGCGTCAATTCCGAATGGGAAAGGCGGCCGGCCTCACAAATACAAATCAGTATTTGTGCCTCTGTCGTATTCAAATATAGTCCCGGAATTTAAATCTCGGAATTACGTCAGAACTGATGGGAGAAGGTTAATCTCTTACCGTAGATTTCGTGTGTTTTGTCTCCTGGCACTTTGCCATCTTCAGCAGCGGTGTTGGTCACTTTTGGCACTTTGGACCGGCTGCTGAAGATGCACGAAATCTGCGCTGTATTCAACCCCTCGCAGGCCACAAAACAGGCATTTTCAACCAGTTAATCTGTACGCTATAGGTGAATAACGTGAATTTCAGGTCCTTCGGTATCCTCGGCCGCTCGCCATCTTCAGTAGCGCCGTCGGTTACTGGGACGCTTGCGACTCTGTCAAAGTCCGTTTGAAACGTTGTCCCTATTGTGACGTTATTTTTTTTCCATATTTTGAAAAATTCATACCAGCGAAGATTCGCCGTAACTCAGACAAGATGTCATGTGTCCAATGTAGGCAAAAGTCCCGCATTACCTGTCTATTTTTATTACTAGATTCAGAATTATCTTTTTTTCGAGACCGATTTTATCCCCAGTGGAAACTTCCACAGATTCGTGTCACGGTCTCATTAAGAAAGACTTCTGACTAGTAGAACAATACCTTTTCGAAAACGTACAATTTCGACGTCGATTTCTCCCGCCCATTTTATAATTTCAGTGCGTGTGCGATTATATTAGGGTTCTATTATTGGAGTGACTCACGTGAAGGGCGTTCGAGTTTCAGAAGGGCTCCAGGTATAATTTCGTGAGGATTATCGGATAATTACTCACGGCTTAGTATCCCACTTTAATGTCCATATTCTTGGAATATGCCAACTGTCGTTAAAGTTCAATTGAGTTCATTCTCTGTAGATATACAGAATATTGACGAGCTGAGTGAACTCTGTGCTGTAAAATAAGTTAGTCTTTTCGCTGTCTTGTATTTTAATTTAAAATGTTCTCACAAAGTTTTAGGCCGAAGCATAAGAATATTACAGAAGATTATGTTGGATCCGTAATTCGGCCGTAACCGAAAGATATATTACAAACGCGTATTGAATCGTCGGTCAACAGACACGACATTTCCTCATTTTCCTTATCGCCTTCTGGTTTTACGTTGAACAGAAATTTGTACGTGCCACTCTCTGTGTTCGGAACAATCGGAGACGGACTTGGAATATTAAACGATACTTGGCGCATGAGAAAACGTGGATCGTCTTATTTCAAAGTGTTTTCGGATTTCTTGATACCCGAATCGGGGATTAAAATAGGGACCCGAGTATATAAAATATACTGGTCGGGAAAATATTGAATGGTGTCGGGGACGAAATCAGTTTTAAAGAAATACATATTTGGAGCTCCAAGACGCGAAGGTCGACCGTTCTCATGACTCGATACCGACTGTCTGAAAATGTCATTGAACTAGATTGGGGCCTTATTGTGCAACCGACCCCGGTATTTAATACACAAATTAATGCACGGTTGAAATTCAAGTAGTGGGCGTTAGTTCTTGTACGTCGGCGACGACTTCTTTCAATATTGCACAACTCGGGTCGCAACTTGCACAAGACGAGATAGGCGCGCTATTTACAGCTGTAGAGAGGGTCGAAAGCCGTGAACCAGATGCGAAGCGGACTTATTCTGAAGCCGAAGGGAATAAAAGTACGATGAGAGTAAATGCTCAAAGAGTAATGTAGGGGTTTTCGCCTCTGGCATAGACAGGTGGTGGGCGAACCGCGCGCGTCTTTCTCAACAGCCCTGTTCTTTCCTTTACTTTGTATTTTGTTCTTGGTTTTTCTCATCGCCATCCTGCACAGAAAGCTTTGGCGCAGAAAGCATCGGCATTGAAATTACTGTCAGCCGGTCGGGGACTTGAAAAAGGCGGACTTTAGAAAAGCCGACCCCGACATTGGGTTAATTGCAGTGCGCTCGCCTCGGAAATTACAACGATCCGTCGAGCTAGATCGTGGATCAGATGCAATTTTAAGCCATACACAATATATTTTTTTTGTAGCGAATATTCTGAATATAATCAAAATACATGCGGGGTACTCCCCACCCTCCCCCCAAGCACTTACAAGAACAACAAGCATGTTCCAAAAACAACAATTTGTTACCGTAGATTTCGTGTGTTTCTGTGTCTCCTCTCGCTCGTTTGGTCTTTTGCTAGACCGGTTTCTTGGGGGACGCTACTGAAGATTGGGAGCGGCCGAAACCGGTCTAGCAAAAGATCGAACCAGCGAGAGGGGTCAACAACAACACGAAATCTACGGTATTCCAACCCCCGGCAGACCACAAAACAGGTATGTTAAACAATTTGTTAACTTCTGTGCTAAAACGACAGAAATATTGTTCTTGCGGACGTATCGCGTTTATCTGTCAGTGCTGAACGTGCGATTCAGTTAAAATATTTCAAAACAACTCATGTTGCGAATTCGTCTTTTGAATTTGGAATTTTCTTGTTTTCTGAGCGGGGAAGATGCACCGGTGCTCACCTGCAATTAGTAATACTAACCGCCATCAGGCCTCAACTCAGGCTCTGAAAGTTTTTTCTTCTCAGTCATTCTTCGGTTTACTGTTAAACTTTGTTCTGGCTTCAATTCAATTTGGCAAGTGAAAGGAAATTCGTCCCGACGCTGGGAATCGAACTCTGCACATCGTTGCATTTCAATCGTTGCCAATTTCAGATTCGACTGGACGAAGAAGTTGAGGTCAAACAACCGGCCGAGACACCAGGGGTAATGCCCTTCAGAATTCAGTTCAGGCTTTAATTCTAAATTTTCATTTATTCATTTCATTTAAATTATTCATTCGAATCAAATGAGATAATCAGATCAATATGTCTGAATAAATTGTTCATCAACCGCGCGATTTTCTGTCGCGTCTCCAACGTCCAATTTGATAACAAGCTAATCCGGTTTAAAGTCGAATATCTTATCAGTACTTTTAGGATTTCCCTTTACATTTTCCTTCTTCTTCTTCTTCAAGAAAAATAAGTAGCGTCAGACTAGTTTAACATACCTGTTTAGTGGTCTGCGAGGGGTTGGAATAACTTAGATTTTTTGTGTAGCGGTCTTGGTCGCTACTGAAGATGGCGAGCAGCCCAAAACCGGTCTAGCAAAAGGCCAAACCGGCGAGAGGAGACAGAAACACAACAAATCTACGGTATTCCTAAAAACTCTTATACCTCGACTGTAGTAGGAAATGTTTTCGGCCCAACTTATTGTCGAAAATTGTTGACTCATCGCGCCCTGCCTGAAATTGGTCATAAATCTTATTAGTTCGCTGGAATTAACGACCGCTTCGTCTTTGTAAATGTTTTAACGATTCGTTTCTCGCTCGAGAATAATCTCTACTGACAGCGGTTATATTATATTGAACCTAATAAATTACAGGTAACACTTATTGGCTCTGAGGCTGACTCGTGCGGATTTACCGTCTTCATATTTTCGTCTACAAATGTCGGGGGATTGAAGGTGCGAAATATACTCATTGCTGTTGGAAGATGTTTGTAGGTACAACAATCGGAAAGAAAACTGAAGATTGCCGTCGTCTTCAGACGAACTTCAGAGACACTGGGCATTGTTCGCGAAAAGTACTCCAATTGAAACAATGACTCCTTTTATGTCTTGGATAGTGTTCTCTTCGCTCCTGGCTCTCCTGTACAATTAAAGGTTCGCTCCAAGCGTCCTTATAAGGATAATTGGTCCTCGGCCGAACAAAGTATTGTGCCCGTTTTTGGGCATCGGTGGAAAGTGGACTTACTACTTGTCCCTCTCACTCGTCTCATAAATTAAACAAAGAAATTACAGAAACCGCGACGGCGCTCCTTCTTTAAAATCCTTTATTAGCCCGAGAGACAGGAGCTGAGTCCTCAGCTCTAAGAGCTGTACTATAAATCTCCCCGTTCAGCCTCAACACTGCGGAATTTCATAGCGCGCTCACTTCACAATGCAATCGGAGAATTTCAATTGCTGTAGAACGTCATAGAACAACATAGAACAAGGGGGATGATGGACGGGTAAGAGAGGAAAGGGACCGAACTGAAGGATGAGGAGAAAGGCGGGAGTGGAACTTCGGGAACCGGGATTTTGCGACTTCGTCTGCTGTCGGTATGTTGAGGTCATTACGGATTGTTCGGTTAGAAACATACTCTGGGGGAGCATTAAGGATTGTAGAAGGACTTATGACTGGAATCTCTGGATGCGAGCGATGTACAACCCCATAGCCCTATACCGTATGTCCGTGTCGTTTTAAGTACCGCTTTATACATTGTCAGTTTGTTACTTAAGGTCAATTTTGATGTCCGTTTTAGTAATGGTCTTAAAAGTCCAAATTTTCGGTTTAAGTCGATTCTTTTGAGTCGGGTATGGGGATTGCAGTCATAGAACGAAACTCATACAGTTTAAACGAGTCCATTTCGTCTGGTCAATTTAAAGAAATTCCGATTTTTCCATGAACCAACTGGTTGTTCCATAATGTTGGAACGGTTGGAATTACTTTGGCGGGGTGAAATTTTGGTTCGACAAAAGTTACCCCTGAAAATTTAACGTTTGTTCTTCTGGCGAAGCTGAATATCGTGTGGTCTATTCACATCCTTTCCCTGTCCCACTCACCTGCTCCCATTTCGGTCTTTCGCCAGACCGGTTTCAGAACCGTCACCGGATCATTTTTCCCATTCGCACGGATTGACGACGCCGTTCCGAAAGATGTTTTCGGAATCTACCATTTTCCGATTAAAGTGGCCGTTATTCGGCTCCAACTGTGCGGTTTTCATAATCATCGGCATTTCTATATCGGATTTCCCCGTACGGAGTCTCTTTTCCTCGGATGAGCTAAGGGAAGCTTTGGAAAACAACAAGGAAAATGCCGTTATTCCCAGCCTTAATATTCCCCTAAAGGCGATTCTATCTGTTACAAAGTTGGATGTCGTCCTTTTGTCGTTCACGGACAATCCGGTGAAGTGGGAAAGTATCCCATGCTTCAGTAGTTATACTGACGAACTTTCATTCCTTTTAATTTCCACCGAAATTTCGGTTTCACTTTGGCTACAATTTTATCTTGGAATAATAATAGAAAGGTTGATAATTCGCGCTCTAACGACGACGCCAATTAAAGAGAATCAACATGGAAAGTTGGTACCAACTTTCCTTCCATAACTTGGACAATGATAAGCGGCAATGAGTTTTCGAAGAAACGGGCTGCAGTAATCGCAGCGCGCAATTAGGTATTACTTCACAAAGGGGAAAAGATATTATGGGTACTTCCGCAGCAGATCTACTTCGTAGACCACGCATAGCCAATTATTAATTATCTCGAGATCTCAATCTACGAGAATGAATCACAAATTTGTAACAGTTACGCTGAACAGTGAGATCAGCTTCTAGTCTATAAACATTTAGAACTTCCTACAGATTTTAGAACTGTATACCTCCCGGACGTCCCGGAGCCTCCTGTGATATTATGTGCGGTTAATCGGTCAAAGACTAATAGGTCTAGACTGAGACCAAACTTGAGAGTAAATTATAACGTTATACCTGTTCCTCGCTAAAGTAGAACAAATGTTAAATACCATTTCAAAGAGGGTTATTTACGAATTTTGGAATGATTTAAAAGAACCATCCTTTTTTTCGAAAACTCATTGGAACTTATAATTCGACCGATTATATCACTAAACTTTGCTCGTAAATTCGCCAGTTCTAGTTTGGCTCAAGAAGTTGAGAAGTTTCGGATAAATTAGTGCTCGATTAGTACAAAAGGTACACAGATTAAAACTTTAATTTTAATTTAAACAGATTAAAATTTTCGATAAAAGTTCAACAGGCCTTGATTGTTGAGTCTGCCGCTGCTGGCCGAAAGTCTTGAATAAGTTTTACAAAATTTTCCTTCGTCAAAAAAAAATTCCTTGAATTTTTTTTTTTCCAAAAAAAATTAATTGAAACCCAATTTTTTCGAAACGGCGCTAACTTAAAGTTTCGGTACGTTTTTGGGGTCCCCCATATATGGCCCACGTTTCCTCCGAAGGGATTTACCTGGAGGAGACGGACGTTCCTCCCACAGGACCTGGCTACAGAAGAGAAAAATAATAAAATTAACGGATACTTCTATTTTCTCCTTTTTTGTGCCCAGCCCGGTACCTTGTGTCGGCCGTACACACTGACAGACAGTCAGTTCGAACGGCCCCGTATAATTAGGGCCCTTCGCCCTTCGCCCTGACGTATTTCTAATTGGATTCGGGATTTTCCCCTTTATTAATTGGTGGAATTCGAGTCCGTGCCCGGGGGGAACGACGGGGGAATGTTAATTCGGGAATATTCCCGTACCTTCTAGCCAATTCTAGAGAAATTAGTTTCTGGAAAATTGTATAAAAGGAAACCAGAAAAAGTTTTTATAACTCTGAAGTTTCTCCGCCTGTTATAGAGTATAAATTCGACAACGCACCAACAATGTTTGAACAAGTACAATCACTTATTGTAATATTATTTACGGTAGGAACGATGCACACCTGCTACAGGTGTTATCCCCCATACAACAAAGTTCTCCAGACCACAGTTCACGCCCACGTCGGGCCTTATTCATGAAATATTTCTGACAGTGTTTTCGTACTCCTAATTGTTTCGTTTTATTTTTTAAGGCTGCGCCGGTATTTCGTGAATTGTACACAGTTTTATGTACCACCGTCGTATAGTCTCATCCCAAATGAAACCGTATATACGATACGAACAGTGTATACATGGGATAATCAATAAAATTCCAATAAATATTAGGCGTGCCCAAAAGTTATCGACAATTTGATGAGATGTATTTCGTGTCTTGAGGAGTTCTTCACAAGAGGGGGGGGGGAATCGAAAAATTGCAGGAAAAGTGGCCGAAGAGTTGTCGATAATACAGTGTGAATATACAGTAGATTATTAATTAAAGTTTTTATTTTTTAGCAAAATAAAATGAATTACAAAGTCAAAATGTCGATTACTTTTGGGCACCCCTAATATTTTACACTAAATTCCCACGCTCGTCTAGTTGGACTGGTTTCGGTTTTTCGCCATCCCAACCTAATTCAATCGCTATTTAGTGCACCTTGGGGCCCATACTGGTCTAGACTTAGGAGTAAATTATAACATACCAATTCCTGCCTAAAGTTTCAACCATTTCAAAGTGGTTATTTATGAATTTTGGAGCGATTGTTTCGGTACCTTATTGGAGAGTATAATTTGACCGATTATATGACTGAACTGTTGACAGGTTCACTAGTGAATTCGCCAGTTCTAGTTCGGCTCAAGGAGTTGAGAAGGGGTTCAGATGAATTAGTGCTCGATTAGTGGCGTTTTAAAACGAGAAGGGGTTGATGAGAATTATTCGCCAGATGGATGAGTGTGGTCCGCATTGTTATGTGAATTTAGTTCAGACTGTCCAGACGTGATCAGCCTACTGGCAAGTCACGAACGTTTTCATCATATATTATTCAACTGTCTACAGGTGGTCTGGAGTCGTGATCTCTCTCCCACTCATCGAATTGCGTCTTGAATAAAAATCTATCGCTGAACCTCCCTCTCTCTCTCTCTCTCTCTCTCTGGATATATATAACCGAGGTCTGTAATTTACCAACATTTGTTTGTAAACCGTAGATTTGTTGTCTCCTCTCGGTGGTTTGGTCTTTTGTTAGACCGCTTTCGCGGCCGCTCGCCATCTTCAGTAGCGGTGTCAGTCACTATTGGGCACTATTGGATGGTTTTCGGGCATCCTCACTGCACTGTCACTGTCACTGTCACTTGTACTGTAGCGGACTAACACCGCGGCTGAAGATGGCGAGCGGCCGACAAACCGGTCTAGCGAAAGACCGAACCGGCGAGAAGGAAAAGACAGAAACACAACCCTTCGCAGACCACAAAACAGGTATTTTTGCTGGTAATAGCAAAATTTTTTACCCATCAGAATATAATTATCGATCACTCTGTACATATAATGATTGTAAGACGTATGTCTGTTTGCTAGACCGGTTTCAAATTCACTCGTGTTTTTGAACATCTACAATTGGGTCTAATTGGAAATCCGGCTGATAGTCTACAATTGGTGGAATGTGCGATCGGAATTCCACGAACCTCACGAGAATCCTCGTAGACTTCATACCATAATTAGATTCTGTCAATTGTCAAAAAAGCGTTTACGAATTTAACTTTGTGAGTCAACCTGAAGTCTGTATACAAGATCACAGTAAAAGAAGCTTTTTTTCTTCATCTAGCAGTGAGGAGCAACTTTTGAACAGTGACAAAATTAGGTCCCAATTGAAATAGTTATACAGTTAAAACTTTACATTGCCCGATAATCTAGTTGGTATATTCGTAAACAGCGCAGAGTCCAGTTTATGGACAGAGCATATATCCGGGTTTTATTAAAATTCAGACTTACTGAAAAAAAATACACTCTATATACTTTTGGAGTTTTCAAACACTTTAAAATCTTGATCGATAGAGTGCTGTAGACAGAAGCTTTTCCAATGTCACATTTCCGTATCTGGGTGTCATTCAACCTTATTACTGCTGCTGGAATGCGTTCAACACTCAAGTGGTTAGATATTGACTGATCGATAGTTTGGCCCTGACAAACATTCGGTACGGCCGGACGTTTTTAAAGTTTTTTTTTTAGGTTTTTTTTTCCTGGCACGACGTAGTTACAGGCTTCCTGATAAGGGCGGTGGGATCGCCGGCGGAGATAACAATAGGTTACCAAAAAAAGAATATCAATAAAGAAAATATACATACGGGGGGGAGGGGTGGCAAGTAGAGACACTTTTTTCACACTTCATCCCATTCACGAGCGAGAGATAACGAGTCGGAAGCGCGGTCAGGTGAATACCCTCCCAATGTTTGACTTTGTAATCTAAAAAAAAACTTATTTTATAACCACTTATATTTCATATATGACGCATCCTTCTAAGCTGTCGGAATTTTCCAGAAATGCATTTCCTATCAATCCCTAATAAATTACTCTATACGTCTTGAAACCTGTCAATTTTTGAAACACTGTAAATTATAAAGTAACAAACTAACACCGTAGGTTTGTGGTGTTTCTGTCTCCCCTCGCTGGTTTGGTCTTTTGACAGACCGGTTTCGGCCGCTCGCCACCTTCAGTAGCGCTGTTAGTCACTGTCGGCACTTTGGATGTTTTTCGGGCATCCTCACTGCACTGTCACTGTCACTTTTACTGTGGTTTTGTCAGTTTGTCGTGTATATATGTATATATATATATATATATATATATATATATATATATACACGACAAACAGACAAGTGACAGTGACAGTGTAGTGACTACCACCGCTACTGAAGATGGCGAGCGGCCGCGAAAGCGGTCTAACAAAAGACCAAACCACCGAGAGGAGACAGAAACACCACAAACCTAGGGGTATTCCAACCCCTCGCAGACCACAAAACGGGTATGTTAAACTGACAAACTAACAGTTTTTAAACAAAAATGGTTCAGTCTTTAATCGAAAAGTGAAACCGGTTATAGTACTTCGCAAGCGACCTACCCCAACAACAGTGCACTGCATTCCAATTATCCTTAATCCGGGGGCTGTTCAGAGGGGGGGTGAGTTGGAGGGTTGGAGGTGGAGGGGTAGTTTTTTCCCCCTCTTCAAAACGGCAGATGAAAATCGGCAGCGAAATTGCTCGCATTGACGGCCGCTCGGTAATCATGGGGCCTCTATTGTGTTTTCTCGACGGCTCTGTAAACCAATTTTTTTTTTTATCAAAAGCTCTCGAAAAAAGAAAATTGTTGCGAACAGATGCTCGGAAACGTGCCCGTTAATGGACTGAACACGAAAAGGACTTTCCTCGAGCATTACTTAATCATTTTGTCGATGAAATGTTAACATCGCATGTGGCAGTGGTTTTCACTTTAAAAAAAATACAAACTCTAAGTCCCACGCTTTCAAAAACTAAAAACTCCTTAATAAGATCGCTCACTTATACCTTATAATTACAATTGCTATAAAAACAATGTACCCCAACTGTGGTACTTTTTGACATGGATTAGCCACCTCTGGCTAGAGTCTAAGGGGATCTCTGGAGATAACGGATGGGTGATATTAGGATGAGGAGTAAGGGGAAGTGATGGAACTTAATTATTAACATAAGTATTAGGACTAGAAATACTCTAATTGTCACAATGTTGAGAACTAATTTTCTGATTTCGGACAGTAATAAATTCGAATTCTGTTCCGTCCAAAGGTGTCCGATTACCGTTTCCGACACCCCGGCTCGGGTCGGTATTAGAACCTTATTAGTGAAGGGCTTAGAGCGACCTTTTAGCTGCTCCGATATATAGACGTCCGGGCTGTGTGAAAGAGGGTCCCGTGCGTGCTTTTATGAATGGCGGGGACGAAGAAGGGGCAGATGGGTCCTATCCCCCAACTGGTCGGCTCAAGGACAATAATGGGATGGGAGAGGTTGTGGGCCCGTATGGGCAGATGTGGCCCTTTTGTGAACGGCCCTACTACAGCTGCCACGCTTCGCTCACCTATCGGATGACTCCGGCGACGTGGGAAAAGGGTGGCCCTCGACACAGATTTCACCCCAATTCCGCTTTCCGAACGATCAATTCACAATTAATTAATCGGTAGGCAATAAACCTGTGTATAATACCTGTTTTCTGGTCTGCCAGGGGTTGGAATACCGTAGATTTCGTGTGTTTCCGTCTCCTCTCGCTGGTCTCGTCTTTCGCTAGACCGGTTTCGCGGTTGCTCGCCATCTTCAGTAGCGAGATACTGTCTGTGGAAAATCTACTTGAAATCTACGGTAAATTATATCAGTTCTATTATCCAATTGGAACGTCCAAAGTGCCAACAGTGACTGACACCGCTACTGAAGATGGCGAGCAGCCGCGAAACCGGTCTAGCAAAGACCGAACCGGCGAGAGGAGACAGAAATGGAGTTATCCATTGTAGTATTGAGGTCAAGGGAAGGTGTTTTGTGGTGCCGGCATCAGGTTGCAGGACGTGTGGACCGCTGAAGAGGCAGATGGCCACTTCCTTCGCGAAGTGGCAGGTCAAGGATTGAAGGACATCTCAGGCGGGACAAACAGGGAACTTGTGCCTCACCTGCTCGGATAGAGGTGCCTCAGCCAGCTGGAGGTATTCCAAGTGTCTACCTCGCAAATAAGTTTCCCCGACTATTCAAAAATAGTCTTTCACAATATAATCAACAATACGGAGGAACGCGGTATGGAAAAACGCGCATGGAGAAATTTCCTATTCAAAATTCCAGAATTTTGGACTTTTGGGTACCCCTAATACATGGACAAAACTCGTTAATGTGGGGAAAATATCTATATAAAAATCCGGAAACTTACAGTTACTACTGAAGATGGCGAGCGGCCGAAATCTGCGACAGGTGACAGGAGACAGAATATCGAGAAAATACGTAACCAAGAATAGAATTCCAATATTAATTAAAAGGCCATTATTCTGTTGTAAATCGCCTAATAATAAATAGACAATAATTCTTTGTGCCTCCAACATCCCCTGGGCGAACCGAATTTCCTTTCATATATTTTAATTGGAATTTTGAATGGCCAAGCATAATAATAATAATAATAATCGTATCCGTTGTCGTCTAGACACCGGTCTATAATGAAACTTCCCAACAGACCTCGGTTAAGGCACGAGGCCTTCTGGCTTCTCCCCATTGTAGAGAGGGGCCTGTACAATGGATTCTGTCACAGAGCAAATGGGATCGAAAATAGCCTTTCTTCTTCCCCTCTAGGGGAGGCCAAACACCCCCCGAATATTATGAATAGAAGCTATTATCACCTATTAAGTTTCCGAAGTGAAAACTGATTACTGTTTGCAGCTTTCCGAAACTTAATTTTCGATCCAGCTGCCTTTTTCTCCACTGTGTGCAGCGGAGTGTGGCTTGCGAAGTTGATGGAACGGTTTTTCGTACTTTCTACGACGAATGTTTCAATATCAATTCAGCCTTTCCTCAGGCCTCAATAGTCCTGATTTGCGGTGCAAGTCGATTCCTTTGTCGGTTACTTTGTTTTTTTAATTTTCAGTGCCAACAGGATGCTCAATCGGCTACTGACGATGGGGAAAAGCTTAAAACGGTCTTGAGGCTAGTTAGGATGCTGAAGACTCAGTTTTCGTTATGAATCCTTCATAGTTATTAGTTTCAACAAATTCGAGTGAAATTAATGGCAATGTCCGGTTTTAAATTGCATTCTTAGGACTCAATTATCGTCTCATGGAGTTTTCAGTTTGGTAATTGAATGCTAGCGGTAAATTAAAGTTGCTCCTACCAGTAGGAAGAGAGAGAGGTCATAGCTCCGTTTGACCTCCCACTGTGACCTATCTCGGGCCGTGCTCGTTACGAACCAGCTCCTTATCAAGTCACATCGGCTACCGCCATTATAATTGTCCAGTTCCAACCGGTTAAACGGCTAATTACTTTTGAAGAACTTTTATTAGACGGGATACCGGGAAAGAATCCCGTTTAGGGCAGTTGAGTAGGATTTAATACATAAGCGATGGCTACTAACGATGATGAAAAGCTTAAAACTCGTTCTGAAATTCGACACGTTCTTCAATACTTTTTGTTAAAACAGAAAAGACATTTCCACAGGTAACCAGGATGGCTGAATGGTTCATCGAACTACTAACGAAAAACTACTAACGACGGCGAAAGAACGAAGCAGCGAGCCGAGACAATTAAAATATAGCGTAACAACTAAGACAATCATCGCCATTGTTAACATCTTAAAGTTATGGTTTTGAACAAAAGCCATAAAAAAATAATCTGAATTCAGTTTAATATCTTTCATTCTGAATTCAAGACTACAATTAATTCAATCAACTCTTTTAAGGGTTTTAAGGGGCGTTAAAATTTTCCCTTCCTTTTTTTTTTTAGTGAAATGAAAACTGTTGTTTTCGAAACGTTCCGATGCATAACAGAAATAAATATTTCTCTTGCGGTTTGGAGCGCCCACCGACCGCGGCCAACCGGAGAGTGGACTTGAGAGAGAAAACGTTTCGTAAATAATTCCTAGGGGGAAAAAAACAGTAAAAAACGAGACAGAAATCGAAAGGAAAATTTTTCTTCGGATTGAGCAGCTGGCGGTTCGATGGAGAAAATAACTGGAGAGAACGTTGTCTCGACACAATTGCCCGCAAAAAAATATCAGCTGTCAGTTCTAATTAAAAGGAAAATTCCCCATTACTTCGCGTTCGTCGTATTTAGAAAATTTTAATGGGCGAGGGGTATCCTAGCGACAGGATATAAAGGAAACCCCTTTGTTTTTTGTTGAGATCGAAGAAATAAATCAGTTCGGAAATTGGGGTTAAAGAACCACATTTGCCAGGTATTGTGAGCACAAATGTCAGCCAAAAAATTAGAATAAAATTCCTTAGGCGACGTTAAGATTGCACTATGTCTACTGTTTTATCGAGGAACTCCTATAACGGGTGTACCCGTAATTGAATATTTAAAACTAAACCTGGGAATCGAATAGGAAACTGTCCCTCCCAGATATTTCATTCGCGTATTACACTTAGTTTTATGAATTCTGGAAATTCGCACGAGACGATTATCGACCAGACGGTTACGGGGAAGTTGGTCGAAATACGCGCAAAAGGATGCAGATTAGATAATGGGCGAACGACTCATAAGTGGCGAAGGACTTTTCGGCCGTGCGCTATCGCAATCCTCCCATCGGCGAGTCCGTTTCCTCGGGACTTTCGTGAAAAAACGAGCTTATCGGCCGGTCGTGACGTCCAACGCGCGGTCGTCAAAGGCCGTTCCGTGCGAATTGGAAATGAAATTCAGAAACTTCTTCAGAAATTCCTCGGCCTACTATGGGCGTCCTCGGTGACGAATTTGAAACTCCCGAAAGTCAGGAGTTTCACCGAAAACATCAGATTCCCGATCCAGATCCAACCCCCGGTTCGACACATCTCCGTAAGGTGAGTCGCAGTGCTGAAGACATACAATAAAGTACCGGGTATTGTAATGCGGCCCGCGGATGACCATTAGCTCCTACCGGATAGCTACCGGTATTGGAGTTCCCGGTAGTAGTTACAAGCCGGGGCGGGAGATGAGGATCGGCCGGCGAATGCGGGACACGTACGCCCTACCCCGAAGAACGTCCAGGTATGCCTTCAATGTCGATGACATCAACCCACAGTTCCAGTTGAATAACAATAGAAATTATCGAACGTTTTTTTTTCAAATTCCAACTTTTCAATACCCCACAAACTGGCATAACAGGTATACAATTCCTTAATATTTTTGACTGTAAAGTTTGGATTTATCCACATTGGTTTGAGTATAGTATTTCATTAAAAGTTTAACATACCTGTTTTGTGGTCTCCCAGGGGTTGGAATACAGTAGATATCGTGTGTTTCTGTCTCCCCTCGCTGGTCTCTTGCTAGACCGGTTTCGGCCGCTCGCCCCATCTTCAGTAGCGGTGTAAGTCAACAACATCCCCCAGAAACACAATAACAAGACAAGTATTAAAAAAAAAATATTTAAAATGGAATCTATTTAAAACCGCGTACATCGGTTCCGTTGGATAATATGAATACATTAATAAAGTAAGAATGCAGTTTTGAGGGAGTTTATTTCAAAGTACGTTCACATTAGTTCCCGCCCGGGTGAGGCGGGGGGTTGGAATACCGTAGATTCCGTGTGTTTCTGTCTCCTCTCGCCGGTCTGGTCTTTTGCTAGACCGGTCTCTCGGCCGCTCGCCGTCTTCAGTAGCTGTGATCAACCGCCACAGTACAAGCGACAGTGCAGAGTGAGGACGCCCGGAAAACATCATCCAAAGTGGCGAAAGTGACCAAACACCGTGTACTGAAGGTGGCGAGCGGCCGAGAGACCGGTCTAGCAAAAGACCGGACCGGCGAGTGGGGAGACAGAAACACACGAAATCTACGGTATTCCTACGGTCTGTCGACTTCCAGTCTTGCTGTCTATATACAGTCTTGAGGCCTAGGTATTTACCCTATCCCTATATCGATGTTCGATATTCGGAATAGAATTATTTTCACGATTCGGCCGCCGCTGCCGAGTTCTAGAATAATAGTTTCCCGTCTGGTTGTCGGCGTATCTGAGGCACTGTAATTAAATCTGTATATTCTAGCCTTAGCAGGGGGCGCTATTAGCATTTAAACGGGACAGTCTTGCCCCGGGGACACTCCTACTTGCTTTTTCTATTTCTACCTGAACAACAAGTAGGGCCGCAACCCCCCCTACAGCTACACACAGCGGTGGACCAAATTAATTTTATAGATTCTATATTTGAGCCGTTTATTTTGAAAGTGGCCCAAGTCAATTTATCTTCAAATCGAGATATTTAAGGGTTTGCGTTTCAACGAATTTAAAAATATACGTATAGGATACTAATGTGTCATACCGTTTAAGTGTATCTAAGGGAGTTAAATTTATAGTTCCTATTAAAATAGTGGCAATTATTAAGCGAATAATATTCGTTTTCTTATCAAGAGTGGAGTTGGGCCACTTTCAAACTGCACTGTTCGGATTATTAAATACCAACTCCTGAAACTCTTGCGGATTATAAGCAAACTGGTTTTAGATGTAGTGAATTGAAAATTGTGTACTATCGTCAGGAAATATTGGAGATTCACGGCGGGATAAATTTCAGGTAAAAAATCAGGTAAATTTCAAATCCATTTCGTATTATATGAACCGATACCGTACGTTAATTTCAGACACTAACACTGCCGAAATTGGATACTTCGAATTGTTCAATTACTAAAGACTGGGAAAAGCTGATGTGTCGTGTGATGATTTAAATAGGAATATGTTAACGATATGTATTGGACAAAGCTGATAGCTACTGAGAGATAAGTCGTCTCATCACCGTGTCTTCAGTTGCATCCCGTCAGGAGATTAGTGAGGTACTTCCCAGGCTATGCTCTCTCACAGCTAGGGCTCGTACACCTTCGGATGAACGAATCCTTCTGTGGACTTAACACCGAAATCAATCATCAAGTGAATATTCAAAGGTCTAAAAGGTATGACGGCCGTACATAAATTTTAACTACAAATTGTGGTTCCCTTCGATGATAGTTTCTGGAATAATTTTTTGGATTTTTCTGGAACAGTAGGAACTCCATGAGTTGGTCTATTCACGTGCGTAAATCCCGCATAAATAAAGAAGTCGGGACCGGAAAAAAATGATCACGACCGGTAAGAAATGTCGTACAATCAATTCCTTCTGAACCGTTAACGAAATTGCTGGGCTTTCGAATCGGTCCCAGTTCCAGTTTTTCACGAAGAAAAATGGATCGGGCGCTTCGGCCGGCCGAAATGTATTAATCTATGGGGGGATTACCGGGTCGCGCTAGTTTCGGAATAGATAAATAGTCGAACGGATAGATAAATTGGGCCCCTTACGGTCGTATGGAAGCAGCAATATGTATCGAAGACAAATGGCCTCAACCAGCGAGAGGTGTTATAGGCCCTAGATCCAAGCCTACGTCCACTAAGTAAACCGATTTATTTTCGGCCCTATCTAGGCCAGTTTTTAAAGTTTATATTTTCACCCGACCTTCATTCAATTTATATATATTTATAGGGTGTCCCAAAATTAACGCAAGATTTGAATTTGCCACCATTCTTGCAGTAAAGTTGGGGCAACCCTATTAAAAAAAAAAAAAACCATTTGACAGCCGATAGTTTAGGGTCAGTAGAAACGATAGAACAACGCGTTTTCATTGTCGAACAATATTTCAAAAATAATGAAAATTTGGCGGCCGCAGTTCGATTCAAATCTTGCGTTAATTCTGGGACACCCTACACAATACTGATATATACATTTGGTGCCCTTCGCCAATTGAGGACGATTCGATTGACTTTCGATTGGAAAATCTGTTGGACGCGACCAGCGTCTATTATGTCTCACCTAATGCCCAAGTCTGTTTCAGTATAGCTTTTATATATTATCAGTTTGCCGCGATGAAAATGAAACGAAAGTTCGACTTCAATTTTAAAAATGAAGGCGTGCCAACCGTGTACGTGTGGATGAAAAAAGAAAAAGAAAAAAAGAAAAGGTCTCAAGGGGGTGGCGGTGGTGGTGGGGGGCGCATGAATTGTGGCCCTAACCCGAGGCGCTTATAATTTACACTTGAGCGGAACACGGTTGAATAACGCGCGAAGAGAGACCGAGGAGATAAGTGGAGCGGATCGGGCTCGAAGAAAAAGGATAAATAGAAAAGTTTGGGGGGGGGAGGGGGGAAACAGAAGTGAGGAAGTGAGATGGGAATCAATTTATCCGAGGCAGGCGAAGGAAACGTTATCTGGACGGAGATACAGCGCCGGTGATAAAGGGGGGAATAGAGAGAAAACCCGTCCGGTTTTTCTTATTCTCCTTCGGTGTACAGCCTTTGGATTTATTAAAAGAGGGACGGACCATTTGTAAGAACCGGATTGGGAATAATAAAAAAAATCGTTCGAAAATACTCAGGAGGCCCTCCACTCCTCGAGCCCTAAGAACCCAAACTAAGAAAATAACATGGTAATTTTCAAAATTTGAAAAACGAATGTACCCTTGCCGGACAGTAAGGATCTGCAGGAGTAGGATTATGCAGCGAGACTGGAAAAATGGTTTGGAATCGAGAAAATGCCGGGCGATATTCAATTATCGGACTGAAATAGGGACGTCGAGTTAACCGCAGTGGGCGCTTAACATATCCCGCAGTTGGGCGATAAAAACTGGTTAATCGCCGAATGCTATAAATAATACTTCGTCGAGGGGACGGAACAACAGTGGGTCAGGAAGCGGTAGTGGAACTCCGGCCGAATTTCTATAACATTTCTAAATAGCTTTGATATTGGAGCAGAAACGCGGCACTAATGTTCTAGGATAGAACTTTCGCCGCCATCTTCAGTAGCGGTGTGAGTGTCACTTTGGCACGCGGGATGCTTTCACTTTATTTTCAACATGAATTCCGAACCGAATACTCCTCTTCATTGTCTGATCGTCGGTTCCTCCCAGTGAATCTTTCCTCGCCCCACAACGCTTCGCGTTTACTACTACCGGCTGCGGCAGAAACCCCGATCATTGGATAGCTGAAATATAATAAATGTGTTGGTTCTTATTTGCAGGGGGGTAAAATCCAAATTCAGATCGTGGACAGTGGGCCGCATAACGCGCCCTACACCGAACCCTATACTATTGACGAACGCATCATTTTTTTTTTGTCGCTGTGCAACGTGATATTGATGAATATCCATGACCATATCATCTTTGAATCCGGTAGATTAATGGTTTTATTTCATTTTTGATTTCATAAACGGACGGAACGCCTTCCAGCGGAGTACGAGAAAAATCCCGAACCACGAGGAGGTTCGACGTCTCCATGACCTCATGGCTGTTCGCCATCTTCAGTAGCTGTTTCCGTGAGCCCTCGGTTTCACTCCGGCATATCTCACGGCCCCGATGACCCTGTTTCTCCCCCCCCAAAGTATAATGGTCGCTTCCGCAGGAATAAGCCGTGTGGTAAGATTGGAGTGAATTAAACAAGTTTTAAATAGCAGAGCGCCGCTTTTAAATCGATCATTTCAGACTTTCACCTTTTTGTGCTTCGAATGCGCTGGCGACCTCCGGAGTCCCCTTGGCATTAAAACTCCTTATGTGTTGAAATAATAAGTAAAACCATTAACACTGAATAGATATATTGCCAAGTAGGCATCATTAGAGCGATAACTGTAAAAGGCAATTAATCGTCGACGGTTTCTTGTATGCAGATTCTATAGAACGGTCAGGCGTTTATAAATCGATCCCGTTTCCTTAAAAAACTCGTTTCTTGGCTGTAAATTTCTTCGTTGAATTCGCTTCGAATACGGAATTGAAATATTTCTGCCGTGAAATCATCGCAAAGGCGAAGTCAGTTGCATCACTCTCTCCGTCCGCACCTCCTATCGCGTTTCCTTATATAGACGACGTTCGCTTTTCAATCGTTCCTGTCGTATCCGGGATACGATAAAGTGTCGTGCGTAACCCGAGCAATAATCGCATCCGGACTGGAGATAAAGAGAAATAGGATTTATGGAATTGTGTGTTTCTTCTCTGTCTCCTTCTCGCCGGTCCCGTCTTTTGCTAGACCGGTTTCAGCCGCACGCCATTCTACAAGCGAGGATGCCCTGAGAAAACATACAAAGCGACTGACAGACAACACAACACGGGCTACTGAAGACGGCGAGCGGCCGAAACCCGTCTGGCAAAAGACCAAACGAGCAATATCAAGTTGCACCAAGCCAAAAAAAAATAAAGTGTTCGTCCATAGTATAGGGTTCATTTCGTCCCCCCTAATCCGATACTCAATTTATCTGTACCTGAATTTAAAATGTCCCCCTGCAATGAATAGCCAGCAACGGGTTTACATATTTATATTTTAGCTATCCAATGATCGGAGTTTCTGCCACAGCCAGTAGTATACGCGAAGCCTCCACGTTGCAGGAGAGAGACAGAGGAAATGTTTCACTATAGAAGATTCACTGGGAGTCATGGACGTTCACACGATGAAGAGGAGACGCAGAAACCTACGAAATATACGATGTATATTGTATGTTCTATTCCAGGGATGTTATTAACGTGACAATTGTCTATCCACCGAGACATCCAACTGTGTCCAAAGATTCCTATCGAAAGTCCTTCCAACCATCCCCACTTAACGCCACTCAAACCCGGATGTCCCGGGGGGTGATGGTCCTTCATCATCTGGACCATATCAGATCAATACAATGAATCATTTGCGCCCAAAACATGTAAATCGACGTTGACTGTGTAGTAACAAACAGTTTTAAACTTGAAATTATTCAAGCTGTAATCTACTGCAGTTGGATAACCAAAATACCAAAATAATAACTCTGCCTCAGTAGTGTCTGTGTGTGTGTGTGTGTGTGTGTGTGTGTGTGTGTGTGTGTGTGTGTGTGTGTGTGTGTGTGTGTGTGCAGTAATGGCGGAGAGCGGTGGTGTATTATTCCGTAATTGAAGCAATTTCAAACTTCCACCTTTTAATACTGTAATTTATTCGTTTCTTATCTGTTCCCCCTTCTCCCTCCCTCTCTCTCACTCCCTCTCTCTCAGTCTCTCCCTTATCCTCTATCCTCCCTTCACGTCCCGTCCAGAAATTCGATTTATAATTTTCCGCCCGCCCATTAGGGGTAAATTATATGTTAGAAAAAAAACAAACAGGAAACAAGAAAAAGAACCGCCCGGAGTTTTACTTTTTGTTTGTCGTTTTAAATTTTTTGTTTACTCGAATAATTCACCTTTCATTATGCGCTCGCGAACGCCGATATATCCGACGCACGAATAGTAAAAAAACAGAAATAAAAAGAAAAAACTCGGTTACATTTATACTCATTATTGCCTAAGTGCATCTTTCTTGTTTCCACTTAATAAGAGGATCAGTTAGGATATTATGCGCGCGGGAGAAGTACAATTTCTGTACAAAATATGCCCAATTATAATAATTCATGAATATGTAAACGATTCTTATATATATATATATATATATATATATATATATATATATATATATATATATCGTAAATAAATTATGCATTGAATATCGAATCTAACAATGTTATTATCTGGTGTCTTTTTTTTGGTTCAAAAATGGATAATTTTAATGCGCGCATAATACGCTCCACGAGGACAAATGGCAATAATTTTACATAAATAATTATTTCTATAAATACAGGATTCTTTTTAAGTAATACATAATGGATGTACACATCCCAGTTTGTAGGCATTACTGTGTTAATCTAGTTGGATTACTATATCCCGAACGTTCCCTAGGGACGCCAGAAAAGTAAGTTGTCACCTTACTTGTTGAAATTTTATATTCCTCGCATAAATTAATTTAGTCATTTAATTTCAATAATATTAGAGGTACCCAGAAGTAATCAAAATTTTGACTTTGGAATTAATTTTATTTTGCTAAAAAAGAAACTTTAATTATTAATCAACAACTCTCCGCCCCCACTTTTCCGGCAAATTTCCAAAATTCCCATCTTGAAGAACTCCTCAAGACCGAAATACATGTTATCAAATTGTCGATTACTTTCGGGTACACCTTATAATATGATAATTATACAATGTAAACATGTTCCAATGTTTATTTTTGTTCCAGCTTACGAATTCTGCTATAGGAATAGAAAAGTGAGCTGTGCTCAGTCCCAATAACCGTATGTAAATAATTACGTAATTTCACGTTACGGGCAACATTAGATCTGTTAACGAAATCTATTATTGGATCTGTACTGTTTAATTGGCGCTATCTAATTTCCGTTAGTCCAGCGTCAATTCTCTTTCTCTCTGTTCGGTAAACATTTATCAATTCTTGATAAATGTTCTTGAAAAATAGATAGCAAGGATTTTCAATTTTGTTTTCGAAACAAAACGAGTCGAATTTATTGTTGTCGCGGGCTCAATTTACAATAGGCGATTTGTATTTTTGTCGACTTGTATCCCACTATAAATGCAGCCTCTTCAGCGCTGCGCCATGAATGGGAATCTCTTTCTGTCCATTAAGATTAGTTAATTACATAAAGAGATAACTCGGTTCATTCAGTCCTCTAATCTTTTAACGACCCCGTGCTTCCGCTTTGCGTTCGGGCGCATTTCTTTCTAGATTTATCGACTGAAACATTAAATTATGGTCACATTTTTTCTTTTTAAATTGATTATTCGGCGCTGGAAATATCGAATTTTCGGCGCCACGAAATATTGGAATATTAGCTTTGATTATCGGAGAATAGGATTTCACCACTCGGCGGAGATAGAGCAAATAACAGATTAATGTCAGTGAAATTAATTTCTGTCAGACCTAAGGCCGTTCGTCTAGACCTGTTTTCTGAGTTCCAGACGGCCGAGAACATCTGCACAAACAGATTCTTCGAGACCGGTCAAGAGAATCATCATCTGTCTAGCTTCTGTTTCAAAGTAAATTAAGTTTCAGTCATCCACGAAGCGAAATCCCACTATCTTCGAGGTACAATAAGCAACGGACCTCCTCCACTTTGCAAATTCTTCAAGATTTAAGAAGGAAATTGGAATAATTGGAAAGTTATCGGAAGATGAAGCGACCGAATTAAAATGGTATGTCTCCAAAAAATTACTGTATACGACAATCACCCGGTACTAAAACGAGAAGGCAACTATTGCTGCGGCCGCTCGCCATCTTCAGTAGCGGTGTTAGTCAACAACATTCCCCAAAAACACAATAACAAGACACATATATATAAGTCAAGCTTTCCGGTTCGGAGAAAGCGTTTTTAAAAAAAAAAGAACTTTATTTAATACACGAAAGAACAGAATGGAAAAAGCAAATACAGCAGTAACTCAAACAATGTCTAAACTCAACTGCCGGGCCTCTGCCCGGCTCACAGTATATAAGGGTCGTCTTAACAAAGGGCTTTGCCAAATCTATAAGTTGTTTATTTACATTTCCAAATACCTTTTGGGCTCCTAGCCCTCTCTTGACTTATATATACAAATATAAACACGACAAACAGATAACCGCCACAGTACAAGTGGCAGTGACAGTTATGATTCTGTTTGAATATTTCTCAGTATTCTATTTAATTTAGGCAAATAGATAATCGCCAATTCCTCCTGAAGTTAGACCGAATAGAATTTGTAATCAATTTAAAAATCGTACATTTCGGTTTAATTTTTTGTGCGGAATAATCACCGCCATTCGTTTTTTGGAATATCTTTCGGATCCCCCTAATAGTTTTCAATACCGCAACAAGGAATACCAGGTTTAGAAGCGTGTGTTGCCCGACAGTTGCCTGTATTGAGAAATATCGCGTCAATAATTTGACGTAACGCTACTGAAGGCGGGGAAAACTCGTAAGACCAAATCAGTGAAGAAATGCATTGTTCATGCAAATACGTAGTTTCGGATTAATTTTAATCATGCTGCCAATGAGTCAGGGAATTTGAAAAAATTTTTCTTTTTTCTTTTTTTTTTTAAATTTTTTCATTTTTCACTTTTTCCTTTTTCCATTCCATTGTATTTTCCATTCTGTTTTTCTCTTTTATCTCTTTTATCTTTTTATCTTTTTATCTATTTTTCTTTTTCTCTTTTTTTTTTTTAAATTTTTCCTTCGTCAAAAGAAAAGGGAAAAAGAAAAAATAGAAAAATAGATAAAAAGATAAAAAGATAAAGAGATAAAAGAGAAAAACAGAATGGAAAATACAATGAATGGAAAAAGGAAAAATTGAAAAATGAAAAATTAAAAAGAAAAAAGAAAAATTTTTCAAATTCCCGACTCATTGGCAGCATGATTAAAATCCTTCGTACAATTATTAACGCACGATCCATTTCCGATTTAAATCCCTCCATTCAAAAATCCGAAACAGAGTATCGGCATAAACATTAATGCAATTCTTCACTGATTTGGCCTTACGAGTCTTCCCCGTCTTCAGTAGCGTTACGCCAAATTATTGACGCGATATTTCTCAATATAGACAACAGTCGGGCAACGCACGCTTCCAAACCTGTTATTCTAATTAAAGTTTCTTTTTTAGGAAAATAAAATGAATTCCAGTCAAAATGTTGATTACTTTTGGGTATCCCTAATATGTCGTAGTTATTTCATTCGCATATTCGCCAACGCTTCTGTCCACTACCTTTTGGAACGTATACGGTCGTTAGTCATTGACGCCCTAAAAGAACTGTAAAAAGCCCGATAACTCGCATATTATTATAGTGATAAATGGTTGAATAGGCGCGCGGGGCAGGCGGAGCTTCTTGTTTATGGCGTTGGCAGCATGATCGGCCATTAATTTCACATAAATAAAACTCGGCGTGAAAAAAAGAGAGGAGGGGTCCGAGTGTAACGTTATAAAAAAGAAATCATAAAATTGTTCTGTGGGGGAAAAAAAAAACTGGTGGGAGTTTACGTGACTTATAGGACCAGCGTCTGGTCTAGTTCTATATATATAAACACGTGAAATTCATGTGCTATACACGTGAAATTGTGTTCTGGTCGTCGATAGGAGGTAGGTGTTCAACACAGACGGCATAAATCTTCCCCTGCAAGATCCAGTAAGACTTCGCGTGCACCCGCATAGTTATCTAACTGTCTGTCGATAGAGCATTAATCTCATTTATTAACGATGTAACTATTCTCGAATTTCATTCAGACCCCAATAGAATCGGAATTTCGAGAGAGGGAGAGAGAGAAAAAACAAACATCCCCTTATAACCGGCTTCTTGCTTTTGTGGAAGCGTCGCGTTGTGCTCTCAATATTGCCCGGATTCTTTATAACTTTAAATACTTAACTAATTTCACCTTATTCATCGCGAAAGTTCAACGCTCGCAATTATCTTAAATTATGTTCTTATATATAAGGTGTCCCAAAATTAACGCAAGATTTTAATTTGCCACCATTCTTGCAGTAAACTCGGCAACCCTAGTAAAAAAAACCAAAAAAAAAACCATTTGATAGCCGATAGTTTAGGGTCAGTACAAACGGGGCGTTACACGATAGTACGACGTGTTTTCGTTGTCGAACAATATTTCATAAATAATGAAATTTTGGCAGCCAGAGTTCGATTCAAATTTTGCGTTAATTTCGGGACACCCTATATAAATATACGTGTTTATATACGATAATGTTCTGTCTTATGTCAGACCCCTTTCTGCTTCTATACGGTATAATACTTCGGAAAATGAGCCTGCAAATTTTCTCATTTCCGCTATATCCTAGAGTTTTTCATTCTGAGTATTGTAGAAGATGTTTCAACTCTACAGCATACGCAATTCTTTATTCCATATCATTCCAGTATGGTCCACATCTCTCCACATCGGATTGATTCCTGTCAATAGACAGGTTTCTGCTTTACAAGTCACGGTAGACGGGGAAAATTTCGGACTGGAAATTTCCACGATGCTGGAAAAATGTTTCAACTCGCCGGCACAAAAGCCTTTTTATATCGTCCTTATTTCTTATATTTTTAGTGGTTCGCGATCTGTTCCTGCGCACTGGGGTCGAATATCTTCGGCCCGATAGATCTAAGGCGCCTAAAAGGGGGGCACCGAGTGCGCAGTTGGCCCTCGGGGGTCGCGGTGATACTGAATACTATTAGTGGCGGCGGTTAGTGGTAGTATTAGTGGTAGTGTCGGACGTGCCGGGTCGCCGGCTAGCGGTACCGGGGTCGATGACACTGGTAGTGATGCCGGTGTCCACCGCCAGACGGCAGCACCTTACGGCCCGCGTTGGAACAACGCCGGCACGGCGCTCCAAGGATACCCCGGCCACAAGGCAAAGCAGAACTCACTCTTGAGACTGACAGAAACTCAATCTGCAGTTCGCCCGTTGACAATACGCTCCACTGGATATTTTCAGTCGTTCCTATTTCCGTACTGAAAATATCGCATATTTAAATGCGGCTCCAACGGGACATTCCGCCCGGAACAGTACTGACACTATTTGAGCACACTATAAGGGTTTAATAACGAAATATTCTTACGAACTTGGCATATCGCCGGAGTTACAGTGAATAATCGTACATTTCGGTTTAATTTTTTGTGCGGAATAATCACCGCCATTCGTTTTTTGGAATATCTTTCGGATCCCCCTAATAGTTTTCAATACCGCAACAAGGAAATACCAGGTTTAGAAGCGTGTGTTGCCCGACAGTTGCCTGTATTGAGAAATATCGCGTCAATAATTTGACGTAACGCTACTGAAGGCGGGGAAAACTCGTAAGACCAAATCAGTGAAGAAATGCATTGTTCATGCAAATACGTAGTTTCGGATTAATTTTAATCATGCTGCCAATGAGTCAGGAATTTGAAAAAAATTTTTCTTTTTTTCTTTTTTCTTTTAAATTTTTTCATTTTTTCACTTTTTCCTTTTTCCATTCCATTGTATTTTCCATTCTGTTTTTCTCTTTTATCTCTTTTATCTTTTTATCTTTTTATCTATTTTTCTTTTTCTCTTTTTTCTTTTTTTTAAATTTTTCCCTTCGTCAAAAAGAAAAGGGGAAAAAAGAAAAAATAGAAAAAATAGATAAAAGATAAAAGATAAAAGAGATAAAAGAGAAAAACAGAATGGAAAATACAATGGGAATGGAAAAAGGAAAAATTGAAAAATGAAAAAATTAAAAAAGAAAAAAAAAATTTTTTTCAAATTCCCGACCTTGGCAGTATGGAATAAATCCTCGTACAATTATTAACGCACGATCCATTTCCGATTTAAATCCTCCATTCAAAATCCGAAACAGAGTATCGGCATAAACATTAATGCAATTCTTCACTGATTTGGCCTTACGAGTCTTCCCCGTCTTCAGTAGCGTTACGCCAAATTATTGACGCGATATTTCTCAATATAGACAACAGTCGGGCAACGCACGCTTCCAAACCTGTTATTCTAATTAAAGTTTCTTTTTTAGGAAAATAAAATGAATTCCAGTCAAAATGTTGATTACTTTTGGGTATCCCTAATATGTCGTAGTTATTTCATTCGCATATTCGCCAACGCTTCTGTCCACTACCTTTTGGAACGTATACGGTCGTTAGTCATTGACGCCCTAAAGAACTGTAAAAGCCCGATAACTCGCATATTATTATAGTGATAAATGGTTGAATAGGCGCGCGGGCAGGCGGAGCTTCTTCTTTGAAAAATACGCGCCTTATTTAAAGACCCGTCCATTTGAGTAAAACACACTTTTACCCTTCTCCTATTTCCCAGTATCTGCCCAGAAATAAACATAAATTTCTATAGCGCAGGTTTTGTGGCGAGCGGCCGAAACCGGTCTAGCAAAGATCGAACCGGCGAGAGGATAGAGAAACACCACAAACTTAGGGGTATTCCGCCACTCGCAGACCACAGAACAGTAATATTAAACTAATAAATTTCTTTTGTAAAGTATCGATATAATACGTTTTATTTGCAGATATAAATCATATTTTGTCAAAAATGCTCAAATTATTTTTTAGAGAACCGAATTATTAGCACTTGAACGGTTACGTTCGGACCGCTAATTGAAAACTAACAGACCGAATTCGGGTCTAATCCATTTATCGCCAGCTATTCTTGGGGACATAAACGTTTACCAATATTATATTAGAACAAAACTACTAAATTTCTACAAAACTACTTGATACAAATACAGAAAAATTGAAATATACGCTTAAGAGCATACAAAGAGCTCCGAGAATAAGTTTACAAACGCATAAACTGCTATAGAGGAAACGGCGACAAATTTTGAAACGCCTGAAACGCTAGAAACGCTCCCAGTAGAAGCTTGCAAGTGCTTAAAATTCTACGAAAGATCCAGAAATAAGTTTGCAAAGCTTTAAAACGCCAAAGTAGAGCGAAGACGGCTAAAAAATAAACTTTAGTACATGTATTACTAGCGCAACCCAATTTTGTCTGTAATTTAAATTTGATTTCTTTTAAGATTTCATATTTAAGTACTACCGGCTCCAGTCTCAAATTGTCGTCACAGAAAATCAAAGTCAACAGTAGGAGTTGCAGTTGAAACACGCATTTGAGAACGCCAGAAAAATTGAAATTGCATTGAAATATACGCTTATATAGTTTTCAATACCGCAACAAGGAAATACCAGGTTTAGAAGCGTGTGTTGCCCGACAGTTGCCTGTATTGAGAAATATCGCGTCAATAATTTGACGTAACGCTACTGAAGGCGGGGAAAACTCGTAAGACCAAATCAGTGAAGAAATGCATTGTTCATGCAAATACGTAGTTTCGGATTAATTTTAATCATGCTGCCAATGAGTCGGAATTTGAAAAAATTTTTCTTTTTCTTTTTTCTTTTTAAATTTTTCATTTTTTCACTTTTTCCTTTTTCCATTCCCATTGTATTTTCCATTCTGTTTTTCTCTTTTATCTCTTTTATCTTTTTATCTTTTTATCTATTTTTCTTTTTCTCTTTTTTTTTTTTTTTTAAAATTTTTCCTTCGTCAAAAGAAAAGGAAAAAAGAAAAATAGAAAAATAGATAAAAAGATAAAAAGATAAAAGAGATAAAAGAAGAAAAACAGAATGGAAAATACAATGGAATGGAAAAAAGGAAAAATTGAAAAAATGAAAAATTAAAAAAAAAAAAAGAAAAATTTTTTCAAATTCCCGACTCATTGGCAGCATGAATTAAAATCCTTCGTACAATTATTAACGCACGATCCATTTCCGATTTAAATCCCTCCATTCAAAATCCGAAACAGAGTATCGGCATAAACATAAATGCAATTCCTTCACTGGATTTGGCCTTACGAGTCTTCCCCGTCTTCAGTAGCGTTACGCCAAATTATTGACGCGATATTTCTCAATATAGACAACAGTCGGGCAACGCACGCTTCCAAACCTGTTATTCTAATTAAAGTTTCTTTTTTAGGAAAATAAAATGAATTCCAGTCAAAATGTTGATTACTTTTGGGTATCCCTAATATGTCGTAGTTATTTCATTCGCATATTCGCCAACGCTTCTGTCCACTACCTTTTGGAACGTATACGGTCGTTAGTCATTGACGCCCTAAAAGAACTGTAAAAGCCCGATAACTCGCATATTATTATAGTGATAAATGGTTGAATAGGCGCGCGGGGCAGGCGGAGCTTCTTCTTTGAAAAATACGCGCCTTATTTAAAGACCCGTCCATTTGAGTAAAACACACTTTTACCATTCCCTATTTCCCCAGTATCTGCCCAGAAATAAACATAAATTTCTATAGCGCAGGTTTTGTGGCGAGCGGCCGAAACCGGTCTAGCAAAGATCGAACCGGCGAGAGGATAGAGAAACACCACAAACTTAGGGGTATTCCGCCACTCGCAGACCACAGAACAGTAATATTAAACTAATAAATTTCTTTTGTAAAGTATCGATATAATACGTTTTATTTGCAGATATAAATCATATTTTGTCAAAAATGCTCAAATTATTTTTTAGAGAACCGAATTATTAGCACTTGAACGGTTACGTTCGGACCGCTAATTGAAAAACTAACAGACCGAATTCGGGTCTAATCCATTTATCGCCAGCTATTCTTGGGGACATAAACGTTTACCAATATTATATTAGAACAAAACTACTAAATTTCTACAAAACTACTTGATACAAATACAGAAAAATTGAAATATACGCTTAAGAGCATACAAAGAGCTCCGAGAATAAGTTTACAAACGCATAAACTGCTATAGAGGAAACGGCGACAAATTTTGAAACGCCTGAAACGCTAGAAACGCTCCCAGTAGAAGCTTGCAAGTGCTTAAAATTCTACGAAAGATCCAGAAATAAGTTTGCAAAGCTTTAAAACGCCAAAGTAGAGCGAAGACGGCTAAAAAATAAACTTTAGTACATGTATTACTAGCGCAACCCAATTTTGTCTGTAATTTAAATTTGATTTCTTTTAAGATTTCATATTTAAGTACTACCGGCTCCAGTCTCAAATTGTCGTCACAGAAAATCAAAGTCAACAGTAGGAGTTGCAGTTGAAACACGCATTTGAGAACGCCAGAAAAATTGAAATTGCATTGAAATATACGCTTATATAGTTTTCAATACCGCAACAAGGAAATACCAGGTTTAGAAGCGTGTGTTGCCCGACAGTTGCCTGTATTGAGAAATATCGCGTCAATAATTTGACGTAACGCTACTGAAGGCGGGGAAAACTCGTAAGACCAAATCAGTGAAGAAATGCATTGTTCATGCAAATACGTAGTTTCGGATTAATTTTAATCATGCTGCCAATGAGTCGGAATTTGAAAAAATTTTTCTTTTTCTTTTTTCTTTTTTAAATTTTTTCATTTTTCACTTTTTCCTTTTTCCATTCCATTGTATTTTCCATTCTGTTTTTCTCTTTTATCTCTTTTATCTTTTTATCTTTTTATCTATTTTTCTTTTTCTCTTTTTTTTTTTTTTTTTAAATTTTTCCCTTCGTCAAAAGAAGGGAAAAAGAAAAATAGAAAAATAGATAAAAAGATAAAAAGATAAAAGAGATAAAAGAAAAAACAGAATGGAAAATACAATGGAATGGAAAAAGGAAAAATTGAAAAATGAAAAAATTAAAAAGAAAAAAAGAAAAATTTTTTTCAAATTCCTGACTCATTGGCAGCATGAATTAAAATCCTTCGTACAATTATTAACGCACGATCCATTTCCGATTTAAATCCCTCCATTCAAAAATCCGAAACAGAGTATCGGCATAAACATTAATGCAATTCTTCACTGATTTGGCCTTACGAGTCTTCCCCGTCTTCAGTAGCGTTACGCCAAATTATTGACGCGATATTTCTCAATATAGACAACAGTCGGGCAACGCACGCTTCCAAACCTGTTATTCTAATTAAAGTTTCTTTTTTAGGAAAATAAAATGAATTCCAGTCAAAATGTTGATTACTTTTGGGTATCCCTAATATGTCGTAGTTATTTCATTCGCATATTCGCCAACGCTTCTGTCCACTACCTTTTGGAACGTATACGGTCGTTAGTCATTGACGCCCTAAAAGAACTGTAAAAAGCCCGATAACTCGCATATTATTATAGTGATAAATGGTTGAATAGGCGCGCGGGGCAGGCGGAGCTTCTTCTTTGAAAAATACGCGCCTTATTTAAAGACCCGTCCATTTGAGTAAAACACACTTTTACCCTTCTCCTATTTCCCAGTATCTGCCCAGAAATAAACATAAATTTCTATAGCGCAGGTTTTGTGGCGAGCGGCCGAAACCGGTCTAGCAAAGATCGAACCGGCGAGAGGATAGAGAAACACCACAAACTTAGGGGTATTCCGCCACTCGCAGACCACAGAACAGTAATATTAAACTAATAAATTTCTTTTGTAAAGTATCGATATAATACGTTTTATTTGCAGATATAAATCATATTTTGTCAAAAATGCTCAAATTATTTTTTAGAGAACCGAATTATTAGCACTTGAACGGTTACGTTCGGACCGCTAATTGAAAAACTAACAGACCGAATTCGGGTCTAATCCATTTATCGCCAGCTATTCTTGGGGACATAAACGTTTACCAATATTATATTAGAACAAAACTACTAAATTTCTACAAAACTACTTGATACAAATACAGAAAAATTGAAATATACGCTTAAGAGCATACAAAGAGCTCCGAGAATAAGTTTACAAACGCATAAACTGCTATAGAGGAAACGGCGACAAATTTTGAAACGCCTGAAACGCTAGAAACGCTCCCAGTAGAAGCTTGCAAGTGCTTAAAATTCTACGAAAGATCCAGAAATAAGTTTGCAAAGCTTTAAAACGCCAAAGTAGAGCGAAGACGGCTAAAAAATAAACTTTAGTACATGTATTACTAGCGCAACCCAATTTTGTCTGTAATTTAAATTTGATTTCTTTTAAGATTTCATATTTAAGTACTACCGGCTCCAGTCTCAAATTGTCGTCACAGAAAATCAAAGTCAACAGTAGGAGTTGCAGTTGAAACACGCATTTGAGAACGCCAGAAAAATTGAAATTGCATTGAAATATACGCTTATATAGTTTTCAATACCGCAACAAGGAAATACCAGGTTTAGAAGCGTGTGTTGCCCGACAGTTGCCTGTATTGAGAAATATCGCGTCAATAATTTGACGTAACGCTACTGAAGGCGGGGAAAACTCGTAAGACCAAATCAGTGAAGAAATGCATTGTTCATGCAAATACGTAGTTTCGGATTAATTTTAATCATGCTGCCAATGAGTCGGGAATTTGAAAAAAAAATTTTTCTTTTTTTTCTTTTTTTAAATTTTTTTCATTTTTTTCACTTTTTTCCTTTTTTTCCATTCCCATTGTATTTTCCATTCTGTTTTTTCTCTTTTATCTCTTTTATCTTTTTTATCTTTTTTATCTTTTTTTCTTTTTCTCTTTTTTTTTTTTTTTTAAATTTTTTCCCTTCGTCAAAAGAAAAGGGAAAAAGAAAAATAGAAAAATAGATAAAAGATAAAAAAAGATAAAAGAATAAAAGAAAAACAGAATGGAAAATACAATGGAATGGAAAAAGGAAAAATTGAAAAAATGAAAAAAAAAAAAAAAAGAAAATTTTTTTCAAATTCCCGACTCATTGGCAGCATGATAAATCCTTCGTACAATTATTAACGCACGATCCATTTCCGATTTAAATCCCTCCATTCAAAATCCGAAACAGAGTATCGGCATAAACATTAATGCAATTCTTCACTGATTTGGCCTTACGAGTCTTCCCCGTCTTCAGTAGCGTTACGCCAAATTATTGACGCGATATTTCTCAATATAGACAACAGTCGGGCAACGCACGCTTCCAAACCTGTTATTCTAATTAAAGTTTCTTTTTTAGGAAAATAAAATGAATTCCAGTCAAAATGTTGATTACTTTTGGGTATCCCTAATATGTCGTAGTTATTTCATTCGCATATTCGCCAACGCTTCTGTCCACTACCTTTTGGAACGTATACGGTCGTTAGTCATTGACGCCCTAAAAGAACTGTAAAAGCCCGATAACTCGCATATTATTATAGTGATAAATGGTTGAATAGGCGCGCGGGCAGGCGGAGCTTCTTCTTTGAAAAATACGCGCCTTATTTAAAGACCCGTCCATTTGAGTAAAACACACTTTTACCCTTCTCCTATTTCCCCAGTATCTGCCCAGAAATAAACATAAATTTCTATAGCGCAGGTTTTGTGGCGAGCGGCCGAAACCGGTCTAGCAAAGATCGAACCGGCGAGAGGATAGAGAAACACCACAAACTTAGGGTATTCCGCCACTCGCAGACCACAGAACAGTAATATTAAACTAATAAATTTCTTTTGTAAAGTATCGATATAATACGTTTTATTTGCAGATATAAATCATATTTTGTCAAAATGCTCAAATTATTTTTAGAGAACCGAATTATTAGCACTTGAACGGTTACGTTCGGACCGCTAATTGAAAAACTAACAGACCGAATTCGGGTCTAATCCATTTATCGCCAGCTATTCTTGGGGACATAAACGTTTACCAATATTATATTAGAACAAAACTACTAAATTTCTACAAAACTACTTGATACAAATACAGAAAAATTGAAATATACGCTTAAGAGCATACAAAGAGCTCCGAGAATAAGTTTACAAACGCATAAACTGCTATAGAGGAAACGGCGACAAATTTTGAAACGCCTGAAACGCTAGAAACGCTCCCAGTAGAAGCTTGCAAGTGCTTAAAATTCTACGAAAGATCCAGAAATAAGTTTGCAAAGCTTTAAAACGCCAAAGTAGAGCGAAGACGGCTAAAAAATAAACTTTAGTACATGTATTACTAGCGCAACCCAATTTTGTCTGTAATTTAAATTTGATTTCTTTTAAGATTTCATATTTAAGTACTACCGGCTCCAGTCTCAAATTGTCGTCACAGAAAATCAAAGTCAACAGTAGGAGTTGCAGTTGAAACACGCATTTGAGAACGCCAGAAAAATTGAAATTGCATTGAAATATACGCTTATATAGTTTTCAATACCGCAACAAGGAAATACCAGGTTTAGAAGCGTGTGTTGCCCGACAGTTGCCTGTATTGAGAAATATCGCGTCAATAATTTGACGTAACGCTACTGAAGGCGGGGAAAACTCGTAAGACCAAATCAGTGAAGAAATGCATTGTTCATGCAAATACGTAGTTTCGGATTAATTTTAATCATGCTGCCAATGAGTCGGGAATTTGAAAAAAAATTTTTCTTTTTTTTCTTTTTTTTCTTTTTTTAAATTTTTTTCATTTTTTTCACTTTTTTCCTTTTTTTCCATTCCCATTGTATTTTCCATTCTGTTTTTTCTCTTTTATCTCTTTTATCTTTTTTATCTTTTTTATCTATTTTTTCTTTTTTCTCTTTTTTTTCTTTTTTTTTTTAAATTTTTTCCCTTCGTCAAAAAGAAAAGGGGAAAAAAAGAAAAAATAGAAAAAATAGATAAAAAAGATAAAAAGATAAAAGAGATAAAAGAGAAAAAACAGAATGGAAAATACAATGGGAATGGAAAAAAAGGAAAAAATTGAAAAAAATGAAAAAAAATTAAAAAAAGAAAAAAAAGAAAAATTTTTTTTTCAAATTCCCGACTCATTGGCAGCATGAATAAAATCCTTCGTACAATTATTAACGCACGATCCATTTCCGATTTAAATCCCTCCATTCAAAAATCCGAAACAGAGTATCGGCATAAACATTAATGCAATTCTTCACTGATTTGGCCTTACGAGTCTTCCCCGTCTTCAGTAGCGTTACGCCAAATTATTGACGCGATATTTCTCAATATAGACAACAGTCGGGCAACGCACGCTTCCAAACCTGTTATTCTAATTAAAGTTTCTTTTTTAGGAAAATAAAATGAATTCCAGTCAAAATGTTGATTACTTTTGGGTATCCCTAATATGTCGTAGTTATTTCATTCGCATATTCGCCAACGCTTCTGTCCACTACCTTTTGGAACGTATACGGTCGTTAGTCATTGACGCCCTAAAAGAACTGTAAAAGCCCGATAACTCGCATATTATTATAGTGATAAATGGTTGAATAGGCGCGCGGGGCAGGCGGAGCTTCTTCTTTGAAAAATACGCGCCTTATTTAAAGACCCGTCCATTTGAGTAAAACACACTTTTACCCTTCTCCTATTTCCCAGTATCTGCCCAGAAATAAACATAAATTTCTATAGCGCAGGTTTTGTGGCGAGCGGCCGAAACCGGTCTAGCAAAGATCGAACCGGCGAGAGGATAGAGAAACACCACAAACTTAGGGTATTCCGCCACTCGCAGACCACAGAACAGTAATATTAAACTAATAAATTTCTTTTGTAAAGTATCGATATAATACGTTTTATTTGCAGATATAAATCATATTTTGTCAAAAATGCTCAAATTATTTTTAGAGAACCGAATTATTAGCACTTGAACGGTTACTACCGCTTTGAAAACTAACAAATTCGGGTCTAATCCAGCCAGCTATTCTTGGGGACAATTTACCAATATTATATTAGAAAAAACTACTAAATTTCTACAAAACTACTTGATACAAATACAGAAAAATTGAAATATACGCTTAGAGCATACAAAGAGCTCCGAGAATAAGTTTACAAACGCATAAACTGCTATAGAGGAAACGGCGACAAATTTTGAAACGCCTGAAACGCTAGAAACGCTCCCAGTAGAAGCTTGCAAGTGCTTAAAATTCTACGAAAGATCCAGAAATAAGTTTGCAAAGCTTTAAAACGCCAAAGTAGAGCGAAGACGGCTAAAAAATAAACTTTAGTACATGTATTACTAGCGCAACCCAATTTTGTCTGTAATTTAAATTTGATTTCTTTTAAGATTTCATATTTAAGTACTACCGGCTCCAGTCTCAAATTGTCGTCACAGAAAATCAAAGTCAACAGTAGGAGTTGCAGTTGAAACACGCATTTGAGAACGCCAGAAAATTGAAATTGCATTGAAATATACTCTTATATAGTTTTCAATACCGCAACAAGGAAATACCAGGTTTAGAAGCGTGTGTTGCCCGACAGTTGCCTGTATTGAGAAATATCGCGTCAATAATTTGACGTAACGCTACTGAAGGCGGGGAAAACTCGTAAGACCAAATCAGTGAAGAAATGCATTGTTCATGCAAATACGTAGTTTCGGATTAATTTTAATCATGCTGCCAATGAGTCGGGAATTTGAAAAAAAATTTTTCTTTTTTTTTTTTTCTTTTTAAATTTTTCATTTTTCACTTTTTCCTTTTTCCATTCCATTGTATTTTCCATTCTGTTTTTCTCTTTTATCTCTTTTATCTTTTTATCTTTTTATCTATTTTTCTTTTTCTCTTTTTTCTTTTTTTTAAATTTTTCCCTTCGTCAAAAGAAAAGGGAAAAAAGAAAAAATAGAAAAAATAGATAAAAAGATAAAAAGATAAAGAGAAAAAGAATGGAAAATACAATGGAATGGAAAAAGAAAAAATTGAAAAAAATGAAAAAAAATTAAAAAAAGAAAAAAAAGAAAAATTTTTTTCAAATTCCCGACTCATTGGCAGCATGATTAAAATCCTTCGTACAATTATTAACGCACGATCCATTTCCGATTTAAATCCCTCCATTCAAAAAATCCGAAACAGAGTATCGGCATAAACATTAATGCAATTCTTCACTGATTTGGCCTTACGAGTCTTCCCCGTCTTCAGTAGCGTTACGCCAAATTATTGACGCGATATTTCTCAATATAGACAACAGTCGGGCAACGCACGCTTCCAAACCTGTTATTCTAATTAAAGTTTCTTTTTTTAGGAAAATAAAATGAATTCCAGTCAAAATGTTGATTACTTTTGGGTATCCCTAATATGTCGTAGTTATTTCATTCGCATATTCGCCAACGCTTCTGTCCACTACCTTTTGGAACGTATACGGTCGTTAGTCATTGACGCCCTAAAAGAACTGTAAAAAGCCCGATAACTCGCATATTATTATAGTGATAAATGGTTGAATAGGCGCGCGGGGCAGGCGGAGCTTCTTCTTTGAAAAATACGCGCCTTATTTAAAGACCCGTCCATTTGAGTAAAACACACTTTTACCCTTCTCCTATTTCCCCAGTATCTGCCCAGAAATAAACATAAATTTCTATAGCGCAGGTTTTTGTGGCGAGCGGCCGAAACCGGTCTAGCAAAAGATCGAACCGGCGAGAGGATAGAGAAACACCACAAACTTAGGGGTATTCCGCCACTCGCAGACCACAGAACAGTAATATTAAACTAATAAATTTCTTTTGTAAAGTATCGATATAATACGTTTTATTTGCAGATATAAATCATATTTTGTCAAAAATGCTCAAATTATTTTTTAGAGAACCGAATTATTAGCACTTGAACGGTTACGTTCGGACCGCTAATTGAAAAACTAACAGACCGAATTCGGGTCTAATCCATTTATCGCCAGCTATTCTTGGGGACATAAACGTTTACCAATATTATATTAGAACAAAACTACTAAATTTCTACAAAACTACTTGATACAAATACAGAAAAATTGAAATATACGCTTAAGAGCATACAAAGAGCTCCGAGAATAAGTTTACAAACGCATAAACTGCTATAGAGGAAACGGCGACAAATTTTGAAACGCCTGAAACGCTAGAAACGCTCCCAGTAGAAGCTTGCAAGTGCTTAAAATTCTACGAAAGATCCAGAAATAAGTTTGCAAAGCTTTAAAACGCCAAAGTAGAGCGAAGACGGCTAAAAAATAAACTTTAGTACATGTATTACTAGCGCAACCCAATTTTGTCTGTAATTTAAATTTGATTTCTTTTAAGATTTCATATTTAAGTACTACCGGCTCCAGTCTCAAATTGTCGTCACAGAAAATCAAAGTCAACAGTAGGAGTTGCAGTTGAAACACGCATTTGAGAACGCCAGAAAATTGAAATTGCATTGAAATATACGCTTATATAGTTTTCAATACCGCAACAAGGAAATACCAGGTTTAGAAGCGTGTGTTGCCCGACAGTTGCCTGTATTGAGAAATATCGCGTCAATAATTTGACGTAACGCTACTGAAGGCGGGGAAAACTCGTAAGACCAAATCAGTGAAGAAATGCATTGTTCATGCAAATACGTAGTTTCGGATTAATTTTAATCATGCTGCCAATGAGTCGGGAATTTGAAAAAAAATTTTTCTTTTTTTTCTTTTTTTTCTTTTTTTAAATTTTTTTCATTTTTTTCACTTTTTTCCCTTTTTTCCATTCCCATTGTATTTTCCATTCTGTTTTTTCTCTTTTATCTCTTTTATCTTTTATCTTTTTATCTATTTTTCTTTTTCTTTTTTTCTTTTTTAATTTTTCCCTTCGTCAAAAGAAAAGGAAAAAGAAAAAATAGAAAAATAGATAAAAAGATAAAAAGATAAAAGAAAAAAACAGAATGAAAATACAATGGAATGGAAAAAGGAAAAAATTGAAAAATGAAAAATTAAAAAAGAAAAAGAAAATTTTTTTTCAAACTCCCGACTCATTGGTAGCATGATAAATCCTTCGTACAATTATTAACGCACGATCCATTTCCGATTTAAATCCCTCCATTCAAAAATCCGAAACAGAGTATCGGCATAAACATTAATGCAATTCTTCACTGATTTGGCCTTACGAGTCTTCCCGTCTTCAGTAGCGTTACGCCAAATTATTGACGCGATATTTCTCAATATAGACAACAGTCGGGCAACGCACGCTTCCAAACCTGTTATTCTAATTAAAGTTTCTTTTTTAGGAAAATAAAATGAATTCCAGTCAAAATGTTGATTACTTTTGGGTATCCCTAATATGTCGTAGTTATTTCATTCGCATATTCGCCAACGCTTCTGTCCACTACCTTTGGAACGTATACGGTCGTTAGTCATTGACGCCCTAAAAGAACTGTAAAAAGCCCGATAACTCGCATATTATTATAGTGATAAATGGTTGAATAGGCGCGCGGGGCAGGCGGAGCTTCTTCTTTGAAAAATACGCGCCTTATTTAAAGACCCGTCCATTTGAGTAAAACACACTTTTACCCTTCTCCTATTTCCCCAGTATCTGCCCAGAAATAAACATAAATTTCTATAGCGCAGGTTTTTGTGGCGAGCGGCCGAAACCGGTCTAGCAAAAGATCGAACCGGCGAGAGGATAGAGAAACACCACAAACTTAGGGGTATTCCGCCACTCGCAGACCACAGAACAGTAATATTAAACTAATAAATTTCTTTTGTAAAGTATCGATATAATACGTTTTATTTGCAGATATAAATCATATTTTGTCAAAAATGCTCAAATTATTTTTTAGAGAACCGAATTATTAGCACTTGAACGGTTACGTTCGGACCGCTAATTGAAAATCTAACAGACCGAATTCGGGTCTAATCCATTTATCGCCAGCTATTCATGGGGACATAAACGTTTACCAATATTATATTAGAACAAAACTACTAAATTTCTACAAAACTACTTGATACAAATACAGAAAAATTGAAATATACGCTTAAGAGCATACAAAGAGCTCCGAGAATAAGTTTACAAACGCATAAACTGCTATAGAGGAAACGGCGACAAATTTTGAAACGCCTGAAACGCTAGAAACGCTCCCAGTAGAAGCTTGCAAGTGCTTAAAATTCTACGAAAGATCCAGAAATAAGTTTGCAAAGCTTTAAAACGCCAAAGTAGAGCGAAGACGGCTAAAAAATAAACTTTAGTACATGTATTACTAGCGCAACCCAATTTTGTCTGTAATTTAAATTTGATTTCTTTTAAGATTTCATATTTAAGTACTACCGGCTCCAGTCTCAAATTGTCGTCACAGAAAATCAAAGTCAACAGTAGGAGTTGCAGTTGAAACACGCATTTGAGAACGCCAGAAAATTGAAATTGCATTGAAATATACGCTTATATAGTTTTCAATACCGCAACAAGGAAATACCAGGTTTAGAAGCGTGTGTTGCCCGACAGTTGCCTGTATTGAGAAATATCGCGTCAATAATTTGACGTAACGCTACTGAAGGCGGGGAAAACTCGTAAGACCAAATCAGTGAAGAAATGCATTGTTCATGCAAATACGTAGTTTCGGATTAATTTTAATCATGCTGCCAATGAGTCGGGAATTTGAAAAAAATTTTCTTTTTTCTTTTTTTCTTTTTTAAATTTTTCATTTTTCACTTTTTCCTTTTTTCCATTCCCATTGTATTTTCCATTCTGTTTTTCTCTTTTATCTCTTTTTATCTTTTTATCTTTTTATCTATTTTTCTTTTTTTCTCTTTTTTTCTTTTTTTTTTTAAATTTTTCCCTTCGTCAAAGAAAAGGGGAAAAAAGAAAAATAGAAAAATAGATAAAAAATAAAAAGATAAAAGAGAAAAACAGAATGGAAAATACAATGGAATGGAAAAAGGAAAAATGAAAAAATGAAAAAATTAAAAAAGAAAAAAAGAAAAATTTTTTCAAATTCCCGACTCATTGGCAGCATGATAAAATCCTTCGTACAATTATTAACGCACGATCCATTTCCGATTTAAATCCCTCCATTCAAAATCCGAAACAGAGTATCGGCATAAACATTAATGCAATTCTTCACTGATTTGGCCTTACGAGTCTTCCCCGTCTTCAGTAGCGTTACGCCAAATTATTGACGCGATATTTCTCAATATAGACAACAGTCGGCAACGCACGCTTCCAAACCTGTTATTCTAATTAAAGTTTCTTTTTTAGGAAAATAAAATGAATTCCAGTCAAAATGTTGATTACTTTTGGGTATCCCTAATATGTCGTAGTTATTTCATTCGCATATTCGCCAACGCTTCTGTCCACTACCTTTTGGAACGTATACGGTCGTTAGTCATTGACGCCCTAAAAGAACTGTAAAAAGCCCGATAACTCGCATATTATTATAGTGATAAATGGTTGAATAGGCGCGCGGGGCAGGCGGAGCTTCTTCTTTGAAAAATACGCGCCTTATTTAAAGACCCGTCCATTTGAGTAAAACACACTTTTACCCTTCTCCTATTTCCCCAGTATCTGCCCAGAAATAAACATAAATTTCTATAGCGCAGGTTTTTGTGGCGAGCGGCCGAAACCGGTCTAGCAAAAGATCGAACCGGCGAGAGGATAGAGAAACACCACAAACTTAGGGGTATTCCGCCACTCGCAGACCACAGAACAGTAATATTAAACTAATAAATTTCTTTTGTAAAGTATCGATATAATACGTTTTATTTGCAGATATGAATCATATTTTGTCAAAAATGCTCAAATTATTTTTTAGAGAACCGAATTATTAGCACTTGGACGGTTACGTTCGGACCGCTAATTGAAAAACTAACAGACCGAATTCGGGTCTAATCCATTTATCGCCAGCTATTCTTGGGGACATAAACGTTTACCAATATTATATTAGAACAAAACTACTAAATTTCTACAAAACTACTTGATACAAATACAGAAAAATTGAAATATACGCTTAAGAGCATACAAAGAGCTCCGAGAATAAGTTTACAAACGCATAAACTGCTATAGAGGAAACGGCGACAAATTTTGAAACGCCTGAAACGCTAGAAACGCTCCCAGTAGAAGCTTGCAAGTGCTTAAAATTCTACGAAAGATCCAGAAATAAGTTTGCAAAGCTTTAAAACGCCAAAGTAGAGCGAAGACGGCTAAAAAATAAACTTTAGTACATGTATTACTAGCGCAACCCAATTTTGTCTGTAATTTAAATTTGATTTCTTTTAAGATTTCATATTTAAGTACTACCGGCTCCAGTCTCAAATTGTCGTCACAGAAAATCAAAGTCAACAGTAGGAGTTGCAGTTGAAACACGCATTTGAGAACGCCAGAAAAATTGAAATTGCATTGAAATATACGCTTATATAGTTTTCAATACCGCAACAAGGAAATACCAGGTTTAGAAGCGTGTGTTGCCCGACAGTTGCCTGTATTGAGAAATATCGCGTCAATAATTTGACGTAACGCTACTGAAGGCGGGGAAAACTCGTAAGACCAAATCAGTGAAGAAATGCATTGTTCATGCAAATACGTAGTTTCGGATTAATTTTAATCATGCTGCCAATGAGTCGGGAATTTGAAAAAAAAATTTTTCTTTTTTTTCTTTTTTTTCTTTTAAATTTTTCATTTTTTCACTTTTTCCTTTTTCCATTCCCATTGTATTTTCCATTCTGTTTTTCTCTTTATCTTTTTATCTTTTTATCTTTTTATCTATTTTTCTTTTTCTTTTTTTTTTTTTTTAAAATTTTTTCCCTTCGTCAAAAGAAAAGGGGAAAAAAAAAAATAGAAAAATAGATAAAAAGATAAAAGATAAAAAAAGAGATAAAAAGAAAAACAGAATGGAAAATACAATGGAATGGAAAAAGGAAAAATTGAAAAAATGAAAAAATTAAAAAGAAAAAGAAAAATTTTTTTCAAATTCCTGACTCATTGGCAGCATGATAAAATCCTTCGTACAATTATTAACGCACGATCCATTTCCGATTTAAATCCCTCCATTCAAAAATCCGAAACAGAGTATCGGCATAAACATTAATGCAATTCTTCACTGATTTGGCCTTACGAGTCTTCCCCGTCTTCAGTAGCGTTACGCCAAATTATTGACGCGATATTTCTCAATATAGACAACAGTCGGGCAACGCACGCTTCCAAACCTGTTATTCTAATTAAAGTTTCTTTTTTAGGAAAATAAAATGAATTCCAGTCAAAATGTTGATTACTTTTGGGTATCCCTAATATGTCGTAGTTATTTCATTCGCATATTCGCCAACGCTTCTGTCCACTACCTTTTGGAACGTATACGGTCGTTAGTCATTGACGCCCTAAAAGAACTGTAAAAAGCCCGATAACTCGCATATTATTATAGTGATAAATGGTTGAATAGGCGCGGGGCAGGCGGAGCTTCTTCTTTGAAAAATACGCGCCTTATTTAAAGACCCGTCCATTTGAGTAAAACACACTTTTACCCTTCTCCTATTTCCCAGTATCTGCCCAGAAATAAACATAAATTTCTATAGCGCAGGTTTTGTGGCGAGCGGCCGAAACCGGTCTAGCAAAGATCGAACCGGCGAGAGGATAGAGAAACACCACAAACTTAGGGGTATTCCGCCACTCGCAGACCACAGAACAGTAATATTAAACTAATAAATTTCTTTTGTAAAGTATCGATATAATACGTTTTATTTGCAGATATAAATCATATTTTGTCAAAAATGCTCAAATTATTTTTTAGAGAACCGAATTATTAGCACTTGAACGGTTACGTTCGGACCGCTAATTGAAAAACTAACAGACCGAATTCGGGTCTAATCCATTTATCGCCAGCTATTCTTGGGGACATAAACGTTTACCAATATTATATTAGAACAAAACTACTAAATTTCTACAAAACTACTTGATACAAATACAGAAAAATTGAAATATACGCTTAAGAGCATACAAAGAGCTCCGAGAATAAGTTTACAAACGCATAAACTGCTATAGAGGAAACGGCGACAAATTTTGAAACGCCTGAAACGCTAGAAACGCTCCCAGTAGAAGCTTGCAAGTGCTTAAAATTCTACGAAAGATCCAGAAATAAGTTTGCAAAGCTTTAAAACGCCAAAGTAGAGCGAAGACGGCTAAAAAATAAACTTTAGTACATGTATTACTAGCGCAACCCAATTTTGTCTGTAATTTAAATTTGATTTCTTTTAAGATTTCATATTTAAGTACTACCGGCTCCAGTCTCAAATTGTCGTCACAGAAAATCAAAGTCAACAGTAGGAGTTGCAGTTGAAACACGCATTTGAGAACGCCAGAAAAATTGAAATTGCATTGAAATATACGCTTATATAGTTTTCAATACCGCAACAAGGAAATACCAGGTTTAGAAGTGTGTTGCCCGACAGTTGCCTGTATTGAGAAATATCGCGTCAATAATTTGACGTAACGCTACTGAAGGCGGGAAAACTCGTAAGACCAAATCAGTGAAGAAATGCATTGTTCATGCAAATACGTAGTTTCGGATTAATTTTAATCATGCTGCCAATGAGTCGGGAATTTGAAAAAAATTTTTTTTCTTTTTTTTCTTTTTTTTTTTCATTTTTTCACTTTTCCTTTTTTCCATTCCATTGTATTTTCCATTCTGTTTTTCTCTTTTATCTCTTTTATCTTTTTATCTTTTTATCTATTTTCTTTTTCTTTTTTTTTTTTTTTAAATTTTTTCCTTCGTCAAAAGAAAAGGAAAAAAGAAAAATAGAAAGATAGATAAAAAATAAAAAAAGATAAAAGATAAAAGAGAAAAACAGAATGGAAAATACAATGGGAATGGAAAAAGGAAAAATTGAAAATGAAAATTAAAAAAAAAAAAGAAAAATTTTTTTCAAATTCCTGACTCATTGGCAGCATGATTAAATCCTTCGTACAATTATTAACGCACGATCCATTTCCGATTTAAATCCTCCATTCAAAATTCCGAATACGGAGTATCGGCATAAACATTAATGCAATTCTTCACTGATTTGGCCTTACGAGTCTTCCCGTCTTCAGTAGCGTTACGCCAAATTATTGACGCGATATTTCTCAATATAGACAACAGTCGGGCAACGCACGCTTCCAAACCTGTTATTCTAATTAAAGTTTCTTTTTAGGAAAATAAAATGAATTCCAGTCAAAATGTTGATTACTTTTGGGTATCCCTAATATGTCGTAGTTATTTCATTCGCATATTCGCCAACGCTTCTGTCCACTACCTTTTGGAACGTATACGGTCGTTAGTCATTGACGCCCTAAAAGAACTGTAAAAGCCCGATAACTCGCATATTATTATAGTGATAAATGGTTGAATAGGCGCGCGGGGCAGGCGGAGCTTCTTCTTTGAAAATACGCGCCTTATTTAAAGACCCGTCCATTTGAGTAAAACACACTTTTACCCTTCTCCTATTTCCCCAGTATCTGCCCAGAAATAAACATAAATTTCTATAGCGCAGGTTTTGTGGCGAGCGGCCGAAACCGGTCTAGCAAAGATCGAACCGGCGAGAGGATAGAGAAACACCACACAACTTAGGAGCTATTTCCGCCACTCCGCAGACCACAGAACAGTAATATTAAACTAATAAATTTCTTTTGTAAAGTATCGATATAATACGTTTTATTTGCAGATATGAATCATATTTTGTCAAAAATGCTCAAATTATTTTTTAGAGAACCGAATTATTAGCACTTGAACGGTTACGTTCGGACCGCTAATTGAAAAACTAACAGACCGAATTCGGGTCTAATCCATTTATCGCCAGCTATTCATGGGGACATAAACGTTTACCAATATTATATTAGAACAAAACTACTAAATTTCTACAAAACTACTTGATACAAATACAGAAAAATTGAAATATACGCTTAAGAGCATACAAAGAGCTCCGAGAATAAGTTTACAAACGCATAAACTGCTATAGAGGAAACGGCGACAAATTTTGAAACGCCTGAAACGCTCCCAGTAGAAGCTTGCAAGTGCTTAAAATTCTACGAAAGATCCAGAAATAAGTTCGCAAAGCTTTAAAACGCCAAAGTAGAGCGAAGACGGCTAAAAAATAAACTTTAGTACATGTATTACTAGCGCAACCCAATTTTGTCTGTAATTTAAATTTGATTTCTTTTAAGATTTCATATTTAAGTACTACCGGCTCCAGTCTCAAATTGTCGTCACAGAAAATCAAAGTCAACAGTAGGAGTTGCAGTTGAAACACGCATTTGAGAACGCCAGAAAAATTGAAATTGCATTGAAATATACGCTAATAGAACTACAGGTTTAGAAGCAAATTAACGTACGCTTCGATCAGAGTAGAAGCTTGCAAATAAAAATTTACGAAAGAGTATCTCCAAAATAAGCATTGAGTACATGTTCAACCGGTGAACAATTTTTGTAATTCAAATTTGAATTCGCTACACATTTCATTTTTAGTACTACTGTCCCCAGTTTCAAATTGTCTGGTATTGGGGTTTCTGAAGTAATATTTCGTAGGATGAGTTTTAAGGTGTCTCATCGCAGGAAGCCGGAGTATAATATAAGACATGGTCGACTTCCTGTCGGCTTCAATTAGCGCCCACTTAACGCATTACTCGTCCCGTTGCTGCTGTAGCGCAGGTCCGGCTGCATGCAGGCGGTCCCTCAATTCAACTGCCAGTCTACTGCGGCCGACAGTTTACAGTTTACCGAATTACTTGGTCTCCCCGCCGCCGTCAACCGATCGACAAATCGGTTCAAAAGCTTTTTCACTTTCAAGTTCGAAAATAACCGGTTACTAGGCAGGCCAAGGAACGAATTATAATATTATACGAATTATATGGTATAGTTCAGTACCAGTAGACCACTATTACGCTTGATGCGGGAGGGGTATACTGGAAGTTGGACAATAATAATATATTTGGGGCCCTGATGACGGAACCGGTATGGTTCCAGGAAACTTGGAAAACTCCTTTGAAATCAACGGACCCATATTTATATAAATATCTGAAGGTTGAGTGTTGTGTTAAAGAAAAAATCGAAAGCGTGGAATCGGCCCGAGTAGTTACTACCGAAGTCCTCTTTGAAGTTCAAGAGCGATCAAGATAGTTCGCCCCGGTGGAATTACAAAGACTGAATTTTTATTTTTCTCATCCGTTTTTACCGATAACGAAAAAATCCTTCCGTGACGCCTACGACCTTGGCTGGGAGTTTCTTTTGAACAGTTCATCATTTCTCAGAATCCACGGGTCGACTGGGAAGTTGTTGCTGTAGCCAGAGGTCGAGTTGGCGCAAGAGGAAATTAAATACTGAAAATTTATTTATCGCACGCCTAACCTAAGGACGAGAAATACTCTCCAGCAAAGATTACGGCGTTCGGTTCGTTTCTGGACGACTTTTTAGGCCTGATTTCGTCGTTGAAAAAAACATTTCAAGTATAATATCGTCGTCACAAACAGCTTTTTAGGCCTAATTTCACTTCAAAAACCGAGTTTGCAACCTAATTTTGTCTTTAAGAACCGCTTTTCAAACCTAATTTCGTCGTTAAAAACCACATTTCAGGCATAATTTCGTCGTCAAACACCGCTTTTTAGCCCACATTTCACGTCAAAAAGCCCTTCCTGAGCCCAATTTAGACGTTAAAAACCGCTTTTTAGGCCTGATTTCACGTCAAAAACCGCTTTTCGGGCCTAATTTTGTAGTTGAAAACCGCTTTTCAGACCTATTTCATCACTAAAAACCACTTTTCAGGCGTAATTTGGTCGTCAAAAGCCGCTTTTTAGCCCACATTTCAAGTGAAAAAGCCCTTCCTGAGCCAAATTTAGATGTTAAAAACCGATTTTAGGCCCTAATTTTTTTGTTTAAAAGGGCACTAATTCGATGTTAAAAATCGTCGCAGAACCGACCAGAAATGTGGGTATTATATTGTTACGGAATATTTATGCATTATCCGATTTACTGACTGCACTTGCTTGAAAATAGCATTTTTTAGGCGCATAATCGACCCAGAAATGCGGCTTATAAGCGCAAAATCTGTCACGAAATGCCGTTTTTACGAGCAAAAACGGCACAGATATGCGGCTCTGGCACAGAAATGTGTTTTTTAGGCCCAAAAATGGCCAAAAAATGCGGTTTGTAGGTCTATAAATGGGGATTTTAGAAGCAAAAATGGTCCAAGAATGCGTTTTTTAGGCACAAAAATGTGTTTTTTAGGCCCCAAAATGGGGTTTTTAGACGGAAAAATGGGCCAAAAAAGTGGTTTTTATGACCGAAAATGGTATTGTTAACGCAAAAATGCGGCTTTATGCCCAAGAATAGGGATTTTAGACGCAAAAATGGCCCAAAAATATGGTTTTTCGCCGAAAAAATGGTATTTTTAGACGCAAAAATGGCCCAAAATGCGGTTTTAAGACGCAAAAATGACCTAAAAAAGCGGTTTTTAAGCCCACAAATGTGGTTTTTAGGCGAAAAAACGACCCAAAATGCTGTTTTTAGGCATGAAAATGGGGTTTTTAGGCGAAAAAACGACCCAAAAAGGCTGTTTTTAGGCAAGAAAATGCGGTTTTTTATCGCAAAAATGGCCAAAAAATGTGGCTTTTATGGCAAAAAATGGGATTTATGGACGAAAAATTGGCCCGGGTTTATTGCCGCAAATATTTTAGGCCCAAAAATGTAGTTTTCAGACGCATAAATAGACCAAAAATAAGGTTCTTGTGGCCAAAAATGGGGGTTTTAGAAGCAAAAGTGCCCAAAAAATGGGGTTTTTAGACCCAAAAATGACCCGAAAAAACAGTTCTTATGCCCAAAAATGGGATTTTGGACGCAAAAATGGCCCAAAATGTGGTTTTTATGGCACAAAATGGTATATTTAGACGCAAAAGGCCCAAAAATTTGGTTTTTATGACCAAATATGGTATTATTAGACGCAAAAATGACCAAAAATGCGTTTTTTAGGTCCAAAAATGTGGTTTTTAGACGTAAAAATGGCCCATAAATGTGTTTTTTAGGCCCAAAAATGGGGTTTTTAAACGTAAAAATGGCCCAAAAATGTGGTTTTTATGACCAAAAATGGTGTTTTTAGACCCAAAAATGGCCATAAAATGCGGTTTTTAGGTCTATAAATGGGGATTTTAGAAGCAAAATGGCCCAAAAATGCGTTTTTTAGGCACAAAAATGTGTTTTTTAGGCCCAAAAATGGGGTTTTTAGACGTAAAAATGGACCAGAAATGTGTTTATTAGGCCCAAAAATGCTCTTTTTAGACGCAAAAATGGCCCAAAAATGTGGTTTTTATGACCAAAAATGGGGTTTTTAGACCCAAAAATGGCCAAAAAATGCGGTTTGTAGGTCTATAAAAGTGTTTTTTAGGCCCGAAAATTGGGTTTTTAAACGTAAAAATGGCCCAGAAATGTGTTTTTTAGGTCCAAAAATGCTCTTTTTAGACGCAATAATGACCCAAAAATGTGGTTTTTATGACCAAAAATGGTGTTTTTAGACCCAAAAATGGCCAAAAAATGCGGTTTGTAGGTCTATAAATGGGGATTTTAGAAGCAAAAATGGCCCAAGAATGCGTTTTTTAGGCACAAAAATGTGTTTTTTAGGCCCCAAAATGGGGTTTTTAGATGTAAAAATGGCCCGAAAATGTGGATTTTATGACCAAAAATGGTGTTTTTAGACCCAAAAATGGCCAAAAAATGCTGTTTTTAGGTCTATAAATGGGGATTTTAGAAGCAAAAATGGCCCAAAAATGCGTTTTTTAGGCACAATAATGCGGATTTTAGACGCAAAAATCCGGATTTCATGCACAAAATGGGGTTTTTAGACGCAAAATTGGCCCAGAAATGTATTTTCTAGGCCCAAAAATGGGGTTTTTAGACCCAAATATAGCAAAAAATAAGGTTTTTAGGTAGAAAATGTTCGAAAAAACTATTTGTCGATTTTCAACCCGCCTTTTCAGGGGCAATTGTAATTCACTATTGTACACTTGTGGGTGGAATATGGGATCGATCTGTGAAAATTTTCGAAAAACCTAAATTTTCGATTTTCAACCCGCCGTTTCAGGGGCAAGTGTAATTCACTATTGTACACTTGTGGGTGGAATATGGGATCGATCTGAGAAAATTTTCGAAAAACCTAAATTTTCGATTTTCAACCCGCCGTTTCAGGGGCAAGTGTAATTCACTATTGTACACTTGTGGGTGGAATATGGGACCGATCTGTGAAAATTTTCGAAAAACCTAAATTTTCGATTTTCAACCCGCCGTTTCAGGGGCAAGTGTAATTCACTATTGTACACTTGTGGGTGGAATATGGGATCGATCTGAGAAAATTTTCGAAAAACCTAAATTTTCGATTTTCAACCCGCCCTTTCAGGGCAAGTGTAACTGGGACCGATACACTTGTGGGTGGAATATGGGATCGATCTGAGAAAATTTTCGAAAAACCTAAATTTTCGATTTTCAACCCGCCGTTTCAGGGGCAAGTGTAATTCACTTTGTACACTTGTGGGTGGAATATGGGATCGATCTGAGAAAATTTTCGAAAAACCTAAATTTTCGATTTTCAACCCGCCGTTTCAGGGGCAAGTGTAACTCACTTTGGGACACTTGTGGGTGGAATATGGGATCGATCTGTGAAAATTTTCGAAAAACCTAAATTTTCGATTTTCAACCTAAATTTTCGCCCCGTTTCAGGGGCAAGTGTAACTCACACACACTTGTGGGTGGAATATGGGATCGATCTGAGAAAATTTTCGAAAAACCTAAATTTTCGATTTTCAACCCGCCCTTTCAGGGGCAAGTGTAACTCACTTTGGGACACTTGTGGGTGGAATATGGGATCGATCTGAGAAAATTTTCGAAAAACCTAAATTTTCGATTTTCAACCCGCCGTTTCAGGGGCAAGTGTAACTCACTTTTGTACACTTGTGGGTGGAATATGGGATCGATCTGAGAAAATTTTCGAAAAACCTAAATTTTCGATTTTCAACCCGCCGTTTCAGGGGCAAGTGTAACTTCACTTTGTACACTTGTGGGTGGAATATGGGATCGATCTGAGAAAATTTTCGAAAAACCTAAATTTTCGATTTTCAACCCGCCGTTTCAGGGGCAAGTGTAACTCACTATTGTACACTTGTGGGTGGAATATGGGATCGATCTGTGAAAATTTTCGAAAAACCTAAATTTTCGATTTTCAACCCGCCGTTTCAGGGGCAAGTGTAATTCACTATGGTACACTTGTGGGTGGAATATGGGATCGATCTGAGAAAATTTTCGAAAAACCTAAATTTTCGATTTTCAACCCGCCGTTTCAGGGGCAAGTGTAATTCACTTTGGGCACTACACTTGTGGGTGGAATATGGGATCGATCTGCGAAAATTTTCGAAAAACCTAAATTTTCGATTTTCAACCCGCCGTTTCAGGGGCAAGTGTAATTCACTTTTGTACACTTGTGGGTGGAATATGGGATCGATCTGAGAAAATTTTCGAAAAACCTAAATTTTCGATTTTCAACCCGCCGTTTCAGGGGCAAGTGTAATTCACTATTGTACACTTGTGGGTGGAATATGGGATCGATCTGAGAAAATTTTCGAAAAACCTAAATTTTCGATTTTCAACCCGCCGTTTCAGGGGCAAGTGTAACTCACTTTGTACACTTGTGGGTGGAATATGGGATCGATCTGAGAAAATTTTCGAAAACCTAAATTTTCGATTTTCAACCCGCCGTTTCAGGGCAAGTGTAACTCACTTTGTACACTTGTGGGTGGAATATGGGATCGATCTGAGAAAATTTTCGAAAAACCTAAATTTTCGATTTTCAACCCGCCGTTTCAGGGGCAAGTGTAACTCACTTTGGTACACTTGTGGGTGGAATATGGGATCGATCTGAGAAAATTTTCGAAAAACCTAAATTTTCGATTTTCAACCCGCCGTTTCAGGGGCAAGTGTAACTCACTTTGTACACTTGTGGGTGGAATATGGGATCGATCTGAGAAAATTTTCGAAAAACCTAAATTTTCGATTTTCAACCCGCCGTTTCAGGGGCAAGTGTAATTCACTATTGTACACTTGTGGGTGGAATATGGGACCGATCTGTGAAAATTTTCGAAATTTTCGAAAAACATAAATTTTCGATTTTCAACCCGCCGTTTCAGGGGCAAGTGTAACTTCACTATTGTACACTTGTGGGTGGAATATGGGATCGATCTATGTTCGGAAAACCCTAAAATTTTCGATTTTCAAAGGGGCAAGTGTAACTCACTTTGGGACACTTGTGGGTGGAATATGGGATCCGATCTTAAATTTTCGATTTTCAACCCGGGGGCAAGTGTAACTCACTTTTGGGACACATTTTAGGTGGAATATGGGATCGATCTGAGAAAATTTTCGTAAATTTTCGATTTTCAATTTCAGGGCAAGTGTAACCCACTTTGGGACACTTGTGGGTGGAATATGCGATCTGAGAAAATTTTCGAAAACCTAAATTTTCGGATTTTCAAACTCCCTTTTAAGGGGCAAGTGTAATTCACTTTATTGCACTGTGGGTGGAATATGGGATCGATCTAGAAATTTTCAAAACATAAATTTTCGATTTTCAACCCGCCGTTTCAGGGGCAAGTGTAATTCATTGCACTTGTGGGTGGAATATGGGATCGATCTGAGAAAAATTTCGAAAACCTAAATTTTCGATTTTCAACCCGCCGTTTCAGGCAAGTGTAATTCTCACATTTAGCCATGTATTTTTCGCCACCCGCCCTTTAAGGGCAAGTGTAATAAAAGCCATCTGAAAATTTTGCATTTTCGGGCCTAAAGTACCAGACCGATTTGGGTCCGATCTGCTTTTCATTTTAGGGGGGCACACATTGGACACTGGGTATACGATAATTTTCACTTGGGACGGGGCAAGTCTGACATTTTTGGTCTTACTATTTGTGGGTGATCCCGAAAACATGTTTTCAACCCGCCGTTTCAAATTGTGGGTGGAAAACCCCGCCCTAAATTAGGCACTATTGGGTGGAATATGGGATCTGTGTGAAAAATTTCAAAAACCCCGTTTCAAGTGGGCAGACACTTGTAACTACATTTAGGTGGACCGATCTTTTATGGGATCGATTTTCTTTCGCCGTTTCAGGGGCAAGTGTAACATTTGTTGTGGTGGAATATGGCCGAGAAAATTAAAAACTAAACATAGGGCAATCACTCACTTTGTATCGATACGAAAACATAATTTTGGAACCCGCCGTCCAAAACTTATAGATTTTTGGGGCATAATTTGCGATTAACCATTCGTATTTTTGGGTCAATTTTTCGTCCACATTTTTGGGTCAATTTTCGTATAAAAACCACATTTTTGAGTCTTAAAACCGCATTTTTGAGCAAATTTTAGGCTTTAAAACCGCATTTATGGGCCATTTTGTGTCTAAAAACTGCATTTTTGGGCCATATTTGCGTCTACAAATCCCATTATGGGGCATAAAAACCACATTTTTGGGCCATTTTTTCGTCTAAAAACCCCATTTTTGGGCCTGAAAAACACATTTCTGGGCCATTTTTGCGTCTAAAACCCCATTTTTGGGACTAATAAATACATTTCTGGGCCATTTTTGCGGGAAAATACCACATATTGGGACCTAAATAGCGTATTCTTACGCCAATTTTGCGTCTAAAAACCGCATTTTTGGCCCAATTTTGCGTCTAAAAACCTAATTTTTGGGCATAAAAACTATATTTTTTGACCAATTTTGCGTCTAAAGATTGCATTTTTGGGCATAAAAACTGCATTTTTGGGCCAATTTTGCGTCTAAAAACCCCATTTTCGGCATAAAATCTGCATTTTTGAGCAGTTTTTAGGCCTAAAAACCGTATTTTTGGGCCATTTATGCATCTGAAAATCCCAATTTTGGGCCTATAAACCGCATTTCTTGTCAATTTTGTGTCTATATACCCCATTTTTTGGCCTAAATAGCGTATTCTTGTGCCAATTTTGCGTCTAAAAACCGCATTTTTGGCCTACAAACCGCATTTTTGGCCCACTTTTTCGTCTAAAAACCCCATTTTTGAGCTAATTTTGCGCCTAAAATCCGTATTTTTGGGTGTAAAAACACATTTTTGGTTCGTTTTCGCTTCTAAAATCGTAATTTTTGAGCATTAAATCCACATTTTTGAGCTAATTTTCACCTAAAAATCGCATTGTTAGGTCCATAAACCGCATTTTTGGGCCATTTTTGTGTCTAAATCCGAATATTTGGGTCAAAAAACCCAATTTTTGGGCATGAAAAAAACTGCATTTTTTCTGATCCATTTTTGCGTCTAAAAACCCCTATTTTGGGCCAATTCTGCATCTAAAAACCCCATTTGTGAGCCTAAAAACCGCATTTATGGGCCAATTTTTCGCCTAGAAACCCAATTATGGGCATAAAAAGCGCATTTTTGGGACAATTTCGCGTCTATAAACCCCATTTTTGGACATAAAATCCACATTTTTGAGTTATTTTTGCGACTATAAACCCTATTTTTGGCCTAAAAAGCGCATTTCTGGTTCATTTTGCGTCTAAAAGCCATATTTTTGGGCCAATTCTGCGTCTAAAATACTCATTTTTGACATACAGTCCACATTTTTGAGCTTATTTTGCGGCTAAAAACCCCATTTTTTGTGCCTAAAAACCGTATTTTAGGGCCTATCTTTGAAAAGCGCTGTTCAACCGTAATTTCCTCGTTAATAATCGTCGCAGAATCGGCCCAGAAATGCGGGTATTATGTTGTTACAAAATATTGATACATTATCCGTATTACTGAATGCCTATGGTTGATAAACAATTCATCGTCCATTTGGTTCCTATCTGATGATGCTATTTGCTTTTTTCTAAAATTTCTAAACTTGTTTCTAAGAGTTCGAAGACCACCCGCCGGTTGTTGTGCCTGACCTTGTTCGGTGCCAACCGATTTCGCCTTGAATTGTAAAAACATTTTTCTCCGAAAGATCGTTCATCTAGGTTCATCTCCGAAATACCGCAGAATTCTACCGAAAAAGAAGTTCGAGCACCCTCCGTCTGCGGTCGGAAGAAGCGGTGAACCTCGAAACCATCGCGTCCATCTCGGAAACTTATATCGAATTGGAGAAAAAATCCCTGAGCCTGAATATATATTACGGTCTTTTCTCAATGCTCCCCTCGGGTATGTTTATAATATCATAAGTTTCATTCCCGTATCACCGGCGGGTGATTTCTGCACCATGTGAATATTATATACAACAAACTAAAAAGTAAAAAAAAATTAGAGTCCCTGTTCTGTGGTCTGCGAGGGGTTTGGAATACCGTAGATTTCGTGTGTTTCTTCTGTCTCCTCTCGCCGGTTTCGTATTTTGCCAAACCTGTACAGTACAAGAAAGATGGCGAGCGGCCGAAACCGGTCTAGCAAAAGACAAAACCGGCGAGAGGAGACAGAAACACACAAAATCTACGGTAAAAAAATATTTGTCATCGACCTGTATACAGAGGGGGGGGCTGTTAGGATAGGACGTAGGGTAAGATATTTTTACCAATTACCGTACACAGGATGCGTCTACAGTCTACCGTTTTCCTGTCTATAAATAATGATGAGACGACAGGATTTATAGGGGAAAATATTTTCCGATCTCCGGATCGGTGACAGGGACCTGTTCCAAGACAATTTTCCACGCGACGTCCTAGAAGTTTTTGTCTAGGGTTTCCCCTCCCTCAAGGGGGGGGGCTGTTCATCATCACAGAATTCGAGACGGCTTTCGAGCTGCGACGGCCATTAGTGCAGCGAGCAGTGGAATTCGATCCCCTCTTGGGGCGGGGAAAAAAAGAAAAACTGGAGAAGGGTAGAAGCCAACAAAAAAAAAAAGGGAGAAAAAAAAGGTGGAGCGGTAGGGGAAGGAAGTGGTGTAGGAGAAGAAGGGTGGAGGAGGGAGGGTCGTGACCGCGACGAAAATGGGACGGTTCACCCCTTATGACTTTCTTGGGGCTGTAACAAAAAGGAACCACTTTCTATATATCCCGGTATCACTTTGGGACCGAAACCGGAATGGACCGGAAGTCTCGGGGTAGTTCTGTCTAAATCTGTCCTTCAGGAAACGACAAGGTGGACCAGAAGGTGTCAACCACTGAATGAACTATCTAGGGAGGAATTCGTTCAATCACTATTCCTGAATACTTATAAATTAAGAACCGAAAAAAACTCTCACGTAAAATTGAATTACATGTAAATGTAAGAAAAATGCATAAGATTTGAAGAAATATTCCCAACCTGCCCGTGTATTTATTTATGATTAGACTCGCTGAGGTATTCGAAGCGCCGTGCTTTCTCCGTTTGGCGATTGCCACATCCACATACCGGTTTTGGCTGTTCGCCATCGACGTCCGGTTGAGGACATTTAACAGCGCGCATACCAACTCCTGTAGGATCCCGTTTTAATCGGTTTTTTTTCTCCTTTCCAAACGCTCTCTCTCTCTTGAGGCAATCGCGACTTTAAACATTTTTCATCGGTGTACACGTTTCTTTGTAAATTTCCAATTGTAGGAGTAGAAGGAGGACTCGCCGATTTGGTCCTGTTCTGGACTGTTACCCAGCGTAGACAGCCAAATCGATAATCTACTAGCAGAATGCTACTGAAGATGGCGAAAAACCGCTGGTCTAACATAAGACCAAATCACCTGGTGATGATTGCGAATTGTGGTATACAACGGAACTCACAGTAGATAACAATCGATGAATAATTCGTTGACAGACCGAACGAATCCTGTCCCTGCGCAAACAAATTCGAGATAATTACTTTCTCTCGAATTTCAACAGCTGAAATATATAATAGTCAAAAATGGGAGAACGCCGGCTTTCATTTCCAAGAGACTTTCGAACCGAAATTTCGACTTTCCAAAATCCTATCCGGCGATTTCTCATAGATCGGGCGTAGGTAAAATTGAAAGTTTCGATTTTTATTGAGCTCAATAATGAAGAATTTCTATACTCGGTAGGAAAACACATCTCCTGTTCGGCTTCTTGAACACGTACAAGACGTTCTACTTCCAGATTAGTCTATCTGTAATATTTAAACAAACCTCCGACATAACTAATATCGAGGACATTTGTATTGATTTAGATTTAGTCCTTGTAGAGGCGAGGTCGGGTTTATCAGTGGGCTGACAACACACAATGGCGTCGTCGGCCCCCAAAAAAAAAAAAAATGTTTTATGGTCGGAGGTTATTGACTTTTTGAATTTTACTCACCGACTCAGTTTGAAAATAGGAACGGGCGGTCAGTCCGGTCAGTAGGTCGGTCGAATAATTTCCAAATAAGACCGAGTAGATTAAGTTCCCACAATTATGTTCATATTATCCGGTGGAGAACGAGCGATTTCCGAATTCTGCGATGAGAATACACAAGTTACAGTGATCCCTCGTTTTTCGCGATATTAAGACGAAAATGACAACAGTATACGTATTTACTTAGACTTATCAGTGCAAATTAATTGTTTTTTTCTTTTCCTTAAAAATTCCCCCGTACAAGGACGTCAACGCGATTGCCGAACTCGACAGCTCGAACCATATTGTTGTCAATGTGCAAATTGTTGCATCGCTCTTGGCAGGTTGCACAATTGTTGAGCCTTTATAAGAGCCCTCGGTATGTGCTCTGAGTTTGACATGCACAGGGATCCTTCTCTCTCAACGCTCCTTTCCGCAATGTGGCCGCCGACACGTTTGTACACTTTTTCATTTTTATTTTTCGACGAATATTTTGGAATATTCACGCGAAGTGGCCATTGAACACTTTACTGTATCGGCGTCTTCTCTCGAGAACAATCCTGACATTGTGTGTGCCTGACGCAGCACATCGTGTACCAGAATTCAAAATTTTTCCAGACTATATTTGGAATCGAGAGCCGACCTCGCATAACGGGGGGGCCTGACCAATAATAACAAGAAGCAATAACAACGCTCACCCTTCAACAAATAACAGTTTCCTTTCTCCCGCCGGGGGCACACAGCTGCAGTCCAGGTATAATACTGAATAGCTTTCGGGAGACCGGTCTATACCAAAAGGCAGATGCGTAACATAATTCGTACACCTTGCCCCCCCCCCCCAAATTATGCGTAAATGGTTGGTGGGGGGAGGGGGAATTTATTTATTTTTCATTGGAGTGGCTTACAAGGCAATGAATCGAATCCAGGTGCTCCACAAAATATGACGACTCTGTCTGTGGACTAGAAGTATATTACATCGAGAATGGAATAAATGAAAAAATATTGGGTCGACAACTATAAGTAATTGCGGAATACACCAACAAGCGGCGTTGTACACATATTTTGAAGTACGTCAACGTCTTTGCACGTCCGAATCGATAATGGCCTTTATTCGGTGATCATCGACCTCCTCCACTGGACGTCCGGAGCGCTCCTCGTCTTTTAATGAAAAATCCCCCGACCGGAATTTCGCGAACCGGTACCGACACTGCCGTCCTTTTAAGGCTTCATCGCCGTACACGGCGTACAACTTTTTATGAGCCCGCGAGGCGTTAACACGTTCGCGAAAATAAAAAGCTGTTTAGCTTTTTATACACACACAATTCAACCGGTCGACGTAATTTTGATACCGAATGTTTCAGAAAAGACCAAATAGTCTTATCTGTTGCAAAGATGTTGACGTACTTGAAAATATGTACAACGCCACTTGTCGGTGGATTCCTCAATTACTTAGCTGTCGACCCAATATTTAAAACATCGCGGCGGTTTTAAGCCCGAAAAATTTTATTTCGTATACCATTTGTGACGCCGAAAAGTAACTTTTTCGATATAAGAAAATTTTATTTTTGGGCTTACTGATAACTCAGGTTTCTATCTCTCCCTCTGTGGCTCTTACAGTCGTCTTCCTTCTTTCGCTCCCCAGTGATGCTCCCCTGTCCTTGACCAGCGGCTCTCCCACCAACGCCGACTCTACTATCCGTCCACACTTACCGGGGTCTCTTTAAACCAGCCGCCGTATAAAGAAGGGGCCCACCAGCAGCTACCCTCTATTCCTGAACAACAGTCGGAGACTGGAATTATAAGTGGAATCGACTCATCGGAAAAGACCAGTTTCTTAGGCACCCTGAAAATTGTACGATCGATATAAACTTGAAATTAATTTTTTTTATACGGTATAAAGCAATTCCAATCCTGAACCACATTTGAACAAATACTTGAATTTTGGATAGTGTTCCAGTGAATTTTTCTTATTAATTTTGCGGTCATAATTTTGAATTTCTTCCAAATTCATTAATTTAGCACTTGGATTCTTTGTTAGCACTATTATCAGTATCAGAGAGAGAGAGAACAGTATGTGCGTAATTATAACTAGATTAATTTTACTTTATTTCGAAGTACCGGTTTGACCGAATTCTGTATGCAGTGTTGTTCTTGTGAAATTCCCAGTAAAAATTATCTACCGCCGGGAAGCTACTGAAGATGCGGCAGAAACCGGTCTAACAGAACACAAAAACATTTGTATATTAGTAAGTTTAGCTTTCAGACAGGTTGAGAAAATTATTTCCGTATAAGTATTTCGGCGTTCCACCGTCGAAAGTAGCGTTGCATGATGAATGAAATGATAACGCCGACAATATTACTTTCGATCGACGCGCCCAAGGGGAGGAATTTTGTACGGGGAACGACTATATATATATATATATATATATATATATATATATATATATATATATCCCCGAGGAGAAAAACCCGTTATATTTTCTATGTATCGAGCCAATTCCCGGTCGCCTATTGGTCTGGGATTGGGCAATTTGTTAGCCTGAAAAGTCGACCCGGTTCAAATTTCGTTTCGCAACACCTTCGTAACGGAGCAGCGACTGCCGAAACCTCACCTGGATAAATATTTTTCGATTATCTCAATTTTCGGTCGGAAATCAAGTTTCGTTTGCCGTATACCTTTAGGGAGAGGAGATAATACGGATGATAAATGAGTATCAGAAAGGCGGTAACGGCGTTGACGGCGCGGCCATTAGTCGGGAACTAACAGGATTCTACTATCCGTCCAGTAAATCCTAGACCCCAGAGTGCTGCCTTTCCACACTGCCACTGCACTATTACTCACTTTCGAGTTCAAATGAAACTCTAACCAACGTCTCTATCCCACCACTTGTTCTTTTGAAAGATTCTTTATTAATTTTCCTACAAGAACAATCTGAATAAACAATTCGACGAATTCGATAATAATACAGCTCTTTAATTAGTTTGTACTTACAATTATAATAGGACACAAACCAACGAGCACTTGTTATAAAATCTACTTAATCAGATGATCTACTTACAGTTTATCATTGTAACAAGCGTATTATATTGAGAAGGAAAATGAAATTTGGACATACGGACCCGTCCGAATATCGACAGGATTCAAGACTTTACAGCCGAAAATATTAAGGAAAATAACGTTAATTAATATTCCAATCACCCATCCGGGATTTTACGACTTGGCTCGACTTGGTCGAATATATTAGGCGTACCAAAAAGTAATCGACAATTTGATAAGATGTATTTCGGTCTTGAGGAGTTCTTCACAAGAGGGGAATCGAAAATTTACCGAAAAAGTGGATGCGGAGAGTTGTCGATAATATCGGTGAATATATAGTAGATTAATAATTAAAAGTTTCTTTTTTAGCAAAATAAAATGAATTCCAAAGTCAAAATGTTCATTACTTTTGGGTACCCCTAATATATAGACAGTTTGGCCATTGACGAAAAGAATATTGATTGAAAAAAATATCTAGAATTTTATATCAAGTGCAGAGGTAACGACGGAGAAGAATCTAACAGCTTCCAACGATCTTGTAGAATCAATCGAACCGCTGTTGTTCGACGACCGTAAAAATTATCTCAATTTTAAGTCGTGTACGTTTTTAATGAACGCATTTTTAATTAATGAATTCAACAGGAAATCCAACCGAAATGCGTTTCCCCCACCACTCGCGTTGAGGAAAACTTCAACCGCATCCCGGTGTCACCCTCAATATTCGCCTTATTATTCCTGCTCCGTTTACGTTGAAAAACAGATATATCTCTCTCCCTCTTGCGACATACCGGAGTATGTTGGGAACAAACGGATAAAAAAACCGAAATTCGCTATCACATCGTTCGGCGTAGTCGAGCGCAGAAAATTTCCTGGAGAAAGCGAGTAAGCGGACACCAGTTCTAATCTGACGTTCGAATTCGACTTCATTCGAAGAGTTCTTCATTACCGATCATAAAAATTTCCATTTTTGGCGAGGTATCTCCCGGAATTTTGACATTTAACGGACGTGGATCGAGATTTTTAATTTTACCCTGGTTTATGTCAACGTTTAGAAGAAAGAACGAAATACGGAGCGTGGAACTTGCTGGAGAAGAATTATGCTGTAATTGATTTCGAAAATTAGACGGAAAGAGTAAAGATTAACCGTTTATATATTTCATTGGTTCGGGAATAAAATGTAATTTTTTAAGGACTGAATTTCCGTGTTGAAATTGTGGAAATTACTTGGAGATAAAGGATCGGCGGTACGTGTCTTTAAGCTGTTTTATTTAACCTTTTTTTTATTTTGTACAATCAACATTGAATGTTATAAGTACAAATGCTGTTTGCATTTTTTTTCACTTGTATTTCTTACAACATCTAATACAACTACATTCCACTACCATATGAAGACAACCAGAGAGACAAAGAGAACAATAGTATATGCTTTTATACATGCACACGTTTTAAAGAAAAACGTCTTTATACCTCTTTTCACCTCGTATTAATGGCTGTATCCGACTTCCCGCTTTCTATCGTCATTATTGCTTCCGTCACAATTTCCGTTCAATGGGAAATTGAAGTTATAATTCCATTAGAAAAGCCCCCAGAGAATCGTCGATGTAAAACATGAGAATATGTAGTAGATGTATGGACCTTATCGATGAAACGAGTGTAATCGGTTTAATTTCTTAAAATTATATTATCTTAAAATAATTCTCGGAATGTTCGTTTCTGGAATTGGATGCGGCACAGGACATGGAAGTGATATAAAGCGGGAGTGTTCCGTTTCCTCCTGTACGTTTCTCAGGATCGTGATCCTGTGGGATTATCTTGTACATGTGCCATTACTTCCTTCATTAGAGAGGAGATTAAAATTTTCGCCCTATCGTATGAAAACATATAAAATATGGAAATAAATTGTTAGACAGCGTTAGATTGAAAGCCGGTTAGATTAGTCGATGGTCGTGCTATTAAACCCTTGTTCTAAACTTTCATAAATCGTATATACAAAATATATATGTACACACACACAGGCTGTATTATAACATATATTCCTCCGAGATTCGTTGAGATTTTCTGACAGACGACTGGGTAGGAAATAAACAGTTAAATGCACAAAGCCCTAAAGGCACTTCCTCCGTGTCCCACTTCCAATTGTTAATTCTCACTCAATTGTCGGCCCCATACGACGACTGTCCCAGGGGGGCTTGTACAGGACGTACAATTTAATCCTGAGGGAGAAAATATTCCCCGAACCCTATGATTGGGACCGGGTTGTGAAATGACGGCAACACGAATTCTCACGTGACCCAATCGAATATTGAATTTCTGCCCCAAATTCGTTTCAATTAGGGGGCTAAACATTGGCCGTATTTATTCGTATGGACAGTCATTCGAAAGGACGAAAAACTGTCCGTTCTTACGGCGATTTTACCGCGATATTTTATATATTTTAACACCGAATTTAGATCATTAATATTTCGTTGACAAAACGGAGAAAAATTGACTGATTTCGCATTGAGATATCGCCAAACATAATATTTTCAGTTTAACATACCTGTTTTGTGGTCTGCGAGGGGTTGGAGGAATACTGTAGATTTCGTGTGTTTCTGTCTCCTTGCCGGTCCGGTGTCTTTTGATAGACCGGTTTCAGCCGCTCGCCCCATCTTCAGTAGCGGTGTCAGTCAACAACATCCCCCAAAAACACAATATATACACACGAATAACAGACAACCACCACAGTACAAGTGACACAGTGACAGTGCAGTGAGGATGCCCGAAAAACGTTATCCAATGTGCTGAAAGTGACTGACACCGCTACTGAAGATGGCGAGCGGCCGAAACCGGTCTAGCAAAAGACCAAACCGGCGAGAGGAGGCTGTGTCAATTCGATTAATAAACGGATAACGGCATTTAAATAATGAGTGTTCGATGATAGAGATGATCAGTTGTTCGTTTGAACTCGGAATTGTATAATAGAGCTGTTATATAACGCATAATATTCAAATAACGAGGAATAGTCGTGATTGAATAGATGTAATAACTGATTCAATCCACTGTATTTTGAATGCGCGATTTGAATTGTTCACGTCTCGATTTGAGGCTTGCGAAGTGCATTAGATTTGATTTAATCTTGTAGTGAATTTTTCATTTGCTAACGTTCAAAAATGAATATTGTACTTCGTTCTGACCGATGATACGTTTGTATGATGTGGGACCGTTTCACGCTCTTCCGTGATGATTGCAAAAAACACTGATTCAAGATCAAAGATCTTGACGTTATGATGAACTATGACGTTATGGCATTGTGAACTATCAGCAGCGTTATTATTATCGCTATTATGGCGAGTGTTCTGTGTGTGTGCGATAATAAATCTGGGCAGAGAGAAAAAACATCTGGAAAATACTAGTTATGTTTACGCCGAGATATATTGTTAACAACTACAAATGGATATAACGAATTGCTACAAGTTCAATGTGTGACCGTTTTCTATGGCTACTGACGATGGCGAAAAGCCGAAATCGAGGTGACGATAAGCCGTTACGTTATCATGACATTGTCGTGCAGTTTTCTAACAAGCTGAAAACCGAGAGTTTTCGCTATCGGAGATGCATTCGAGGGTCGATCCGCGAAGAACACGATTTGCATTTCGAAACCTTTGATAGGCTGCCAACTCGAGTTTGCCGGGGGAATAACGTGCAATTAAGTGATGCAACTCAAGACTCCCGGACGTATAGGCGACAACCGTCGGTCCGTGAAGATTGAACATCTGCGAAGATCTGTTGCCAATTTAACGTCGTAAATCATAAAGTTTGTCAAATTACTTTGGAAAAACATGCAATAGAATATGCATTGCGGACCCGACAACTATGAGTTGGGATCGTATAATTTACAGTCGATTTTTTGTTGGAAACATATAAAAGCTACCTGGGTTTCTAGCGATAATTAAAAACAGTGAAGTCGGGAAACTTATATCGGGCTGGCAACTAAGTTATTGTGGATACCGCCGATACATGTATAAGTCTTCGAACGTATGTTGTTACTTCACGATCTGTTTAATAGTGTCGTATTTTTCTGGAACTCGTATTTCGCGGTTTCAGAAGAACGTCACTTTCGCACTGACGGTTTAAATGCTAAAAGTCGTCCAGTTGAAGTCGAGGACGATAACAGAAGTCCATAATCGATACCCGTAGTATACGAGAGATAGCTGAATAGGTAGGAGCTAAATGAATATATTTTTTTTTTTTGGTTACGAAAAAATACACATAACCACATAACCGGCGGACGGGAAAACTGCACAATTATACAGCCGTCAGCCCAATATATAAACAGTTATATCATGTACACAGAAGGATCAAGTATGTAATGCACTTGAGCAATACAACATATTTCAAAGGACCGGTACGTGGGCGAGGCTAGAATTGAAGTGTCAAGGAGAACTGTGTCGCCACGCATTTTTTGGCCAGTCGGTGCAACACACACAACGCAGTCGGCTCGTTGGGCAATACCAACTCGAGAGTTCGTAACGGACAACATTAATTATAAAATGTTCGGCCTTTCTTCGAACACCGAGAGCGGATTTCTAGGGCTCTCGCCGACCTCTATTGTTACGAGGATTGTTGTTCGGTCGGCCCCGATCGAAAAGCAGTTTCGTATCTTTGGATCGGTCGTAAACGATTAGGCCACACCTCTAATTCGTTTACGGTAACCTTGGCACAGTGTAATTATCGAACAGTTGGTCGATCGATAGGCCGGTTTCTACGCGACGGACCATCGTTCAAAGTGTGAATTTCAAATAAGTCCGTAATCGAGAAATTGTTTCTGTCGACCGGGGACTTCGGTACCCCAAAAGTGGCGCATCGAACCGTGCGCCCAATTTTAAGCACCTCAACAGACTTCTCGAAGTCGCCTGATGAATATTTACGACTCCGTGCACTGATGCAACCTGGAACTATCGTTGTACCAAGTCAAGGTTTTCTGGTTACATTATCCAGCGGTAAAGTGGAGTTGAGCTTGGAGAAAAAATATCTTCCAGAAGCTAAAATTACGGAGTGATTAATAATGAAATCGAGACTGAGTTATAGAATTTCTACGCTGACGATAACAGACTAATAAATAAATAAACGGCCGCTAGGTAGAATTAGAGCAGACCTTTCTAACTGGTGGGTGTAAGTGTTTGATACTATTAGGCTGTACAAAAGGTATGGATTTGTTACGAGGTTTCGGTTCCGATTTGTAATGTTAATGGAAGACTCCGGGGGAACGGGACCCCGAACTGGGAGTGAAAGGATATCCCCCGGGCGATGCGGGAATTCAGGTCAAAGAACGGGAGCTTTTGTGGTCTCAACGGGGCTTAATAGATATATAATTTCGAGCCGAATATTTCACAAAAAAGGCGTTAGTACGCCATATAAATCGTGCCTGAGAATAAGCCAGTTTCGGCTTTTCACTTCGCTTATCACGAATACATGCACGTTAGCCAAAATCGTTCTGGGCTTTGTTTTTTATCTCAAAATTTTGCCCTCTTCTTAATGGATGAGAAAAACTCTTTCTATTTCCCATTCTAACGTGAGCGTCCGTGAAGTATGAAAAATACACGTCGGTGTGTTAAGCACCTCGGTAAATGACTAACAATATACTACTGAAGATAGCAGGAAGCCAAAATCTTCCTGGCAACGTTTTGACCTTTACATTTCCACTTGAAGGTTGTGTGCAATGCTCGAAGAAAAAAAACATTCCAAGCGTTGTTCACCACCGGAGTGTTTCCTGTTTCCTCCGAGCCTGTAATGATTTAAGACTAATGTCTTCTGAGTCATCCACTTATTGGTCTGTTCTGTCGGACAGTTTAAATCGTTTTCAGCGCCAATTTCTGTTCCATTCCGATCCTTCATTTAAAATTTAAAAGAAACCAAAGAAACAACTGGCAACTCGCGAACGAAGCCACTTTTTTTCCCAACTGGCGTTTGGAAATCGTTGCAAATGAAATTGCCACTGTAATTACTAATTACTGCGTCCAAATTTGTTATAATTTACCCTGAAATTATTTACATCTGTTCACTTAGCTCAAAGACTGTAATTCACACGTTATAATCAGTGAGCACTTTCGAGTATAAGCGAAAATTAGGTATTCCATTCTACAGTAATTGACAGTATTTTCTGTTCTTTAAAACGTGCCATTTAACACTTTTTACGATACCGAATTTCACCATTTCACTTATTCCTTTCCACTTCAAAGTCATTGCATTATCCATCACTGTCCATTTGCATTCTTCGAAATGCTGTTCACATCAAGTGCCACTTGACGTACGATGTCCAAAAAAAAATATTTCTTAGCCAAATACTGTGCGTAAAAGTAATTCGAGCCGTTTTTTCGAGGGTTTGCCGTTCTATCATTATTAATAATATTTTTCACCGGCTGCCTAAATTTTTTTCAATCACAAGTTTTGACCGAATGAAATATTACGGAAATAAAACGTTTCCTAATCCCGAGAAAGTTTTGATTAAATGTGAAAATGTCGCTGTGTCAAGATAGGTTGGGAAAGGCCGATTGGAAATAGGTCGACTGATCCCTCTCACCCGGCCAAACAACCCGTTATATTTAAAGGTCGAAATTGTGTTCCACATTTAGGTTTACCTTCTAGTGGGAAATATAGTCTGAATTTGTGACAATTAGGACGGACCGCTTCTCCGTCTAGAAATCCGGGATAATTTTCTATACTTTTTTCAGCAACATTATGCGGCGAAAGAAACATATTAGGGGTACCCAAAAGTAATTTTGACTTTGGAATTTATTTTATTTTGCTAAAAAGAAACTTTAATTATTAATCTACTATATATTCACCGATATTATCAACACCTCTCCGGCCACTTTTCCGGCAAATTTTCGATTCCCCTCCTGAGGAACTCTTCAAGACCAAAATACGTCTTATCAAATTGTTAATTACTATTGGGGACGCCTAATAATTGAAGCGAGTACAGAGACCGATGTGCCCAGTGTAAATTAGTGAGAAGTTACGAGGTAATAAAGTACCGATTGAGGATATTATATTACTTTCTACAGGGCCAAACGTCAATATAACTCAAGCGCTTGCAGGTCTGAATTTCTCTCTTCGTTTTTCAATTCCAAAGACTCTCCTTCTTTTGTCCTTCCACACTCATTTTCTAGCTTCTAATCGTGGATATTACGAGGTTCGGTTGTTTCATCCTGTACAAAATATATCGGGTTTATATATTTTTTGGCTTATAGAGAATATAAAAATTGAACGCGGCATTATTATCATCGATTTATGATTATTTTATGATTAGTTCGGGCCAATTATTTTTCTTTTATGCCACCGTAAAGGACGACAATCGGAATTTTTTCACACACAGTGAAATACGTTTTTGACATTCCGTTAAAAATCATCGAAAATTGTCCGATTTTCATCTTCATTTGAACGTAACTTTTGAGTTAATAATCGTCACGGTTGTGAAATAAATATCGACGAGCGTTGCACTTCAGATGCACTTAAGCGGCAAGCAACCGACAGGTCCGATTTGGGGCCTAATAAATGAGTATCTGTCGATAGATACTCGAGTATCGAGTGCGCCCTGCAAGTGGCCCCACCTGCACTTCAGTGTACGACACTTAAGTGCTCTCTCTCTCTGTCTCTCTCTCTTCCCTCTGCACTTATCTGTTTATCGGCCATTTCTTTCGAAAACCCTCTTCCCTTCAACTCTATGCCCAGACACACTAGCGGCTGCATTAACCACTTCGAGTGGTTGTACACTTGACCCTGGTGTACCACATTTCCAGGATACTTGGGTAATCTTTCAACAGGCTCCAATTCCCAGCCTGGTATCCTCATTATACCTTCCAGACGTCTTAATAGGAAACACATACCTAAGCACTTGTCTCAGTACGTACTCTGGTTTATTCTCAAGAGTTGTACATTGATTCTACACGATTCACTACACAATGTAGCGTTGATACAAATAGAATATACTAACTACTGCAACAGAAGTCGCTAGTGTATAAATCTATAATATACTAAGGGAATTATTCCATTTTTTGTTTCAGAAAATTCACACTGTATAAACCAAATCTACTTAAAAGACTTGTGAAGTAGAACTGCCTTCATAATCAGGAAAGATTGTTGTAAATCGTAGCTTGAGAACAGTGCTGAACATGAACATTTTTGGTGAATGAAAGGTCAATAAATAAAACAATTACAAACTAAAAAACTTTGGCACCAAGCTTACTTAGGAAAGGACAATATTCTACTCAAGTGAATATTAGAACAGAAGACAGGAATACGTTCAACCCAAATTTTCATGTATCGAAACATCCAAATTTCTTTTTTCTTACTTATAATTTGTATACGTTTGAATAAAAATATTCCTCGACCTCTCCTTTAAACAATCGTCTTTGGTCAATTTCGCTTTCTTTCGTCTCCTTTTGACTGCGCCGAAAACAAACAGTTTTTTTCCAGCCGAAATAGACCAAACGTAGAGTCCAGTATGAATTAGAACAGATTACAGAAATATATATATACGAGACTCTTCTTTGACGAGTCTTTGGCCCTCGCCGCGGCCGTTGAACTGCATTTACATTGTCCGGATGTAATTATATGCCCGCAACGTAATATTATAATAATAAGAGCGGAGCAATTTTATTCTAAAACGATCCACCAATTACCTCCTTTATAATTCTCGGGAAACGGCAAAAAAGAATAGGGGGAAAAAACGAAGCCACGAAAGCAAAACGAATCCTAATTTAATGGAATAAAAATCGAAAGTACAACCCGAACGGTTTCACTATACCTTATACTAAACGACTAAATTAAAATATATAATATTGTTGGAGGATAAATATAAAATGATCCATAAATTCCGTAGATTTCGTGTGTTTGGATGTTTGGAATGCCCGAAACTTTGGATGTTTTTCGGGCAGCCTCACTGCACTGTGTCACTGTCCAAAGTGCCGAAAGTGGCTGTCACCGCTACTGAAGACGGCGAGCGGCTGAAACCGGTCTAGCAAAAGACCAAACCGGCGAGAGGAGACGGAAAGACACGAAATGTACGGTATTCCAACCCCTCGCAGACCACAAAAAAGGTATGTTAAACTCTTACAATCCATTTTCTACAGGACATATAGTTTAGAGCATAATTAAAAAAGGTATTTTTTTCTGAGAACAGAGCAGCTCTATAGACTTGTAATTTTATATTGTACGCTTTTCACACTTGGCTTACTTTCTTCATTGCTGCAGCTGCGGCGTTGAGATTGCAATTTCATTGTGCACTTGACTGTCCCACGAGTGAAAACTCCGTCCACAGTTATTGGATAATGAACCGTCACTAAAGTCTCTGTACGAAGGGGAGAAAGTTTTTTTTCATACAGGGAAGGAAAGAGACGGACTTTCCTTCCTGAAGATTGTTGTATAATGCAAATTTCACCGGCGTTTCCCTTTGTGCTTTTCATAGTCGGGGCCTTATAAAGGGAGGACAACAACAGAATAATGGTTGAACATACCTCTTTTTTTGTGGTCTGCGAGGGGTTGGAATACCGTAATTTCGTGTGTTTCTGTCTCCTCTCACTGGTCCCGTCTTTTGCTAGACCGGTTTCGCGGCCGCTCGCCATCATCTTCAGTAGCGGTGTTAATCACTTTAGATGTTTTTCGGGCATCCTCACTGCACTGTCACTGTCACTTGTACTGTGGTGGCCGGAAAGTAACATTCGACGAGCCTGATATTGCACGAAAAGGAATACTACTGGCTGTGGCGAAAGCCGAAATTCGTTTAATAATATTCATTCGATCATTCCCAGGGCCATTTTTTTCTTTCTAAAAAAGCACATTCTCTCGATTGCTCCAATGAGACAACCTCGGGATTCTTTCGTGATATAAATTTCTAAACAATTTGTTCCGCAGAAGAAACCGTAGCTGTGTCGTATCCTAAACGGGGCACGGTAATAAAAATTTACGGTCTCAATTAACACTGCTCTTGCCCGAGTATTTAATTACTCCCCGACAATAAAATTCAACCAGGTAGTTAAATATACCGTCGTATATATCGAGCCTATTTCACCGAGGGTGTCAACAGAAAACTACTTAAACCGAGGCGTTTTCACAACAGTCCAAGGGCGCTAATCAACACAAATTGTCAGCCAAAAAAAAATTGCAACTGACCGAGTAAAAAATGTACACCGTATGTACAAAAGTAATTGCAACAATGATTTCATATTAGTAAATCGTTAGATTTCGTAGATCATAGTAGCTCGGCTATGATTCAGTTTAGAGTTTCCCCGAAGTTTTATACTCCGCGGGCGAGTCATAAATCGCGTACTGGAATATTTAATATTCGCGTATTTGGGAACGCGCCGGCGAAACGTCAGGCCTCGGGACGCGACCTTGGAGTCGCTTCCTGCACGAACGATGAGAATACGATTCTACGAAATTCGTTGTAAGTCAACAGTGCGTTCCGCGTAACTGAAATGAGTCTGAAATTCGCTAGACCGCTCGCCATCTTCAATAGCGGTCACTTCGGCAGTTAGAATGTTTTTCGTGCGTCCGACAGTACAGTACAAGTGACACAGTGCAGTGAGGATGCACGAAAAACATCATTCAAAGTGCCGAAGTGACCGCTACTGAAGATGGCGAGCGGCCGAAACCGGTCTAGCGAAAGGCCAAACCGGCGAGAGGAGACAGAAACACGACAAATCTACAATAACAATTCAGCTTTGTCCGTTTCGTTGCCACAATCTGCAGTAGACGATCTGAAAATAATGGCGTTTTCATCCAGAGACCAGATAAATCATATCACCTAAACTGCATAGTTTTATCGGTTTAGTTGTAGTTTTATCTGCTATCGTAAATAGTTTATGCTTGTCGCCATGAAAACTGTCGGATATTTCAATCGGACAATCATAAACGCGTATCTTTATTCTGTTCATTATATTTGTTCCACCGTTCCAGAATTGAACAACGAATCCTGTTAAAGCTGTAAAAGTTCTCATAAAAATAAATAAGTCGTAAAAAGAGACAGAGAGCATATGAATGATTGGTTTTTGTAAGCAACGACAGAGTATCCGATACCGTCTTCAGTAGCATTCTATCTGGCCGGCGGAACGACTGTAAAAATAGATTTGAACAGCGCTTCGAGTAACATTTTATGGCCGTTTCATTGTTCGAAACGCAGACTGGTAGGATATGGAATCAATCGATCAATCAATCATCCGTCGGACACTGAAAACACGTTACGTGATCTGAACACTGAGACTGCGTCAACGGCGACCCCACCAGTACAAACTGTACAATCTGTACCCGGCTCACGTACCACTTTATGGAGTACGGTTGCCGTATTTTCGACACGAACCGACATAACGCCGAGGGACACTTAATTGGGCCCAAGTCGTATTTCCCCTTTTTGAGTATACTAGCAACATAAATTAAAATTCGAAGTAGAATATCTTTTCAAATTTATAGAAAACACTATAACCCCCGTCTATGTCGATAACTGGCGCGTGATTCGTGTTATTGCGTTTTTATTCTACGATTATCATTCGAAACATCATTAGTTAATTAGCTAGCGATGACTATCCCAACCGGGTTTGTACGGTTCGCCGAACTTTTTCCTCTATCGACTCTATACGAACTATTGACAAAATATTGAATATTTACTTCCTGAAATATATTTAAAATGGAATCTATTTAAAACCGCATACATTGGACCGATTCCGTTGGATAATATGAATACATTAATAAAGTAAGACTGCAGGTTTTGAGGGAGTCTATTTCAAGGTACGGTGTGATCAGTTTTCTCCCCAAAAAATTGGTATTTTTACTTTCGCACAGTCGAAATATGCACCGTCCATTTTCCAAAAATTACGACTCAATTTAACATACGTGTGTTTCTGTCTTTTGCTAGACCGGTTTCGGCACTTTGGATGTTTTTACACTGCAGTCACTTTTGTATGCACTGTCGGATGCCCGAAAAACGTGCCGTGAATTAGTGACTAACACCGCTACTGAAGATTGGGCGAGTGGCCGAAAACAGTCCAGCAAAAGACCGTCGAAAGAGAGGAGACGGAAACACACGAAATCTACGGTATTGCGACTTAACTTTGGATTAACTTGACTTTGGAATAATAACTTTTGAGACCAAATTTTCTTTCTATTTTCTTTATTTCCAATCCAAGTTTAAATCTTAATGGGGAATAAGCGTCCTTCACAAAAATATTTGACTGCTTATTTATAATAGAAAGTGAATTAGAAAATACCGTCTTCTTTAAAGACAGAGTATCGAGGTTAAAAATAATCATTGAAAATGTGAGTATCATTTAAATTCTTCCTGTTGGGTCCCTCTAGGGTCTGATGACTACAGTTCTAAAATATAAGTCATCTTCTTGACTAGCATTTTTCTAGCACTGATATATTGTTATCCGACTTCTGATTTTACCGAAATACTAGTCCAACTGTTGTTCCTCATCTGAATGGGGCACGAAGAAGGCTCGTTCGTTAGTTCGGCCGGCGTATGGCGGATGCGGTCACTTGAAGAATAAGGCCGAATATCGCGCCCATCAAACACGACCAATCGAGAACCTCCGTCGAGAACAAGCGCCCAAACTGAATTGACGTCGATTTACCGACGGCCTATATCTGTTACAATAACGACGCCACCGGTCGAGGAGACGTCCTGGATGGCGAAATCCTGCAGGAACCATGGAGGAGACATAAGGGGAACCGATAGGCCAGATCCGGGAATAAAACTCAGAATCCAGTACGTAGGAGAACAAAACCGAGAAAGAGAGTTTTAGTGATGGGAGCCTAAAAAAAAAATATTAAAAGCATCGTAGATTTCCTGTGTTTCTGTGTCCTCTCGCCGGTTTCGTCTTAGGCTGGACCGGTTTCGGCTGCTCGCCATCTTCAGTAGCGGCGTTAGTCATGAACGTAAGCGGAACGAAAAGCGGAAAACAAACACAGAAACCGTAGATTTCGTGTGTTTCCGTCTCCTCTCGCCGGTTTGGTCTTTCGCCAGACAGAAACAAACGAAATCCAACCCCTCGACAGACCACAAAACAGGTATTAGAAATTATTGTTTTTGTTATACGTTATAACTTTGTATAACATACCGTTGTATGTTATAACTATGGATGACTGATGAACAAGAAATCGATTAGTTTTCATTTTAACGAAACTTTCACTGACGACAAAAATTCTTGAATTCACAAATAACTCGATTTCATACTACATTACCCGCGTACAGTTAATGCAGGTAAAGCAGGTATTCAAAATTAAGAACATCCTCCATGTCAACATTTAAAAGGAAGAATTAAAAATAATTAGTTAAAAATAATTTCAATTTTTATTCAACTTCTCCGGCAGTAAGTCTTTCACAATACGATATATGAAAATATTAATTCACGTTTAACATTTCTTAGCAGGATATATTACCATAAGTTATTATACAGTGAGACGACTTGTTTTTTTTTAAATATATTAAACGATTTCCCAATGCGTATTCATGAGATTGTAAGGAACGTTGTTCGAGGTTTCGAAAATAGGTTGCGTCCTTCGCGTCCGGTAGAACGAATTGTCCGATAAAAACAAAAATTTTTAGAACGAATCGTTAAATTAATAATAAAATAAGGGGGAGTGTCGGGACCGTTATCCGCGTCAAGAATTTAGTAGGGTGCCACCAATTGCTTTCCAGTTTCGAAATCGGGCTGTTTCGAGGTCGGAGCTCGATTTCGAGACGTGACACTAGAAATTGTGCCCTTCCCTCCCCCGCCCCCGCCTCCTAGGAAATGCCTAGGCCAATTGATCGACAAATAGTCAATATCTAAATCGAGTCTATTGAGATATATTGGCGCTGCGCCTCCTCCTAGGAGGAGCAGATTGGGATCGATTGGGGACAATCGCATAACGGGGGCCGCGGTTACGCAACCGTCGTACACTTTAGAGTAATGACATTTTTTAAATAATTTTTTGGCCCTACTCAAAAAATACGCGTTTTATATGAGAGCCAAAGTAGTAGTTCCTGAAAATAAACTAATTTCAATTCTAAAGGCCGAAAAATATGATGGCCTGTCACCACTCCCGTTTTTGGGTGTTAGAAAACATAATATGTTAACAGGGATCCTACCAGATAATGGTAATACCTAGAGAGATATTTGAGAACACAGAGTAGTGAGTAGATTTAGAGTACATCCATTATAAGATATCTTGTGCTAATGGGATCGAAATTTCATAAATCCGCTATACCAATGGACCAAGAACGCGAGTAGGGACAGACCATCCTATCTTTGATCGTTTTAATTCGTTAATTCGTTCATTAATTCATTCGTTGTTTCATTAATTCATGTATTAAAATATATATAAAACCGTAGTTACAAATTTATTTACAGTTGATCTACAGTTCAGTGCGGACCCTGACGATGGAACCGTTGATGGCTTCCATTGATCACTGAGAAATGAGATAGCATTGTATTGTTAAATTTCTACGGTAGAACACGCCGTTATGTCGTAAACGAGACAGTAAAAATCGATGAGACTCGTTAATCACATTCCAGTCGACTGGAGGACGAGTGGTAATAAAAGGAGATTGAGCCTTCGGGTTATTGGAGCTTAAGAACTGCAGCTGGTCTATATTATTGTTTCGCTGGGTATTTTATCCGATAAATAACTATGGTGGCGCAACAGTGTTCCGGATAGATTGCACTAACTGCGCCACGTCGGCATAACCACTCTGGAAGCACTATTATAGACAACGTCTAGAGAGATACAAAGCCGCGTGACGTTTTCTCCCCCTTCAGTCTGGCGCCTCCGAACAATGCGCTGTTTCCAATCATCCGTTGACAAAAAAAAACTCGCTATTGTGTAAGGCCCCTAAGAGAAACCCGGCCGTTCTCCAATTGCATAGTTCGGATCCTTTTGTAATTGGAATTAACTGTCCCGTAGAGTCGTTACACCCGGAGGTGTAAATTAATTTAGATTTCAGGGACGAACGTCCAGTGGAATATAACCGAACCGAACCGGTTCGTTCTAGACCGAGGCCGAATACCGACGACGTTAGACTAAAATCAATTCGCGAAAATCTACAGCAATAGACCGAATTTCAGAGCTCATCTTCCTCCATTCAATGAGCAACCGGCGGACATTACGGCGTAGATATTTTAAAAAGGACTCGGTTTTTCTTTTTAGCTTACTCCCAGAGGTTTGTAACTTCTACTGAAGTGTACTAAGCATTCTGGTGTATTAAATTTGTGTCAGTCCATTGTCCTCGCTCCACATCCATCCGAGATATTGTCGGCAACGCAATTCTCGGTCACGAGGGTCACGGTACTGGGGAGTGCCTCTGACTAACACGGATTATACGACCGAGTCACACCTGTGTCTCGGATAACACCTGCACACCTGTGATAAGAGCCCCCAGTCGAGTTTCGAAACAGAGAAAACCAGATAAGAGAAACCGGACGGTTTCCTCGAAAAACACTCGGGCAGGAAAACTGGAATTGGAGTTATCGCGAAAGCGATTGCGATCTCCAACCCGAGTGCCACGCGTTCCGATATACAGCCATGACGTTTAGTCGCCAACCGTAGATATACAGAACAAAACTATTATTTCGATAGAGCGCACTGGACAGAAATTCACTTCCTCGTTAAAAATAAAATATATACAGTATATAGTATGTACATATTTTATTGCCAAAACTGTAGGATGAAATCGGCCGAAATTTCGTTCAAATATCACCAGTATCAGAAACAAGGGAGGCTTTTCCATCCCTTTTTGTTGTTGGGGATAATTTTTACTAGGACCTTTTCCTCTAGAATTGAATGTATTCTCAATATGCAGATATGTACTTCCACCGCGATGCAAATTGCAAATACGGTTTATGAAAAATATTACGCGCTCCTGTATATTTTCTTTCTTGTTTGCGTGTTCCCCATACCCGACTCGAAAAGAATCGACTTAAACAGAAAATTTGTACTCTTAAGGCCGTTACTAATCAAAATTGACTGGCTATATACAAAGCGATACTTAAATCGACATGGACTTAAACGCCGCTTAGCCCTTATTAGACCATAATTGTTCTTATGTCAAAAGTGCCATAATTGTGGGTGGCAAAACATACAGCATTTGTATTTATAACATTCATGTTGATTGTACAAAATAAAAAAAATGTTTGTTACCCTAAGTTGAACTCGTTGTAACCAGCAATCAATTTATCGTAAGTATATTAAATAATTGAGGGACTGATCCGATTCTCAGACGTTTCAGTGATTTTCTACCGACCCGTTCTGTGTAAAGTCGGAAAAAGCCTCCATCGAGAAACCCCGTTCCCACCGCATATTATAATGCAGGCTTCGTTGTGTTCACTCGCCGTTGAGTGATACAATTAGCATTTCGTTAGCGGATAAAAACTGAAACAGGATGCTGTCCGAACTTCGACTGAACGCGTCCCTAATGGACGATGAAATTCTGTACACGGCCGAGAGGGCTTTGCGACTTGTCCTTCCGCTTCTTCCGTTCGCGTCGTTGAAAAATCTTAAAAACGTATTCTCCGAATATTTTATTACGTTTGACACTGGGACCGTTTTGTTGCATGGGGCTTTCAAAAAATTTAAACGATAAAAACATAAGTCGTAAGTAAGAATTTTATTTTCACTACAAAAAAACCTCCGATACTATGCAAAGCTACAAACCCAGTAGGGATCCAGTGGTCTACTTATCATACTTTTCCCAGTAAGAACTCCGATCATGCCCAATATCCAGTACCGCGGCGAGCCGGATGACCCGGATCCGAAGAAGGACTACGCTTATCGTAGAATATAAGAGTAGAACAAAAGAGATGGCGGTAAGCGACGCTGGTTTAGCTGTCTAAAGTCACGTAGACATGCCGTGCTCTATCTCGCAGTTGGAAGCTGACTTCACGCTCCAGGATCGTCCTCCCTGTTCCCAGTTACGCTATCAGTTATTTTCGAGGAACGCTGTTGGGGGACGCTCGCCGGCGACAAGGGAGAGGCCCCAAACTTTGAACTTCGTCTCTAAATTTCGTACTTGATCTGCCTGCCGGAGTGACCGCCGAGTTTTTATTATTCAACCGGCGGTCTAGTTAATCTCCTGTTCTTCTCGGTTAATCTCACACCAACTGGAGTTTTGGCGGTCGGCGACCGCCGGTGCCGGTTCCACGAGAAACCGCAGATCTGGGTCGAACTCAAAGAAAAACTGAAACTTTCTCTAATCTCCGCGGTTCGCTCAGGACATCACGTAGAGCATTTTTTTTTGTTTCGGTTATAATACTCACAACCGGGGGATTTTTTTTGGTTCCCTATCTCCTAAAAAATACACCTTACGTTGTAGGACGGTGCTGGTGAAATTGCGAGAATCTGAACTACGTTTATTTATATTACACAATAATATATCTGATCCGAGTATTGTTTCCACTCATTTACGATGGATATGCTCATGTCGAGGCTGTAGTTAAGATATGAACTTACTGCGTCTCTTATGGAAAAAATCCACAAGCCGTCAGTATAGTAACGACAGAAGTGTTAATAAATAAATAAGTGAAGACCTAAGAATTGACCTTTCGAAAGAGTTCGAATAAATCTCGGCCCGTAGTGAATTAATCGACGGGTACGGTTGCAAAGGGCGCGAAGTAAAGGTCAGAGTGAATATTCACGGGGCTAAATTTGGAAAGGCCGGTTACGAAACCTGTCTAGGTTTAATAGGGAAAGGCGAGGCGACATATTGGGGGTCTAGGAAACTTAATTTGGCCCGCGGCCGAGACCGGGTGAAAGTCGAAAACTATATTCAATTTATGACAAATTGGCAGTCATGAATGTCAAAACGATTTTCTTGGCTTATGATCCTGCTAATGGCCTGCTAATACCGGCTGTTAAGAGCCGGCCCTCATTACCTCTACGGTTTGAGCGAAGGAATAATTCTAATTGATTAACGGGTAATTTGGAGACATACAGACAGTATAGGATCGCTTAATGCTGTGGAAACAACCTCGGTCAGCAGGAGTTTTTATTTGTTCAACAAATTCTTATTTTATTGGCAGTAATACTATTCATTCATTTCCATTTGCAAATCTCGACAGTACAGGGATATATTATAAGGAGAATGCCACTGACATGCGGCGAGTAAAAGGACTGGCTTTAAGAAAGTTTTTCTTTTTAAGTTCGTTAAATCCTCTAAGAAAGGAGTGCTATGCACCTCGTGCAATGGGGCACGGAGAAAAGAGAAAGGCCTTTTGGTCCCAGTTCTCGCTTCTTGCATAAATGCAACTGGTATTTCATCAGCAAGTCGGTCGCGCATTTAAAAACGGGATTATTGAATTTCAAAATATTCATTAAATCAGTTCAAATAATATAAAATAGAATTAATTATTATTACAATTTAAATGTTATTATATTCATTCATAAATATTGATGTAGAAATCGTGGCGAAACCATGAGGTCCGAAAAAGATTTTTTGTTTTTTGAAAGAAAAATATGTAACAAATTTCAAATGTTAATAAAATTTTTCTTATCATACATACATACATACATGTTCAAACACGCAACATTAAGTTCAATATTACCAGATCACATGCGTATAATAAACTCTAAAAATTACCACTTTTTTTGGAAAGACTTTTTTCTATCAACAAATAGATTATGTATCGTCCTATTTCACCCTTTGCTTTGTTCATTTCACCGCGCCATCTAAATTGTCTGCGCCTGCTTTTCATGAATTTTCGAATTTATGACCTAATGGCAAATTGATTTCACTGTCAATTTATAGTGTCCACAACGGAATATTATTTTGTCCTAATGTTTCTCCGTGATATTAGATATTCTCTATTCTCTCGGTATTGAGGTAAATTAGTCTAGAAAATATCGTAGAACGTGAGGTCGTACACGTAGGCCATGCTGAAAACCAGACGACGACGGTTTGTGTGAAGAGAAAGGTTTGCCAGAACCCATGTTGGTAAATAACCGAATTCGGGGAAGACGGAAGGTCAACATTTCTCCACCGATTCGTGGATTGAATACAGAAAACTTCCACGAATCTAGTGGAATCGATTCCGAGTACAATATCCTCTTGGCCAGTGGCCTAAGACAAAAACACAGGAGCGTATTTTGTTACGTATTTTAATCTGGATGTTTGCGTGATATTGGACTCAATATCACTAATAGCAATCCGAGGCCAAAGTTCAAATGCGACCTGTTCTTTAAACGAACTTTCGTATTTGATAACTTTTACAGCTTTAACAGGATTCGTTGTTGCGAAACAATCGTTCTGGAACAGTGGAACAGAATCATATATTTTGAACTCCAGTATAATGAACAGAATAAAGATACACATTTATACCCCATAGATTTGTGTTTCTGTCTCCTCACTGCACTTGTCACTGTCACTTGTACTGTGGCGGTTGACTGTTTGTTTGAATGAAAACGGCATTATTTTCAGATCGCGTACTGCAGACTGTGGCAACGAAATGGAAAAAGCTGAATTGTTAACCATTAAATAAACGATACGACTCGCTTACGTAAATTTTAGAATCGATTTTAGAGTCGATTTGTCACCTTTGAAATTCGCCTCAGTGTAACGGGCGGAAAATAGTCAGAAATCCAGTTGTTTTCCCCATTTTATTATTAGCACTTAAAGTTCTGTTCTAATTGAACGAGAAAGATAAACAATGTTTTCTTCACCGACACGAGATACGCGTGACAAAATCTGGCGTAAATTTTATTTTTGGTTTAAAAACTATTGTCGGAAGATAAATATGAATTTTATCAGTAAGAGTTACCGGAAAATCCTGTCGCGGTTTTACGTCTCCGTACTCGAAACAAGGAAACACGAAATATGGAAAATAAATTTGTTTTAATGTGAAACGAATTTAGTTGTCCGTGGATTTCGTGTGTCTGCTCTCGCCGGTTTGGTCTATTGCTAGACCGGTTTCGGCCGCTCGCCGTCGTCTTCAGTAGCGGTGTTAGTCACTTTCGGCGCTATGGATGTTTTTCGGTCATCCTCACTGCACTGTCACTGTGCCGCTTGTAGTGTACAAGTCTAGCAAACGATTAAACCGTCGAAAGGAGACAGAAGAAAAACACATGAAATCTACGGTATTTATGTTTTATATACGAGAGAGAATAAATTATATAAACCATAAGTGAATGCCTCTTATAATGCCTCTTTAACTCATCTTTGAATGAGCCAATCTGGCTTCAACCATATCTTAAATGACTGTTCAATTCTCATCCAGAACATTACCTGTGGACACATATGCAGACATTCATTATATAGCGTAATTCAAATGTGACATATTTCGTTGATATAAAACTTCCCCTAACGGCACACAGTACAAGTGACACACAGTGACAGTGCAGTGAGGATGCCCGAAAAACATCCAAAGTGCCAAAAGTGACTGACACCTTGTACTGAAGATGGCGGCCAGCCGAAACCGGTCTAGCAAAAGACCGGACCGGCGAGAGGAGACAGAAGCAGACGAAAGCTACTTTATAGATATTAGACAGGATCAATTGTTCTGCAGATATCTGTGGCATAGCACTAATGACAGGGATGTTCTCAATCCATTAACAACTCCATACAAATTGTCCCAATGCTAAACTTGTTTCTGTAAAGTGACTTTTAAGAAGACGTCGGCACATTTCAGACTGTTCAATTCTCGTCCAGAACATTGGCGTCCTCTTTTGAATTATAAGCCAATAACTTTCGACAGTTATTTCCAGTTATTTCATATATGATTGTTTTTTTCTTCTCTGGTTTTTATGAAATACGGCTCGCCCGTATATTTACGGCATACCTTTTTCCCCCCCCGGTCATCGCTGACCCCCACACAAACCCTATATTCTATTATTAGTGCCCTGTAGTTAACACTTGGTTTGCCACTGAGGGGCCACACGCACGTAGGCGGGAAACATGTGTCGGACACGTGTCCATCTCTCCCTCCCTCCCTCCCTCTCTAACAGATAAACCGTCGTAAAAACACACAACTTGACACGTGCAACACGACTGAAGTATCCACCCCGAAGGCGCTCCGACCTGAGGAAACCGTTAACTGTGGACAGCCGCTGATCTAGATCACTGAGTAGATAATTACTTTATAACGCGAAAATTCGGTAAAAGCCAAAAAAATCCCGCAGGACCTCCTGGAGGAGGAGGAGGAGGAGGTCGGTTATTGGGTCACCGCTGTTCGAACCCGGATCCGGTTTATTGGAACGGTTTCTCAGTTTAATATACCTGTTTTGTGGCATGAAATACCGTAGATTTCGTGTGTTCCTGTCTTTATTTAATATATATTTATCTTGAAAATTTTTTTTCTGAACTTCGAAAATGGATTGGAACTATCGCAGTTCTTGAGATTTGAATAGGGTCATTTTGTTCTCATATTTGAAATCTGATTTCGTACAATTACACATATTATATATTTATTTGTGCTATTAAGGACAATTTTAAAGAATTTAATTTTCTGAATTTTTTAAAACTGGAATAAATAACCCAGTTCTTGGGCGAGGGTCAGTGAAAAGAGACACAGTTGTTTTCATAGTTGTTCCTAAAATTATGGACAACCACTTTATGATAGTTTAAAATACTGAGTTAAAAAACGTCAAATTCAATTAGAACGGTCCAAAAATATGTTTTAGAAAAGCCAAAAACAATACAGTATTTACAGAACAGAATATTGCCTGTCATTTTGTGCACATATTTGAAATCTGATTTGGTACAATTTCCTATATTATATATTTCTTTGTGCTATTGAGGACAATTTTAAAGAATTTTATTCTATGAATTCTGAAAATGGAATAAATAACCCAGTTCTTGAGTTACGCTAATATATATATATTTCACGATTTAAATGAGATAATTTCACGGGTCACCACGTGGTTTCATCTCAGTAACTTGTAAAAAAACAATCATTTGCAAGACCTGTTTTGTGGTCTGCGATGGTTTGGAATACCGTAGATTTCGCGTGTTTCTGGCTAGACCGGTCTAGAAAAAAACCGAACCGGCGAGAGGAGACAGAAACACGGGGAATCTACGGTTTCTTAGTTTATTTTCTGTTTTTCGTTCGCCTGACGGCGTAAATTCGTAAATTTCGTAAATTTTCTAAAGCCAACCTATGTAAAAAAGTGTAATAATACCGCTTTTACCGATTGTTTCAACGAATTCTTTTGAATTGTCGATCACTTTCTGTATACGACGGCCGATGCGGTCTCTCAATATAGACCGGTTTGTACAGATACTAATTCACCTATACAGAATTAGGTTTCTGGAAAACTTAACGAACCGCCTCAAGGTTTGATACGACAAAATTTGGTAAGAACCATGTTCAAGTAATACAACAGTTGTTTTTCGAATATGATAAATCTTTTTCGATAGTGACGTCACTTTTTATCTTCGGTCCAGAAACAGGTTCTCTTTTTTCGGTCCGTGACCTCTTAAACTGAATCATCGGCCGAATTCCAGCGGCGACAGATTAGCCGTTTCTTAACAGCTGCTCTAAGGAGAATTTTTTTTTATTCCAACCGTCTTTAATATGAAATAGCGCGGAGAAGAAGTACGCAGAAACGAAGACCGCGTTAGGATAGGAGGAGTTCAAAAAAAAAATGTCAACTCAAGGGAGGAAGGAGCGAAGGAGAGTTCACAGAAAGGTGAATTGTACCGGGAAGACATGAAAATAGAAATCCTATTCCACGAATCAATTCGTTCAAAATTGTTTAGTACCTTCCTATGTTACTTTTACTTTGAGAGGAGCAACATGTCCTCCTGTTTTTCCTCGACCGGTCCCAATTTCCTATCGAAGTGCGATACACAAATTGCCGTTTCCGGATCGTTTTCATTCAGTTCTGTCCGCGAATTGAGGCTGAATGGAATATTGAATATTCCACGGCGTAATCCAATTGTGCCAATTCAAATTTGTGCGGTTCCGGTGGGAAACGGGGCGCCATCTGGCGGGCGCTTCGACACGGACGTCGCAAGAGGTCGGCCGGCCGGCCGGTAGGTGGCGCTGCGATCTACCGTCCAAAGCACGAATGGTAGCCATTATTCTAGGGCAAAGTCCGTGCACTTGAGTCGCCTCGCACGGAGCGCCTGAGGAAGAACAATTGTCCGAATCCGAAACGCCGAGATAACTCGCCAAACACCGAACATTGTTCGGCGAGTTTCTTAGAACACTCGCCCGTTTTCCACTAAAATTAATACACAATTGACAATAATCAATTAAATCGGCCAGATACGATTGTTTGGTGCGATTATTCGGCGCTGTCTTGATATTTCGGTACTAATTCGTACACTTGTCGTGTTTCCGAGAGGAATGCGTTATTAAGACACGTGTGGCCGAACAAAAGAGGACGTTTAAGCAAAAAAAACTTTATGGAATGGGATCTAAAACTGTCAGCATCTGGCCAACTTGGTGAACAGGATTGGGCTACAGAAATACTGCGGGAGAAATGTATAAATGATTTGTGCTTTGCCTAAATTGGGATTAAGACAGAAAATTACGACCTACCCGTATCGCCCGAACCGTTAAAGCGGCTAGTTTCAACGCGTTACGAGCAAAATTACTGCCCTCGAAGAAGACAGAAAAAAAAGGTTTTCGTTCATAATATTTCATAGATTACCGAAATCCTTAAAGCTTAAAGTCCGGTTTTCCTCCTTCGGCTACTTTAGGGCCAAAATAGGGCGGTGTCGGCCACTTCTTCAGAGCCGTCTTCCCTACTGAAGATTATTTCTCGGGTATCTATTATTCTATCTGTATTATTTGTCGCTTCACGATATTCAATTTCATGCCGCGACTATAATTTTAAAAATGATAATTTTTGCGAAACTGAAACTCATTAGTGTACTATTGAGTTCGCCGTATTTATACGGGGTGTCCCAAAATTAACGCAAAAAATGGTTGTCAAACTGTCATCATATTTGAAATATTGTTCAACAATTAAAACGCGTTGTTCTATCCTGTAACGCCCCATTTGTACTGACCCTAAACTATCGGCTGTCAAATGGGGTTTTTAATACGGTCGCCGACTTTACTGTCCAGGAATGGTGGCAAATTCAAATCTTGAGTTAATTTTGGGACAGCCAATATTTACATTTCTTCGTTTTTGCTCCGAGTTTAACCAGCCCTTTAATGGTAATCTAATATACGAAACCTTCTCTTAAACAGACCGAGTAATTCATAAGACGATAGTGTAAATATTAACAGACTAAAGTGAACCCCCCTTTCGAGAAGAGGAACATTACAAGTGTTAATTAAATGGGTCACAACAAGTTTTTTACATGATATTTACTATGCGTGTAATATCACGTTTACGTATTTTTACGAACGTTATTGGAATCTGTCCTTTATTTACCCGTGGCTCTCGAGTGGATTAGTCACAATTATATCGGAATGCCTTTAATGGACATTTTTCTTTTTTTCGCGATTTTCACCGGAACGGAGCAAAAAACTTGGCACTCGAATGGATTTTTTTTTGTCCCGCACTGACGCAACGGCCGAACTTTGAGTTCGGGGAAGGTTTCCAGACGACCAGAAATTGAGGAAGCTTGATCTTGTGAAAAGCTGTCGGCGGGGGTTGAAACGCCGACTTTTGGGGGTTGACAGGATTATTGGGTTAATGAAATAAAATCGGCGGGGACAACTTTAACTGAGACATAATTGGGGCTGAGAAACAAGTCTTAATACCTCGTCTCAAGGTGTATATACAGAACGCGGACGTGATCCACTCTTCCGTGAAAGATGTATATAGTCGGAACAAATAGTTTTTCTGATAAGGCCCTAAATGCGCCCTGGGGAGACTGGGAAACATAAAAGTTGGTGCCGGATAGTTTTCGGCTTCTCGCCATTATCCTCAGTATCCTGCGTCTTTCGACAATTCTCCTCTCGGTCAACACGCAGTATTTCGTCTCCAGAGAGCAGGAATTCAGAATTGAAAGCGACGGCTTTCGGTAGGTAAGGCAAGGGCGTCGGTAAATACCTGGTACCGGGGCGCACGGGTATTTCAAAAACGGTAGAGAGGTTTTTGACCCTATCACTGCTCAGGGAACGTGGATGACTCAGACTTTTGCTGCTCTCACAGGACCTGGAATGTGTAAGCCGTCGTCTGGTTATGTATCCTACTGAGATGGAAATTTATTTTTTTTACATAATTTCTTATGCCAGGTATTCGCAGTTCAAGATGTACTTTCAGTACTGAAAGTGTTCAAGAATGAGAACGAGAAAAAATGTAACGAAATCTCGATTAGGTGTACATAAATACCTGTTTATATGTACACTCGACAGACCGCAGTACAAGTGAGGATGCCCCAAAAAAACATCCAAAGTGACTACTGAAGATGGCGAGCAGCCAAAACCGGTCTAGCAAAAGACCAAACCAGCGAGATTGTTATGATGGAAAGAAAGGATCGAAAGACCAGGAATTCGCAGGATTGATTTTATTATTTCTTTTTTTTTTATTAATTTATTTTTATCATTTTTCTTTATTCCTGGAATAATTGTGAGCGATGAAATTTCAGTTCCTACGATACTTATAACTGGATTAAATTACAGACCCTTGAAATTCAAGAGAGACTAAACAGATATTGCGACGCCGGAGAAGCTGTATGATGCAATTGGCCTCTTCTCTTTTAATCTATATAATTATAAGATATTATTCGGCTATTTCATGAAAACAAATTGACCTTATTTTTCAATCCTATAAGAATAAAACGCATAAAACGAACTACTCCATTCGCTTGATAAGAAGCGAAGAAAATGTGGATAACAGGAATGATTCGTTTTTATTTTTATACTGTGTGTTCACGTTTACCAATTTCGCTGAGATGCATTGACGTAAGAAAAAAATCAAGAGATCAGAAGAGCCGCTTCAAAAATTTTTGAAAAAACTTTCGTAAAAAAATTAAGATAAGCCTAATCCAGAAAACAAAATCAGAGCAAAAATAACAGTGCGTTGACGCGCGTAAAAATTCGACTTTATTACAATCATACTCTGAGTGTCCAACACTCGACTGTTCGGTCTTTAAATCCGTTTTTTGCTTTCCGCCACCGTCAGTAGGATTCCGTCGGCGCGGTCACCACACGAGCTCGACAATAAGTGTGAACAACATACCGATGAGAGAATACAAATACGGGAATCCTTTGATCAGTACGATTAACGCATTTCAAAATGCACCTAGAGATGCTGGAATGCGTAATTCTTCAATTATTAAATGAAGCTTGTCAAAATTTATAGCTCATACTTCGACCGTTTGCTTATCGAGGGCATAAACCTCGTTGAATTACTGACCGTTCAGAGGGGACCGATCTGGGATAGGGAAAAAAGAAATAGAAAAACTGTTTGATATTCTCGAGGTAAATACCGTGAAACTTTACCTGTAAGTTGTGCAATTGGATTGCTCTCTGCTCAACGCTCCACTGAGTTGTCCAACATAACAGTCGGTTGGTTTACGAAGGTTTTTCTCATTTTTTTTGTTCGTTTAAACGTCACGAAATTATGAAAAACTGTTCCATTCCCCTACACGATTCTCTCCGCAACTGAGGAGAACAGTTCGTTTCGCCGATATATGGGAATAACAATAAATTTTAATGGGTATTATGGTGTTAATGTGGTACGTAGTACAGGAACGGTATGCGAATGTACTATTGATGGTACTCCCAGGCAGTTAGGAAATCAAAAAGCTACAAAAAAATCATTGATTAATAAGACCTTTGCACTGCCTAGTTCTTAAAAGTGATCACCGATAGGACGCTTCGTAAATCACTGTTTTATTTGACAGAAACGCTACAGCAAGAAACCGGTCTAGATTAAGGCCGAATAATAGGCGACATTCATGGCTAATTCACGAACTCAAATCGGAATTTATCGTCTGTTCAGAAATATAACTATTTCACTAAGGACAATGAGATTGTGAGCATTGAATTCTGTAGCATTTGGAGACCCCAAAAGCTCATTTAAGTTTTAAAACGAATTTATAAAGTAAACTGAAGTAATTTTATCTTCCGACAATATTGTACCTTTAAGCTGGAAAAACAATTTTCCGCTTTCACAACTTTTAGGACGACTGTCTTATGCCAAATTTATCGTGTATACAATTTCATCAAATAAACACCGGTTAAGTAACAGACGGACGTGATTCGTAAACTGAAACTTATAATTGATTTCTCTCTATGCCAATAACGAACTATATAGGCCAGAAAATAAATAAATAAAGGAAACAGCCGGTCGTTATTCATAGCTCGCGTTTCAAATTTAAGGTTTATTTATATAGGAGGTTAATTTATTGTGGTGCCGGTCAGTTCTGTTATTTGTTGGAACGGTCTATTCAGCCGCAAACCACAACAGTGTTCAATTTCTTCTGGCTATAAACAGTGTCCCACGGGGGTCACGCTCATCGACCTTAAGATTAGTGTTGAAACACTTATATCTGTATTATCGTCATAGAGAATAATAATAATGCGACAAATATATGTGTGTTTCTGTCTCATCTCGCCGGTTCGGTCTTTTGCTGGACCGGTTTCGGCCGCTCGCCATCGTCTTCAGTAGCGGTGTTAGTCACTTTGGATATCTTTCGGGCATCCCACTGCACTGTCACTGTCACTTGTAATGTGTTGACACAGTATAAGTGACAGTGACAGTCGCCTATACCGCAGGTCCTCCAAGACCGCTACTGAAGATGGCGAGCGGCCGAAACCGGTCCGGCAAAAGACCAAACCGGCGAGAGGAGGCCCAGAAACAAACGAAAATATGTTAAAGGCAAATAACACTCAGACATCTATACAGCGTTGGGATTCCTCAATGTATCGAGGAATATTTAATGTATAAAGTGGGTTTAATTGAGAAAATTGGGGACGGAATTGGTGGGCGGCCGTTAAACACTTTGTTGTCGTGAAACTGAAGACGTTTTTAGTGGTTAGATGAAATGTGGGCTTAGTGAGCGAGTGATGCGTTCTGTATCCGGATGTACCGAATTGAGCTCGTTTCTCTTGGACCCGTCCCAAATCGGCCTCTTCTAGCGCGTAATATCTCCGTACGCGTAATACCTGCTCTCTGGCCTAATTACTGGAAGGTACGCCAAGGGTACCTGCCACTGAACTGATTTCAGAATATAAAAGAAAACCCGATGTGAGGTATCATCAGGATTTTGTGTTGAAATTCCTACGAAAATAGGAAATATATCGTAGATTCTTTCATGTCCAACCATAAATTGAGCTTACAGAGAAACACGAAATTTGAATTATCCTCAACAGTAAAAGTTTTTAGTTCTTCAGCCAGAATGTGGACTCATCGTATGATTGTATGGAATAGTGTTAATTTAGGTCTATACCCGGTATTTATTGCTTCCATTACGCGTCGTAGAAAAGCCAGTTTTCATTTAAAGAACGATAAATTTACAAAGTAAATCATTATTTTTAGAATCTTTGAAAAAATTTACTTTCCGGACTGGAAAACTTGGAAACTCCCTGTTAGTGTCTTCTTTTCGATATCGATTCGTGTTTGATTTTCGGCCGGCGCTTAAGTACCCCGACCGCTGAAGAAATCTCTTCAAGTGAAAACCGGTTTAGCTTAAGACCAAGTCGGACGGTGACGATATGAAAGACGCTCGCGAACACAAAGTCCGTACAGTATCGGTTCAAGATATTTTTTTTTTCGCGTTATCGGAGTTTTCATCCGGCCGGTTTCGACTTTTCGCCATCGTCGATAGCGCGTCGATAGACCTCAGGTGAGACTCGTGTCACGCCCGCCAATACCCCGAGACCGTATTTATTTAAGAGGTAAATTTTTCGCCTAGAAGCAAACATGTGCCGGGGAATTGTCAAAAGGGAAAACCGGCGAAAAGTTTTCCTCGGGAAAACACGAGGTCTAGTCGGAGGATAAGCAAACGAAGATGACTGTACAGAGTGAAATGGTCGATGAAACGACAAAGACACTTTTGAAATTCAAGGTTTCACCATACTTTAAACTAGAATCAGTTTGTTTTAGACGGCAAATTGACTCGAGAGTACAAATACTCTCTTAATCGCCCGAGTGATATCCTTGTCAAGACATTCCAAGATCCACGAATCAAAAACGTAATTCTTGTAGGGTATTTATTGTACTGTAAAACTGTATTGTAGTGTAAAAAGTTAGCTTCAGTTAAAATACTAAAGAAAGATCAATCTCTAACTGATGTTTCAATATTAAAATAACAAACGCCTATACTTTGGAGATGCAGCGATGCATTCTTTGGATGCAGCAGCATCAGAAACAGCTGTTTGTTTTTTTTGTTTATAAGACAACTTGAATATGATTAATCGTCCGAAATTAGAGGCTAAACGTTGAACAATGAGCCCGATACGTGTGGAGGTCGAATTACAAATGCCAAATAATACCCGAGCACCGGTCCACATCCTTCAACCTATCTTTTTTTTTACATATATAATAAGGACTGAATTTTAACGCGAACAACGTCCGAAGAATAACCGGTCTTGTGCACTATCCCACTTTCTGTTATTGCGCTACTGGAGAGTGATACAACTATGTAGCGCCGATTTTGTTGTGGGGAAACTGTTTAAAAGTGTTTTTAAAACCAGAACTGCACTTTGGACGTTGAACGTACACATTTTTTTCTTATGACTGTTCATAACTGTTTTATCCTCTGGAACGGTTTGCAATAGCATAACTTAGTTTTCTCGATCTTCTACGGTCTCCTCCTCTGGCTGCCGAGAGGGTATCAACGTGCATTTGACCCTCTTCCAATTTCATTTATAATATAGACGATTAAGAGTACAAACTACTATTGGAAGTTACTCTGGTTAGTGTATCGTGCTTATAACTGATACTTCTTCTCTTACACGCGTAGTGTCCGTTCGGGGGCCTGAAAATATTTTTAATATGCAAATTTACCGAGGTTCGTTTTCTGTTTTGGCCTCGAGCCAGACTCTACCGTGTAAATCCCACACAGTCTGCCACTTCTCTGGAAAAACAAACAAACGGACGAACAAATGAATCGATAAATAAAAACGGCGTAAACCGTCGTAAATTTCTGCGCGGTCGAAAAAACAAAAAGGGGGGAAAAAAAATCGGTTCGCAACAAAAAAAAAACCAGGACCGAATATCGGCTGAACGGTAGTGGTTGTAATGGACCCGTAATTAACAACGCTACTGAATACGGCGAGAGGCCGAAATCACGACGGAAAATCATGATAGTACCGGATCTTATGGTTTTAAAGAAATCAACAGTTTCAGCACGAATACTTGATGTTCTCCTTTCTCCAGCTTGGATCCTACCTAAGTATTACGAAGCTATTACACTACCAAATTGATTTCTCGGACAGCATTCAATAACCTTCAATGAATACTTTAACAGTGAGGCTACGGTTTTTCTAGCCTAGAACAATTGTCTAGTTTTTCCGTATTGCACCTATTCTGTCGGGCAAATAGTCGATATACTATTTGAAAAGCGATACTGTAGCATTAGAGAAATAGTAAAATAACATATCGAGATATTGAAGTATAAAGTTCATGCATAGGGATATATATTTAACATACCTGTTTTATTTCTGTCTCCTCTCGCTGGTTTGGCCTTTTGCTGGACCGGTTTTCGGCTGCTCGCCGTCTTCAGTAGCGGTCACTTTGGCACTTCGGATGATGTTTTTTGGGCATCCTCGCTAATGGAAATACATACATTAATTAATACTTAAGTTTTTATAAAATTCACTTTAAATTAAAAAATTCCAATCTTAACCGTTTCATTTGTTTCGGTTTCTATTAGTACGTATAATTTTGAACGAATAAATCACTTATCCTGGTGGTATTATATAAGTACATATCGAAAGGGACCATTTACAAAAAAAATTATAAAAGATCGCGGAAGGCATTATTGCAGATCACATGATCTGTAATTGTCGTAACTGACTTAAATTGTCGAAATGTTCATTTTCTTCCTGCAGATTATAAATCTTCTAAAATTGCTTTTTTTTCACTTGGCTTTGACACAGAGTGCGGCAATATTTCACGATCGGCCGTAAACCAAAAACGTCGATCGGCCGTACTATAAATTCGGCGGTCTACTTAAATTTCAATACGGCGCCAATTTTCTTCAACAGTGCTCGTTCTAAGTTTGTAATTATACAGTGCCCTCGACGTGTTTTATAACGCACGTGTCAACGTTTGACGTGGAACCTGTATTAAAATTATTGCCGCGCGGAAACCGGCTCCTCGGGGACTTTAAATTAGGGCAGAGTATTTAAATGGGAATTTAAATATCAGAGCAGATTGATGGACTTGAACCATAAGAATCATTTGGTGTCGGAATGATCTGATTTCGTTGTTTGTACAATCGAAAATATATTAGTTTTGCATGCAGAAGAAATATACTAGTTATATTTTTTATACATAAACTATTAGAAAGATGAATTTGAATGGAAAATACTAATTTCAATACAATTAATTTATTGTTGCATAATTTTGTACGGGTTTCTATTCTTAAAAGTTATGCTGTAAAATATGCAAAAAATGTCCGAAAAATATATATTTTTCCAGCGTCCATGCAGACGCGGCGTACATGAAAATTCACCTCAGCCAACAAACAATCTACAGAGCATAAGTGCACAAGCACTTAAGTGCAAAGCGAGAAAAGTGGCTCATTATCGCGAGAAGCATGCGACATAAGAAAAACATTCCGCGATTGTACCTATAACCATAGAGGCTGGTCGTACAATGTTTTATAAAGGAGTAATATATTCCCAGTGGAATATCTAATTTGTAGATAAAGCTTGTATTAACTTCATGTCATGTTTGGAGATCAGTAAATAGGCATCATAAAAGCAATACATTATCAATGTTTTCTTGTCACTAAAATTAGTCGTTTATATTGTGATATTGTAGACCGGTTTTCACTTTGCGATTTAGTTTGGAATACCTGTTTTTTGGTCTGCGAGGGCTTGGAATACCGTAGATATCGTGTGTTTCTGGGTCTCCTCTCGCCGGTTTGGTCTTTTGCTAGACCGGTTTTCGGCCGCCCGCCATCTTCAGTAGCGGTGTTAGTCACTTTGGGGCAGGTGAAACATGCTGAAATATCTCGTTGACAATAAAGTAATATGGGAGCAAAAACCTGTCTACCTTCAGTCGACTGGTGACGATACAATTGCTTGCGAACCCAAAGTTTATATCGCATTTGTTTAGGGTAACATTTTGATTTTTGGCCATTTGTCAACGGCGGTACCCACTTTCGCGTATTCCCCACTCGGGGTATTTTTAACTATCCTATAATTATTCATTTTCCCTGAAAGAAACCTACCCAGTTGAACGATTCTCGTTCGAATTTCCACGAAAACTGTTTTCATTTTCCCGGACAATAATCTATTCCTCGGCGCGGGGGTTTTTAAAGCTGTGAAAAAGTCAGGGTCGGTCGGACGGTAAAAGGTTACCAAGAACGCCGCCTCAGGTAAAAATCTAATGAAGCCACTACCTTAGAGCGTAGAGCGGTGGAGCAGTAATTTTAGGTAAGGACAGGTAACAGGTAAAAGCGGCAGTCAGACGGCGGGGGGGTCGCAGGTTTACTGCGTGCAGTACTAAACCTACTACTGCATTCAGCTTCCGTAAATCGGCCTTATCTGTGGACCGATTTCTTATTTTTTTCTTCATAAAACTTCTAACACGAATCAATGATTTTGACGCGAAAAAACATTTCGGTTCACGCGATTCAGCGTTAAACCATTCCCACTCTATAACGTAATTCAGAAGATGGATTCAATATAAAAATGACATATGAGATATTTTTCATTGTTCCTCTAAACCTGCTTTACTCAAACATCTTATACCACTGAAACCCAACAATGTTCCATATAATATATATAAATTTTCCCAACGAACATCTTATGATGTTGCAATAACATAACGTTACGTCAGGTTCTGCCCGCTTCGGCTGTTTTCAAATTTCAAATCCCCTGTTCATTGATTATATTATATCGTTATATTTTCTATATACGTTCTATTCACACGTTCGTATATTTATTTAGTACATACATTTTCTATATTTTCATTTGGTGCGATGCGACACGCCCAAGATTTCCGTTCTGTTAACTTAGTTTTCCCCATCCAATAGGGAAAACGCGCTTTAATTGCACGAGACAGTTTGTCTGTGTTATCTATCTCCAGTTGGACAAAGTTATCTTGTTCCACGAACTGTCAATTTTCTTAATCCGCTGCTAATTGCTCTTAACGATTTCCGTTTAATCTACGGCGAGAAAATGTCGGAATTTCTTTTGATATGCCCTCAAACGGCAATTGATGGAAAAGTACTGAAAAAGGCGGAAATTAGTTTCAGCTTTATTGGTTATCTTCAGTACAATCATGTATGCGCCGTTTCCAGATGTTTATCTCGAGTCCCTAATTTAAGTCCGGTTGGAATCGAAAGTTTCAAGTTCCCACTGGGGTCGATGCCACTTTTCTTGGATCCACTGTCTTCCTTAAAGGGGCGCATCATCCCCTCTATTACGAGCAAAACAAACCAGAAACAGCAAGCATTGTTTTTTTTTTCAACTGATACTCTCTTGTCCTCTCAAACCTCCAACGATGAAATAATTTCTTCCTCTTCACTCTCAAGTCTATTGCTATTCTCGGGTGTTGTCCGATATCTCGGCCGACCGAAGTGACCGTAAACGGTGGACAAGGAGGTTGTGAGCTCCGTTCGGGTCCGACAGGTCGACTACCTGGGTGTTTCCCCGCAAGTACCGTAATATCTCCTCGGGTCCGGGCCTGTTTTTAGGTATAATGGAAAAGGGAGAGAATACGTTCGGGAGAAAAAAAAAAGTCCCTGCCTGCGACCCCCCGACTTCTCGTCCGCTACCTGGCCGCAGTTCGGGCTTAACGAAAACACCGTTTTCCCCGGCCCGAGCTTCGTTACAAATCCCGGGGCGGCTTGAAATCCGTAATTGAGACGAAATCGGCCCAAATCCAATCGGACGAAAGCCAATTTAAAGTTTCCCCAAGTCAAGTTCAACACTGTCCAAGGAAAATAGGACTGGTTTAGAATACCTGTTTTGTTGTCTGCGAGGGGTTGGAATACCGCTCGTAGATTTTCTACGCATGAAATCTACGGAAAATAGGCCAAAGTCAATTATTTCCAACACAAATTCAACTTCGGCCAAATCGAATTCGAACAAACAGTCAACATTTCGCTGTACTAAAATTCATTTCTATTTCCCAGTCCACTTTTACAAATTTAAATTAAAACGTTTTCCAAGTCAAAACGGGACTCTGTCCAAATCAAGATCGACTTTTTTATACCGAGTAAATTTTCGAAAGTTGAAAACAGTGTTGAAAACTAGGCATATTTCAGTGAATAATAGGCGTGAGATAACGGCTGTCGGCAGTAATTACTGTAACTTAGAAAAAAAAACACCGTAGATAAAGTTAAATTACAATTCATATAAACCGAATTAAGTTTAATTCTACTGTTGTTTCATAGAGCTGTCAGCACTGGAGGAGATAAGCTGGGAACGGTTTAATGACATGGACGCGTCACGGGGTGTCACTGTCATTATTCTATTAGTTTATTATCGACCGTAATTGTACAATTACGACTGGCCAATTTGTTTGTTGTTGTATTTTATTTTATATAATTTTTTTAAACAATTCCATTACCGTTGTTTTGTGGTGTTTCTGTCTCCTCTCTCGCGCTGGTTTGGTCCTTTGCTAGACCGGTTTCGGCCGCTCGCCATCTTCAGTAGCGGTGTGACTGTCACTGTCGGCACTTTGGATGTTTTTCCTCGCTGCACTGTCACTGTGTCACTTGTACCACAAACGCAGACAAACCACAGTACGAACATCAGTGAGGATGCCCGGAAAACATCGTCCAAAGTGCCAAAAGTGACTAACACCGCTACTGAAGATGGCGAGAAGTCGAAACCGGTCCAGCAAAAGATAGAAACACAGGAAATAGACGGTATTTCAACCCATCGCAGACCACAAAACAGGTATGTTAAACTAATTCTATTACCAATACAAATGATGATAAAGTAGCACTAGTAACAAATAGGGTATAATGCACACTACCGTTCCTCCAGTTATAAAAAAATTATTTTATTATTATTTTCTATTTTTCTAATATATTTAAATCAACTGGCTGTTTTCTTAGGATTAGGATGGCGTGAATTGGTTATATTTTTGTATGGTGTGCGTTAGTTATTTTCCATTAATACTTTCGATCGTAGGGTTCGAATTTCGGAGGTTAATAAAACAAATTTGCAACTTTTTCTCCTTGTATGGGTTTTTTTGACAGCTTCGGGGTTCACGAGGCGTAAACGTGGATTTTTTTGAAACGAGGAAATTCTACGCGGTGGATTTTTTGCCAATTTCGAAATTTTACGGTCCAGTGAGTATTCCCCCCCCGCGTTCGTATCTGTTCAATGGCCCCTCTTCAGTCATTGATGTTGAGGCGCAAGTTACGAAAACTTCAATATTGTATTAATCTCGCTTTTTTATTGAGGTATTGACGACAACGTACCTCGATATTTTGCACTACAGGGAAAGATTTTTCTAGCCTGATTAAACCTGTTTATATACCGTTATGTATTCCAGATTATATGATTGGGATGTATTCATCTATTAGAGTGATTGGAATTAATGGATTTTATAGGAGTTTGTGATCGAGACCTGATTACGTGAAACATATTTTTAAAATGTTACAAATCTGTGGAGGGGGAGGGTTTTGGAATATCGTAGATTTCGCGTTCTTCCGTCTCCTTTCGTTAGTTCGGCCTTTTGCCAGACCGGTTTATGTTTTTTCATTACGGTATTTTACTTTATGGCCTTTTTTTAAACGCATCCTTCGTTCTGTGACGATCACACGTTCCGCGGACAGTCGAATTTTACACCCAATAATAATTGACCGCCGCGATAGTTCCTATTTGGACAGAGCCCGGTATAGTTTCGACACCGATTTCGGTTTCACCGGCCACCAGTTTTGTAACCGGTAGCCGGCCGAACGGTGGCCTAAGTGGCCCCGCCGGCCCTACTGTCAAGAAAATATTGTCTCCTTTTATACGGCGTTCGTTAGCCTCTCCTTTTTAGTCCGTTTTGTTTTCTCGGCTCTCTTATTTCCCAGTTTGACATTTACAAATCGCTTCGGTCGGCTCTCCTCCTCCTCCTCCTCCTCCTATCTCTTTCTCTCCTTCTATCTCCATATCGTCGGACTGGATCTGTCCTTGTCCCCCGGGGTCCCCGGTGTTACTTATCATCCCCTCCAGACATGTATTCGGGGCACATTAGTCTCCCGTGTGAGACAGACTGGCACTCCCCTTCTCTGTAAAGTTATCACTATGAATTCATATCTTCAACAAAAAAAAAAAAACCGATTTCAGTCTCTCTGACTTGCAGTGGACATTTGTACACTTTCATTTTTGCAGACGGTTTCGGCTGTTCGGCCACTTCAGGTGATTCCGTGTTGTCAGTAGCATTATTGTCAGACAGCACGCCACGAAAACGTGTATTCATTCGTATAATTCTGCAATCGACATTAAGCTGAATGTGTTTCGGAATTTCGCCACCCTCAGTATTGGTTTTTGGGTGTTGGATGGCTAAACTATTTTTTTATTGCATTTAATAATAACCTTGCAACCTAAATTTTTCTGCGCTCTAGAAAATCTCTCAGAAAAAAATTATATAATGCTCGGTTTTCTCCATCGAAACGTTTCACTCACAGCCAGATATTACATGTCTTCTGTTACATTTTAAATTACGAAGTAATTTCCCGGGATCACAGTTGAAATTCACATATTCTTAAATATGTATTACGGTTTGTCTTCTATTGTATTAGTGACGTGTTTGTAAGTTTACCTTTCGCCCCACAATTAGCTATGTTATCATTACCGGTATAGTAATAGTGCATCGTTGAACTGTTTTACCACGTTGTTGACGATGGCGGGACGCCGAAAATTGTAGACGCGTTCCAAATCTAAATTCCAAGTTTAAATTTCCCATCTGAACATTTTTTTGTCCGGAGTTTTAAATACTGGTGTGACGGCCGGCACGCACTTATCTGGTTGTATGTAATCAAGCTGTCGCCTGATACTATTAATGGACAGCATTCATAATGAAGTGAACTTCTTGTGCTCGCCTCTCGCGCTGCATCACAGTACAGAGAATAACAAGTCTAAAGATTCACTTATGAACGGCTGTCGGAACCATTTTTCCTCCTGTCCCGTTCAACAGCTATAACAAATTTCGAATAATTTTTTTCAATCCAGGAACAACTAACGAGCGCCCCATATATATTTTTTATTACATTACGTCGCTATAATTAGTTCTAATCGTACAAAGTGGAGTTGGTGTGTTTACAAGAAAAATAATCCTCGAGCTGATAATCTTATAATATGAATTTTCTATGATCTAACAAAAAAAAAATGAAATAACCGGTTTCCAACACATCCAATACGCCAACACAATCCAATATCCCCGTAAGGGATACCCACCTGTAAGGTGGGAGAATGAGTATTATGGACGTCCTAGTACTCGTGAAGGGTCAATACAAAATTGGCCGATTTGGAATTCCACTCGGATAAAGTGAAAATAACTGGAAACAAGATAACGCCGTTAATTGATAACGCGGTATCTTAACGAGCGCGCGCTTCCAGGAAAGTAAAAAAAAAACTGTCTCCTTATCAGCTATGAAGTCTTAATAAAGCTCTCGGGTCTGTCAACGCCTCGTAACAATTGTTTGTTTTGTTTCTTCACCTTTTTCAGATAGAAAAAAAAGCCGGCGGAGTTTAATTTCTTCTAGACTACAATGATAAGAATAATAATTTGAACTGTCCTATTTTAATTTGCCTCCACTGTAGTTAATTTTCTTGCTCAATTTGTATCCTGTCTAGAAACAATTTCTCTTTGTCCTCTCACGTTCCCCCCTCCCCAATTGTAAATCAGAATTAGTTTCGAAGTTATCGGTAATGATGTTAACTTAGTCCATTTATATTTAGGGCCTGTTCGTTGAAGGGTCCCGTTTGGCGTAACGCAGCCAAAACACACATGAAAAAACTACAAATCATTCAGAACAAATTGCCTCCGAATTGCCCTCGGCATACCCCCAAGAACAGGACGCGTACACGACTTGGCCCAGACACCTAAACTGGACGAAATAGTAGAGAAAATAACGACTAGACACGGAGACAAACTCCAAATCCCCTGGCAACTTCCTCCCAGCTACCCCAAAAACCCCACAAGGAGGAGGGTCCTCACGCCGAGCCAGAAGACCCCCCCCCAACCAAAGTGAAAGTGAAACAGTGCAGTGAAAGCTGTGAATGTGCCAGTCAAAGTACCTATAGTGAGTGCATAGTGCTAACGACGGTATACGACCGGTCGTATACTGTCACCAGTGCCACAGTGATCAGTGCACCGACACAGAGTTTCGCGAGCAGTCTACTGAACCCAAGTGGCAAGTGCAAAATGCAGTGCAAAGTGCGTGAGTGAATGTAGTGAGTGTAGCTTAACTTCTCGGGTTTTTAATGTAAATTTTCCGACTATCACAATAATGTTGTAAAAAAAATCACGTTTAATGTATTATAATATTTAAGAATATAAATGTAGTAAGACCGATAGGCCGAAATGCATGCAGCAATCACCATTTGTATATATCGTTGTATCGTTATAATATTTGTATTTAAAGAAATAAAAATTATTTGTATCTTGTATCGTTGAAGGGACAGACACGGGGTTCGAACCCCGGTAGAAGTGATCTTCGAGTTACCTTCCGCGAGTTCACAATAGGAGAATCGCTTTTTAAAAGAGAAAAGGGGGGGAGGGAGGGAGGGACGAAAAATAAGGAAGAGGAATAAGGATAAAGGGAATATAGAGGCGGGGTGGAGTATTATGTAGGTAGAGAGAGGAATTCCTACGGGATACCTGACCCGGGATGCACTGTTGCCAACTGAGCACCGCCATACTGCACCACAAGCCACCAACATTGCCCATCCATTCCCCTCCGACTTCCACTCCGTACTTACACAGGACAGAAGAAACACACCACAGCCACTCTCAGATTTAACAATTAACATTCTTACAGTCACAAGACCCGGGTTTCCTCACTTTCACGTGCCTACGCTGGGGTATCAGGACAAAGGAGAGATAGAAACGAAAATCTGGATACCGTAGATTTCGTGTGTTTCTGTCCCCTCGCTGGTTTGGTTTTCTGCTAGACCGGTTTCGGCCGCTCGCCATCACATCTCCAGTAGCGGTGTTAGCCACTTCGGCAATTTGAATGTTTTTCGGGCATCCGACAGTGTCAAGTGACAGTGACAACGCCGTTTATGATAGTCAACACTTTCGATAGGAATTCGGGTAAAGATTTCGGCAAAGATGAAAATGTAACTGACATCGTGCGCAACCCTACACTGTACAGACCTCAAAGTACAAAAATATAACAAATTTCAACATCCCTTGTCCAAAGGTACAAACGCCGACATTCCAAACGCTCCTTACAGACGCCCCCGAAAGGCAAGTGGCCACGTGATCTAAATGTATAAGAAAAATTGAAAACAAAAATACCGTAGATTTGTTGTGTTTCTGTCTCTTCTCGCTGGTTTGATCTTTTGCTAGAACGGTTTCGGCTGCTCGCCATTATCTTCAGTAGCGGTGTTAGTCACTATTGGCACTTTGGATGTTTTTCGGGCATCCTCACTCACTGCAAAGTGACTAACACCGCTACTGAAGATGACGGCGAGCGGCCGAAACCGGTCCAGCAAAAGACACAAACCGGCGAGAGGAAACACGCGAAATCTACGGTATTCCAACCCCTCGCATACCGCAAAACCTGTATTCTAAACGAGAAAATCTGTATTTTAATACCTTATAAAAATGATATTCCGTTAACTTACTCTTACTTGCCTGCGTAGGGGCTATTGTCTCGCCTTTTTACTGTACTACGGCCAGTAACAATTATAAGGATGCTGAAGCTGTGGCAATGGCGGAACAGGTGTATAACATCAACTGCGAGCACAATGTTTAATAAAATGAACATTTTTATAATCGAAAGAAAATTCGCCCCCCCCCTCCCCGCCACGGTATCGAAACATGTTGGCGTTGGGAATTTTTTCCACTCAGAAGCGCCCCCCCCCGCCGTAAACATGGCGCGTGATTAATGTTAACGACTCACTTCCAAAACGCTACACAGGTAGGGCAGGGTAAGTGTAATGGGAGTTAGAAAAATTGCATTCGGGTAGTTTAGGGGGGGGGGCCATGGTACGTGAGGGCAAACAGACGTCGAGCAGGGTTAATGGGCGACATCATCAATTGTCCAGCCTAACTCCCGTCCTGGACCAAAGATGGACAGGCTTATAGCACGTCAAACGGCGATTCTCATCACTGATGGAGTACGTCAGAATGTTATGCAACGAAGTATAAATACATTGTCGGCGATCCTGGGGAATCTTCCCTATGTAAGAACGCATCAATTTAGTGAAAAATCGGTTGACACAAAAAAAAGTCTTTGAGATTCTTTAAAAAATGTTTCCGTACTCAGCAGGTTTGTGGTGTTTCTGTCTCCTCTCGCCGGTTTCGTCTTTTGCCAGACCGGTTTCGCGGCCGCTCGCCATCTTCAGTAGCGGTGTCAGTCACTTTGGATGTTTTTCGGGCAGTACAAGTGACAGTGACGGTGCAGCGAGGACGCCCCCCGAAAAACATCCAAAGTGCCGACAGTGACTGACACAGCGCTACTGAAGATGGTCTGGCGAAAGACCAAACCGGCAAGAGGAGACAGAAACACCGCAAACCTACGGTATTCCAACCCCACACAGACCACAAAACGGGTATGTTAAACCAGTTTCCATATTGGGTCCAGTACTGAACCCAATTGTCTAAGAATGTCCCAGTACGTTGGAACTCGTTTAACGCAAAAAGAACCCTATAATAATAGTAATAATATCCTGGGCCTAACAAAATACTACTCGATTTCGTACATTTTTTTTCGTTTTAACACGAAAACAACGCTTAAACCTTTCGTATTTCGGATGGACAGACTTCAAAATTAGATCCCATCGGTATAGATAATCGGCGATGAAAGCTGTGCCCACTGAATCGGAAATTCCTGAAAATGACGCGCGGAGAAATCATTGAAATTGTCACGATTGATTAAATTGATTAAATACAGGTATGTCAAGTGTCAATACTGCACTTAAAGCGATCGGTTTGTCAGCGTGAATACTGTCAACATACTTGAAAGCATACATTTCAGCATAAACTATGTTGTTAGGAGAACAAAACGTTGGTGCGTTTTTTCTTTATTATTCGTTTTCCATTTCGTTGACGCGTGGAAACGTGTTGAAGATTGTTTCAGTGAAAATGTCCTCGTCCGTGTTAAATTTCAATATTAGAAATAGCCAAAAAATATTCTATCGGCCGAAAAAGTTTCTCAGACAAACTGAGATAACATCATAACTCGGCTTACATCATCGCATTTTTCTATACTCCTTTTTTTATTTACGATCTTTAGCCACGGCCGGTATTTATGAGTTCCGCTATTATACGAGATCCTATAGCGGTTCACATTCGGCTTTATATTCTTGATCTCAACTATCGCTTCGCTCGGACCAACATGGGGAAATCCATTCATATTTTCTGAGAACTACTGTAAGGCATTTTTCTTCTTATTACGAATTTCTCACCTAAACTTTTAAGACTTGAGGCATAGAGTTCTATCCAAACTTGAGCTTAACCTGTAGATGGAGAGAAATTCCTTTATCCGATAATTACAAATTTCAGCGTTTATAGAACACCCTGTTCCTTCTTCCACTTCGAGGCATCAAAGTCTCTCCAGGATTATCCTGATTGCGCTCCTCCAGACATAGAAATATTTCCGAATACGTTGGACACCTATTCTGTTTTTCCGAGATCAAATCCATATTTCAAGCTCCATCTTCCATGTGAAAGTTTTGTGGATAGACGAAGTTCCACAGCTTCGAAATATTTTGGCCCAAAGCCCTCCTTCACCAATCAGATTATTGGGGGTAAGATCGAATAATTGAATTGGTACGCTGCCTCGAATATGGTTTTTGTTTCAATTCGGGTTAATAAAGCGACTGTATCCGAAAGGAAAGTAAGTATAGGCGCGGGGAAAAGTACGCATGGTCTGGGTTGTGAGGCTGGCTGGAGTGGGACAGTGTTGCCGGCAGCCATGACGGCCGGCAACCCTGTTCTATCTCTCTCTTATCCCTTCTCCTTCTTCTTCTTCTCCTTCTTCTCCTTCCTCTTCTTCCTCTTCTCTTATCTCTCTTTCTCCCTCCGGCTTCATATTACCACCAAGGGCACTCCCCTCCACCGCCACCCACCTGTCTAGGATGGCCTAGCTACCTCCACGTCGTCGTGACCACCCGTCTCTATCCAGTATATCCCTCCCTCTCCCTCTCTCTTTCTCCCTCTCTCTCTCTCTCTCTGCTCTGCTCATTGTCTCTCACGCTTCATCCTTTTTTTCACGCTCTCCCCCTTTGCGTCCACCACCATCATTATATCTCTCTCTCTCTCCCTCGCTCTGTCTCTAGGCCTATGTCCCACTCTTCTTTGTTTCTATTCTCAAAGCCCAAAAGAATGGAGGATTGCCCCTTTTCACTCTTCCTCGTCAGACCCCCCTCCCCACCCGTATCGAAATAATACAATACCAATTATTGACAGAAAAATGCACTATGCACCGGACGGGACCGATCCTCTCTGCACTGAGCAACGGAGTACAGGGATATATTTTGTCCGAGCGACGTTTCGACTTACAAAATAAAAAGAAAAAAAAGAAACGCCGTTACCCAATCGAAAATTCGTTCGCCCCCTCCCCCTCCCCCTGCGCAATCTGCCGCCAGCGTGCGAGTTACGCAACGCCAGTTTCTTGAAAGTTTCTTGCGGCCCTAAATTAAGCAAGCGGTACAATTTTTGAATGCAGTATAATAAAGTCGTCTCCCTTTTGCCCTACATGCAGGTATTATATTCCTCGACTTCCCGACACCTCGAGATGATTCCTCTGCGCAGACGACAAAGCCGTACTCGCGTCACATTCCCCACAAGAGAACCTTTCCCTCGTGGAAAGCCGGTCGGGGAAATTGAGGATTAAATACGATCGCCATCTGAGAAGGGCGACAAGTCTTCTCCCGTTTTCCCCGGACCGTGTGCACTACATGTGCGACTCCTACAGGATTCAATCCAGGGCTTACGTTTCTGGATTTGAAAGTCCCGTTCGTTCACGAATTTGCACCTTCCCTGCAGGATATGTTTCCCTTGGGAACTTAATATGAATGGCATAAAATTGAAAGAGAAGTCGGGCCCGATTCGTCGATTTTGTCGGCATTTAAAGCTCTTCTCCGTTCTTCTCTGGCTCATCCTCTATTCCTTCCTTTCTTATTCTCCGTTGCACTCCCATTCCCAATCTTCCACCGTTCGCCCACCCGTGCTTTCTTTGTCTCTTCCCATCCCCTCTTCAAGCTGCCACACCCCGCTTCCCCCCCCCGCACCAACCCTCTACCGCCCACGCTTCCTCCGTTATTCCTCTTCCTCCTGCAGTTCGCCTCTCTCCCGCCCCGGGCTGAGCCCCGTCGTCTCCCCGCCGGGTCGGTTGCATTTCTGCCCACCCCGCACCAATTAGCCTCCCACCTTAGCCCAGCCGTCTTCCTCGGGTCGCCTTGAAAAAAAGGAAAAAGGAAACGGACCTTTTGCAGGTGTGCTTTATGCGGATGAATTTCTTCGGTGGCGCGGTTGACCGAGTACAGAATCCGTGCATAAGACGGCTACGTAATACTGGACGAGGGAAACTTTCGTCTCTTGATAACTATACCATTTTTAACATGAACAACTTCGACAGAGACACAGGATATGGCATCGGGATTCGGTAAGAGTTCAGAAACGCCGGAAGCGGACAACAATCCAGAAGGTATACTGGAAAATAGAGAAAAAAATCCTGGTATCCCTCAACATAACGCCATCTTACCGGCTACTATACCATTTTTCATATACAGATATACATACATACACGTGCAAAACCGAGTGAGTTTCGACCCGGACATGCGATGACGGACATCGGTTTTTTATCGTGTAATTTTATTGTACCCGTATAATATATTCGAATGTCAGTATTCTTCGTTCGATCGACGAGGTCAAAATGAGCGCGATGATAATCGATCGGAAATTGCCGGCCAACTTTCGTTACCGACAGAAGAATTTCATTCGCCATAATTGTTAAAACATGAAAGGATATTAATCACGGTTAATCTGTAAAAGGAATTTCCATTTGGGCGGTGGGGGGTTGTGGGGGGGGGAGGCCCACTCGAAATTATCTTGATCATTCTCAGAGGGAGTTTTGAACCCGACCTAAGAACTGGGAAAAAGAACGAGGCCGTCGAAGAAATGTAATTTCTTCAAATTGCCCGCGCAGGATACGCACGGCTCCCGGTCGCATTTGTATTCCACTTCAGTTGATGTTGAATTGGAAATTTTTTTAACAAAATTTTTAAGAAAATTTTAAATTTATTTTTAAAAGTCATCAGTCATCTGCGGGACCATCATAGCGTCGATTAGTACATTTTTATGACGCAGGCGGCGCTAATGTCACATTTGAAATTAACGTCCTGGACCCATTTACAAACTTTATGTAACTGTGTCTGTAACTATCTGTAACTTCTTCTATTTTCACACCCATGGCCTCAATTATAAACCATTTTCTCGTTCTGACCGCCTCCACTTATTGGCCAATGAAAATTCTCGACAAAATGATATCCGCGAACTTCAGGTTCGACGCAATAATAATCGCAGAATGAAACGCAGACTTCTAGGATTCAGACGCGAGGAATGTGGACCGGTGACACCCCTCTGGATTCCGGTTTCGGGTGGCATCCCACAAATATAACTTTCACCGCGAGAGGGAGAGTTGCAAATGATTTCCAAACTTGAATCGAACTTTCGTAAACCCTATCTCCGCTTCAGACCTTAAGGTAGTTACATTGAGTTAAACATTCTGAATAAATCGCTACATATCTACTATAGCTTAGTTTGTAAATTTTAATGTAAATTAAGCAAAGGGGGGGTTCATAATTTGCTTTCAAGTTTTCGACTACTTCAGTAGCCTCACACCTTCACCTTATGCCACTTATTAGGGCAATTGTTCGGATATTTATAAGTCGCTGCGGAAAAAAACTTAGTCTATGTTACTGTAGAATTAGTGTAGAATTCTAAACTTTCCTTCAAAGTGTAATATCACTCGATGAATTTCACGAAAATTCTACTTCACTAAACACAAGACACACTGTAATAAGTAATTGTTAATTTCTAAAAATCAGAAGTTAGTAAAATCATTATTCCTTTAAGTAAACTTCTCTTAAAATTTTATTTTGAAAAAAAGTTTAAAGAGGTAGTTCACATTAATACAAGGTTTATCCATCTCATGTTTCATCTTTCAAGCTCGATGCTTTTTGCCTCCGCTGTTATCGAATACGCGTTCTCTGGATCCGTTAACTTTTATTTCACTTTGGTTGGAACTTTGGATTTTTGTCTTGGAATTTGGTTTGGAAAAGTTGAATTCGACCGAGAAATGCAATACGTTAAATGATCGAATTAGGACTCGAAAATATTAAGCTTTACGGGCCACGTCGGCCCGCTGTTTTCTTTTAAATGTACCGTTCATTTAAATAACGTGAATTTAAATAGCAGTACGGACAGATGGATCTCTCCGATAACGTAACAACGCAGCACACTCTTACTGAGTACGTCGTGTGTTATCACAAGCTCAAAGCTGTTATCGATGACTGATCCGTCGTTAAACAGGCATCGATCAAATATGTGCTCGATCATCAAACACAAAAAAAAATACAAACAAAAATTCGATTCCATTATTTATTTCAGTGACTGATTTTACAATTTCATAATGCTATTCCAATAATTTGTTGGTCTATTGTTGTCCGGGACAACCGAAACCGGCGAGAGGGGGCCTCATTCCAACCCTTCAAAAGACCACATTCAAACATGCCAACCAGAAGAGAGAATAAACTATAAAAAAAGGTTTAATTAACGAACAACAATACGATAGCAGTTAGAAATAATATTAATAATTATTATGAAATGTGGCATCCTGATATACACAAGAGGAGCACATGACTGTGTCCTCAACTTCTTCTACTGGGTCCTTCTCTTCCCGGATACGACGACAGGATGTGAAATAAAGTTCTGACAGTGTTCTCGGAGGGCGGCACGGAGAGTTGTGGAATGTTTAGGGTTTGAGTGAGGCGGAGGTCATCCCCCAGAAGGGGAGGTAACCCTCCGACCCCTCGCACAGGACAGCGGTCACGATAATTGAACATTTTTGGACAAAAGCTTTCGGACGCCCCCAATAACTCTATCTTGTTTTAGCTATAGAAACTGTGAGAGGGCTGTCATTTTGGTTCAATTTTATGTACAGTACATCGCGGCAGTACTATCCCAACCTAATTGCCCTTTAAATAATAATAAGTTTTTCCCCAAGAGTCCGTATGTCCACGACTGAACTATTTTCACAACTTTGGTTCCGTAAACTGGCCGTTATTCTCTATTTGTTTCTTATTTGTTGGCGCATTTTCATTTAATTTCCTGGAAATCGTGAAATCGTCGGTTACTGAACAGAAGAACCAAAAAGCCGAGAAGGTTCCGAGCCTTTGAGGCGTGGAGGCTGAGGCCAAAGCGCGGTCTCTCGGTTCCCGAAGAACGGTCACGCCGCGAGGTCTTCCGCCGTTCGAAGGTACCGATCCCGACACTATTTTGTTCAATAACAGTAGACAAATAAGTCTCGAATAAAGAATGCGTTAAAAGGACTAATCCATTTTGTTATTGGTTTTCAGGCCGTGTGGCGTTGAGACGACGCGATTCGATGACCATCCATAAATTCAAGATGCCGACAATTGAAACTAATTTTGAACCAGACCTCTATTTACAGGAGTAAATTTTTAGTTATATATTTGTACAAAACCCGTATTTAATTATATCGTTCATTACTGACAGTAAAAATTTAGGAAAAATGTCACTGACCCCCAGCAATTGCTTGTTCTGACTAAATTTGTAGGCCTAAATTTACAAAATAATAGAATAATTACAGTGACACTTCCGTACGACCGTATAATTAAAAAGGGGCACGTTTTAACAACGTTTTTGTAAATTGTAATTCAATTTTACCGACCGTATTTTTCAAATTATTACAATTAGGAGTAGCTGGCCTTCAGACGTTATCTCACCGCTTTGTTCGAGAAATTATGTTTTTTTAAACTTCAATCGATTCTCAATTTAAACACTAGAAGCGAATAAAAAAGAACAACGTTTCGTATTTATACGAAATTTTCATGTTGAGAAACTGTTCACTGTTCACGTTGAAGGCACTGAATTAGACTTCTATTGGCGTTCCATTGCCGTTAACAAAAATATCGTGTTCACAGAGTGTTGCCAAATCCAATTACAACAGTATTGTCAAACTTCGGTCGTAAAAAAAACAACACTCGGGTCGGAACTGTCGAAAAGCAAAAAAAACCCAAAAACAACAACACGGAAAAAAACGTCAGCCGTCCGAAGCGAAAGTCCAGTTGAAAGACTACGCAAAAGAAAAAATGTGACGAAAACGGATACTACAAATATTTATTCTCAAAAAAAAAATCCCTATCTTATCTGTTATCCGGGAGTAACGGACGGGAACATCAAATCACAATAATGGGAATTGCGGGTTTTTAAACTGCCATCAAATATTTACTCTGGATAATATATATATATATATATATATATATATATATATATATATATATATATATATACCTTCTGTAAATTTCCGTTCGAACGATTTACGCGAAATCGGCGGAGTTTTTAATATACGTGCTGGCGATTGTGCCATTTAAAAACTGTAAACACGTTAATTAGGTCGCCGTGACGCTGGCCACGTTCGGTGGGCAAACAACCGATTGAAGTGGCACTAATTTTTCATTCTAATTCGTTTATTGGGAAAATCAATCGCCGTATCCGAAAATTACCCGGGGACCAACCCCCGGAGGTGGAGGAGGTCTCTCCCACCGTCAGTAGACAACGGACGGAGGAAGTGCAACAATGCACAAACAACAAAGAATAACAAGGCTGATACAAAGAATAAGTATATAAATGAACGAAGTTCCCGGTAATAAATAGTATGAGAGTTCAGAAACGTCGGAAGCGCTAAGGGTGGTTTAGAAACACAGCGGTTCAACCCCTTCTAACCGAGGTTCTTCCTACGGTATATAACGGGGTAGAAGACACCTGGTTCCAAGTACAAGCTAGGAATAGACTGTGCGTATATTTAACTAAGTTAACTGTAAAATTAAGTTTCTAGAGCGGCGGTTTCGAAACTTTTCAATATCGAGTTAACATTTTCTTACGGGACAAAAATATGAGTCGGAAAGTGAACGAATCGATATCGACCCCCTGCCATTCTCTATATTGCTCCTTGAAAGTAGAATTTGAATTTCACAAATTAAGAAGAAAGCTATTCAACATATAACCTTTTTTCCTAGAGTCCAATGGAGCTTATTACAGCAGTGAAACCCAGCTATTGTGGGCATTGTGCAGTCTTTTCTTTTATAAACCGATGAAAACTCTTTTTTACATTTTAATAGCCCCTGCTAACTTTCGCTGGCGATATAAATAGGGCTCGATGAAAGTGGAAAACGTCTCTCTGTGCCGCCGATTTTCCCGGCTCGGCACTGAAAATCTTTTCTCCGTTATCGGTTTTCGGAATGGGCGATAAGGCTGGAGGACCGCTTTCTGGAAAATCGGAAGAGGAAAACCCGCTAAGAAAAGTTTCGCGATGATTCAGTACCACTGTACGTGAGCTAACTCGCATATGCCGGGGAAAATTCTCCGTCCCAATCTTGCGATATATCGCATTATTATGTAACGAATACTTAATGCTCTGCGTCGATGAATTCGACTGAAATGATCTCAACCACTCGTGTGAAATGAAATCGTGTCCATTTTCACGTACGTAAAATTACCGTTCGCATAAGTGTCTAACACATATAACCCTAATATTACGTACAGAAAGACATGGATGGATGGACAGCGCTCAGAGGATGCTCCAACGATACAAATACCTTACAATCGATTAGAACCAAATATTTTAAAAGTAATTTTGCCTCAGATATACTTTTCTTTCTTTTTTATTTTGAGTCACGACTACAATTTTTTTAAAATTATATTCATTTTGATACTTTTATGGAGAATCCGCCCATCGATTCTATCCTGACTAGGCACTGAGGAAGTCATTTCCTCTTAAGGCAAAGGATTCACTTAAGATTGAATTTTGATTTTCAAACTGCAGATGTAAATTTTTAATATGTGCTGACGAATACTGAATGGATATCCGCCGTCAATTTCAATTCTATTAGCCAACTGAAGAGGCCTTTTCGTTTCGGATTTACGAAAGAATTGTCGAAAGAACATGGAAAAGGAACAAAAATCGGATAAGGAGTTGCTAATCCCGAGCTGTAATTGAGGTCCCACTATCCGTACGCTATCGTTTAAATTGTACTCGTTCAATCGAGCGCAAAATGAAGACGAGCGGAAGACAACGATGTTTCGACGATTTGGAAACGATTGTTTCGGACGAGAGAGAATACTTGTTGGCGATGATGATGATATATCCTTCTTGCCAAACTCAATACTGACGTTTCAGCAGGCTGGAAACGCTATTTATTTTTCACAAACCAATATGATTTGAATTATTATTTTAATGTTGATCTTATCCAAAAATTTGAAATTCCGAATAGTTTATAAATTTCTGTGGAGTTTTTTATAGTATTTTACATTTGATTTAAGGTGTTAATTTAGGACGGTATCGGTGCAGTCGAGATACTTTATCTGCGAGCAAACAAAGTGGGTTACTGTTAGTGACGTTGTTGGCCCTAACACCGAAAAGGAATATAAGGAAGTGTGATAATTGTTAGAGATACAGTTTTATAACCAAAGTGTAGTTTCAGAAAATGAATTTAGACCAACAAATCTGAACAGTTTCACACTAAGCGTTGTGTTAAAGCGAGGGTGAGTGAAAATAGACGTAGTTGTTTTCGTAGTGTTCCTAAAATTATGGACAACCACTTTATGATAGTTTAAGATACTGAGTTAAAAAACGTCAAATTCAATTGGAACGGGCCAAAAATATGTTTTAGAAAAGCCAAAAACAATACAGCATTTACAGAAGAAAAAGAGAATTAAATGACATAATTTACGAAACGATATTGCCTGTCATTTTGTGCTCATATTTGAAATCCGACTTGGTACAAATTCCTATATTTTAAATTTTAAAGAATTTTATTTTCTGAATTTTTTTAAAACTGGAATAACTAACCCAGTTCTTGAGTTACGCTAATATATATTTCATGATTTAAATGAGATAATTTCACGGGTCAGCGCTAAAATCAGTAAATAACCGCGTGGTTTCAGCTCAGTAACTTGTGAAAAAAACAACAATTTGCAAGACCTGTTTTGTGGTCTGCGATGGGTTGGAATACCGTAGTTTCTGATTGTCGTTAGTGAGAGTTTCGTTAAAATGAAAACTAATTGATTTCTTGTCCATCAGTCAGCCGCAGGGTCAGACTGAAACCCAGCCTAGGGAAAACCCTAACAGTCGCAATTGGGCGAAAATTATGACGCTTATCTTCATAAATATTCATACTCTAAATAAATTGAAGCTGAAAATTCTTGCCAATCTTGTCTGGCAAGCTGAGAGTGCCGAGATGAGTGAGTGAGTGGGAGGAGGAGCAGTCGTGATCTTGCCAACTGAATTCTCGAGTGCAGTTGTGCCAAGTACGGGTTGGACACGATTTGGCAACGCTACATCGTCAAATGCATCCTCTCCACCGTTCAAACGTTCTTCATCTTCTCTCTATACAATTTTACAGTCGTTCCGATTCAATCGGAAAATAATCAGTTACCCCTGTCCTGTTCCCACAGGCCGGAGCCTATTTCTTTTCGGAACTTTAATATTTCTTCAGGTCGTGTCAGAGAGCAATCGAGAGGAACCTCGGGGAGGTCCAACAGACTACATTTCTGTACTGTGAACGATATGAACACAGTTCCATATCTACATATATTTATTTCGAGGTCTCATACTTTCGAGATATTGTCATCGCGGTTGACACAATTCATTGGACTTGGACAACGAACATTCTTCTATGTTAATAAAAAAGGAAAACAGTGTCACTATTATAGATTTCGTGTGTTTCTGTCTCCTCCCGCCGGTTCGGTCTTTTGATAGACCGGTTTCGACCGCTCGCCATCTTCAGTAGCGGTGTTAATCAATGTCGGCACTTTGGATGTTTTTTAGGCATCCTCACTGCACTGTCACTGTCGACAGTTTTCGACGGTATTTCCACCGCTCGTAGACAAGAAAACAGGTATTCTACACTAATGTCACTATTGTAAAATCCGGCAATATGCATAACGAATAAAATTAAGATGATGAAAAATTGTATTTTCAGATTACAAAATGTCTTATTCACAAGCGACAAACGAGCCTACTGACGAAAAGGGATACTGAAGATGCGGCGAGCTGCCAAAACCGGTCCAGCCAAAGACCGAACTGTTCTGGTATTATTGCAGATAGGCGTTCTCCTTGAAAAATAACTGCATAAATCGAAATCACAGTTCAAGATTTTAAAGCTTAAACGGCATATAGCTTAAGCTTACACTTCAAATATTTCACTGTGAAGATCCACTACAGGCAACATTTTGTTTTATCGGTCGACGATTCGGCTGAAAATGGAGATCCTAAGAATTTCGCCGGTTTTCCCAGTTCTACTGCAGTTTCCTTATCGGATTCGCCTTCGCGTCGTATAGGAAAACACGATTTCTATCGTGCCAGTAAATGTTTTATCGGCACATCGTCGGAGGAGGATTTAAAAATTTTGAAAAATCCGGACCAACCGTCAAAATTTGAATAATTTATTGGTTCGAAAAACAAGAAAATATAAAACGACGACTAGAAAAAAGGGGGGGGCGCGCTGAATATCTGTCACAACTTCCATTTACTAATTGGTATGAATAATGCAGGATACAGTTTTTTCTTCTCGACGATATATTTTCTTTTTTTTTATTATAAACGCGCATATTTACTGAGTGTGGGACGCCAGCGTCCGTGGTAGGTAATTGATGGCCCCGGCCATTCGGGTGTCGGTCACTTTAACCGATTTAAAATTCAAATTCATTTCGGAAACCCTTCAACCGCTGCGACCGACCGACGTTCACTTTCGACGGAGCCAAAAGCCGAACAAGAACCGGGATAATGAGACAACCAGCCGATATGAAAAGACTGGAGGCTTGGAGGTAAATAGAAATACTTTAACGCGCCAGTTTTGTGGTCTGCGAGGGGTCGGAATAACGTAGATTTGTTGTGTTTCCGTCTCCTCTCGCTGGTCTTGTCTTTTGCTAGATGGTTTCGGCTGCCCGCCATCTTCAGTAGCGTAACTGTCGCAGTACAAGTGACAGTGGCAGTGCATTGAGGATGGGGGCCCCCGAAAAACATCCAAAGTGCCGACAGTGACTAACACCGCTACTGAAGATGATGGCGAGCAGCCGAAACCGGTCTAACAAAAAACCGAACCAGCGAGACAGAAACACAACAAATCTACGGTAAGTATAAATTGCTGAATGGAAACATCGTTCCCAAGCTAATGCAAGCAAAATTAAAGGACTGCGCTAATTATTTAAAAGAAGTTAATTATACCCTATTAAATTGAACTTTGTTTTTCCTGCGCTTAATCTGTTGCGATCTTCATCGAATTTAGAGCTGGACTGTTCTCTCGAACAGACAGAAATTGTTCGACCCAAACTTTCACTATCCTTCGTTGTCTGTCACAACAAAAATAATTTGTTCTCAATTTGTTTGTGCCTAAATTTTTTGTTTTATTCGCGGGAAAAAATATCTTAATCGGATTATATTTCTGTTGTTAGAAATGTAACCGCGACCCTCCCGATTTCTACAATCGGTAGGGATATCCGAAAAATATAAATGATATATCAACGCTGAAATACTGGTAAGAAAAAAGTAAATTGTAAATACTCTCTAGGTCGTAAACTGGAGCGGACAATTTTTAAAAATTGATCTCTTGTTCTTCTGTCTCCCTTCGCTGGATCGATCTTCTCCACAGAAGAACGCGAAATCTGCGATATTCCAACATCTCGCAGACCGCAAAACAGGTATTCCGAACTAGTTTTTAAAATTCTTTTAGTCCATTGTCTCGCTCGTCGTTCATGCGTGAAGCTTTATACAGCCTTTATAAAAAGCAGGAGCTTTATACAGAGGCTTAGTCGAGTCATTTTGCTCCCGTCTTTTGAGCATTTTCGAGGCGTCAATTTCAGTGTCAATTCGTGTGTGAAGAATTCTCGACTCGTATTCTTGAATTGGCTCAGACGAGAGTTCGGTTTGGGTTCGTGAGCTCAATAAATGAGCCGTCCAATTGGTACAATGAAGGGAGCCCCATTGGGGGCAGCATGCCCACCATGTCCACGATAATAACGCGGTACTGAGGAGGGAGGGAGGGAGAGAGAATGAGAGAGAGAGAAAATGAGAGAGAGAGAGTGAGACTGAGAACGCCACACAAATAGACAGTCGACTGGTGTTTTACGAGAGCTGAATATTTGATGCGAGTTGGACCATTGAAGCTGGTGCGTGGGGACCAATTGCTTCTTACATAATTTCTTTCGTAATTGTCCCTTTCAATTGTCCCCTAGGGAAAAACTACCTGGCTATCCATTACCGGCAATTACAGTTCATTACAAACTAATAAACAGGAGCGTCTCGTCCTCCAGAATTTTATCCGACCAATTCTCCCGGAGACGAATTGGGCCCTATCCAAGAAGGAAACTGTCGAAGAACAGGAAAAAACGAGGCAATTTTTCGGCCAAATTCGACCGGAAATATTTAAACTATCTGATTCTCTACAATAGCGAGAGTTATAGCTCATTAAGTGCTGATAAAGTGTAGCGTCTATTCAGAATGTAACTCTCAGTTCCAATGATGTAGTGCTTGAAAATGAAGTATAACGACGAACGCTTATGTTCATAAAATATCTGGTCTTCTCGAAGCGATAGGTGGACCTGGTGTTCTATCGCAAAGGATGCGGATAACACTGAATGATTTTCGTTCCACGAAGACGAATCGCGCTATCCGAGGAGGAAAATGGTACAAAACAGGGAAAAAACCCCGCGGAAATGTTCCAATCGTTATTTTTAACCGAAAAAAAAAATTATGTGGCCGAATAATTTTCAGATATTCTCACAGGCATATTTGAAATGCATAATCGCTGATTCAATATTTATTTTTAATTTCATCCCCCGCGGTTTTGTTATATAATATTATTTCGATTTAATTAAACAAGATTTGAAGTCATCATTGTTGATAATTTGTGACTATGCATCTCGTATATACACCTGGTACCACCGTAAGGTCCAGTTATGCAGTGAGCAATGAGGAAATCGTAATTTTTTAACTGCAATTAAAATCCGTACTAAAGCATTGAAATAATATTGCATACGTTATTGTCTCAGTTTGAAATTTAACGTAATTTGGGAACTTCTTAATGAGCACTGGCAAAATTTTTTATCTCAGAAAACAAAATGGTGTAGGCCCAGTTGAGATCGAACCGCCAGGTTTTAGATTTTTGGGCCTATGACCCGATATGGGCTAGAAATTATAATACAGATGTTTTCAAAGCGTACGATTAGTTCCACTCGACAGAGAGGCCTGTAATTTAAAAAGTAAATAATTAAAGGTAAGGAGGTAAGCGCCGCGACACGCCCTTAAAGCACTTTAAATTTTCCCAGCGCAAAGGGAACTTTCGGAGACATTGTCGGACGTTATATTGAACAGTGCGTAAATTGGACTTTATTCTGTTCGCGAAGATGTTAACAGAATTATTGAATAATTACTGGTTTTGAGGATGTGAGCATTTCAGTCGGGACCTATTTTTGTCACGCCGCATATTTCCGCCATTCTGCCTCCGAAAACGTTCGACCGAAGGATAACAGGAAAAAATTCCTCTTTGATAATACGCCGCTCAACCGGCGATCTTATCTCCTGACTGTTGGCCGGGAAAATCGGCTTTTCCTCTTTTCTCTGTTCAGGACAGCGTGACCGCAGCCTCTCGCCATCTGCGATCATTCTTACATAGCGTTTAAAATTCTATTTCGACCAGCTATAATCTTAATATATGATAATCAACACTTTTGATAGGAATTCGGAAAGAGATTTCCGTAGAGATGAAAATGTTACTAACATCGAGCGTAACATTTACAGTAAACAGATCTCAAAGTACAAAAATATAACAAATTTCACGCACGAATCGTCCCTTCTCCAAAGGTACAAACGCCGACATTCCAAACGCTCCTTACAGACGCCCCCGAAAAGGAAGTGGCCACGTGATCTAAGTGTATAAGAAGAATTGAAAACAAAAATACCGTAGATTTGTTGTGTTTCTGTCTCCTCTCGCCGTCTTCAGTAGCGGTTTTAGTCACTGTTGGCACGTTGGATGTTTTTCGGGGGCATCCTCCTCCCTCACTGCACAGTGACTAACACTGAAGATGTCGAGCGGCCGAAACCGGTCTAGCAAAAGACCGCACCGGCGAGAGGAGACAGAAACACACACAAAACGTACGGTATTCCAACCCCTCGCAAACCACAAAACAGGTACGTTAAACGAAAACAAAAATGTTGAAAACCGTTTATCGAATCTCCCCCATTATCGACTGCTCGTCGCTAGTGCCGTTCGAATATCAATGTTACAGTTGTGACAAAAAAAAACAGTGAACAAAATTAAAACATTCCCTTTAGAAAAATCCAAGAATTCTGGAATTCTATTGTTTGTTCAATCCCGTGTTCATCGAACGCAGTGTGTTAGCACCGAGCGGATAAGTGTCAATAATTCATCGGGCACTTTTATACGGTTTTATTTTTTTGTATGATATCGATCGGGTCTGAAGTCGAACGCCTCCCGACCGACTGTCTCGATTTCAAAACCTCGCGTTTTAATGCACATTTAATTAAATTAACGGGGATATATTAATGCGGTATCTCGCCCACTCGCCCCTTATGGCTATCGGTGTTATATAATTATTCCTCTGGAGTGTCCACTCCAACAATGGACAACGTCCGATTGAATGTGTCGTGCGACGCAGCCGGGAGCACTAATTAATAAATAAATAACCCGAAGCAGAAAACAGAACGGCCAAAAACAAATTAGAGGCCGTATTCGGTCCGATACACGAGACGATTTTGTTGTTCCGTCTTGCGGCAGTATTTTTGTATTTTATGTAGCGACTACAATATTTTAAAATTATATTCAGTTCACGATATTTTAACCCGGACCGCTTAATCCTTAATATTGCAAATGGCATACAATGTATGTAGGAAGTTTCGCGAATCCCATACGCAACAGGTTATTCACGTCAGCTATCTGGGTTACGTGGAATCCACATACCCGACTCAAAAGAATCGACTTAAACCGAAAATTTGGACCATTTTACTAAAGTCCTTCGTACCGTCCTTAATGCTACCCGGTATGTTTCTAACCGCACAATCCACCGTGACCTCAACATACCGACAGTCGACGAAGTCGCAAAATCCCGGTTCCTGAAGTTCCACTCCCGACGCTGAGATGTTTTTAGCCCTTAAGACCATAATTGTTGTTGTGTCAAAAGTGCCACCTTTCGGTGGTTCCTTTTATCACGATATACACGTGAAATTGTACAAAATAAAAAAAAGCTATCTGGGTAAACTTTTCATCTTTTCAAGTTACGACTAGAATTTTTTTTAGAATCATATTCGTTGACAGTGCACGGAAGTCGCAATGCTGCGATACTTTATAACTACAGGATGTTGTCATTCCTGCTACTACTACTACTATATGTGACTCAGCGATCTTCGCGTCTTATCACACTCACTTCCGACTGATGTACCGCTCTCTAGAGTTATGAGTATCCGGTTTATTCACGTACTTTCCCAGTGTAATCACTTGCGCGTAATAAAAAACCGCGACGGGAATACCAAATGCGATATTAAATTTCGCAGTTACTATACAATTTTTGAATACGGATAAGCGACCCTATTCCGCTTTCGTCCCTCCTGCAGGACCTTTCCAGAAAGGATTCTTTTATCTCTTTTAAAACGTCTGAATGGTTATAACAAGAGACATAATATAATTATACTATTATGCTGATATTCTATTATGATAACACCTTCAGTGACGTTGAGAGATGGTTCCTGAACTATATACTATAGCATTATTAAACAACTTAAAGTAGAATATTTTGCTAGAATATCCTCACAATTCTCTCTGGGATTCTAGACTGCATGTGTGTCCCTCCCCTGAACGTCTTCCAAAATTCAGGATTTTTTAAAAACCGATCTGCCTCAGGAACGAAACGGGCGATATGGAGGACCCTTAAATGTCAAAATCCCCGGTACAGAATTTCCCCATTCATGGAATTTCGAAGACTTTACCTCTCAGTCCTTTTTACGTATTCCGTAGGGAAACTCTCCAGAACAAAAACTAATATCGGACAATGGGGTGAAAAATGTTATTGTTCGGTCTGACTTTGTTACAATTAGTATTCATCCGAACAATCTCGAAACTGGTGGAATACACAACTAGGAGGAGGGCCTCCTTTTGAAGACGGAGCCGACGTATCGGTCAAAGGGGTCTTCGGCGTAGCGTCGAATAGTTTCGAACGAGAATTTCGGAATTTCCCCTTCAATTATTCCCGTCTAATTGTCTATGTGGACGTCCAACACTTTGTATCTGTATCGGCCGCGCGTTAGCAGATGTACAGGAACAGACTACCTCTGATTAGAAAAAATTCTAATTTTTTTTCTAATTGAATACAAATTCAAATTTTAAGTTTTTATTTTCGGAATCTCAAAACGGTTCCGTCCCTCCGAACGAACACTCCTACTCCATCATCGATCAAATCGATAGAAGGGCAGAGAGGCCCCGTTTCGATACTAATTAATATTGAATTTAATTAATGCCAATGCACAAACATTTGTATTTTGCCAATTATCAATTCTGTCCCCGGTACACTTCAGTTCGGGGATTTCGAGGACGAGATTTAATTTCTAGATTATACTTTATTAAGATATTAAATCCATTTGAACGGTCCCCCTTTTCCTCAAAAATTTAATTAATAACTCATGGCGGACATTATCGCGTATACTGGGTACGATGCATTTTGATTAATTTGATCAATTCGAGTACTTGATAAAACTGAGAAGAAAATGTAAGGAGATAGAAATAATCGGAAGTATAGAGATATTTAAAGAGTGGTAGAAAAAATTTAATCCCAAATATTAACAGGGGAACAAGCACAGAATCGGTATATACAACAAAAGATTAACCACGTTACAAGAGCTACTGAAGGTGGCGAGCGACCGAAACTGGTCTACCAAAATACCAAAACCACTTTCCATGTGTTATAAACTCGGATAGACTTGTCGATAATGGATTAGTTGTGACAACGCTCACCGTATTTATTAAAATTGAAAAATCTATTTGAAATAAAAAATGACATGAAATTTATCCCCCGAACTGAAATGATCGATTTCATCTGGGAACGATTCTTTCTACGCGCTTGTCATACGAATCATATTACAGAATGTCCGGTATCGGTTGCGTCAAGTCAAGCGAAATTTTATATTTTGACACTTTGTATTTGTCCTAAAAGAAGGACGCCAGAAATTGATTAATTGGTGTATTTTAGGGTGTTTTATTTCCATTTTGAAACCTTATCGAGTCGTATTAGGCCTTAAAGTTGGAGCTGGAGTAGTCTGTATTGGAAATTTATAAATGAATCGTCAAATAGTTAAGTTACATTATTTTTTACTTAGTATTATAGCGTAGTGGCGGCTACTGAAGACGGCGAACGACCGAAACGTGTCAGGTTCAGGACTAAAACCAGCCACCGGAGACGGAAAGGCCGCATAAGCAATAGAAAAAGAGTACAATGAGTTAGTACACTAGTTGTGTTTCGAATAGTGTTTAAATAACGTTCTGAATAAATATTAATTAACATGCATTAACCGTAGAGGTTAGTCAAGATGATATTGACGCGAAGACGACATCTCAAGTGGGGTACTTGACATTTGCATGCGATAAACCGTTTTAAATGTCACCTTATCGCAATTCTAATCTAATCTGAGGAGATTTATTTGTTTATCGTTCCACTTCTTTAAAGGATCCACGTGAAATCTCGTCTCCACTCTCAAGTCCTTTTAACCGACGGGCTGGCTTCGAGGCCGATTTCAATTCCAAAATTATCTCCGTGTCGCACCCCGGTGCAACACCCGAGAGTTCGAAAGCGCTGAAAAAAAAATTACCTTCAAGTGGAACTGGTTCGGGTGTTTCCGTCAAAACATACAGGAAAAAATCCCCGACCGAGGTCGTTCCCACAGTATTAAGCGATCCTACAGGAAGTAGGATGGGTGATAATTAAATACAATATTGTTGTCGGACAATGAGACAAAACGTGTTGCTGAAATAACGTGAAAAAAAGACGATTTTTTGCTTCGTGAAAAATCTCTATTTGGGTATACAATAATTGTATATACGCTTTTTCAGATGGCTACGAGCTCATCGCACTACAATTAAAACACAATATACCATATACTGGGTATACGTGGTAGAACGCTATTTTCAGCGCCCAGAAAATTCCCAGGAAGGTTTTTTCCCAGTAAAAAATCCAGTATCTCTAGAAAGGTGTCTTTAAATCAAATAATGCGTGTAAATTAAAATATTAAATTTAAATATTATTAATATAAAAAGTAATTTTCTTTTAAGTAAAGAATTGCTCCCTACCCCATGTTCCGGAGCCTTCTTGTATGTAAATAGATAAATTAGTCGACCGATTGGTTTCGGAGAATGTTAAATTGTAAAATTCTGCGCGTAACAGTCGCATAATTGGGCAAACCCAATTCAGCGATCTTCTTACAAGTGCTGTCAATCAAATAATGCGTATAAATTAAAGTATTAAATTTAAATATAATTAACATAAAAAGCGATAATAAGTAAAGAACAGCCCGTCTTATATGCAGAACCTTCATTCATAGTGATTCGTGAAAAAACACTTTCCTTGCGTGTAAATCGATGGATTATTCAAATCGATTAGTTTTGGACGTTGTTGAATGTCGGAATTCTCTTCATAACAGCTGCGAACGCGTGATGAATAAACGGAGAAAATTATACCAGAGGATTTTGGAACTTGTACCGCAGATTTCGTATGTTTCTGATGGATTCAGGTTTTCCCTTGAACCTCGGTGTTGAAACAAAATTTTCACAGATATCCGGGCAGAACGGGGCCGAAAATAAGTTTATTGGCATCTACGTTTTATGCGAAGTTGGTCCGAGAGAAAACTGTTGAATAAAAGTCGATAACGACCCGGCCGATTTACAGATTGAAAATTACTGTATCGGCCTATCGTCGTCATCTTTGCCGTTAACGGGGCCTAAAATTCGATTTAGTAAATTGGCGTAATGCAGTATAATGGGCCCCGGGGCCACACTATTCCGGCCCCTTTCAATTACGGCCTTTCGAAATCGGGATAATTTCCACCCCCTTGCCCCTGTTGTAAGGACGAAGGAGTTCGCCATTTCGTCCACGACGTATCACCCCCGGGACATGTCGACAGGAAAGGGCGGAATTGGATTTATAAACCTTAATGAGTTGGAAAATATAGAAGAGCATTTATGACTACTTGTTAAGCCGGCGAAAGGCAGAAACCTTCTGCGATCCAATTGTTTCAATAAACTTTATTTATTGCAGCTTCACGATATAAATTCGCGGACATACCACGCACAACTCTCTTTTATCTTTCAGTTCCTAAATCTACGATTAAATAATTTACAGCATATTTTTTGGGGGGTTTTTGTACGAAAATGTATAAAGCCTTTTACGTTTATCCTTCTCCCCGAGGTATATTATAAGGGTGGACATAAATAGTATAGTTTATTTATAGTACAGTTTCTATTGATATTTAGGCATACTTGACGCTTTCCGATCTAAGCACAACATGCGGACAACGCGTCCGATTAGCGATAATCGAACCTATTGTTCCAACATCGTGGGATTACTGCGTTTAAGCATGCTGAAAGGATCCGTAATTCTAGGCAGAAGAATTTTTTCACCGCGTAACTGTACAACCGAATTGCAACAGGTTTAGTGTATAATCCATTGTGCAATAATTCAGGACTATAGTGTATAACGTGCAAGAGTGCTATAATGAAATAGGTGTGAAATATCGCGTGAAGATCCACATTAACGTCGGATTAAATGGAATATAACGCGCTCTGTCTTGATTGCGATATGAACTGTATATAAATTGTTGAAGGTTCCCGTAATTCAGTCGGATTAAGATTGAAAGAATATCCTTAATTCAGATTTTATGGAAGGGATCACAGGAGAGACATTCCTTCGAGGAGAGATCGTTCGAAACTGGTTTGCATCTGACCAACCTCACTTTGCTTTTGTCACTCTCCGCCTCCTCTAGACCGGTTTTTCGGCGTCACGCTACTGAATTTCGCCAACCTAAAGCCGTTCCAATACCGCCCTTATAATTAATTGGTAAACAGGTTTAATACAAAATGGTAAAACTATGTGCCGAACCGAATTTATGGTTGAAAATTATTATCTGAGAATTTCACTTACGATATCGTAACAATACCTAAGGAATACTAAATGATCTCACACATATACATCGGCATTATTTGAAACCGGGGATTCATTAACATTGTTTCATAATCTTACACATCCCTCGCATCGTTATCATTGATTAGAACTAAAAAAGTTAATTGTAGATTTCGTGTATTTCTGTCTCCTCTCGCCGGTCTGGTCTTTTGCTAGACAGGTTTCGGCTGCTCGCCATCATCTTCAGTTAGTCACTTTTGGCACTTTGGAATGATTTTTATTTGGGCATCCTCACTGCACCGTCACTGTCACTCGTATGTACTGCTGTCGGAGGCCCGAAAAACATTCACACCGCCAAAAGTGACTAACACCGCTACTGAAGATGATGGCGAGCGGCCGAAACCGGTCTAGCACAAGGAGACAGAAACACACGGAATCTACGGTATTCCGACCCCCTCGCAGACCGCAAAACAGCTATGTTAAAGACTTAATTGTTTGAATTGTATGCAAAAAAAAACGACACTACTTTCCGGTCCTCCTAATACTTTGGCTTATTATACTTGCATATGATTCAATTAATATATGGTAATTCTAGAAATTATAACCACGTTCTCGTTATGGACACGGCCGATGATTTTAGCTAAATAATTCACACGCTGTCTTCATACATAAGGAGGGGATGTGTAAACACAGCTTTGTCGATTGAAGTTCTGGATGTAATTTATCCTCCCGGGGTTTATGAACCCGGCCAGCCTCCTGGAGACGAGGATCTGGTTCGTGAAAGATCGGCTCCGGTAGTGATTTATGAACAGAAGGTTCGGTCCGCGGCGAGATTTGAGGGACAGACGGCAGAGAAAGAGAGAGAGAGAGAGAGCCTCCCGGAGAGAGAGAGGGAGAGAGAGAGAGAGAGAGAGAGAGAGAGAGAGAGAGAGAGAGAGAGAGAGAGAGAGAGAGAGAGAGAGAGAGAGAGAGAGAGAGAGAGAGAGAGAGAGAGAGAGAGAGAGAGAGAGAGAGAGAGAGAGAGAGAGAGAGAGAGAGAGAGACACCTCCTATCGGAAAATGAAAGGGGACCGCATTCCCCCGGCTAGATCAATCGGGCGAGATAAAACGGCCCATTGCTCAGTCACAATGGACCCAACTGTACCCTGATCTCAGCCAGCTCTTATTATTATCAAAAAGGTACAGCCGTTCGGTTACCAGTCAGTTAATAATGTTGCGACATAATTTCAACCCCGTCCCAATTAACAAGGCGTGCCAACACCTGGATTGATAGAAAAAAATAATACATCATTTTTTATTATTTCACATCCCCCCTTCCTTGGGGCCAGACTTATACATGTGAACATTCGCAATTTTAAATGTAGCGATACTCCCAATTTTGGTGAAATACATAAAATGTAGATTTCGTGTGCTTCCGTCTCACCTCGACCGGTTTCGGCCGGTCGCCATCTTCAGTAGCGGTGTTACAGTCGCTTAGGATGCCCGAAATGCATCCAGACCAGCGAGAGGAGAGAGAAGCACGCGAAGCGTTCGATATACGGACCCCTCGCAGGCCACGGAACAGGTATTCTGAATAAAATTTTTTAATGAAACAAGCCATGCACCGCGTAAACAACAAAGAACAATCATATCACAGTAACTGATAGGCTGGCGGCCGTAAAAATGATCGGAAATAACGAAACAAAACTAGGTTGTCTGTGCCCGTTCCGTCGCGGTATAAAAGAACGGACAGAGACGGCGATAACTGAAATAAACACAAAACAAACAAAAAATGATGAGATTTAACACAGAATGTATGTAGAATCCTCACTGCAGTACAAGCGACAGTCACAGTGCAGTGAGGATGACCGAAAAACATCCAAAGTGCCAATAGTGACTAACACCGCCACTGAAGATGGCGAGCAGCCGCGAAACCGCTCTAGCAGAAGACCAAACCAGCGAGAGGAGACAGAAACACACGAAATCTACAGTCTTCCAACCCCTCGCAGACTACAAAACTCTGTTAAACTAGTAAACAGTATAATTCTGAAAGACAAAAACTAATTGACAAAGGGACAGAAACTATTTTGAATAATCCGGATACAGGACTGTAGTTCCTGTGAACTGTGTGTATCATTTTCTTTGTACTGACGACAGTAGAAATAGCGTACATTTTTCTGTACAATAATTTACTTATAATATACCTCAGTGGGCTATGCCCGGATGGATCGGGAGGCTGCAATCTCGGAAGGCATGCAGCGCCCCTCCCCCGCCATCATGACGCATACACAGGCCAACCTTGCCCTTCTAAATACACTACAGTCATCGTCCAACAATCCAGCGGGCAGGAGTAGTATATACAATCCACACACTCTGTACATTCGTTTGATACTTGTTTCGATTTGAGAAATTGTAATTAACGTCATTTTTCGGGGCCTCTCTTGTCGACATCGAGAGCCACTCGTGGCACTGGTTCTCTAATTCGGTGAATTCTACCGACGATTGGCGAGAAGCCGAAACCGATCCGCTGTAAAACAAAACAATTGAGATACCGCAGATTTCGTGTTTTTCTGTCTCCTCCCGCCGGTTCGGTCTTCTGCTATACCGGTTTCGGCTCCTCGCCATCTTCAGTTGATATCCTTTGCAAACAATTCGGTTTAGTGTACTTGTCATTATTTGTCACCAGTCAAACAAAATACAACCGACAATATTTAGTTTGCACTGAAGTTTCGTGAATACAGCCTCTTTTTAATTATCTCTGTCCGCTGTATATTTTTGTTTCCTATCATTGGCCATTATAGAGTGCCATTGTTGGAGCTACAACGCTTGAACACACATCAAGTGCCGGAGCACTTGCTCGCTACGATTTTCCAGACCCTAAGACGCACTTTTTCTGTTCATCTGTTTTTTGGCCGTCGTTCATCTTCATCTTTATTAGGCCCGTTAAACGGTCGGGTGTTCTTCCCACGTCATACCAATTAGACCGGGGGACCCCAATTAAAATTTACTGCTTATTCGACTACAGCGAGACAACGTCCGTCAGAAACGAGTTTGCTATTCCAATACGGCTTTGGTTAAAAACTCTTCGATATTGAGAGATTTCGACGCTCTTAAACGCGGAGCTCGGGATTGTCGGGGAAGGTCGATCCGCAATTATTTAGTTGCCAGCCTTCGACAGCACATCAATATATTTCTTAGCTGAAATTCATTAATGTATTTCACGAACCGAATGCAGGTCGGTCTTATATATATATTCCCCCAATCAATTGTGTACAATAGTACACAAAAGAATAAACAGATAAATTATCAGCGCCCAAACTGCATGAAACAGAAACCTTCATTTTCTTTTTCGCTTTTATTCCGTACAAAATAAAAACCGAAATAAATATTTAAGTAATATAAATGCGCTGTACAATGATGTTGCGTCACCGACTCACGTATCTTACCCCGCTTATGAGTAGGTAAATAGAAGCTGAAATCAGCGAACGGTGTCACTAGATAAGGGTGATAAGAAAAAAAGAACACTGATTATACGAATTAATTGCGTGCGGAAGAACTTTCCCAAAAGGCGAAAACTGTTCGGAAAATTCAGGAATTTGAAATTTAAACTAGACAACATCGGAAAGTATCCAAAGTGTGAACGTTGGAGTAAGCGACATCCGGCTATATATTGTCAGAATATTCATACTGGCGAAGTCGATGATAAGAACAATCTAATTGACATCGAATAAAGTCAAATTTTAGGGCCTGTTTCTTCGCACGTATCCACAATCAATGTTCCACAGATTCGACTTGTCCCACTTTCCTGATAATATTGTCCGCAATGATAATAGGAGAATTTTAAATCGTTTGGAAAAAATCAATTAATTTTTTAATTTCCCCGTTGTTCTTGTCTGCAATTTGATCATTATCACCGTGATAAATTATTACGGAATATAATTCCTTTCTCGTCGATTAGGTTTAAGCGAGCGAATGCCGGTTAGGCGATCGGAATTTCGTTGTCGTTATTTGGCGACGCAGCTATAGCTAGTGCTAAGATAGGGCTGTTCTGTGCAAGCGTCATCGCTTTTTCCACTGTATGTTTATATTCGCCAGCGGTACGGCCACCGCTCGGCTGTTTAGTCTAGAGCCCACTGCCTTAGTCAGTACCGATAGCGAGCGTGAGAGTCGAGTGCGCGTTCTATAGGTCCCTTTATGATAAGGGAGACACAAGAAGCAGAGAGAGATAAGGTAACCGCATTTCGTGTCGAGCAGTCGAACGCGTCGTATCCAACGATCCAGTAGCAAAGGACGGCCTCGAGATGTTCGTCTTCAGTAAAGAGGTGGCGGACCTGCTCAAGTTCAAGCTGAAGCAGGTTTACGTCGACAACACCGTCTTCAGGTTCCACTACCGGCTGACGTTCATCTTCCTGATGGTGAGTACCGTGTTGGTCTGCACCCGGCAGTACATCGGCGAGCACATCAACTGCATAGCCGATTCCAAGCTGGACCACGTCATCAACACCTACTGCTTCTTCATGACCACCTATACCGTCACCAAACACCACAACGCCACCGCGGTCGCCCAGCGGGTGGTGCCCCACCCGGGGGTCGGGCCCCACGACTTTCAGAGGGACCCTGTGACCAGGGTCACCTACTACCAGTGGGTACCTTTCGTCCTCTTCCTGCAGGCCATCTGCTTCTACCTCCCCCACTTGATCTGGAAGACGAAGGAGAAGGGCCGCGTCAAGGCCCTCGTCACCGGCATGAAGGGCCTCTGGCTCACCTCCCACAAGGAAGAAGACATCGAGGTGAACAACACCAAAATAGATTCTTCGCAGACCAAGGCCAACAAGCTGAAAACGCTAAAGAAGCACTTTTTCTCGTTCTGCCGGTTCCACATCAACAAGGACTGGGCGATGAGTCTCTGCCTGTGCGAGCTGCTCAACGCTATCAACGTCGTCCTCCAGATCTACCTGACGGACCTGTTCCTCGGAGGGAAATTCTGGACGCTGGGCCGGGATTGGAACGAAGCGGTGGACAAGACGCCGCTTTTGGACGAGGTCTTCCCCAAGGTGACCAAGTGCACTTTCTACAAGTACGGCTCCTCGGGGACGCTCCAGCGCCACGACGCCCTCTGCGTAATGGCGTTGAACATCGTCAACGAGAAGATCTTCTGCATACTCTGGTTCTGGTACCTGATACTTTTCTCCATAACCGCGCTGGGCCTGCTCTGGAGGCTGTGCACTTTCGTCCTGTACAAGAACATCGGGTTCAACATGTTGGTCTGGCTGAACGTTAGCCCCGGTCCCGCCCTGGACACCTCGGACGTGGCCACGCTCTCGGCCAAATTCACATTTTCCGACTGGCTCTTCTTCTACTACGTCGGTAAGAACATCGACGGTGCCCTGTTCAGGGCGCTGCTGGCGGGCGTCGCCGACGACCTCCGTTCCCAGAATGAGAACGTCTTCCTGGGGCTCCCCCAACCCCCCTCCAATAAATACTATTCCCGCCCCACCCCTAGTCCCGTCGACGAACCCAATACGAGGTTCATCGACGACCCCAATACGAGGCTCATCGACGAGCCCGACTACGAATCCAACTGTTAATACCCATTTCGGTATTCCTTTTCCTTTTCACATCTTATGGCCGGTAATTTCGCATTCAAATCGACGCTGACCCATTTCGATGGCCGAAATAATGCGCTTTTATGTACGAGGGGCTGTTTACTAGTAGGAGACATTCGGCTCTAGGGAGGGGGCGTGTAGTGGGTGGAGGGAGGGAGGCAAAGAATCGAGCCTTCTGCCTTAACATTCGTTTTAAACACAAGTTATATTAGAGTTAATAAATTAATTATACACTGCTTTGTAGGCGATATAATTTTACTATAATATGATGTAGGCCCCATTACTTTCATGGAGTGGAAAGATATCGAAAAAGTGCGTAAGGCATTATAACTCCACAGATTTAAGGATTAAGGGTTCGCTCATTTTCCCCCTCTCATTCTCGGCTATACAATCTTAAATAACTCCAAGAGTTTTCGATGTCGAAATTCAAAAGTCCCCGCATTACTGTCAGACTCTTGTGACTTAAATCCATCTCTGGGTTTTTAAATCCAACCCATATTCTTATCTGTTTATATATATATAATATTTGACTCGTTATCTCTATCCACTTGAGCACTCAAATATAATAATGGCTGTTCATCACTAGCATAAACTAAATACTCGAGCGTATGTAGTGTCTATGATCAAACAGGCCGTCTAATAAGACTGCAAACTTTGTAATTACAATTGGTAAACATAAAATCACATTTAAAACCCCCCTTATAGGCTCCCATTACAGACGATGAATTGCTAATCACCCGTCCAATGTAAAGCTGGCCCCTCCTTTCCCTCTTGAACTACAGACCGGTTTCTGACAGGGTTCATGTCCACCGGAAGTTGGATATTCCAGATATTCGAAGTATAAGAGCAACAGGCATTATTTTCTTGTATTGTACTTTAGTCCAGTCTCTTTTGGCCCCAAATGTGTTCAGGAAACACAACACGCGGCCCGAAGAAAAAGTGTAATCAGATTCGAGAGACTGAATTTATTATACTTGATTATTACATTCATTTTTAGTTCATTATTTTTCTTTTGTCATACGTGTACGTTTTTCTTCATATGCTTTCACCGACCCCACATCTCGGTGTAGCCTGTAATCGTGACTGTTCCTTATCTTATGTGATGTATATTTTATTTTTGTTATGCACGTGATATTAGTTTTATTACTAGTTTTATCGATATTTTAAATTTCAGAAATAAGAAACATTTTTAAATAAAGCAATGTTGAAGCTTACACGTGCCTTTGTTATATTCCTTGATATCCCCCCACCTATTTTGCAGATATCCCAGTATTGATTATACGCACTAATAATTAAAAAAATAACATGAACATCAATCAATTCAGATATATTTCTAATTTGATTAATGATAATAGATTCCAATTTATGAATGCTACTGAACTGGTTACGGGAAGAATTAACAGAACCGATAGGGGTTCCAAAAAGGCCCCGGGTACGTTCCCAAGTACAGGCAAAATATAATGTACTGTTCATTTTAAGTCCAATTGTTTAATTTACAGTTTATTTATCGGACTTACAGTCGAGTATACAACTGATGTATATATCCTCAAGCGGCTCGAATAAAACGAATTGCCGTCAGTAATTGTCCGGGTTTTAACGGCCAAGGTCTGCGATAGCGTTGAGGTTTATTCCTCCCTGTTTTTCGTTTACGTATTCCGTACGTATACGTTCGTCGTTCAAGTTGAAGCGACAAGGCAGGCGCGATTTGCGATGAAATTAGAATTATATTTTTGAGTTTTTCCGGACTTCGTGTCGAGACAAATTGGTTTTCAATCGAAAGAAATTTCGAATATTCGGACAGATATTGCGTTTGACTGTTTAAAAAAAAAAGAATATATATTTATATTTATATTAATAAACGATATTGAATTTCCGTTTACCGCGTAAAGGGGGGAGGTTTCCCGTTGTGCAGCCAGGATGCGACCAATATACGGTAATTACCGTACAGTAAACGACACCCTTACCCCTCGTCCAATGGTTTAAATTAACCTGAGATATCGGCGGCGAGCGATTTTATTAATATTTCGGAATTAATAGGTAAAATATCGAGTAAGATGATAAGATGAATGAATTGAGCGAGCTAAACAACACAATAGATATTAGGCATACCAAATGCAATAATACATTTAAACTGTAATATAATAGTTCAAAACAAAGCCAGCGGGACAGATTCTGGAGTTGTAATAGATGGAGGATTGTAGATTGCAATGATTGGATTCTGTTTAAGTTGTGAACGGTTTTATGGACCCCCGAAACTCCACATTTTAAAATAGCAAGCAATAGTTGCTAGGAGGAGTCCTAGTAGCGAACCCTTGCTAGGGGTCCTTGACCAGCGTCTAGGATTTGACCGATTCGAGACGCGTTTAACGAATTGTCTACAAGACGAAGAGCGGTCTCGTTTATACTGCCGTATTCGATTGTAAATAGTGCAACGAGCAAGAGGTATGAGACGTAAATATATGCGGTCGATAATTTGGTACCGTAGGCCCGAGATACAGTGGAATAATAATCGGACTCTGAAAAACCGCAACTACCAAATTGGCCGCAGCAAGTTTCGCTCCCGGGGCACAAGAACACCACGCATTATTGGGTGATGACCTGCCTGCGCGCAGCAAGCAGGCGGCAGAAAAAGTACCATGGTCTTGGGGGGCTCATCCTTTACCGACTTTAATACCAACCTTGCTCGCTGTATACTCTAACCACATCGTCTGTCCACGTCGGATACGTTTGAAATAATTAACAAACATTCAAATGGCCCACATAAATGCCACTTTTATGTCCACATAAAAGCCCCCCAATAGTTACGAGCAAACGCTGTTTGCTCCGCAACTCAGTGGTTCGAAGCCTACGTCGTTATGGAATAAAATTTTCGTACAATTTATCGTCGGGGACGCTCAATGTTTCGAATAATTAAAGTAATAAGCGTCCAGTTTGTGACTTTTATGACTAGAAACCTACCTAAAAATTGCGTTAAAATTTGTTTTTACCTACAAACTCTTCATAAAACCCAGTTACTACAGCCAGAGAGCGGGCCCAATTTTATTTCTTTTCCAAATGTAAATTCTCCTTTTCGCCGTTCCCTAATTCAAAAGCCAAAGCCGCCATTACTTGCAGCCGCGCCGATTGTAATCCGAATGGAAATCGAAATTGGCGGTTATCGAAATCGGGATCCGAGGTCAATCACAAATGGCCGTTAAACGCCGCCAGAGAGAACGAGCTGAGAAAGAGAAGAAAATAACGAGAGCGAATAAAAGTAGAAAGAATGACTGAGAAGTGAGCGTTGCATAAAGACCCCGATATTAAGGGAGGACGTGAGGCTGGTGAGGGTAGATTTTAGGGGGTTTATTTTAGGGATTATTAGATTCTGAACCTGGTCTATGTGCCGCTTTCGAGTATGAAAGCAAACTGATCGCGACAGCTCCCTTTCAAACGGTATTTCATTTCCTTTGTTTAAAAGTATATCTAAAGCAGGACTTCGTACATTGCATTATGTATACTGTTAATAAATATTTTCTGTTCTGTGTTTCTGGCATGTATGAAAGTGCTGCTCTTAATACTACCCCCGTTCACCGGGCTCTTCTGCGTTTCATCCCGAATCGTTTCCTATTCATCGTGGGCCCATTTCCGCCCTCGGTTTCCGCGGACGACAGTGTCCTGTACGGTCAATAGATGAAATAAGGAATACCGTAGTATTCACGATGCGTGCTGACGAAAAATCTAACGAAAGACGAAACCGGTCTATTAAATTGCCGAAACGGCCGATCGTACAGGAAAGGACGAAATTCCACCGAACAGGAAATCTCAATGTTTCTCAATAATGTTCTTAATACAATTAATCCGTTAATAAACAACGCATTGTCATATGTAACCTCATTGACGGTTCACTAGTGATATCAATCAGCCAAATCAAAAGATGACGACGGGATAATGCGCACAATAGAATTACAATCGCAAAACCGATCGGAAACGTCCCATTGAGTATGACAGAATCGTTTCCAAACTCCGAAAACTGGGTAAGATCAATACAGAAGACGTGTTGTTTTGTTGCGACGACAAAGAATATTTCATTGTGCCAGACGACCCGGTCAGATAAGGGGCGAGAGGAACGAGAGCCGTGCGCAATGTTTATTTTCGAGGTGACACGCATTGTTCGCCCATCGAAACATATTGGGACAATGTCCAAAAATAAATAGATAACGTTCCGTTATGTTTTAACGCGCCGGCGTCAGTAGCGCTCCGTTATCGGAAGACTGAAGAACCGGTCTAGTAGAACGATCAGACCAGCCAGCGGAGACAGAAGATCAGGAACCTTGAAATTTAATTTACAGAATTATATCTCAGATTTTTTTCCACTCTCTATTATGCGTCCGTAGCCATTACGCGCTAAATTAACATTTATATTGGTTTTGATTATTTTTTTATTACAGTGTTTCAGCCACTCATGTTTGAACCGTATACCGGTTGCTGTATCTTGAATCAACGTCCAAGAATTGAATCGATGAGGAGGAAGAGTTAAAGTGGAATATTTTCCTCATTAATTTTCCAGAGATATGATTAACGTTCGGTCAACGGAACGACCGAAAGAGTGGGTCAATAATTTTGTAGAAACAAACGGATGTTTGCGGATCAATCACGCACCAGATCCTGGGATTTCCACTTCGGACGATGGAAAAAGGTGTTACATAACCTAAAGAATGATACTAATATTAGGGACATTTTTAACTTTCTAACCTTCCAATTACTCCTACGAACGGACTTTAAAATTTATTTTATATTACGTTCACTGACAAGCGATTTTTTTTCGACCTGCCATTTCTAAGTATTTCTATCTAAAAAATTTTAAGTAAGATATTTGATAGCCCCCAACAATATTAAAGTACTGTTTCAGCACTAGAATTAGTCAATATGTAACTAAAATATAGTAATACGAAACGAAAAATGCGAGTGGTGAAAAGAAAACATCTACTTCGGTCCAAATTCAGTCCCTTATACATTATAAGATGTATACGGAAGAAGGATTTAATTTTTCGAATTTAAACTCGGGCACAGTGCAGCTCGAAATATTAACGAAAGTTTGGGCTGAAGATAATCACAATGGATTTTTCTCAACAGTATATCGATTCTGACGGTAATAAGTTTAACACCTGTTTTGTGGTCTGCGAGGGGTTGGAATACCGTAGATTTGTGGTGTTTCTGTCTCCTCTCGCCGGTTCGGTCTTTTGCTAGACCGGTTTTGCTAGACATTACAAGTGACAGCGACAGTGCAGTGAGGATGCCCGAGAAACAACATCCAAAGTGCACAAAAGTGACTAACACCGCTAATGAAGATGGCGAGCGGCCGCGAAACCGGTCTGGCAAAAGACCAAACAAGCGAGAGGAGACAGAAACACCACAAATCTACGGTATTCTATTAGAAATGTTGATTTTAAATCAAGGAATATAAAATTTTCGAACCTATCCTGTAATACTTAAATTCCAGTGTCCGTGACAAAATCGAGTATGTCGTTAAGATGCACGAATCGTGTCGGGTTAACGAATCAGCAAACCGTTTAGAAATGGGGTGAAGATAGATTTTTTGTTGGAAATCGAATATTGTTGGCATATTTGAGTCTCTATTCCCTGATTGTCAAGGTATTCTTTTGTTTAATAGTCAGAATATTGCGACTGAATTGTTTTTTTTTTCTCATTTTCATCTAATACCCCAGAAGAATTGGAGAAAACGTCTCTCTCGGAAAAATCTCCTTGTATTTGATGACAGAGCTCAGAATGACTTATTTACACCAGAAGATGCCCGAATAGTGTTGAGAAGTCGCATAAACATTGTTGATTTTTTAGCAATAGAATATTGACGAAAATTCGGCATCGTTCTTCCCGGTATATTCCCCAGGTGAATATATCCCAATTTCACCTAGTTGCCCAGATACTGGAAAAATATCTTCATTTCCGATATTAAAATATGTACTTTATTTATTATGTTATATTCTTGTATTGGTTTGATTAAATAAACGGCCGGCGGTAAGAGATGCAATAACGGCGGGTTAGAAGCCTACCGAAGAATCCCCCCCCCTCAAACCAATTGTGGAATGTAGCGTGCTTCAAGCCCTTCCACTTAATTTTATGGCCACACCGAGAAGGGCTTGTAATTTTCTATAATCTGAAAGGGAGCCGTGGAAAAATGGGATGAGGCTGCTGGCCGATTCCGTTTCTCCGCTTGGGCCCCGTTCAGGTGCGCCTCTCTCTCAGTACGTTACAACTACAAACCGGTTTTTATTTTATTTTATCCCTCCGCGGCGGCTGTTTTCAGAGTTATAACATTGGACCGGAGAGGTGGACGGCTTTTACGGGCAACGGCCAGCAAGAGCGCACAGACACTGATAGCGGCATTCCGGAGGCGACAACCCCGGTTCAGTCTTAACGCCGGGAGGCAGTCGCACTAAGAATTACCGAAATTAAGTTTTACCGGAATAAACGCTAATTAATTACGAAAATCAGTTGTTAAGCGAGTACCTGACTGAATCACCGGATGGGCTACTGATGATGGCGAGAAAACAAGGTTTTATCGGGGAACCGACCCCTAGAAAAATATGTTTTGAAATAATACTTCAAGAGAATCAATATGTTATAGGAACATTATATGAGGAAATTATTTTTTATTAGATCATTTTGACATAAAATTAATGTAATTTAATCATTAACAGCATTATCTAGTCTAATCTTGCATTATATCCAGTTGAATGTACCTGTATTTGTTCTAGTTAATAAACACTGTATTTTATTATTTAAGCCAGTCTATTTTTTTTAATGCCCTAGTGTCCCTCCAGTGATAATCGAGCAAAAACACGGGTGAGTCAAACCCTCATATATAAATAAAAATATCGCTTAATATTGAGCGGTATAAATTTTATTGGCAAAAAATCGACTCAAAACGCAATCTACGAAACGCCGCCTAACAATTTTCAGTTAACCGAAATGGACGGTGATGAAAACTAGCCGAAAGTGAAAGTGATACCTCACTTCCTATGCGGTTTTACATATCCGTTTACATCTCAAAACCGGCTGAATGTAACCTCAGTAGATTTATAATATGGACGAATACTCATTCAATTATTATCCCCCCCCCTCCCAAGAATTAAAAATGGGCATTATATTGGGGTGAATGTCCCCTTCAATTAGAGAGCAGTCCGTAAACTCCATTAAACTGGCAATTATTTACACAATTACTGCTACTTATTATTTGCCATTATATTGCTGCACAGATCGTTAGTGCAGGTTTATAATATTACAGTCTTATTAGTAATTATTTTTAAGTGGGACTAGTTCCCATTTCCTTAACTTAACACTAATAATGACAGATCTACAAATCTGAATTCCTTTTGGCTTGGTATCTAATCGCTTACTGTCCCACAATAAATGGACGAAGACATGAATAGATAAATAATATGTATGGGATAAATTTAGTAGATAAATTAAGCAGTGTAGTGTTAGTGTTGACGGAAGAAAATCATAGTCCGAAAGAAAAGTGGTTCATCTTCTTCAGTTAGACTAATTTTTTATTTGTTTTTCCTCTTTTCTGCTGGCATTTATCAGAGTTTCCTCTCAGTACTGCCTCAGACTGGTTCTTTAAACTTAAATTGCGAACTAATTTGCTATTCTTGTCCTTGGTGTCATTCTTGCCGTCTGTTTCTCCCTAATTTGTCACCCTATCATAGAGTGAACTATAATGCGAAATAGTAACTTTCGAGAGAGTACACTTCTAATAATGTGAACGACCTTTCGTACGACGGGCACCATTTGCCCAATTTGCCTATTGAAAGTAATAAATTTGCATCTGTCGGGAAAAACCGACCCGGGGCTTTCCTTTATTGACCCCTACTTTTACGGCGTGACTTATACCAAATTTCCTTCACAATGTCCAGCACGACCTGAAGACACAATTACATCCCAGCTTGAGAAACATCTATTTGTATCATAAAATATTATGACTGCAGGTCAAATAACCCATAAGTTTATATGTACAACAAACTGATTTATGGCGAATACAACGTTTGACGCAATACACGATTCTAAGAGTTCTGGAGTTTTAATTGAACAGAATTCGTGTTATATTGAATTCATTGTTATATTGGAACATCGAGTGAGAGTATTTACTGGACTAACTCTAGCCAGTCCCAGTGGTGCGCATGCGCGGGAGGAGAAGAATGCGATCACAATCGCTGGGACAATTAGCAAGAAAGTTTTATTTTTCCGAGTGATCCACATTTCCGGACATAGTGGATTAAGGTTTTCCCTCAGCGAGTTTCCCCCCAATGTTGTCTGTAGACAACACTACAACAAGCCTCCGGAGTGGTTTGGACAAGGAATCGATGAATCCCTAAAGTAGATTCCAACGGGGGGAAAACCGACGAAAAGCCAGCGATGAAGAGGAAATATATCAGTTCAGAACGTAATTCTTATGAAGCACTTTGAGAGCGAAATTTCATCACCGACGCCAATAAAACGAGCGAATTTATTAATGTAGAAAACCCTACATCCCGAGAATTTCAGCAAAAAATAATCTCCGTTTCCAATACACAGTATTGAATCTATTACCAATGTATGATTTTTGAATCCATCATTCTTATTAGCGGAAACATTTGTTTCTGAAATTAAAGAATAAAACTTAAAAAACGGGAGAAAACTAAAGATTGATCGATGACGTAACAATAAGAGCGATGGTAATTGGCAACTTGAGATTATTCTGTGTCACGAATTAAGACGTTAAGGATATAGAAAAAGAAGTTTCGAATTTTTCGAAGGCCGTGACGTCATATCGGGTAATGAAATAGTTAATTAATTTTTCTCCGAATAGTCTCAGTACAAGCTGTGGCACTGGGAAGTTACAAGCTACTTTTATAACTGGTAGAGTACATAACTAGGTTTCCTTCGTTATTTTGTCGGGAATGTTCGGAAGAAAACACTGTCGATGAATCGGTCCCGCGGAGGTCACTGTATCTGAAAATTTCATGACATTCATGACTGATTAGAGTGAGATTCAGTGCTTTCGATGGATCCACGTCGGGGCCTAAGACCGGAGCGTACAGAAACGATATTCAAATTAACGATTCGCGAAAACATATTTCTGGACGGGTTTTATGGAAGAAATTCATTCGGGCTGCCCCGCCCGGGCGTCTGAGTTGAAATGCGGTTTTTTCGATGCCGAATTTATCGAGAGGAAATTTCCCCGTTTCCGCCTACTCGGTTATTTCCGCCCTCCCCGGCCGGACGTGGAGTGAGAAGTGGCTGGCAGGAGAAGGAGGATAAGGGAAACGGGATTTAAGTTTGAGGCGCGGTGGCAGCGGCAAACGGGCGGAGAACATGGCGCGCGGCCAGACTGCGGCGGTCTCCGCCCCATTACAGTGTTAGTGCGTCTCGCCACTGTAATTACAGTCTGCCCTGCCCCAGTGTCCAAGTGTTGGTGGACAAAACCTGTTCTGGAGAGGCCGAAGTTGAGAACCCAGTCGGCTGCGGCGGCCATTTTACTATAAAGAATGCTTCTTTCATTCTCTCTCTCTCTCTCTCTCTTCCAGCCTCCTTTCTCGTTTTTATTTCCCACCGTTTCTCCTTTTTTTTTTCAATTCCCGGCAATTCTTTTGTTTCGTACAGAATGTAATCCGGGATTCTAGCCCGTCCGCCTTCGCCCGACAGTAGGAAATAGTCGGCGAAACAGAATTAAAAATCGGGATTGAAATCGAAAATTTCAGATTTTGGTCTTGGTAGCTTAGTATTAATTTTTGTTTCCGGAATTTACAGGGCTCAATAAAACAAAGCGACGATCCCCTGACGTGTCGGGAAGTAGGAGGAGATATTTTCACTTTTCCGATAATTCCCTTCGAGCAGCGGCGGAAATTCCTCCCAGACGTTTTCCCGGAACACAGGCAAGATTTGCAATATTACCGCACTCAAAGCGAATGTAAGTCAATTTCACGAATTCAAACACGATAAAAGTGCAATTTTTCGATGTACGGACACCAGATGTCGACCGAAATTTTGAAAAATTGAATTCAACCTGGAAATTTAATGTATAGAAAATCATTATATATGAATTCTAAGGAACGTTATAGGGCGAAAACAATTTAACCGTCTGATCATTTACTTGTTTTCCATATAAAGAATAGATTATTTCAACGAATAAAATTGGACAGCACTCCGAGATGATGATTTTCTTCAATTCCTAACTGATGATTTCTTTTGTCGGAAGCCATGTCAAGAGAAACACTTAAAACAGGTGGGGTTTCTGAGGATTTTTTGATGATTCATTTGTCCCCGGCCCAATAGCGTACTTTCACAGGCGTTAAATATTTTTAAATTATTATTATAGCGGTCTGGCTTATACCGAGTTATATAACGCGTATATAATAAATATATACGCGAGCTTATAACGTATAAACTGTTAAACGCATGCGTGACTTGCATTCACGGGAGAAAGACAGGGAGAGAGAGATGCTTCGAATTTTATGAAACCGAGCCCTGAGCGACAACCTTGAAGTTTTTATTTTCATTTTCGAACGGACAAGACGAAGTCTGTGACCTCTAAATAACTTTAAAGTTGCACCGTTGTCGCCATTTAAGTCGGGCCGACTACCGTACAAAGAAAACTTCGTTTATAAAACCTAACTGGCCGGAAGCCGATTAGTGTTGTATCCGGGGGTTGATGCGGGTTTTTCATAAATCCTGAATAGGAAATTAGAGGCGAAAAATCCTGACGTATTCCACAGAATTTCGATCGTATTTTTTAAAAATAAACCAGTCCGATAGAATTTTAAATGTCTCCCGACAGTTTCAGGACGTGTCAACCTTTGTTGGGGGGAGGTCAACGACCATCAATAACTCTCCGATTGCGTTCAGATGTCGCCACATGCGGCACCCCCCAGTCAATTTCAATCCCGGGATCTGAAAATCAGTAAGGGGGGGGGCTGAAAAACATTTTTCGAAAAGTAAAACCAAGTCCAGCAAAGAATATCTGATCTCCGAATCTGACACTTATTCCATATATATTCTTGAAAAAACTTCGAATTTCGTTGTCTCATCCGGACAACAACAACAGCAAAGTCCGAAACAACCTCAATCCCCGGCGTAGTCAGATATTTCGGCTAAACCCCCGCCAAAACAAGTCTGAGCTTGAAGTTGGTGCGATATTCCCTCCGATATTTGTTAAAAGAGAAGTTTTAAATATTTTTTTAAAAAATTAATAAAAATGCCGAGAGTAGCAGCGGGGAAAGTGGGCAGTCCGAGCCATCCGTTGCCGAGAGGAGCGGTGCACTGGCCGAGGTCACGTTTCGGCAGCAGACGTTGCTCCAACATTGCCCGCCGTGGCAAGCGGATATCGCATTCCTTACATATTACGGAAGCGCTTTGCAGCGGTCGGACAATTCCCGGGAAGGATTTTTTTTCAATTTTTCCCGCGGTTTAGGGGTTTTCCTACGGAATCAACCCACGGAGATAGGCTAATTAATTCTTAGTTTAAGGTTCAAAGAACCAGTCACCTGGCAACGAGGCTAGAAGCTGAATTTTCAGCCTCATTCGTATGACAACGTCGGGAATTTAGAAAGTAGCAAATATTCATTTCTGTCAATAGGGCAAAATGAAAGGGAAACCGAGCCTCCTTCGACTACTGAAGCAATTTCACAATTCCAAGAACGTAAACTACGCTCTATTTAGTTGCAATATAAACAATAGAATCAGCAGAAATCCGAATGTAAAACAATGGAATTTTAGAAGAACGACTCGAGGAAATGCCGTTGCATAAAAAAAAAATTTCATTCCAAGGAAAGTAGGCCAGAAAAGAGGTTCTGTTTTTTAAAACACGGTTTTTGCGCATAAAATGAATTCAGTCGACAGTTGAACATAATAACAGGCAAATTCTGCACATTGAACTCGTATTTACTCTAATAATGTACCTTATCAAAGATATGATTATCTCGTCACCACTTGCGATCCCGTCCACTTGTAGACCGGTATCATCCGGCGCCTAAATACAGGGGTTGGAAATAAATTAAATTTATTGTTACCCGTTTAATTTTATTTCGTAATTGACCCTCGCATACACCAATATAATCCTTCAACATTAAAAATGCAGTTAATCGTTCCAAACATTGAAGCATAGAAGAGTTTTCCAATAAACCTGTCCCGCATACTTAGTGGGGTAAACGTGAAGGTAATATCCATTTTGAAGAAAGAAAATGAACGATATAATATTTTAATAGGCGAGGGTTAGTCTCAATTGAGATAACTTCCAACAAAAGAAGGGTAGATAAAACTCGTATCGAAATTTAAATCGTAGAATAAACATATATTCTTGATTAGCGGGACGTCCTTTTAGCCGCTCGTTCAGATCCTTCATATCAACTAAAAATAATTAAAAGCGCTACATCGCATAAATGTAATAAAGCTGCTTTATTATATTCAAATTTGAAATCGATCGCAAAAGGTTGAGCTCCTCTATGGACTGTTTCTAATACCGGAACCCGCCGTTATTATACACTGTCTGGTTCCACGAAAGTTATTTATTTAGTGACTCAGTAGTTTGGGAATTCCCGCTGCAGTGTCTGTCTGAGTTTCAAGTGTGGAAAACCCATTGAATTCTGACCATGTCGGGTCATCAGGAAGAAGTCGATTCTTCTCCTTTGTTCCACAGCAGGATACTAAACTGTTCTCAACGTCGCCAACAGAACCGGGCTTTCTGAATGGCGGTGTCCTCACTTCGTCAGAATACAGTTCTGCAGGAACGGGGCACGCTGTAAGGAACAAATTTGAACCGTCCAGTGTGTATCGACCAACTCGGTGGAACCCGGTTCACGTTCAATTGACCTACTGTTAATTTTAAACTCTTTAATATTTCTTAGACTAGGCCGAGATAGGGGAAGAGTGGCTGCCGCAGTAGTTGGAGGACAAAGGCGTACAAAGGCACAAAAGAATGGTGCCCCTGCAGGAGGTTCTTATGCAAATCAGGGCGGAACGTGTTTACCAGCTGCTTGCCAGCCATCTGCTCCCGGGATTCGTTCAAAAACCCGAGTTAATACTGCTGTAAATTGGTTTCGATAATGAAAATGAAAACTGTATCGACCGTGAGCAAATCCAAACGACTTATCCTGAATAATCGACCGCCCACTGCGAATAATGGCAGCGCCATCGTCTGTGACATAACTAAAGTCAAGACAGTCTCGAGAAACAAGCAATAAGTTACGTTAAAAACAAATAAAACGATTATTCAACAGAATTCTTGATTGCATTAAAATAGCAATTAAGAAATCTGCATACAAAAACAAACAAAAGATAAAAAGTGGAGTGGTTATTGCATGTAAGGTGTTTTAATTATAAAACACTTTTTATTCTTAATTAAAATTATGCGGATAGGAATAAGATTCCCATATTTAAATCAATATTTTAATAGTCTAAATCCGCGATATGCATTAATTATGAGTACTCTGTGGTATGGGTTGGAACAAGTTGAAAAAGAACAGGCATAAATAATAAGCAAAGTAAATTTATTGTATAAAGTTCATAATTTACAAAAATATTAGGCATCAGCCGAATTCAACTATTTTACACACAAAAAAATTGGAAGAAAAATCTGAGAAATATGTTTTGAGACAGCTGCAGTAATTAGAATAGGTTTTTGTCTTGATGGAATGTAGTAGTAGTTGGAAAGCCGTTTTTCCGACTTTTTCATGCACTAGTGTAGTGAGCAAGTTTGGGAAAAAAAAATTGGTCCCCATATATAACCTGGGAATGTATCTAAAAAGTAATAGATAAATATGGCCTCTTTTATCATCCGTACCTCTTGACTGTCCAAGTAATAAGGCACTAAATGGTTATTATATACAAAATCGTATTAGTATATATTATGTTGTGCACCTTTGTCTTCTTGCCCTCTACATTATCTTTTTTTTTAAATTTGTTTTATATACAATTGTTTTTTTCTCAATCACAATTTATAGACAAATATTCAATATATCACTTATCCTTAATGAGAATTTTCATTTAATTCTTTTTATTCGTTCGATATAAGACTGAAAAATATTACTGAAATGTAATCGTGGCGACCGACCATATGAGAAAATTATATCTTAACATATAACAAAACTGAATTAATAATATATAATAGCAAACTTAAACATAATAATCTATGATCACATTTTTAATAAGTCTAGTTAAAATACACACAAATAGTGTTCTCCTACACTCGACACTCCTCCTGGGAATAATTACCAAAATTTTAGCGAATACAAACAAAATCAAAAGAGTAATGAATGAAATTCCAAGGCACCTCGGGATGCGCCGGAAGAAAAAATCCTAGTGGCTAAAAAATACACATATAACAGCTGCCAGGTAAGAAAAGAAAAAATTTCGAGTTGATTATGGACTGATATAGGCGTCAGTTGTTTTTGTTTGCACACTGAAAGTGCAAATGCAAGCTATATTTTTCATATTATAGTTTATGATAAATAAATATTCTGCCCGGCCATAAATTACAAAAGAAATAAAGAAAACATAAATAAATAAAATATCGGCATCTAATTTCAGTAGAAATTTGTTACAATTAGGATAAAAAGGGTCTATTTCAATTAATTCTACCTTGGACGACTAGCCTCCAGTTTTTAAACATAAAAAGTAAGACTGCCCAAGTTATAAAAGATCTCGCCATAATAATAATATAAACAGGACAGATTTTATATATATATATATATATATATATATATATATATATATATATATATATAAAATGGTTACTACGGCAGTAAGACATTTTCAAAAAGGAAGCCCCATTCTTAATACTTTAATTGTAGTAGTATAAACCACAGTCTTTTTTTCAAATATAACTAGCAATCTCCAGGGGATGGTAGTAGTTAGGCTAAAGAGCGTTGTTTTTCCTAAATTTTGTTTTTCCTTACAGGTAATATAATTAATATTGCCAGGGGGTTAAATTTGAATTTAATCTAAATGGGAATGCATTGGTGGGTGTGTTGTCATTTTTGTTTTCTCTAAACGGCGGCTAGCTGCCTAATCTGAAAATGTTCGTGAGCGTGAGCCTGAGCCTGAGCCTGCCTGGAGTTGAGTTGGCTGCCTGTTGGGCACGGCTCGGCAAGGCTTAGCTTAGCTTAGCTTAGGTCGGCTCACCTGTGTTCACCCCGCTGACACACTATTATTACCGATATTGAACACAAAACAGCGCTAACGTCGGACTCGATGATGGCGTCGCCCTAGAAATTAAACCGTCTCTTTACCTTCCAACTTTTTCGCAAGGTCCCCTATTAGCTCCTTAAATATGAGCGGGTCTATGTTCTTGCCCAGCTGGTATAGAACGAACCAGTCTCCGATCTGGCATTTCCTCGAAATTGTCTCTATCTGTTCCTGTGATGAGAGGCGGGACCTCGCCCTCAACAGGTAGAGCCTGATCTGGGGGCTGGCTATGACCGCCAGGCGGTAGAGGAGCGCCAGCCCGGTGAACACCGTCAGCAGGATGAACCAGAACCAGAGGAACACGTAGATCTTCTCGTTGACGATGTTCAACGGCAGCACGCACAGACCGTCGAACTTCTGCACCGTGCCCGAGGGACCGTATTTGTGGAACGTGCATTTGGTAACTTTGGGAAACACTCTCGACATCGGATCGTCCCTCTCGTCCGGTTCCCTTTCCGTGTACCTCACGACGTCGGTGCCGTAAGTGCTAAACTCGCCGTCCAAGAAGAAATCTATGAAATAGATCTGAGCTAAAACGTTGACGAAATTGAGCAGTTCGCATATGAAAAACCTGAACGCGTAAAAGTTCTGAGTGCGGAGGTTGGCGACGAAGTAGTCGACGAGCAGTTTCTTTCGTTCGTCCTTGCATTCTTCGTTAACGATCGGGCAGTTCAAGTCGAGGACCAGCATCTTGATGCGGCCACCCTCCCAGGTCTTCCAGAGGTACCTGGGCACGTAGAAGAGCATCGCCTGGAAGAAGAGGACGAAACAGACCCACTGGTAATACTTGTGGTGCCTCACTTCGTCCTCGCCCTCGACGTAGGACGCCACCCCGGGTTGGGCCACGTCCTTGCCGACCGTCCCCGAGAGTCGGTTCGGTATCGTGAACGTCGAATAGATCCAACAGTACGTGTCCATCACGTGCATCGGAATCTCGTCCACGATGCAGTCGATCGGATCGCCGATGTACTGTCTGGAGGTGACGAGCAGAGAAAAGGCGACCAGCACTATGACCGTCGCCTTGTAGTGGAGCCGGAATATGTTGTTGTCGATACATACCGAGTCTATCTTCAGCAGCCCCTTCACGGAGCCGAACACGTCGAACATGGCGGCGGCTGGATGTTTTCACACAACAATGGCGGCGCACACGACAACAAACTCAGCGGCGGTTTTTCGAGACACTCAATACGGCGGAGAGAAGTGTCAACAGGCCCGAGACCACCAGAACTGACTGGCAACCTCCACGGCAACACCCGCCGCCGAGCCCCCACCGAACCTGCCGACGACCGGCCCCCGCGCATGCGCACGCCCGCCCCGAATCCCGCTAGCCTCGCACAGGGCCCCTATATCCCCCACCCCACCAGAAACCAGACCGTATACCCAATTATATACAATATATACAAAACTTATATCTTTATACACTAAAACAATCCTCCTCCCTACCACCCCCCAAATTAGATAACTCTTCTAATTAAATTTAACGTTAAATTAATAAATAAAGAATATTTAAGATTAAAAATATTACTCACAGTAACACCTTACAGAACAGGACACAACACCAGCGGTTACAGACCACGCTTACACTTCGACCTCCTTTAATCTTCAGGCCCTACACACTTCTCTTCTACTGAGAATGTTTCCCCACGGATTACGGTCAGTGCCAATTCAGATCGCAAAAAGACAATTTACACCAGTGTAAACCTGAATTTCACATATTTGGCCGACACATTTAAATCAATTAAAATTGATAATTAAATTCAAATTTACATTTGAATGTACTATTTATCTCGGAGGTATAACTGGCCTCTCAAAACAGTTGCGGAAAATTCATATATAACCCCTGTTTCTCTACCCCTGTAATGACGTCTTAATTTTTTTCTACATACTTGACAGTACGTCCCTATAACTTGCTACGGATTTAAATTTATTTGAGATACACGCGCGACAAATTATTTATAGAGAAAACCTTTTTACCGAGTATTCCGTTGTGTTATAATTATGTAATAATTATGCGGTCCTTGCGACACAGGATCTAGGTTCGAATCCCGGTATCGCGGCACATTTCTCTTTAATCTCTCCGTAAGATACCGTACACGTGTCACAACAACTGCTAACTACTTCTGTAGAAGCAAAATAGTAGGCGCACCGGCCATACACGTTGTTTATGAAATATTCTGAAATGAGTATTCCGTTGCGACTACGTGTAGGTCATCGGGTAATGGTTCTTGAATTCGATACCGGTTAATTACGAGACCGAGTGGTAAACAAACACGAAAGCGCTCAACAACCTTTTAAGCCTGATCGTGTTAAAATTTTATTTCTCGAAGACGGAGTAACAGTTTACCAGATATTGTGCTGACTGAATGCTATATTTTCTGCAGACGTTGGAGCAATTTACTGTATTACTAGCCGTGTAAAAAAATAAAAACAAACAAGCAGAGGGGAAGACAACCGAAAACACTTAATTCTATTTTTCTGTAAATTCTATACAGAATTACTACTGAAGATAGCGACCAGCCGAGTCCGGTCTAACGCAAGACCAGATCAGCGAATCGAGACAAAATATTTAATCAGACAGAATCATTCAATTACTGTATTAATTTTAGCACGCCATGTTTTTTTATGCGTATATAAAAAGTGAAATATATGTTATGAAAAGGCTCTAGCTTTGACCGGTTTCGGCAACTCTCCACCTTCAGTAGCAGTGTTGTGCGAGCCACTTTGGCACGTTGGATGCCCCGTCGGGCGAGCTACTGAAGACGGCGAGCAGCCGAAACCGGTCTGGCAAAAGACCAAATCAACGGGAGAAGGACACGATATCCATCCGTGCCGTTCGATGAGTCCGCACCAAATATGTGGCAAAGTGTAATTTTGTAAGCCCCAGACGAAATAATGTTGGGGCGGCCCCCAATCCTCCCCTCAAAAGTCACCCCTTACAGCAGCCCGGGTGGGGTGAAATACTCCCCGTCGATGGAGCGAATAACAAAGTTTCATTAAAACGATGCTCAATGGAACATGAATTCGAAGGAACTTAAACAGATTTTCCCGCTGTTGAAACTTTAACCAGGTCCAAGTGTACAACTTCCGGAACTCGTTCAATGACAAGAATTAAAATGAGTTGGCACTTGCCATTGCATCATCCGTCGCGTTGCAAAAGAGCCTTGTTATTGTAAATACTCCGAATAATTAGTGTACATTTTAGTCACACCCTAAAACCCCCACACCCGCTTGTATTTAAAACGCTGACTTCTATGTTCGTCGGGCTTTAAACTCTAATTAATCCGTGCGATATTGCAATATGAAATTCCCGGCTCACGACTACAATGGCTCAATCGCTGCAAGTAATCTTCGTGTTTGGGGCGTCTCATTATTAGTTGTCTCAAGCTGGTTTCAGTTCAGAATACTCTATTGTATTTCTGTTTACGATCTTCGACCGTTCTCATTAGCTTTCCGTCCGGCCTTATGTTGTTATGTGCGGCCACCGTTCTTCGTACAGCCTACAGGCGGTTGTAAAATGGGGACTGGCTCCAAATCTGCAGTTTACCGGCGATGAAATTTCGCCTATGAAAAATTAAATGAATTCGCATCCGGGATTGTGTACGGAGCGTGGGGGGAGCCGGTAATAAAACCGTTAACTGTATTTCGGTCGCCAGGTGTCGGTAGGGTCGCCGGTTAATTGAGATGCTCGCCGAGGCTGACCACCTCGGAAGAATTTTAAACCAGCTTAATTGTCCTTGACATGCACCTGATGGATATGTGCGTGCTCGGCCCTTCTTCTGCTCCTCAATTCTCCCTCTCTCTCTCTCTCTCTCTCTCTCTGTACTATCCGTTCGAATAATTTACAGCTCGACCACCGCCTCCTTTATCGGAGAATTTCGGGACACTAATAATAACGGTACGGGCTGCAACAATAATAGTGACGATTGTTGCGTCGAAGGTTTTTGTTTTTTTTGGCGCGTTAAAGTCCCTCAAGACACGGCCCGAAGCCCACCCGCACCACAATCTGTCTTGGTCGACGCTTTTCAATTCGCCGGGGTTTCTCCCGTCGTCGGTAGACAAGTTCGGACCAACAATTGTTAAAACAACCCCTGCCATACAGACGAGATTCTATTCCAATACATCGTATCGTACCAATTGCGAGTGCGGATTTATTACCGGCGTATGAATCCAAAATTAAGGACGATAACGTCGAGAGGCGGAAACCAACATATTTTCGAAACCCTAAAATATTTTTTTTTCCTCATTACCTCGGTTCAACTACAACAGAATAGAATTTCTTTGTAATATAACGAAAAGAAATAATACCGATACTTTTGGGAGGGCCCCCACCCACCAAACACCCATACGGAAATCGGAAATTTCCACGGAATTTCCCCAATGAATTGTCCAACAGAATATTTGAGAAATATCCAGCCTGCGTGTTTTGTCTCCCGGAGGGCTTCTTTAATTTAGTACCGAGGAGATTGAAGACAGGCTCTGAAAGAGATACCCGGCGTCCAGGTATAAGGGGCGGGGGTGGAGGGAGGAGGTGGGGGGGGCGTGGGTTAGTAAAGGGATAGAGTTAAGGTATATGTTGGGGAAAAAGGGATAGGAGTGAAGGGCCCCTCCTCCACCACCTCCTCCTCATCCTCCTCCACCTCCTCCTCCGGGGGCCCGCTTTTTCAACTGCATTGTGTGTATTATAAGAAGAATTGGCTTCTACCGCCGTCTGACAGATACTCAGGAATGTCCCCTTCCTCCTCAACCTTCTGGCCTCAACCTCTCGTCCATCCCATACACACACTTAGAAAGTAAGGAAATGACAATAGTTCATCTTCAGTTGACTTCAGTATCAGACATCCGCTGGAGGTAATATCAAATTTGCAATTGGTAGAAACGAGTGGTAATAGCGTATAGTAATTAGTGTTTTAGCCCGCTTTTGACGTCAACCGTATAGCGCACATGCAGTTTTATAACGGAGAGATCGGGATATAATCTAGACCCGTTTGGCAGTCTTCGTCCTATCGAAATGAAGACTTAATGCCAAAGTTATATAATGATGAAAAAAAACGATCGACCACCCGCTGACTGAAATCTAGCGTTAGTCCGAACTCAAATTCAAAATTGGCGACCCAGTCTTAACTCCTTTAACTTAAAAACGTTTCGGGTTTCAAATGGTACATGTTGAACTAAATAATATTGAGTTTCAAACAATTTCCAAAGGCCTTATTCGGCCGACAAAATTATATCTAACACGTAAGTGTGATGAAACGCAAGAATTTTGTATATGGCGCGGTAGATAAAAAATAAATTATCCAACATTTACAGCGGCGGCTCGTAACTTCGAGTGGTTTATCTGTGTGGACCTGGAGGCCGGTGGACGGAGGTGGCGGGGGTTAGGTAGGAGGCCGTTCCTTAGTTTTTGTTGACATTTTTTTTAATAAAGATGACGAAAAAAAGCCCAAAAATCTGTTGAGAAAGTCCCCGGCTTTACGAGGGAAGAAATGGTGGGCCTGTCTCTGCTGTTAGCGGGCGTAGAAGAAAAAAAAACAACTGGTTTTTCCCCCCTTTTCTTCCCCTCTTGGACTAGTCGTAAAAACTCGAGGTTTACTTTTAGTATATGCCTCATAATAAGTTGACAGCGACCGAAGATATAAAAACGAAATAGAACAACGCCGCTGGGGGCGTTAACGCCCTAACATTCTAGAAGAATATTTGTTAAGCCGGACCCCTCGCCCATTCTCTGATCCTGGCCAACGACAGTAGCATTCCGTTAGGAACAACAAAAATCCCACGATTTATATTGACTATAGTTATCGCTATTATTATTACTTAAATTATTCTTACTCATAACTCTCGAGCTAAAAAAAGTCTACGCCAAATTAGACCTACTTCTATACTGGAAATATATGGAAGGCTTGTGTCGTTTATGAATATAAATCCCTACCAAAATATACGAATCTATGTTTATAACAATTTTTTGAGAAACATTATTCTATTTAATACAAGGACAATGCTAAAGGTTTGGTTGTGTCGTAACTATGAAATTCCGACTATTGGGCTTCTCAATTTCACCTCATTCCATTTCAGTCTTCATTTTTACTTAAAAATACCAATTGAAATCAAATTTGGTAGGTGCATTTTTACGAAATATATTATATTTAAATGAAAAAGAGAATCCGCCCGAACAGGGACTTGAACCCTGGACCCTTAGGTTAAAAGCCTAATGCTCTACCGACTGAGCTATCCGGGCTCGTGTTTAAGAATTGAGTTGATGTTGAAAAATAAGTATAGCTAAATTAATATATTTTCACCTTTATAAAATTTATATATAGTTTATATAATTTATACTCATTCATTTCTTGGAACAATGTTCATTTTCATAACATATAGAAACAGCAAACAATTCTGCCAGAACTTGAATCATAATCTACAATCGCAGTGGGAAGTATAGAGAGTCTAATCTGGGTGTAAGTGAATGTATACTTGTCCACTATAACTTAACTTCCGAACCGATCCTACTTGTCAATTACGGAACTGAATAGAAACGAATTTAATTAACTGCTCGCCGACTTCGAAAAAAATTAAATTATACATGAAAGGAAATTCCACAATTTTCGAAAATGGTGCGCGTCCGAACTGTTTCAAAAACGGATGGAAACTGAAAGATTTTACGGAAAAACATCTGCAGCTGCCGGTAAAGTCGGCACTTTGAGCTAATCCCTTGGTGGAGCCATAAAAAAAAGGGTCCGAAGGGTAAGGAAGAAGGTCGTAAACTGACGCTAGCGTTAACTTCGGTGCACGGTACAAATTTTCTAGAAATGGTTTTCAACTATTTTTCTTCCAATTTCTCTACAGTATTTTTATAATAATAGACAGGAGATTGAGAAATATACACGCACCGCTCAGTTAGGATTGTCTTCGCACTTGCAGCATTCTGTTTGAAATCGCTTATTTCTGTTTATTTTCCAGGGGCCAATCCATTCGTAATTTGTTTAGCGGACAAGAAACAATAAGGATATTACTAACGGGATAATTCGAATTTTATAGCGAAAAGTCTAGACCATAACCAGCCGGCCCGGACGCCAGAAAATTATTAAAAACGGCAATAAAATGAATTACGTACCTTTCCTTTCCGACCCCCACCAATTTCTTATCTTACCTCGTCCATACTTTCCAAAGAAAAAGTTATTACCTAAATGTCCAGAGGGTTAAAAGCCAAACAATAGACAGCTCTCCTGAATAGTTCGAACGAAAGGATTAAGGAAATCCCGGACACAGACAATGCCCGATATGACAATCGCCATCAGGTAATATCTTCGGGGGTTGCATTTTAAGGAAGTTCAGATATGGACTCTGAACGGCCACTAAAATTCAAAATGATAAAATTCCCTATTATTAATATTATAAACATTGAGCAATGGAAACAAATTGAGTCATAAATACGTCTCGGTGTCTGGCGACTACGCGTATAATATTTCCTTGCTCTATTTATGTAAACTTCCCTCTTTCATAATGTATTATTGAATATTAACTGGCAAAATATAAATGAAGCGTAAACGTTTCGAAACAAAGAACTTCGTTTGATCGCAGATAAATTAACAAAATGTTCAACCAATCTGATAAACCTAATAATGTAGCTAGAAAAAAATGATTCCATTATATGATGGAATGACTATTTCGGTTGGCAATCGCGCTTGCCACAATGTAAGCAATAATTGAAATAGAAAAAGAAAAATTAAATTATAATATTATAATTTAGTTGAATATACCTGTTTTGTGGTCTGCGAGGGGTTGGAATAGCGTAGGTCCGCGGTGTTTCTGTCTCCTCTCGCTGGTTTCGTCTTTTGCTAGACCGGTTTCGGCCGTTCGCCATCTTCAGTAGCGCTGTGTTAGTCACTTTGGATGTTTTTTGGGCATCCTCGCCGCACTGTCACTGTGTCACTAGTACTGAGGATGCCCGAAAAACGTCCAAAGTGCCGATAGTGACTAACACCGCTACTGAAGATGGCGAGCAGCCGAAACCGGGCTAGCAAAAGACCAAACCAGCGAGAGGAGACAGAAACAACACCACGAGCCTGTTATAAAATTTAGTATGCAAATTTACTTCGCATAGTCTCTCGGTATCCTATCGTTTCCTTTTAGAAATAATTTACGATTACTTCTCGTGTTCGAAATTGATTTAATAATGGGTGTTCCTCGGGCGTGTGAAAGGCTAATTGAAATTATTAACCGAATACGGCCGGCATTGTGATTTATCGGTCGTTTGGGGGCTTTTAGTGGAGTCCACTTTTAGTGGAGTCCTCCATTAGGGAGAGGTGAATGCATTCGGCAGCAGGAAAAAGGCCGGTTTTTACGCTTCCATAAATAAAGCCGCTAATGGTAAGCAGCGGATTTTTTGCTGCCCAACCTCTTACCATAATTACCACAGGGGTGAAATACTCTCCGAAGAAGAACTTGCATTCGTTCACCTTAGTAATTAAACGTTTATTTTGCCTGACAAGTTCCCCCCCCCCCCACTTTGTGTAAAAACTTTACCAGTGTAGTTCAAGAGTCAAATAAGATGACACCAAAAAACATGCCTAATGAAGCCTAATCTACAAAAACACTACTCCAGTTCTAACATTCCTTAGGCAACATTACACTCTTAAAAAGGCACTCATGTACACCTAATCAAAATGATTAAACAGTTATAAAAACTAATAAATGTATGCTAAATGACTGAACAATGTAATGACAGAATAGTTTCACCTGGAGTACAAACCGAATTTTACATAAAAAGAACCTAAATACAGCAATAAATGTCTATCAGCTTGAAGGGCATAAATACACTGAAGTAGTTACCCAATTTGTAGGTTCACAGTTAGAATAAAACATGTAAGAAGGCGTAGAGAATTTAAAGAATCAACAATGATATATGAAAAATGCCATAAAAACAATAAATAAAAAAGCTATAAAAACTATAAGAGCCTTGAGAAAATAAAAGAAGGGAAAAACAATGCAATCCAATGTGCCATTGTTCCATCAGTTTGTCATATTTTGTACTATGTATCAAAGATTTTTTCTCAAAATTCTTTCCAGCTGTAAAAACTGCACTCCACTCAAGTATCCTCTCTATATTCTGTTTCTTCAAAATAATATAAAAGAAGTGAACTCTTTCAAATTACATGTGAAAATTGGAATTTTCTTCCTATTTAAAATGAATTATATTTCCAATATGCATTCTATTAGGGGTCCCGAGTTTGTGAGTTCTACTTGCTATTGATTCAAATTTACAAGAAAATCCCATTCTTCCATATTTAATTATTCATAATTCATTGATTGATTTATTATTGCTCCTAAAGTGTCAACTATCAAATTTTCCCATCACTTGATTAAAGAAAACATTTTCTAATATCTCTAGATTCAATCTGAGAATCCTACATCAGTAATAGTATTTCGAGAATATTTTTGAACCTACAAGGAATTGACACAACTGAAAATCATTTGGTGTGTTCAGAAATGTAATAATACATTTTCAAATATCGTTTAAAAAATTAAAAAATCAAAATACAATACGTCTTGCTTTCAAATCAATGTAGCGACATTAAAATACTTATTATAAACATACCAACTATAATAGATGCTAATTTGTACTCCATTTTTTATACTAATATTTTGTCATAATTTTAATTCAGTTTGATACTTTTTAATTATTTTTTGGCCTGATGATTTCTTCTTTGAACCTATAGAATTTTCTCTATGTATTATATTTATTTAAGCTCACAGAAGGCCCAATTATTTTAATATGTATTTAATTAATATTTGAATAAAAATATTAATTGTAATTGGGTATTACAATAATGTTGAGGCCTCCTTTATTAGTATATACTTGCATAGCATTTCCTAAGAATAGTATAGAATATAAAACAGGCAGAATTTATCTCGACTTAAAATACATGTAAGTTATAACACTTCAAAATATACATTGAAACAATAAGTATGTGCTAAATATCATGCATTGATTTTCATACTGTTAGTATCAATTATCAATTTAGAATTTATTTCCCTTCTAAGTTGATATGATTTAAGTCAGTAAATGTATACGAATTTTCTTTGAATAATAATTCAGTAATTAGTTTGCACTATGTAGCCATTATCACAGTTTATTGTTATGATTTTGTTTTAGACTATAAATATAATATTATGATTGTATTGTATTTAAATCATGAGAACCAAACAAATTATACCTCCCTTAAGTTTAATTTAGATTCATAACATCCGATATCTGTAGACGCTTCTATGTATTCATTGAAATTAATAGAAACATTAATTTGAATTATTCATCCGTAAACAATATTAATAAAATATTTGTAACAATTTTATTTTCTGTCAGTTTCAGATGTTCTGCAAAATGTGGACCAATTGAACAACCGAGTGGAAATTTGTTATTATTAGGCTTATATGTGTTTGAACATCTTTACCTATTGAACTAATATTTTCGCATGCATAGTAGAATATTTAATTTTGATTTTAAATCATGAATCACTATTATTTTGCCCTACAAAACGAGGGCTAAAAACCTCATATTGTGATGATGAAACCTATTTTGCTTATCCCTTTAAAACAATTTGCTAGCTCTTATTTTAGGGTTAAAATAAATTTTCACATACCTTTTGCCTGTTGAAACTTCTTTTTAACACTGCACATACACATTGAAAAATTATTAACACAAAATGAAGTCATTTTAATAACAGATAATCTATTTTCTGGAAGAGGAGGGATTACCAACTTAACTCTTGTAAACACCACTGCTTTATATTGATTCATTTTAATTGCGTGTAAAAAATTAATAACAAAAAAAAAACAAACAACTCTTAAAACACTAGATTTTATTACTGTCCAGTATTCTACAATTCTTTTCACTTTTTGTATTTGTGACTACAGAAATTAACAGCTTATGCTAATCCTTTGATCACCCTAATCTTTTTCTTTATTTTCAGCCAACCGTTGATATTGTTACTGACTGCCCCGTATTTAAATATTCTTTCGAGTGCAAGTATCATTAAAGAAAGCAGTAATCCAATTGTATATATGAGATAGGCAACCATAAGTGAGCCTGTACCGACGCTCACAGAGCCCTCTTGTCCCAAACAACCGGGACGAGGAGTTAGCCAAAACTGATCTTCCCTCGTCACTATACCGCTTTCTCTTGTCTTCATTATCCTGCACGGGATTAAATAAAAAAAGAATTGAATTAAAATATTTCCACTTTAATATTCAATTTCAAAGGACTCGGGTATGCGGCCATCTTCATTCAACTTTATATAAGACTGCTTGCAATGGGTTGTCCTTGAAGTTTCGTGCCGATTTCGAAGGAAAATTGAAACGCAACTCGTTTAAATTTCTTTCGTGCAACTTGAAAATTCCGTCCTTCCAGAACCTGTCAGGTTTTTCGCCGAAAAACCCAGACACAGAGCATTATCTTCTTCGGACGAAGACCGGCTTTTGGGGTGGTTAAAGGTGTTTCATCGCGCTTTCCCCGAGACCATTTACGCTCGAAGTTTTTATAAATTATCCATTTTTCATCCCCCGTCACTAAAATTGCTTCGGAAACGGTGTCTCCTCGTTGCGTTTATGAAGTAAATGGAAACGCCATCCGGAAGATTTTTCTCCGCTATTATTTTCGATTACCGTTTTAATCGGATCTTCGTCTCCGGTGGACGGCCTACCCGGGCCGGTTTTCGATCTTCGAGATCGAAATCTCCGGCTTTAAACGGAGCGAACCTTCTTCTTCGGCTGCGGCACCTCCGCCATAAACGGCCCGAAGTACCGACTTTTAGAATATGTATGCGTGTCACCTATTTTCAATCATTCCGATATATTCATACCTGTCCTAGTACCACCATATCGAAAATCGGCACGAACTTTCCCGACAACCCATTAGTTGTTTTATTTGAATGTACCTCTCATTTTAATATATTGTACTATATTCTGGGCATTGTGAGTCTTGGGCATGAACATACTTACTTATATGAATAATTATACTTATAGTTGTTAAATTACGACGGACTGAATTTACCCTTTGTTGATGAGCTCTTTGTACGGCAATTTCTTCCTGATTGAAATTGAAATCTTGTACGGGGGGTAGGCGGCCAATTCTGTCAGTTGGCATATTTCCGAATCGCTGAAAGTCTTCTTGATCTCGTTGTATATGTTGATGTCGTGTCCGTAGAGGGCGAACGCCGATGTCCTCAGCTTGTGCGTACCGTAGCTGATGTTGTAAAATCGGTCCTCTCCGGGCGTCGCCCCTTTGATCTTTTTCCTGTAGGCCTCGCGAGAATCAGGATTGGACCTGTTCTGAAAAAAACAATAAACAATACGACTGGGCGATATTTTAAAATTTCAAGAACGCCACAATCTGCCAGCAGGATGATGGCGTAGATTTTATTTGGTTTGGAATACCGTAGCTTCACTTAGTATTCACTTTGGCGCTCGCGGGGTATCCTGTTTGGACTGTCGCTTAATAAAGAAGTGACCAGTACAAAAGCGGTACAGTGCAATAGATTTTTTTTCCCACTTAAGAAAAACGCGAGAGGAAACAGAAATGGACCGATTTTCCAAACCGGTAGGTAGATTTTTGTCTTTCTTTAGAAGACAAGTAGAGTTCTCTCACACGTCCTGGAAAGTGTGGGAAAAGCCTCGCAGGAGAAACAGCTTCAATACACATTAAGCGGTTCCGGCAACAAATCCAACATCGCTCGCATCCAAACATTCCAGTCAAAAGTCCTTCGTACCATCCTTAATGCTCCCCCCGGTATGTTATGACCGGTCCCTTAAACTCAAGACATGAACTTAAGAGATGAAAGAGTTTGGCGATTACCACAAGATGGAACCTGGTGTAGGGCAAGTCTTCGGCCCCGAGTTTCAAGTTGCTCTCGGTGAGTTTCGTGACCGTGTTGATAGTGATCGGAGTTGGCGACAGGAGGAATATCACTATGGCGGCGCCGTAGAAAGCGTACGTCATAGAGCTGAGGAACAGGAGGAAAGCGTGTATTATCCTCTTGGAGGCTCTGGTCGACGTTGTTGACAATCCTGTATATCACAATATATATAACAAACACTAAACTTTGTAACATTAAAACAATAAATAAAATTGAGGATAAGGTGTTTAATTTTCTTTAAATTTACAAAACTCAATTTTATAATATCACGTTCCTACACGATGCATAATTGGTAGGCTGTTAACTTTACGCGCGTTAATCTGGATTTTTTTAGAACCTGAAGACCTTTCGAAGTATACCGTAGATTTGTTGCGTTTCTGTCTCCTCTCGCCGGTTTCGTCTTTTGCTAGGCCGATTTCGCGGCCGCTCGCCATCGTCTTCAGTAGCGGCGTAGTAGTAAGTGCCGAAAGTGACTAACACCGCTACTTAATAAGAGACAGAGACACAACAAATCTACGCTGTATTCCAACCCCTCGTAGACCACAGAACGGGTATGTTAAACTTTCGATGTATCATTTCAGGTTGGAATACCCGTTCTGATCGATTAGAACGGTACTTTTCCGTTAGCCGGGAGCAGGTAAAAAATCGCCAAATATTGTAGGGAATTCGGCCAAATTTCTTACAATCACAAGGGGGAATGTTCGTTTGGAAAGGAAAGCGCGTTTTCCTTTTTTCTTCGATCTTAATTTTTGTAAAAAAAAAGATGAAAACTAGGGATTCGGCAAGAACTGAAAAAGATGCAGTCGCTTTTATTCAAGACAAAGATATACTGGCAAAGAATGCGACATGCGATCAGAATCTTTAAACATGCCGCACGAAGTAGAGCATTCGCAATGGTACGCGGTTCGTTTTCTAACATGTTTGAGATTTATTTACGGCGTAGCGAAGAGATGGCATCAATCAAACTTTTTCGACTTTTATTCCGACCACTGTTTCGTCGACTCGCTTTTTTGGCCACCCGGCTGGGCCAGTTCGGTTCACCATTCGGCGGACATTTGCCGGAACGGCTAACGGAAAAGTAGGATTAAAATTTGAAATAGAATACACGGGGATAGTGTATATTGATCGACACGCGGAATTATTACCCTGCTGGGCGATAGCGCCCAGTACGAAAATGACGTTGAACGTCAACGACGGTTCGTTGCCGCTGCTATCCGGCATGCGGACGTGGGTTATGACTGTGAGCAGAACTGAAGAGGCGGCTGCAGACAGCATTAGGCAGAGCCAGACCGAACTGGTGAACGGCTTCAACAGGGCCGAATAGCCAGAAAACACTTTCGGGTGTCGAAATACGAATAATTCCCTGAAATTAATCAGTTTTTTCGGGAAAGTTATAGATAGTCAAAAATGTCCGCATAACAAATTCTTATGATTTAGTAAAATTTTATAACATAACATTTAACCCTTTTTGGGCCAGTGTAACTTTCAGTTGACTTAATTCATCTTAATCCTATAACGTTGTCGAGACAACCAATATCAATTTTTTTTCATTCGCATATATAGTTAAATTTGGCTGATGGAAAATACACAAATAATAATAAGTTTAACATACCTGTTTTGTGGTCTGCGAGGGGTTGGGATACAGTAGGTCGTTTGGTCTTTCGCTAGACCGGTTTTTCGGCCGCTCGCCATCTTCAGTAGCGGTGTCAGTCACTATCGGCACTTTGGATGTTTTTCGGGGGCCGTCCACCCACTGCCCACTGTCACTATCACTTCTACTTAGTGAGGCTACTTGACTGACGCCGCTACTGAAGATGGCGAGCGGCCGAAAAACCGGTCTGGCAAAGACTAAACCAGCGAGAGGAGAGAGAAACCGCCGCAAACCAACGGTATTCCAACCCCTCGCAGACCACAAAACGGGTCGAAACGTCGAAAACTTAAACGGCCGAACGTTTTCCTTCAGAACCATCATGAAGGCAGTACCAAACCAGCTAGTCAATTACATAAGTATAGAGACATTACCGTAACGTTTTGATAGGAGTCACCCAATCGACAATATCCATTCTGGATTTGAGTTGTTCAGCCGGTGAAATTCCAATATCGACAGTGTTAGCTTCTAGAGCTCCGAACATGCCTCCGTCGTAGTGACCCAGCTCCTTGAAGTAGTAACCCCACTGGTCGGTCTGCACTACTTTCAAACTGCAAGTTCAGTGATATATAGACATGATAATTTTCTGATTATATTCGCAGAGAACGATCGGGAAACTGATGGGTGTGGATCTTCTTCAGTTTCAACGATCCGATTCGGTCACTTCCTGGCCCTGTTAGAGCAAAGATTGGACTTCGGTTGATACGATTTTGCTTGAAAAAAAACTCCGAAGATGCCAAACCTCAAGTGGATTTCATCCGATAACACGTTGATACCTTCGGGTCTCATATTTCGGGGACTCAACATTGACTGTTTAGTGGGTTAATTGAAAAGGGGGAACTTACGTGAAATTGAAAATGTCCCTCAGACATTCGTGAATGGCGTACGTGAACCTGTGAATCGCGTCCGAGGTCACGTTCAAATTCCTGTCCAGAACTCTAGACGCCACGTTGCTTTCGTTCGTCTCCAGTTCGTTCAACTGAAATTAAAATATTATTGTTGTCTCCTCTCGCCGGTTCGGTCTTTTGCCCGATCGGTTTCGGCCGCTCGCCATCTTCAGTAGCGCGGTGTTAGTCACTGTCGGCACTTTGGGTATTTTTGTCCGGGGGCATCCTCACTGCACTGTGTCACTGTCACTTGTACTGCGGTCTGTGTTGACGCAGTATAAATCCTCCAAGATCGCTACCGAAGACGGCGAGCGGCCGAAAAACCGGTCTAGCGAAAGACCAGACCACCGATAGGAGAGAGAAATACCACAAACCAACGGTATTCCGACCCCTCGCAGACCACAAAAACAGGGTCTGGGAATTTATTTCCCAGAGTGATCACCCCGACAATCCGAGAAACACAGTGTTGGGGGGACCACTTAGTGCTGGTAAATCTTATTTACCGGTCGGTAATTGTACTAAGCGAAAATGAACTATCGCCTATTGGTATCAGTTATTTTCAATAGACCGAATATTAACAGGATTAATTTGTCGGCTTTCGTTCTCCGCTCACCACAATGATCGCTTTCAGCTGCAGCCCCCGGAGGTTCTCCTTTCTGTCGATCGTAATATCGACGAAACCGAAACCGACCGCCACCGGCCTATACGTCTGGCGACGAGCGGAGTCGAATAATTGATTTTGAAGACGTCGTAAACGCGTATACCGCCGGAGGCCAGAGATACTTCGCTGTTTATCGCCAGATTCGCCGGTTCCAACAGCCGTATTCCAGCTTCCAGAGTCTCCTTCCAGACCAGCCAGACGTAGGTCGAGTTGAACAGGAAGTTGTCGGACGCCTGAAAACGTGAATTGGAAACGACAGGCGAATTACGCGTACGATTCATTCACTGGGAGCCGTAATACAGTAAGCCAGAAAAACCTTAAACTTAGAAAAAGTCAATGTAAAGTTTGGATTTTTTCGATATTCGTCGGTTTGGCGGAATAATAATTTATTATTTAAACTTAATTTCGATCTATTGTCCAGTAATCTAAGTGGTAATTTGTATCGTCTGTTGACTTCCAGTCATTTAAACTTAATGCGTGAATTCCATGTCAGCCTTCTATAAATACGAAACAAGATGGACGTAATTTATAAGAATTATTGAACACATAATTGCTGCCATAATACATCATAACGAATTTATAATTTCAGATGAGTATACAACCGGATTACAGATTTTTATCGATATAATAGGAAACAAAAAAAATTTCCAATTTTTGGGATTTCCAATAAGATTATTCCATTATGAACACGTGCTCATGTCAGTCATGTTTCCTCAAATGATAAAAATCGTTGATGCACTTTCTTCCCCTCTTGGGTAAAGGGATTACTCTTTACCCAACCTAATAATTTTAAATTTATAACACAGTAAAATGACCATTGATCGTCATTAATAACCCGCCAAAAATTTATTTGGCCCTTCAAATTACACACGCGTCAAATCGATATAAGTTAGTTTACCTCCTTCAGGACGTCAATTCCATATTGACACTCGAGATCGACGAACACCCCCAGTTTGTAATCGACGGCTTTCAGAGCACCCTCAATCCTGGCCGCCGGCGGCCATCCGGAACTCGATTGAGGATTGTCCGTCGACGACGTGAATCGTTTGTTCCTGAAGTTGTTCATGACGGACAGTGATTCTGAAACAGGGTGAACAAATATCGGAAACTGTCCTGATTTTCCCAATAAGCGAACGAACAACGTTTATAGCGTGGCGGTGACCACGAAAAGAGCGCATTACACGAATATAGCGAACATTTCGTAAGTGAGTTTCGACTCGCTCAATCTGTCTTGACCGGTGAAAACAACAGTTTAAGTGCACTGTGCGACTGTATGTATTTTTACAATTATCGCGATATTGAAAGAGTAGGAGGCCGCCAAATCGTCCGGTTTCGGCTGCTCCCCGTCTTCAGTAGCCAGTGTTGTTAGTCACTTTGGCACTGTGTATATATATATATATATATTTGTCTTCTTATTGTGTTTTTGAAGGATGCCGTTTGTCTCCTTTGTGTTGGGGAGGATTTTGTTAATCGGTATTCTAAACTTGACACAATACAGGGCAGGACTTTAGTTTCACCTTCGAAAGAACAGCAGAATAAATTCAGAGAGTAGACGTTCTTGAGGGTAAAATAATCCTCCAAGAACTCCAACTCGGGGAGCCCAGAGACGGACGAGCAGACACAATAAACGAGAATCAAATAAGGAACTGACATTGTTTGAAAACTCTTATCGAAATGTACACTCCGTTCTGAGGCCTGAGGTCGAATGCACGATATTGTCTGGACGGCATTTTCGAAAACGGAATTTCCGATTGGGATTCACTTTTAACGCGAATCGCTCTTGACGGCTGTCAAAATCTTTCCCTTTATTCACCTCCTGTTGTGACACTGGACATGTCGCGTGTTGTTCCAAATCGATTTGTCACACGGAATACACAATTCCGGGAGAACGCGTCCCGTTCTGGACACTCCTCTGTCTGTAGTCGGGATAATTGGATATCGAGTGTGTTTCATTGCTTTAATAATTTCGGTACAATTAATACTTTTGTAGGTTTGTGTCACTGTCACTCGCACTGAGCGAGGATGCCCGAAAAGCGTCCAAAGTGCAAACAGTGACTGATACCGCTACTGATGATGGCGAGCGGCCGAAAAACCGGTCTAGCGAAAGGAGAGGAGACAGAACACCACAAATCTACGGTATTCCAACCCCTCACAGACCACAAAACAGGTATTCTAAACAATATATTATTTTCCAAAAAAAAAATTGAAAATTATGTATTCAATTTCATTAAGTTCTTGTTAATATTTTTTTTTATTAAACTCATTCGTACATACAAATCTGTGCATATAAAATGTAATAAACGTAATTTCTTTGAGTATATGTACTTTTTCTTCTTATCCTTTAACACGAAAAAAATCCCCCTCCTCAATTTTGTGTTAAACAATTTTCACTGTATATATATTTAGACATTATTTACAAGCGCAAATGTTTTAATAGTTAAATAACAAATGTTTGTCTATAGTTGGCATTCTTGTTTCCAATCGTCCGGAGCTACTTGGGCGACGAGCTGATTAAACTGTGCCAGAGTGCAGAGTCCCTGTTCGCCGCACGAGGGGACTTTCAACAGTAACGGTGTCGGAGTAGAACTGCTGTTGAAGTATAAAACCTGTCGGAGCAAGCGTACATATAAATGATTAGTGATGGAATACACGTACGTAAATCAGAATTATAAATATGCGCGTATTCAACACGTTGAGTGCCACGCGCGCCGACGACACGTGGGCCAAAATCTCCGCTCAGCGTTCAAAATGTGAGTCGAAGAGTCCGAAAGTGATATCGGCGAAATATTAAGAGGAAGATCGGAGTGATCCGAGGGGAAATCGGCCAAAAATTGTACCTTTCGCCTCTTATATACGTCGCAGCAATTAAGCTGGGACTTGAAACGATGTAAATTTTTTAGTTTTATATCGTATTTTACACTGCCCCCGAAAGGAAAGTTCAGTGTCATCAGTCACCGATTCAACGTGTTAATAATTTGCCGTATGTTATACTGCCGCCCTTAAGTTCACAATAAGTGTAACGAAACAATGATCACAGCTGGAGTCTTTATTAGTGAAAGAGCCGGAGGAATACCTTTTTCTGCACTACCCTCTGTTGATAACTTACGGACGTAATTAAATGTCTTTCGGGCGGTAATTCGTCCTCCCGACATAAGAGAAATTGTTTTTGTCTCAATTCCGTTCTGAATTGGGGTACTGCCAGTGGTACTCGCCTGTACTATATGGCCGATCGGCTCTATATAGTGGAGTTCGAATGTGATGGAGGCGCTGGTCTCGATGATCGCACCCTGTCTTATGCCGATGGCGCCGAACAGGGCCTGCAGCGTCACGTCGTGAGCCGCCTCCACGTACAGCTTCCTCTTCATCCTCCCTTCGGCTTTAGCGTTCAGCTGGATGCTGACGTTCTGCACCAACGGGCCTAGAACACACCGGGGGGGTGGGGGGGAGGAGGAGGATTTTATCGTCAAATCTGTTTAAAATATCAATTGTACCCTCTACAATAGACCCTCAGACGGGCGTGCCCCTAGGATAGAATCCCAGGGCCGCAATGACGAAGCGGTCCCGTACTACTGTGTCCTTTCGAACCCTATTTCGGTTTCCTATACCTAGGCGGGATACCCGAATATTAATATTTTCAAATTAATATAAAATATACCTCCGGACAGTCTGACTATTGTGGGCGTTCCGGCCATATAACTGTACGAGAGCTCTATATAGAGGGCGGTTAACTTTTCTGGATAAATACTTTTCGTCCACTCTGGCAGCTCGTATCCGTTTTCGTCCTGTGAAAAGGAAAGAAATCCGTGAATAATTTTCTCGAATAACCAACTTGTATAGGGTGTCCCAAAATTAACGCAAGATTTGAATCGAACTGCCGAACTTTCATTATTTTTTAAAAATTGTTCAACAACGAAAACACGCTGTTCTATCGTGTAACGCTCCATTTGTACTGACCCTAAACTATTGGCTGTCAAACGGTTTTTTTTTTTAGTACGGTTACCCCAACTTCACTGCAATAATGGTGGAAAATTCAAATCTTGAGTTAATTTTGGGACACCCTATACAACAATGATCTGGGACTATGTGTTGGACGAGAAGATGGCAAACTAATCGAAAATACGATTGCAGACATTACGAGAATATCCCGTCAGCTAATCGTATGCCCATTTTGACCACGCGTTCACCGCTCGTCCTACCTGGGTTTTGAGGCAGTCCCAGATGGCGAACAGGGGTATGACACTGGTGAAATTCGTGCCCATATTTCTCGACAGGTAGTCCATGAGCTCTTTGTACTCGTCGGCGTGTTCTTCGGTCATCCTGGCTATGAGGTTCCGGTATTCAAGACCGTGTCTGGGACAGTCGTCCATAACCTTGGAAACAAATATTTCATCAAATAACGAATTGTTTTGAAACAGTTAAACCGAAATTGTATTCACGATTCTTGTTGGTGGTATATATCAGTGGTGCGCAAACTATTTTCATTTGCGACCCCATTTTTAAATTTGTCGCGACCCCTGAGTAGACAGTAGACGTTTTTTAATCGTCAACGTAGTTAAAATGAAATTATTTCTGGCACTTCCTTTCATTAGATATTTTAATACAACACATAATTTTGTTTGAAACAACTGTATTTAATAAAAAATATTCAATGCGAGGTCTGCGCTTGCTAAATGATCGATTCCATGTTCGGAACTGTACTGGAAATCGCAATCCGTAAGTCATCCTCTGGATCCGATCGAGATCGATATTTTTTTTTTATGGCAACTAATTTTGAAAAGCCGGATTCACAAGAGTAGGTCGATGCGAATTGAATCAAAATATTGATTAACTGTTCTTTAATTAATAATATCAAACGAAAATGGATCACGGATCCAACCTAATTCTTTATCTGGAAATTTTTCAAACCTTTTCGTGAAGTTTTCTCCCAATTTTATCAAATGATGGGAGCAAGAAATCTATATTATTTTCTTTAGTAAATTCTGAAAAGCACGGAAACATGTCTGCGTTGTTTTTTTGTTTAATTCTCGTTGCCAAAGAATCAGCTTATTCTTAAAAGCTTCGATTTTACAGTTCGTGTTTAAAGCTGTTCTCGTTAAGTATTTTCAATCGAATTTTTATTTTAGCTGGCTATATTTTTTATTTTCATATAAAGTTCTTTAAATTTGGCGACCCTGAAAAATTTTCCTCGCGCCCCAGGGTTTGCGCACCACCGGTATATATATATATATATATATATATATATTCGGATCCGAGTCGGGAGAAGAATGCCGACGAAATGTTGTTTCCGCCCGAGAAAGGATAATGGACGACGTACTTCTGCGACATCGAACCGTTCCTCGAGTATGGGTATCGGTTGCCACAGTATGTAGGGTGCCACTGCTGGCGGCCGACCGGAGGATAGAGGCCGGCCAGGAAACAGCCGGCGCTCATGAAATCCCTGTTGAACGGGTTGCTCTTGGCGAGGACGTCGTCCGCCCTGTACTCGTTGGGCAGGAACCCGTCGTACCTCCGCCTGCAGTTGCGCCCGGCGGCGTACATCTGCTGTTTGCCCAACTGAAGTGAAAACAAAACTCAGTTTTATCCGTAAATCCTGTACAATGTCGCCACCCTTGTCCTGGAGGGCGATATAATCCTTCCCGGATATAAGGACAAGCAAAGGAAAAACGGGATTTAATCGTCAATATCGAATGAATTTATGCTCCTTGATATCTGGCAACGACAGACAACATCTCGCTTACGTTATTTAATCTTCTTTTTATGCTACAGGACAATGTCGATTTTATCAATTTGCGAAGTAATAAAGTCCAGTCCAGCAATCAGTTTTATCATTTAATTTTGATGTTAATTGCTAATACCGATACGATACGTTAGGTACGATAGGTAAGATACCGTGGTAAGCTGTCCGGCCCCATCGGGCCAATATTTGGTATTGTGGTAGGGATATGGATCTGTCGGGTAGGTCATGACCGTACTCCTGCTACCGTGCCGCGTCACCTGGAAATAATAATAATTGATATAGTAATTTTTGTTTTTGTTTAACTTTATTTATTGTACAATCAACTATATACCAGTTATAGGTACAATTGCGGTTTGTTCGATTAGCTTCACTTGTTCCACTCGATAAAGGCGCCGTCCAGTGATGGTACTTTTGGCCTGTATCCGGCCTACAGAAAGTCTCTAGGCCAGTGGCGTTTAAGATAATGGATGGGTAGAAGAGGAAAGGGACTGAACGTGGATTTGGATGTGGATGTGGAGAGAGACTTGGTCGACTGTCGGGTGTGTTGAGGTCATTATGGATTGTTCGGTTAGAAACATACCGGGGGGAGCATTAAGGATGGTACGAAGGACTTTTGACTGTCCAAACCTTACAGTCGAAAATATTGAGGACAATAACCGACGCACCCTACCACGTCTCCGACCTGGATAATAACAAGATGCGTATATATATACAACTGACAAACACTACAGTAAAAGTGAAAGTGACAGTGCAGTGAGGACGCCCCTCGAAAAACATCCCAAGTGCCAACAGTGACTAACACCGCTACCGAAGATGGCGAGCGGCCGACAAACCGGTCTAGCAAAAGGCCAAACCAGCGAGAGGAGAAAGAAACACACAAAATCTACGGTATTTCAACCCCTCGCAGACCACAAAACAGTTTTTACTGCTCATTTTTTTATAGCAAATATCAAGAGACGTTTTAATTTCGCCACAATACGTGAAACGGTGAGAAAACATTACGCAATATTCACAGTTGACTCCAGTTAGTTAATAGGTGTTAGCGTCACCATCACCCGAACGTTCGGGGTGATAACGCTATCGCATACCGTTTAGCGTTTATTATAATTATAATAATACGCTGTGACGTTAAGGCCGGTTTCACGGTCAAAAAGGTTGGTTTTGCTCGAAATAACGCTATTTTTTCCGATTCGAATCAATATCAGTTTTGATTTTGATTTAGATACCTCTTCATCGGTGGTTATTCTCGAACTGCCAACAAACCTACGGCATTCCAACCCCTCGCAGACCACAAAACAGGTATGTTAAAAAAAAGTTAAAAATTAATAATAAAAAAAGGGGAGGGAACCAGTGGGTTTCTCCTCTAATTGCTGTTTATTTTAGTTAGTGGTCATATCAATGTTGCTTGTTGTATCATTTTACAGTTGTAACAATAAAAGAGAGAAAAAAAACGCTCACAATATGGACGTATTGCAGTGTCTCGAGGCCCAAAGGCGGTTCTTCTTTCTTCGTCTGATTTTTGAACCATTCGATTGTCGAGTCGAGATAGGGCCAGTTGTTTGGCAGGCGGGCCGGCTGGGACGACTGTACCGGCGTCGCCCATTGGCCCAGACAGACGACCAATAGGGAGACGCGTAGCGGAATCGTCGCCGCCGATTGGCCAAGGCAGCCGACCAATAGGGAGACGCGCGACAAAATCATCGTCGCCGATTGGCTGGCACCGCGACGGCACTGGGACTCTGAACAACGGTGATTTTCGAGTCGCCTTTTATATCGAACCCCACCACAAACGCGACCCCCACTCAACCGGGAGAATATCTTAATCCCGTCTCCTTTATACACTATTATTATTGCCAAGATATTAGGCAGCCAGTGTTTAACAGTCGGTCTCAATTTGTTCAGAACCCTACTGCCAATAAAATGGCCTTACACCGGCTCGACAGTACGATGTATAAACATACGCAAGATTAACCCTTACGTGGGACATCGTAATTCCGGCCCATCACTCCGATGTCCCCTCCGAGGGGATAATTAAAATTTATTAGCGATTACGGGAAATTAAGTTATTTCCGCGCAACTTTTTGAGACGTCCGTGTTTCGCCCGATGTTTACTCTCGAAATGTGGCGCGAGACATCAAATCAAAATATAGTAAAATCACTAAGATATATAAAAGAGATGTCGGCGAGTTTTGAGTTTTAAAGCTGAGCTCAGTCCGGTTTGAAGCGTCGAGCGGTACGGATAGGTCTAACGAGTGAGAAAAAGTGATTTTTCAACCTACGTATTTATTAATTTTTTTTTATTAGAACAACGGCAAAACGTTCAAACAAGATTGAGTCTCATGAAACAAGTAGTAGTGAAGATGAGCTCCGGATAGACGTTTATACGGATACGTTAGAAAGACTAAATCTAGACCGAAACTATAGCAGTGACAGTGACATCGGCCAACCGCCAAAGAGTAGCCAACATCTATAAAGGGTTATCACTTTCAGTTTTTAATGGACATTCTAATCACCTCTATATTCTTCTATACCTGTCAAATTTTGAATTATTCCGCGTTATAATAACGCAAGCACAATTGTTCCAGCAGGTTGATTGTAAAAGTCTTATGGGACGCGTAAAACAGTGACGACGAGGATTGGGCTCGGTCTCGAAGTTCTGTATTTCGGAATTTCTTCAAATCAGCTTCTCAACGTTATTTGAAGTTTTCGTGAAATTGCCCCATTTGGATGAACCAGTGAAAACGAAGGGTGGCCCAAAATTAACGCCAGATTTTAATTCGCCACCATTCTTGCAGTAAAGTTGGGGCAACCTATTAAAAAAAAAAAAAAAAAAAACGTTCGCCCAGCCGATAGTTTAGGGTTCGGTACAAATGGGGCGTTACACGATAGAACAACGCGTTTTCATTGTTGAACAATATTTACAGTGTCAAGCGGTGAATGTTACCGGTGCTCAATTTGCGGACGACACGTGCGGTTTCAACAAAACTGTGCCACGTGCCACATACAGCCCGTGAAACATTTCAATTACCGCTTACTTCAATTATTCAACAATTCAATTACTCCCCTAGATCGTGTGATTTGACACCGTCGGTATTCTTTTTACGGGGTTATTCGAAGTCAAAGGTCTACGCGGTCGAGAAGGGGGAAATTCAACGCCGCATCGACGAAATTCGGCCGCATTTCGAAAAAATTTCGACAAAAGTGTGCCCACGTGCCGGCAATTTTCACGACGTGTTATACAACACATAACCCTGTCCTGTGTACTTTAGGATTCGATGAAAAAATAATCGAATTTAAAGATAAAAAAAAACTGCGTTTTTATTTAATTCAAATCTTGCGTTAATTTTGGGACACCCTTTACAAGACTTCGGTGAAAGTGGTCATCCTTTTTCCAATAAGACTTCTCGATGCGCAATTTTGGCAGTTTGTCTCTGTATTTGTACGGCAAGGTCGATGACAGAAACACGATCCTGAATTTGAACTCCGGTTTATAGCGTCGTCGTCTTATAAAAACGAATTGCCCCAATTTAAGAATGGGCCACCGAAGTTGAGATTAAAGTATGGAAGAAAAAAGAAACAGAAAAGACAGGATTAACACCGCCTTGAGCCTGCAATTATTACGCGGCAAGTGGTAGTTAATACAATAATTCCTCTGATCTGAGATTACTGGGGGGTGGTTAAAGGGTATTTAGGCTTTGAGGGATTACGCCTCAATAAAACTAAACTTTTAAAAGCCCTGTATTTTACGACTGCCCTCAGTATTTTACATTACTCCTATTCAACAGCGGTGAGTTTACTCGCGGTGTTACAGCGGACATCTGTTAAGAGTTACAACACTGGAGGAACAGACATTCGAACGTACCTGGGTATGTAATACTTTTGTTAATAACTCCGTTACCGACTAGAGTTACTGTCAGTCATTTAACATTGTAACACCGTACAACGGTTTCACTGTTATATTGTATTTAATATTGAACGGAAAAATTCCGAGCAAAATATTAATGATGGAGAGATCACTTACAATATAGTATTCGAATCGATATTAATTTTTTGTATTACATCGAACGGTGTGACGGAATGTTACATTTTCCAATTTGATAACTGACAGCCTAAACTCTGTCGCAAGGACGTTATTAACAGTATATTGAGGAAGGTTAAGGCCTAAAATACAAACAGTCAAACACACAGTGTTGTGAATCTCAAGGTCACGCTAAATTGAATCGTATCAAACCATAAACGTGCAGTATAAACTCCCGGCAATGAAAGAAGGATAATAAAGCAATTAGGATAATGAACAATTCAAAGGGAAACTGAAAGGAGTGTTAAGGGGAAGAGGGAGGTAAACAAAGATCACCGACCTTATAAAGCAGACAAAGACAGCAGTATGAAAATACTCTGTCCGGAAAAAATGTTCTGAGAAGAAAATATTTACAAACTGTACAATAGTACAAAAATACCCTCTATAATAATAAATAAAAAAATTTGGAAGTACACCAGTTTGGAATACCCGTCCGGCGGCCTGCGAATTGAGGAGACAGAATATCGCAAAAAGGCGTACAAAAATTTGTATTCTAATTCCTGAATTTCTGAAATGCAATGCAGAAAATCACATTATAAGATTTTTCTACAGTAGATGTCTACAGTGCGAAGGTGTTCCGACGATCGATGGAAGATGGCGCCACGAGTCGGACGACGGCAGGCGCACTCTTCCCGCGGAGCTCTGAACTATTGGCGCTGAGAGGAATTCTGATTTACACGAGGCTTCGTTATGTTTCTCTTATTAAAAAAAAAACTACCGTGCACCACTTCAACTCCCACTACCTCAGTAATTACAGCCTTATCGCGTGTTTATTTACATTGTATGAATATAGCGGACAGATCAATAAATACTATCTCACCCACAGAGACTGAGACACATTTTTACACGCTTTTATTTTCTTGATTCATTTCTTCATCATTCCAACATTTTCTTTCGGGCAATTCTGACTTTTATTATATATATATATATATATATATATATATATATATATATATATATACAATAATATAATATTAATTATATATAATTTTGTAGGTTTTAACCAATAATTATGAATTTTAATTTCCATCACAACACTTATCCCTTGCTCTAACCCACTCTGCCGGGTATTAATAAATATAATATATTTAATAGAATGAGAATAAAATATAACATATATTTATTTATAAAAATATATATGTATATATTAATATATCATATATTTTCCGTGCAGTGCTTGCCATCTGGCGGCGATTTTACGAATTAAATACCCGAATATATTTAGATAATATATGTACAGGGAGATATATACAAAAATATCCATTAGAAAACATTTTTCTTATTTTATAATTGGAATGGAAGGAAAGGAAGTGGCATTCAGCAGATGAAAATATTAGAACTTTCAATAAAAATCATTCTATTTCACAGTAAAAAATAATAACAGTCGTATTGTACAAAAATCGCTGCTTTCATAAGTCTCAGATTCTATACCTGCAATACTGTTTTCCGGAAACATCACACTGTTAATTCCTTCATTACGTTCACAAATTCTGTTATTCTAGAAAATATATCGGATACGAATGTTCTCCTGTGAAAAGTCTATAGTAACAATTTATGCAAAAATGCAGAATAAATAATTCTGACCACATTTTTGAAAATACCGTGATGCTCTGCATTCAATTAAATTTGTAATCTGGTAGAATACCATTCCTGCACTTTTCATTGAACTTTTGACTTTCTATGATATCCAGAGGGTGGTACAAACCCAAATATTCCATAAATTGCCACAATTGGACGATAAATCCTACAATATATGGCACCGTATGTATTTAATTGTTAACAATAAAAACAAAACAAAATATAATGATGGAAACATTCTTTTCCATCCGGTAAACATATTCTCTTTTTTTTTTTATTTAAAACCTTCTGTTTCTATGAACACGAATCTTGACTCGAGTTATATTAAGTCGTGCGAATTTAAAGGGCTTTTGTCAAATCTTAAATATTCTGCATAATTTTCCAACAAGTAATTTTAACTACTGTCCTGTTTTCAATGCAGATTGTCCTTTATATTTCAATTTTTTCAGTTGAAAAATTGTCGGGAAGTTTGTTCATTTCTGAGTCTCTCCTTTAACTGCCTTTTGTTTTGCTTTGTAAAATTAATTTCCACTTGTTTGTATCTATTCAATATTCGGCTCTATGAAGAGTGAAATGTTGAAAGGTTCTGCTTTCGAGTAACGATTTTAAAAATATCAAAACAACAAATATAGAGTATTCAACGCGAAGACATCCTGGAAGGTTTACAGCTGGCATTCCTGTTTCCAATCGTCAGGAGCCACTTGGCTGACGATCTGGTTGAACTGTGCCAGAGTGCAGAGTCCCTGTTCGCCGCACGAGGGGACTCTGACCAGCCGGGGTATCGGGGTGGCGCTGTTGTTGAAGTACAAAACCTGTTCGTACAAATACATATTAATTAGTTTAACGCACCTGTGTTTGTGGTCGGCGAAGGGTGGGAATACCGGAATACTACCGGTTTCGGCCGCTCGCCGTCTTCAGTAGCGGTGTTAGTCACCGTCTGTCGGCACTTTATGCACACTTTTATACACACGGCAGACTGACAACCTCCGCAGTACAAGTGGCACAGTGAGGATGCCCCCCCAAAAAAACCATCCAAAGTGCCGACAGTAAGAAATACAGCTACTGAAGATGGCGAGCGGCCGAAACCGCTGGTCTAGCAAAAGACCAAACCAGCGAGAGGACAGAAACACAACAAATCTATTAAATTAGATAAATGTATGTACGAAGTAAATACATTGTCGGCGATAATGGGGAAGCTTTTGACCCCTTCTTCCCCATGTAAGAATGTATCAATTGAGTGAAAAATCGGTTGGCACGAAAAAAAATCTTTTGAGATTTTTTAAAAAATGTTTCCATACTCAGTAGGTTTGTGGTGTTTCCGTCTTTTGCCAGACCGGTTTTACGGCCGCTCGCCATCTTCAGTAGCGGTGTCAGTCACTGTCGGCAGTTCGGTTGTTTTTCGTACAGTACAAGTGACACAGTGGGCAGTGAGGATGCCCCCCAAAAAAACCCATCCAAAAAAAGTGCCTTCAGTGACGCTACTGAAGATGGCGAGCGGCCGTAAAACCGGTCTAGCAAAAGACCAAACCGAACGTCGCCGGCGGTCAACCCCCCCCCCGTCTCAACCGATATTCTTCCGGCAGCATAACGCGATCTTAAAATAAGGATCAGCACATTCTTCAAAATTTGCAATCCTGCACTTGCCTGGACTACGTGTCCTGCCGGCTCGACGTCGTGCAGTTCGAAGGACATTGAGGCGCTCGTGTCGATGATCAGTTTCTTTTCGATGCCCAATCCGGCTAAGAGGGCCTGCAGAGTGATGTCATGTGCGGCCTCCACGTAGAACTTCCTCTGCGAAGGGTTCATCCTGCCCTCGGCCTTGGCGCTCAGCTGGACGCTGACGTTCTGCAGCAACGGACCTGAACCAGAGATATTTAAATAGAGAAAACCGCGGGGGAAATCACCGATGAGGCTACAGGGGCAACATTGGGGCCACTTTCCGAAACAGAAAGATCCCAGGCCATTGAAAAAAAAATCCAACAAGAGCTTGCAAAGTATCTACGTGTAGGCCAAGGGGTTGAAATACTCCCTATCGACGAACGGAATTTATTCAAAGATCCGGAAAAACAGCAACTTCAGTACGGAATTTCGGATACTCTCGATCTACTCTTCGGTCGGCCCCCGATGACGGTACCGGTAAATGTTTCCGAAACGTCAGGCAAAACCAGGGACCGGTACCGGAAAGAAATTAACTAAAACCAGATCTCGTAGATATATTTTTTTTATTGAGAAAATACAACTTCACAGAATAGAATCAAGATTGTCGGGCGCTAATACTAAACACGCACGACAGTTGGGTAATGCGGGTCCGATCATTGAAAGAATTTCAAATTGCGCCTATTTTACTCGAAATTTTACGGCACTTTAGAGTATCGGCAAGTGCAACTTTTTCATAAATTATGAGGAGAGAGAGAAACAAATATATATAAATATAAATTTAAAAGTTTACATCGCAAATGTACTAATTGGCGGTGCTAAGTTGACTTTGAGCTCGCATGTGAAGACTCAGGCTCGCAATACTCTGCTTCATCATCAGTATATACGAATTTTATTTAGAATATTTAGTTAATAACATTAATGAACGAAATGAAACACTGACCTCCTGTAAGCCTGATCATTTCTGGTGTTCCTGCCAAATAAGCGTAGAACAGTTCCGAGTATATCGGCGCCAACTTTTCAGGATAGACTTTCTTCGTCCAACTGGGAATCTTGTATCCGTTTTCGGTCTGACAGAAAAACATATATTTTTTTAATATACATGTTTTGTGGTCTGCGAGGGGATGGAATACTGTAGGTTCGTGATGTTTCTGTCTCCTCTCGCCGGTTTGGTCTTTTGCTAGACCGGTTTTTCGGCCGCTCGCCATCTTCAGTAGCGGTGTCGGTCACTGTCGGCACTTTGGATGTTTTTCGGGGGGGGGCATCCTCACTGCACTGTGTCACTGTCACTTGTACTGAGTGAGGATGCCCAAAAAACATCCAAAGTGACTAGACACCGCTACTGAAGATGGCGAGCGGCCGAAACCGAAATCACCGAGAGGAGACAGAAATACCACAGACCTTACGAATTTATTGCTTTCGTACACCAAAATATTGAGTTTGTTCTATATAATCGTATTATTAACCGATAGTTGTCTAAATTCGTCCTGTATGAACATAGCCACAAGGAGAAAAATTAAATGTTAAATTTCGTCGTTTTATTGATTGGAAAAAATATGAAAAAAAAAACATTCGAAACGTTTATTTGGATCATGCACTTAGGATAGTTAAAAATTTTCCGATTTCCACATGGACCACAAATAACTATTCAGTTGTGGAATAACGACTTCATCCGTGAATTTGGTTTAGTAAAAATGCTGATTTTCATGAAAAATTTCGCAATCGCCCAATATATGTAGGCGCTGACCGTGTACAATTTGTAGTATCGCGTCTGTACATCTTTGTTCTACAACAATATTGTCGGCTGTACCTGCATTGTAAGACAGTCCCAGAGGGTGAACACTTGTACCAGGCTTGTAGAATTCGTTCCCATATGCTCGGACAGATAGTTCATCAGTTCCTGGTTGGAGCCGGCGTGTTCCTGGCTTAGCGATTTCAGCACTTTCATGAATTCAACTGTGTGCTTGGGACAGTGACGCAATGTCTGAAAACAAATTTGTCTTATTTATACGGCAATACAGAGTAGCTATGATTAAAAATAAGCCTGGATTTTTCCCAGAATATCAACTGTTTGTAGTCAGGCGCTACATGATCGCGAAAGAAGAAAAATATTTCAGTTTGGAATACTCCGGTTTCGGCTTCTCGCCATCCTCAGTATCGTTCCGTCGATACGTCGGTTTAATTTTAAACGGATAGATAGTTTTGGTATTGATCCTGCTAATATTCTATTACCATTTCATTGAATATTGCCGTACTAGAGTCTAACTGACCGGCTACTGAAGATGGCGAACGGCCGAAACCGGCCAAAATTCCAACAAGACAGATTCAAGCGACTAAACCGTACAAGTACCTTGAAATAATTCAACTTTCGCGTACACGGGGTAAGTTAGAGCAAATGAGTACTGACGAAGGCGTAACATTCCGACTGTAAGACGTAAATTAGATAATTATTCTGCTACGTACTTCGGCAATATCGAACGGTTCCTCCCATATGGATATCGGTTGCCAAAGTATGTACGGGTTCCACTGTTGATAGCCGACCGGCGGGTACAGTCCTGCCAGAAGACAACTGGCACTCATGTAGTCCCTGTAAATACAGCGTGCCGAATACATTTAATATATTATTGGCATAAATTATTTGAATACTACAACAGTAGGACTAGTTTTTGAACACCCGCTGTTTCTATTCCGTCCACTCTCGCCACTTTTGCTAGACCGGTTTCGGCCCAATGCTGAAAGTAAGGACGCCGAACAAACACAAGTAATATGCCAGAGTTGCTCGTTACTCGTGTCCAAAGAGAGCTACTGAAGACGGCGAGTCAGGAGGTCATCCTCCTTTCCCGTATTTGCATTGCAGTATAAAATTGGTTAGCGAAAAATGGTTTCGTTTTTTTGTTATATGACTTCAGAGAGCCCCATTTATCTATTCCAGTACTTTAGTATTAAATTACTGGGCGAAACAAGTCTTTTGTGGCCGAAAACCGATTTAGCACTCGGCCTTAAGATGGTACCGAGCATATAATTATAATTCGAGCGTTTTCTGTTCCTTCACATAAATTATGCGAGGAAGGGCATAGAAGATGGGGCGGATTTTGCACTTTACCAGATTCGTGTCCCGGATGAGTGGAGGAATTAGGGATAGTCGGAAGGACTTCTGATGGGAGTCTCTGGATGAGGGGCGATGTTGGATGACTTCGTGGAACCGAACAGTCCTTTGTAAGTTCAATAACGGTCTTAACAGTCTGAATTAGTTTCCATTCTGTGACCAATATCGGTGCCAACTGGTTCGGAATTAATTACCTGTCGAATATGTTGCTCCTGACCAAGGTGTCGTTGACGTTGTAATACTCCGATAGGAACCCGTTGTACCTGAGCCTGTAGTTTTGTCCAGCGGCGTACATCTGCTGTTTGCCGACCTGAAAAACACGTTTCACTTTTCTCAGATAATTAATACCGGGCGTTAATTAATACGGAAAAGAAACTATGGTATCGCCCTTAGTTCATCTAAAAATGCAGTTTCTAGATCAATTAAATCTGGGTAAAAATCTGGATTTTTTTACATGGTGAGAGATAGCATATCCCCGTTTATTGTCTCCTTATTGTCGATCTATTATTTAATCAACCCTAATTGACATAAATTATATTTACCCTCGTGAGTTGGCCAGCACCGTCGGGCCAATATTTGAGATCGTAGTAGGGGTAGGGGTCAGTGGGATAAGTGGCCACGGGGCTCCTGCTACCGTGCCTTGTTACCTGTAACAACGGATAGACGAAATATATAATAAATATATATAAATACATTTCTACGTACCTGTTTTGTGGTCTGTGAGGGGTTGGAATACCGTAGGTTTGGTCTTTCGCTAGACCGGTATCGGCCGCTCGCCGTCTTCAGTAGCGGATTTAGTCACTGTGAAGCTAACACCGCTACTGAAGATGGCGAGCGGCCGAAAAACCGGTCTAGCGAAAGACCAAACCGCCGGCGAGAGGAGACAGAAACACATCAAATCTACGGTATATAAATATAGGTATATTGTATTTAATGAAACTACGAACAAAACGCGAATATAGCAGAATGAAGGAGGACACAACTGGTTTCCCTTTATTCAAGATTTATTTTATTTACTTTTTCCGTTATGTTTTCACCACTTATTTTTTCTTGATATTTTCCATAATATTTTCCAGTGTACATTTTTAATTTTCCTAACACTCGACGGTATTAACTGGTACCAGTTTGGATCAATTGTCTGGTTTAAACACGAAAGTTTAGTTCTCGAATACTTTTCTGGCCCCTGAACATCGATCGGGACGTGACTAACTGTCGGGTCTTTAAATGCGGCTAATGTTCGGCTTTAAAAACTATCGCCTTTTTAGAAAACAAGAAGGTTCAATGTCAAGGGTAAAAAAGGAAAAGCAAACGACTCAATGTCACTAAATATAAGTGACGCTTCTAATTAGACCCGTTTAAATTCGCCTTCAGAAATTTGAATGAAAACGAAGCTCAGGGGAAACGCCGTTGGAGAAAACATAAAATGATTGCAACGGGGAAACACTGTAGAGAATCATTCTCAATTCGAATTAGACGCTTAACCCGATATATAGTGTTTTTCTGTGAATAAAATGGGACGGAAATATCGTGGAAATTCTCAAAATTTTTTTTCGATTCAGTCTAAGGTTTATTTGATGACACTAAAACCGTATATCGACGTATATTTATAAATTAAAATCATTTTTTTGATTTGTAAAAGCGGGCATTCCAATCGTGCATCAATTCTGGATTGGTCATCCGATCCGACCTTGTAGTAGAGGATCGAATGCCACGTGGTCGGTGCCACGTGTAAGTTGTAGGGAATTAAAAATGGTTTTTTCCGCCTTTTAGTCCCAGCCTAAGTCTGCTGTGGGGCAATTCCAGCTCGGCATAAAGCTGAATCATGCGCGTTCGGCCACCGCGTCCGCATTGGAATTTACGTTCGGAAACCTCTTGGTTTGCCCATTGGCGTCTATTTCGTTTTCCAAGAATCGGTACAGTGACCAAAATCGGATTTTTCATTGACCGCGTACCGTTAGCCGTACGTCGCGACCTCAACGATTCGTCGATTTTCGATGACGTGCTAACTATCACAACTCTCTATTGTTACCGTAAATTGCTGGCGTTAATAAGAGGCGATATTACAAATGATGCAGCCGGTTTCAATTCTTATAAAATACATTGTATCCATCATATCTATCTCGAGCTAGACCCGTGTACTACTGACGACGGCGTGGTGCCGAAACCGGTTTCGGCTCTCCAAAAAACTCTGTCACACTCACGTTGTGACGGAACGCTACTGAGGCAGAACGAAAAGCCTGTATTTCCGTCCGTCCGTCAGTTCTGTAACATCAGGTTGTCTCCGTAAAACTTTGAGTAGAAAAGCGAAAAGTGAAAAAAAAAAAAAAACAGGTGGGAGAAGTGGGACAGAAAAGTATCGTCGGATAGAGGCACGGTACTTAGATTGCCAATAACGACCGAAGGAGTTGAACAAAATTGAGGTAATTAACAGCGCGCTTTATCGCTGTCACAGTTTTCTAAATTTTTGCCTAAGCAGTCGCAGAAAAAAAATACAACCTTAACCGGAGCTATTTCTCTTAGCTACGATTTTACGATTGGCCAAGTTTTAGGCTAACACATTTCTTTTTATCGAGTTTAAGACCTTTTTTGCCAGAAGAATTCTTTCCCCCGAGATTCCGTACATATCGACCCCATAATTGTGGTTTTTCTGCGATTGTGCAATTGTTGACTATGACACAATATTTTTTTTATTTTATATTCTATTCGATCGATAATCCACTTGTATATATCCGAGCATTTTTGGCACCCAAGATGTTTCAAACCACTGTATCGTACTTTATCGATTATGGACTTCATTTCCCCTCGTCTCTTAGTGTATTAAAAATTCGAACTCGGGAATTTAGGAGACCAGTTTTGAACAACCGGGTTCCTTCGCCGTACAGAACTTTTCTACCTTTACGTCAATAGAACCGGCAAAATACCAAGTTCAATACAGTACCAAGTAATAGACGTCAGTTCGTAGATGTGCACGTGCTTAAATTACGCCGTCCATCCGCAATTACTTAGTTGCCAACCGAATAGAGCTTCGAACGGAGTTGATCTCAATTAATTACATGCTTGAACTCACCAAATATACATACTGCAGTGTCTCCACGCCCAGCGGGGGTTCCTCTTTCTTGATGCCTCTCAACCAGTCGACCGTTGAGGCGAGGTAGGGCCAGGGGTTGGGCATTCGGATCGTGTCGAGGGCTGAGAGTCCCGGCAGAGAGCAATGGCTTTCGAAGACCAAGCAGAAGATCAGAAGGAAAACGCGTACGAAAATCATCCTTTCTTCCCTTTCCCTTGACGCCGACAGTTGAGAGGACGCGGGATCGACGTATACTGAAGTTTTTCCGGTTGGCCAGACTTCATTTTATAATCGGCCCCCACCTCTCGGCAGATCCATCCAGCCCAACCCCCACCACGAGAATGTATCGCCGAAGTCGAAAAATAACTTTCTTTTCCTGTAGAGATTAGTCGGATTATCAATATTGCAGTAACGACTTCCTGTTTTATACGCACAAAAAAAGGGCCGTTAATTGGTCGCCGTTAGTAATGAACTTCGCGCAGAGAGAGAGAAAAAAAAACGAATACAAAAACAGATTAGTGAAATGGCGTGTGAAGTTGGTCTCAAAATTAGTAAGGTAGTTCAGAACCAGAGTTAAATTCCATTCCAAATTATACCGCAAGTAAGCTCCGCCCTATTTATCAGTTAATGAGTTTCATTTGTATCCGAATGAATGCACTGTGAACACACAACAAATCGGACAATTGAAACGTAATCTCCGATCTTATATTTTTTTTGGAAAACCTATTCTAATCGATTCCAAGTGATAATTTTATATGTGTGCAGGAGAAATTTCAATTTTCACGGAAATGATTTATAGCGGAAAATAGGGCTTTTAGGGATTTCCTCGAAGATTTTACAACGCTCCGTACGACTTGAAGGAGTATCGGCAGTCCTCGATCGAAAGTTATAGTACGACGAGACGTTAATATTTCAGAATTAAAATCATCGATGTTACAATTTTCCATCTAACTATTTGCTCCCACGCACTCTGTCAACGAGAATTATTCAGTAACATATTGAGTGACCCTTCGTTATCACTGTCAGTAACAATGTTACTTCCTTCAATCGGAGCGCTACTATCGAGGACGAGAGACGGTCCGGTTTGTGGCCAAAAAAAAGGAGGAGAATTTAAATTTAATATAAAATGTTATTTAAATGTAATTTAAATTTTTTCGGTGGATAAAAATATCCATTCGGCTACAAATTTGAACGGAAACGAATTCCTTTAGAATTTTTTCAATAATCCCTCGGAATGCCCTCATGGCAGAATTGAAGGCCGGTAATTCGGAAGCTAATGATAGCGGCATTATAGTTTCTAAATTGTCAACTAATTGTGAGAAAATTAAAGTTATATTCGTTGTTTGAGGGAAGCGTTGTCGTCTGGCTATCTCCTCCTACCACCGCCGAAACTAGGAACACCAGGACTATTTCCTACTCAGGTTAATTGCCGATTCGTTTAAGATAAGGGCCGACCGAACGGACAAACAGCAGATTAGGGCCGTGTTTAAAAAAAAAAAAGAAAACACATTAGGGCCCGCACAGTCGTTTAGCCCAATTCCCTCTTTGTCTTCCACACCTGGAGGAGATAATAAGTTAACGGGGGGGGATATATATATATATATATTTCACCCGATCTCAGAATATTATATCTGAGAAATTGATATCGAACCCTCGGTTTGAGACCCGATTGCGTGACACCTGGTGGCTCGACCGAAGGTATAGAACGACCCAATTGAATTTCGCGATAACGCAACGAATATTACGGTCCGCACGACCCCATTCGTACAACAATTACGCGAAACATACTATCGCCGGTTACCAACACTGTACGGGACGGTTTCGACTATTGTCCAGTTGTCCGTCTGTTTCGGCCGCTCGCCACCTTCGGCAGTTCGGCTGCATCGTATTTTGTTGATATCATTTGTTGGTATTATATATTTTAAAATTTTTATCGTTTTGAGACTCATCCAAACCGATTTAAAAATCAGTACGCTGTTAACATATCCATATGCGGTATATATATCGGGTCGGCAACTAAGTCATTGCGGGTTACGTCGCTAGACGGTGATGGCGTTATTTGTATTTTTACGCATGCTTACGCATCTTCAAACCTGTTGAATATTCTGAAATGTTTATTATGTGCCAACTATTCGTCGTCGTGCGTACCAAAAAATGCACGACATAAGGGATGAGAAGAATCCGCAATTATTTAGTTGCCGACCCAATATTTCAGGGCCGGGGAAATAGACATCGGAATAAAATTACATAAAAACCGAGACCTTTTATTGATTTTCAACTACACCAGATTGAGTAGTATTTATTATAATAAATAATCTGTCTGTGTGTGTGTGTGTGTATGTGTGTAATAGAGGAAAGTTTCTCGGAGCGTCCTTCACAGTTGGCAGGCCTGGTGCCAACTTCCGGGCGCCAGTTCGTCGACAAGTTTGTTGAACCTGTTCAAAGAACACGGACGACCGCAGGCGGCCAAGAACAGTTCTTCGGGTACGCGATGACCGCTGTTTTTGAAGTAGTAAACCTGCCGACAGAGAGAAAGAAGTAAGCGTATTTCTTATTGCGGAAGAAGAAAATCACAACTTACGAGTCCGCGAGGTTCCGCAGTTTTATAATACAAAAGTATACTTCATAGAGTAATAATTTAAGGTTGTTTTTTGTGGTTAGGGGGTATTATTTCTGGGATGAAAAGAGTGTATGCCTAAAGGATCTCACAGTCTTAAGCACTTTTCATGAAGAATTCCTGTATTTATTCCTGTGTTCTTCCACTTCTTGCATCTGAGGAGGGACCGGTCTGCGGTCGTTTATTAGTTTCTATCTAGTTCCAGTCAGTTTCACCTGTGTGTGCCACTTTCCAAAAGGAATAAGGTCCCGGGTCCTCCGGTCAGACCTTCGAAGAACGCCGCGGTGAGTCATCGAGTTCGAGGGAAAACTCGGTTCAAGAAACGGTCTTGAGTCATTCAGCGGCGGCGGAGTCATCATCTCAATGGAATTCGGAACGAAAACGTGAGTAAACTGTGTGTAAACTCGTCAAACAAAAACACTATACTACGCTACTGACGACGGAGGGAAACCAGGTCTAGGACCAAATACCCTGAATCATTTTTCCAAAGTATATGCTTTGGAAGTATATGCAATAATGCTTCCAAAGTTCTTAGGCTTCCCGATCAAATTTCATTCTTTCTACTTTGTTACGGATTGCAGTTCACCTGTACGTGGTGACCGATACCCGGCGTCTCGTGCAGTTCGAAGACCATGGCGGCCGACGTGTCTATGATGAAGGGTTCGGCGTGTTCGGCGAGAGGTCTCCAGGGCGGCTGTCCAAGGCCCAGACCGCTCATCAGAGCCTGGAGGGTGACGTCGTGGCTCAGAGTTATGCTCATCTTCCTCTTCAGGCCCGAGCCGACTTTCTCCATCATCTGCCCGGATATGTTCCTCAGGACGGGTCCTGGAAAAAGGTCGGACGCTGATAAATCTCACTAGGCTTATCGCGCTCGGCCACCTTGCAATAGCATCCCAAGAACCACCCATTTCCCAATCCTTTGGAAGTTCTCCCTAATAAAGCTAATACCCAAACCTAATAAAAGCCCCTTTGAACCGTCCTCCTATAGGCCAATACCATCAGTCAAAAATCTTTGAGAGAATCCTTCCAAAACAACTCCTTCCAATCATCGATTCCTCGAACATAATTCCCAATCACCAATTTGGCACTCCACTATCCAGCAGTGCTTCCGCGTTGTAGACGAGATCTCCTCCGCACTGGAGCTCGGTCAGTACTGCGGTGGTGTCTTCCTCGATCGAGTTTGCCGCCCCGGGGTTACTGTTTAAGCTCAAAAGCATCCTTCCCAATACACATTACCTCATCCTCAAATCCTACCTCGAGGACAGGTTCTTCAGCCCTGAGGTCGAAGCGTCCGTCCCTCAAGTGGTAGTGTCCCAGGTCCACCCCTACACGCAATATATACCTCCGATATACCTACATATCCTTCTACGTCGCCACATTCGCCGATGACACGTGACTCCTCACCTCCGACCAAAATCCCTCTACAACTATCAATCTCCAAGAGCACCTTTGGAATAGAACTATGCTGGGTTCCGCCAAGAATTTCGACATCGCTCGCATCCAAACATTCCAGTCAAAAGTCCTTCGTACCGTCCTTAATGGTCCCCCCCCCCCCGGGTATGTTTCTAACCGAACAATCCGTAATGACCTCAACATACCGACAGTCGACGAAGTCGCAAAATCACGCTTCCTTAAATTCCACTCCCGCCTCTCTCCACATCCAAATCCACTCGTTCAGTCCCTTTTCTCTTCTACCCATCCATTATATTAAACGCCACTGGCCTAGAGACTTTCTGTAGGCTGGATACAGGTCAAAAGTAGGTCTTTATCGAGTGAAACAATTGAAACTAATCAAACAAACCGCAATTGTACCTATAACTGGCACATAGTTGATTGTACAATAAGTAAAGTTAAAAAAATCCTTATCGCAAACGAGATATTCTTACTTCAACCCACCTTGTCATACAAAAATATAACGTATTTCATTCCCGAATCGCACAAAACTATGGTCCGAATCCTACCGTCTCATGACATCCCAAACGTTGGCAGTTCAAGAATGACCACCGATGAAGAGGTATCTAAATCAAAATCGAAACTGATATTGATTCGAATCTGAAAAAATAGCGTTATTTCGAGCAAAAACCAACCTCGTTTTTGACCGTGAAACCGGCCTTATCGTCACAGCGTATTATTATAATTATAATAAACGCTAAACGGTATGCGATAACGTTATCGCCCCGAACGTTCGGGTGATGGTGACGCTAACACCTATTAACTAACTGGAGTCAACTGTGAATATTGCGTAATGTTTTCTCACCGTTTCACGTATTCTGGCGAAATTAAAACGTCTCTTGATATTTGCTATAAAAAAAATGAGCAGTAAAAACTGTTTTGTGGTCTGCGAGGGGTTGGAATGCCGTAGATTTCGCGTTTCTCTCTCCTCTCGCCGGTTTGGTCTTTTGCCGGACCGGTTTTGCGGCCGCTCGCCATCTTCAGTAGCGGTGTCAGTCACTATTTGGCTCTTTGGATGTTTTTTGGGCATTGACAGTACAAGTGACAATGACAGTGCAGTGAGGATGCCCCCAAAAAAACATCCAAAGTGCCGACAGTGACTGACACCGCTACTGAAGATGGCGAGCGGCCGAAAACCGGTCTAGCAAAAGACCAAACCGGCGAGAGTAATGGGTGTCAAAGTGATCAAAATTACTGATTGGGGGAAGCTTGTTTAGGGATGGAATTATAACCAATATAACCACAAAATAGATAACCACAAAACACCCCCAGAGTTTTGGTAGTTTGTCCCTTACTGAAGTTCCTCTTACTGAAACGCTCGCCACAAAGTGCAAAGTGAAACACTGTGAATGCCGCTATACCGACAGTGTATTCTTTTCAGCCAATATCCGCTAGATTTATTCATTTACATATTTCTGTATACCTGCTGTAAGCCTTGCCATGAGGGGCGAGCCGGCGACCAGGGTTGAAAATGTTGCCGAATAGAGGGGTGCTAATTTTTTCGGATATACGCTCTTCGACCATTCCGGCAGTTTGTAGCCATTTTCAAACTGAAATTTTATATATAATAATAACGATTATAATTTACAATGTAGTACTTTATTAATTAGAAAATTGAGTGGCTGTGTACATATTATTTCTATAATGAAGGTAAAATCAAAATGTACAGGAATCCATTGATCAGTGCTGTTGTCATGGATCATTATCGAAATACCACTAATCTCACTACCACCAATCTTTTTAATTTTTAAAAATTAAATATCTTAAAATAAAAAAATTCTGTAAATAAAAGTTCCCGTCGTTAAATAAGGCACTAATCAAAACTTATGGTTTATGAACTCCGTTATCGAGGATTTCCTACGGCAATTCACTTCGGTAATACCTGTTGCGTGAGGACGTCCCAGATGTGTTCGACGTCGGTAATCCTGTCCACGGTCTGTCCGGCGTGCCCCTGGAGGAAGTCCAACAGTGTCCTGTACCTGTCGCTGAACTTCCTGTTGAGACGTCTCACCGCCTCCTCCTGTTCCCTGCCGAAGGCCGGGCACAGCGAAAGGTCCTTCAACATCTGACGGGATAGAGAGGATAACTGTCTTGTGTTCGGCGAGGGGTTGGAATACCCCTGGGTTTGTGTGGTGTTTCAGTCTCCTCTCGCTGCCGGTTCGGTCTTTTGCTGGACCGGTTTCGGCCGCTCGCCATCTTCAGTAGCGATCTTGGAGGACTCGTCCGTATAGGCGACTGTCACTGTCACTTGTACTGTGTCAACACAGACCTCAGTACAAGTGACAGTGACACACAGCCACAGTGAGGATGCCCGAAAAACATCCCCAAAGTGACAACACCGCTACTGAAGATGGCGAGCGGCCGAAACCGATCGGGCAAAAGACTAAACCAGCGAGAGGAGACAGAAACACCACGAACCTACGCAACAATAATATTGTAATTTCAGTTGAACGAACTGGAGACGAACGAAAGCAACGTGGCGTCTAGAGTTCTGACAGGAATCTGAACGTGACCTCGGACGCGATTCACAGGTTCACGTACGCCATTCACGAATGTCTGAGGGACATTTTCAATTTCACGTAAGTTTCCACCCTGGTTTTTTTTGGTGAGGATGCCCCAAAAACATCGAAAGTGCCGATAGTGACTGATGGCGAGCGGCCGAAACCGGTCTAGCAAAAGACCAAACCGGCAGCGAGAGGAGACGGAAACAGCGCAAACCCACGGTACTCTCGTCGAACCCTTTCTCCTCAGATAATTCAACTAATCAAACGATCATCGGTCTATCTGTACCCTGATAACGTCGAACGGCTCCTCCCATATGGGTATCGGCTGCCAGGGGAGTAGCGGGTTCCATTCCTGGTAGGAGCCCGACAATGGGGGATAGAGGCCGGCCAGCATACAGAGTCCGCTCATGTAGTCCCTGGCGTAGTGGTTCGAAAAGACCTCCAGGTCGTCCGGGTCGTACTCGATGGGCAGAAAGCCGTTGTACCTCATCCTGTACGTTTGACCCAGAGCGTACATCTGCTGTTTCCCGAACTGTCAACAGTACAACAGCCAAAATTATGTCCCAAAACAATCACCCTTTTCTCTTTTCCGCCCCGGCTTCTCGCCGTCTTCAGTAGTGTACAACAAGCGTCAGGCTTCAGACCGAGCGACGAAAGTCATACAGGTGGTCTTCTATAGGGTCGGCAACTAAATAATTGCGGATTCTTCTCATCTTCGGCCGTTTGCACCCTTACGTCGCGAAACCCCCAATGTCTTAGTTGCCGGCCCCGATATCATCCGACGTATAAGTGAAAGTCTCATTCCTAGGTATAGTAACAGTGAGTAGCACAGTTGGGCTGTGCTACACCGACCCGATACTACTGCCGACGGTGGCGAGAAGCCAGATGTTTCAGAAGCGCAGTCTAAGTTGGGACCAATTATCGGATTTCAATCTTACCTTCTGTAAAATCAATAAATCAATTATCGAAATTATACTCTCAACGAACCCTAGTCAGTTGTCCGGGACCGTCAGGCCAATACTTCCTGTCGGTGTACGGATAGATGTCCTTCTTGAACGTGTAGATCGGGGACCTGCTTCCGTGCCGGCCGACCTTAAGGGGGAAAATCATTAATCATTTTCACGAAAATATCGTATAAACTGTATTCATATCAGTTGTTTTTATTATTTCAGGTATATAACGCAGCTGCAGGTTAAATGGCCCATCGGTGTAAGAGAGATCGTTCCCACCGAGCTGTACAATTTTTCTATTCCTAACTGAAACTCCAAATGTTCCATTAGTGTTTTAATATTCACTAATATCTAATTTAACACCTATATTTAACTCACATATATGAGACAGCTTTTTGTACCACAACCCAATTTTTGAACGCGTCGAGTATTGAACAAAATTGTTAAGTCTGTACTTGGTCTGGCGTTAGATTATTTAGAGTCTAATAGGTCGGTTTAGGTTGGTGAAATTAACAGGCATAAATGTTAAATTTTAAAAGGAAAAGATTTTGCGAAGCAAAATTATTAAAATTGTCATGTAAGTAGCTGAAAAAATAAGTGAGCTTTTACTGATAGATATATAGATAGACATATATAGATTAAATAAGCTACGGATTTCGTATTTCTTATAAATAGGGTCTTCTGATCCTACCCTTATTATATCGCGTATACCTTCGTATTTTTCTGGGTCAAATTATTTCAAAGAAAGTACTACGAATAGATTCCGAAATTTACGTATTTCATAGATTTCGTGTGTCTCTGTCTCCTCTCGCCAGTTTTCGCCGGTCTTTGCCAGACCGGTTTCGGTCGCTCGCCGTCTTCAGTAGCGGCGTCAGTCACTTTGGATGTTTTTTTTTGGGGGGGGGGGCGTTGACAGTACAAGCGACAGTGCAGGGATGATTCGAAGTGTGACTGACACCGCTACTGAAGACGGCGGGCGGCCGAAACCGGTCGTATTTCTGTTGAACGGGGAAATTCAACATACCCCCCACACTGATTGGGTCTTACGATCCCGCCATTATTCTGTGTTCGCTGGTTTATTGGTCGGTATCGTTAAGTTGTTTCGAAAAGTGCAGAAAATTGTATTCCTCCTACCGCGGATACTCACGATGCTGACGTATCTTACGGTCGAAACGTTGACGCCGGTCGGATACTCGGCGTCCGTTCGTCCGGACGGGAACAATCCCTGGAGGGGATTCGGCAACAGGTTCCATATTCCGTCGAACAAACCGCAAGAGACGAAGCAGAAGAAATATGCGCCCAACAACGCCAGTACGCAAGAAGGATGGCCACCGACCATCACGCTTTACCTTCTTCCGAATATCTACCTTGCTACCCGCTTATATACAGTGAAAAACAAATAATTTTCGCAGTTCCCCCCCCCCTGGTAATATATTTTACGCACCTAGTCGTTGAGGATAAAAAGTGCGCACGTCCCACTTCCTACTTCCTGAACAGATTGTCAGGCGACCCTTGTAAATCTTAAAAGTGAAAGAAACGTGGTTTTAAGCAGAGTTTGAAAAAAAAACCGTAAATCATTTCCAGGAAAAACAACTTATTAAGAGGGGATTTTATTAGGGGAAAAAATCTGGAAAAACGACTTCAATAGGACTATTCCTTGTGATATGTAGAGGAACGCCAAGGTTGGCCTAGGTTGATCACATATAAACCTACTCCATTTCACCTTATTTCTAGCGTTCAGTCGTATAAAATATTCATAAAAAGTCCGGGTTATTGAAGCCTATAAATATACACCGGCTCGGATGAGCGAGCGTTGGATCTCCTTAACGGGGCAGTTAAAGGGTCGTACGTATCTTTTCCGGTCACACTGATAAAATTTACCGGGTAATTAGTGCCGTGTTGAGTCGAAAGTTAGCCTTAACAACTTCCTGCAGGAAACGGGACGAAGTTTGTTCATATTTACAATTGTCATATAATAGATTACAGTTCCTGTTTCAATTATTATCAAAAAAATTAATAACGATTAAGCATCATTCTATTAATCGCATTACTATAAATTTTGTATTATTCTATTAAATTGAAAATTTAATGGAAGTGTTCCAGTGATTCAATCGTAAAATATCACTACATTTCAATCATTTATTGTATTTCAACAAAAATTGCCTAATAGCCAGTAATTAATTTAAACTTAAATACAAAAAAGAAACTAGTTCAGAATGCCGGTTTTGTGGCCCGCGAGGGGTTGGAATATCGTAGATTTCGGTCTTTCGCCAGACCGTTTCGACCGTTCGCCGTCTTCAGTAGCGGTGTTGTTAGTCACTTCGGCACTTTGGATGTTTTTCGTTCATAAACACTCGGTACAAGTGCACGAAATCTACGACAAAAAGAAATATTTTGACAATACATTCTTTGTTACAAAAGATATAATTATAAGTCCTTATAAGTGCGTAAAAAAATATTAATTTTTTACAGCTGTTCATCCATACATAGTAAATTATGTACTGCAGACCATAAAATGAATGAAGTGAAAAGCGCTCAACTATGATATTATAATGTTATAAAACCTTATGACAGGACATACTTATTCCTTAGATCCGATCTTCAGTAATTATATGAGAGATAAGTAGCAATTTACGATTGAAAAATATAAGTAATAATTTAAAAATTTCGCGAGCGGGACAAACGCTGTGAACGAAGAAGAAGAATCGCGGAAGGAAAACCAATGAGGAAATGAAAAGGAAATTATTCTGGTTATGAATCAGCCGTCAGGAAGTATTAGAGTGAAGTTTTCCCTGGTAAGAACCAGAAAAAACCGGGTTTTTTTTTGGAACCGAAAGGAAACAAAACCTGTAGTTGCTGTAAGAAAGTCGGGCGCTGATACTAAACCCGCATAACGCGGCCGTACTGCGGGTTAGCATCAGGCGCGCCGTATCTTCACAGATAAGTACATTAACGTATTGTATTTTGTTTTTAAATATTAAACAATATATATTTAAATAGACTGAAGAGAAATTATCCATATTTGAACATATTAAAATAATAAAAGTATTAAATATAGTAAATAACTACATTATTACATATAAAACATATTCGTATAAATGATATATTTAAATCATCTGGGGAGAAGTAGTGGATAGTTGAGATATTAAAATTACGTAATTATCAAAATAATTCGCGAAATTTTGTAAATAAATTGCATAATCAAGCAGAGCAACAAAATCAATTAGATATCATATAAATTTTAAATTAGATATCAAAATGTAAAGATAGATGAATAGATCTATATTCATTAGCACTTGTAATATCCTTTATTTCATATTAAAAAATTGTGTTTAACAGGTGCTGCACTCTGGCGGCTATTTTGGAAACTACAAGAGCGGCTGTCCCAGTCTGCCATCTGCCGGGATTTTTTGTGAACTAACTCAATACAATGTTCTGGTTCGATCCCATTGTAGTAGTGATTTTTTTTTTGGTTCACTAAATACGATTCATATACCATTTTGTCAGTACCAAAATATTATTTTTAATATATATATATATATATATATATATATATTAATGGGGCCAACAGGCACTGAGATCCTTCCAACAGTACGAAGCGATCCCACCTGAAATCGATGATCACTCAAGTTCTGTTCTCGGATAATTTCATTTTATATAAATAATAAATAGAAACAGATAAACAAACATTTCTTGATACACTATTTCCAGTCTATATATGGCATCAGTAATGATTCGTCCCGAACACAAGGGCCGGCCGATTTGAATTAGCTACAGTTGGGATTAGCCGAACCGGTTGGTGAAACTTAACTGGTATCACATTTTACATAAGGTTTTCGCCGTTCGAGGCGTGCCCCGTGAACACTGTTGGACACGTTCCACCGTCGTCCCGTTATCTCACCTGAGATAGGTAACAGAATTTTTCAGTTCATTCTCATTTCTGGGCGACATTTGTGTCACTAATAATTATGCTCTCGAAAGGTCGCACTTTAAACTTTATATTCCGAACTAATTTGCCTGTTCTAATCTTCCTGAGGCATGTATACCTCTATTCCGAGGAAACCGTCCTATAGCGGATGGAGGCTTCGCGTTGTCTACTGACAACGGTATACTGACTGTTGCATAATACTGATTTAGTATACCTATTTTGTGGTCTTCCAGGGGTTGGAATACCGTAGATTTCCTGTGTTTTTCTCTCCTCTCGCCGGTTCGGTCTTTTGCCGGAGACCGGTTTCGGCCGCTCGCCATCTTCAGTAGCGGTGTTGTTAGTCACTTTGTACGTCTTTCGGGCATCCCCACCCAGTACGAGTGGCAGTGACGGTGCAGTGAGGATGCCCCAAAAAAAGCATCCAAAGTGACTAAAACAACACCGCTACTGAAGATGGCGAACGGCCGAAACCGGTCTCCGGCAAAAGACCGAACCGGCGAGAGGAGGCAGAAACACATGAAAAATCCTTAGCGTTTCATGGAAAAATTCTCCCTCTATTCCTTTTTTTTCTGAACTTTCACCTAAGGCCGCCCGTTAATCCTGACTTGTCAAATGACCTGACGTTTAAGAAACATTATTCCTTCCTGGGGGGGGGGGGTGACGGGGGGGGGGCCTCAGCTTAGTGTTGTACGTGGGCGTGTAATTTAACCCCCGTGTGTGTGTCTACGGGACGGAATGAAATATAGGTGCAAATACCTCCCTGGGTATATGGAGGGGAGGTGGTCGGTGGACTAAAGTGGAGGACGATTAACGGGGCCGAAGGTGGAAGAATGTCCACCGTCCACGGAAGGAGTCGGAACATGTCCTGACACCGGCCCCGGGGATTATGATTCTGTCGGGTCAGGGTTGAGCTCTAACCCAGGGGGTGGGTGGGAAGGTCACACTTTCCCAAACAAAACTCCCACCCCTCGCCAACCCCCCGTGGAAAAGTATTCGGGAATACCTGGAAAACAGTAACGAATTAGAGTCAGAATGATGTATCGAGATTCGGGTACGGCCACCCCGCTGAACGCCATTCACAGGACCAGTGGAAATCGCTTAAGGAAATTGTTCATTCGTTTATTTTTCACACCCGTTTTGCGGCCTGCCAGGGTTGGAATGTCGTAGGATTCCGTGTGTTTCAGTCTCCTCTCGCCGGTTCGGTCTTTTGCCGGAGACAGGTTTCGGCCGCTCGCCATCTTCAGTAGTGGTGTCAGTCACTGTCGGCACGGGCGTACTCACTGCGATACTGTCACTGTCGCTTGTACCGAGTGAGGATGCCCCAGAAGAAAAACGTCCAAAGTGCCGACAGTGACTGGCACCGCTACTGAAGATGGCGAGCGGCCGAAACCGGTCTCCAGCAAAAGACCAAATCTACGGTATTCCACAACCCCTCGCAGACCAGAAAACAGGTTCTCGCTTGGCTGTTTCCACTGAATTTCCAGGACAGCGTGTCCTCCACTTCTGGCGGTCTTTTGCCAGACCAGCGAGATGAGACGGAAACACGCGAAATCTGCGAAATAAAATACAATTTCTGACTTTTTATAGCGCGTTAAGTTTTAAGGTTTTTTTCGGCTGTATCCGAGAGAAACATTCGTCGGAGGAACAAAATTTACTATTTATTTATCGCTCCAATTGCTCGGCAGACGCGTCGCTGCTGCCGGTTTCGGAATCGGAAAAAGATTCTTACCGTCGTCAGTAGAATAACGAAAAATTGTTGTGCTCCATCGCTTATTCGGTCTCAAGTCTTATACCGGTTTCTGCTCCCTGCCATCCTCAGTAGTATACCGACGGTAATACGGCCCTGTCACTTCTCTGTCGCTGCACTGGGGACTGGAGTACGGCCGAAAACATTACATTATATATTGTCGATATTAAATAGTAAAATATTGTATTGTTTATCTGTTTTAGCACGATAAGTCGGTAGCGGGGCGGTGACAGTTCTGAAAGGTTGAAACCGAAAAACGGGTCTAGAATAAGACGAAATAGACGAGTGGTGATATCAAGGATAGGATGATTATAACTATTTTATTTATTTATTTATGTATATATATACATATATATTGTGAATTCGTCGGTGCAAAGTGAGCATAGTAACGGGAGGGGCAAAAATCGTTATTTATACGGCGTCAGGTCAGCCAACAGAGCGGCGCTAATTTTCCCCCCGAGCGCCTCCCTCTCTCCCTCTCTACCGCTCGCCCCTATACGAAATATCCTCCCCCCGGGGATCGGGGAAACTGGAAAAAACTGGAGAAAAAAAAATTTTCCCCGACTCTGAACTCGGCCCAACCGAAACGACGCTTGTTGGGCGGGGGGAAAAATATCCCCGCCGGTGGTCGTGGGCGGGGCCCCCTCGCTCGGGCCCTTCTGATTGGTCGATGGCCCGGCCATGGCCGGCCTCCCATTGGCCGGCGTGGGGCGGGGTGGGCGTGGCCACCGATCGGAGGCCACGCCCACTTCCCCTTTTCCCCCCCAACAGAGAAACTCTCCGGCTCTGCTACCCGACCACAGTCGGATTACCCGTACTATATCAGTATCACACCCTGAAAACTGGACTAGTTTCATGAGATTTCGTCTGTTTTTCTTTAAACAATTCAGAAAAAAAGTTGTGTCATTTCAACTGGGTACATTTTGAAAATTGAGTGGGTAGAAGAGTTCGAGCGGAGACGAACGCCCGAGACGTTAGGACAACTGACGCCAACATAACTCTGCACCTGCCTTTCAGGTAATTTTTTTATTACTACAGTAATTTCTTATTATAGCGGTGTCCTTGGAATAATTATTTGATTAACACGTTGAGTGCCACGCGTCAGTCACCCGTGACTGACAGTGGAAAATACGATATAAAACTAAAAAATTCATATAGACAATTTCGACAATTTCATCGAATAATGTATCCGGCCGCAAATACTCCGTAGCGACGTTCTGCCACCACATCCGACCTTAGATTTAAATCTTCGATTATACAATTTTTGGCTTCCTCTTCTTCCTCCGATGAAGAAAAAATCTGGTCGCTCTACGCCGCCTTCTAGCCAAAAGTAACTAACGCTAATATCACTTTCGGACTGACATTTCGAAGGCTGAGGAGGATACGATTTTCGTCCGCTCTGGGCCAAGAACCGCCATCGTAGAGTTCGTTCACTCGAATATAAACGCGAAACATTTCGAAAATTGGCCCGCATTACGCCGGCGAAATTACAAAATCGCCTGGCACTCAACGTCTTAAACTTACGGGAGAAAAATTCTGGGAGTTCGGACAAAAATTCGGTCCCATCCTATTTACTATGCTCTACCGTTTTTTTATCCACAATATTCTAAAAATTGATACAAAATTTGCTCCGATTGTGGGGTAGTTAGCGGGGCCGGCGATGGCAGATTCGACGCTTGAATTACACAGTATATTGAATTTAAAATTACATAAGTATTTACAGGAAAATTCCGAATTGATAAACACTTAAAACCGACGTAGTAACAACAGAGAAGTTACGGCTGATATTAACTGGTTGTAACACTAAAAACGACGCACTCACAAGCCGTCAACAACACCCTGAAATCCACTAAAAATGTATATAACTTAGTGTTATAATTATTATGTGAAACAGATCGGAGTGAATACAAACAGAAATCCTCGCGACTAAAATCATAATCTGAGAATTTTTATCAGTCTGGAAGTCACACAACAAGTAGTGACAATGTTACAGACGTTTGCAGGAATAAGTCAAAATAAATGTATAAATATGTCCTCTGTTTCTTGGAAGAGTTAAAAAATGTGATACTGCCTTCTTCTATCGAAATCCGCGGCCTAAATGTGTATCATAAAAACGGTACATTTTCTGCTATGTACAGATATAATATAACACTCAACAATAGCGTTGTGTATTTCACAACAAAACCGAAAAAATGAGGTAACTTTTGTGACTATTATAAAAAATAATAACTGGTATCCAATGGAGGGAATTACAGACAGTTTAAGAGACTAATTTTATGGACTACGCAGGTTTTTTAAAACCTGTCTTTTAGAGCCAGAATTATTACACTTTCAGAACTGTATTGAATGTACACACATGAAATAAATAGTGCGTACATGTAAGTACAGTTTGAATTGCGTTTGTAAATCTTTGGCCAGCGAATTCAGTTTGTACACAGAATGAGGAGTTTTACTGCAGATTAAGCAGGACAACCTGTCCTGAACTTATACTCCCCTGTATTTTCTATACAGATATAGAAATAACTGCGAGATTATCTCAATGAAAATAGAAACTTCAACGGGCTAAATACAGATCCACTTTCGCGTATTCGCCGCGATCGGGTACAGGTTTCGATGAGGCCGCAAAACCCTTGACGATCGGAAAAAGTCTCGAATCGTAAATATTCGCGTAAAATATTTACGATTGATTCGCGGATCGATTAGCGCTCGGCGTTGTACAGTATTTTAAGTGCCGATAAAAACGGTGGAATAGTAAGAGATTTCATCGGGGGACGTTGAATTTTTACGGAGTTCCAAAGTCAAAGGCCGACGAGTCTCCACTTGGCTTCATTTTAAAAGCCGTTCAAGAGTTTTTAAGACGATCGGATTCAATTGTCAATAATCTAGTTTAGTGGCGATTGAATGGGCGATTAGACGGGCAGAAAAGCCCGAATGTTTCTACAACACGAATATATTCATTTAGTTATTTATTGGAGGAATCCTCTCAGTTATACCTAAATATAGAGAGGGAATATCGGAAATGTTCTTCTCAGGTATTTTAAGTCCGTACTTCTCCCTTCCGCTTCCGGTTCTTCGTACTTTCCCCAAATGTATTATTAGCTGTACCCAAAAGTAATCGACAATTTGATAAGATGTATTTTGGTCTTCACAAGAGGGGCTAATCGAAAAATTTGCCCGGCATAATCGGCGAATATATAGTAGATTAATAATTAAAAATTATGTTTTTTAGCGAAATAAAATGAATTCCAATGTCAAAATGTCGATTACTCTAGGGTACCCTAATATATCTTACACCTACTGAACAAATAAGTTTAGCGTTAAAGGGATTTCGGTGGACCGAACTTTCTTTCGGATCTGCAGAGGAGATGTAAACAGTAAACTATGAAAATTTACGCGTCTTGTTAAATCTGTACATATTATTAATATTGGGTTGGCGACTAAACAATTGCGGATTCTTCTCATCTTCGGGTGTGTGCACCAGGTGCATTTTTTTTTTTTTTTGGTACGCACGACGAATAGTCGGCGTGTAATAGATATTTCAGAATAGTATTAAATATGTTTGAAGATGCGTAAACACGCGTAAATATACAAATAACGCCGTCTTCGTCCCGGCGACGAGACCCGCAATGACTTAGTTGCCGACCCGATAAACGTGCTGTACTAAACTATCTTAGTTTATATACAGGATATCGTTTAAAATATACCGATCCTCTAGGTCCAGTCTATATTTATATACACGTTCATTTGATATATACAACGCCCTCATGGCAATAGGAAAAGTTACAAACACAGTAACACTGGGACACCGCAAGCCCCCCCCCCGTCGCAACAATGTTACTACTAAAGTGGCAGTCGTAACATAGGAATACTACCGAGTATTACTGTCGCCGCGTTCCGAATTTTACCGATTTTTATTTCCAATTGAAGCCGCGCGCCGAATATTAAATTCCGTCGATAACGTAAAGGTGATAAGAGCGTGGCCGTAAGAAATGCTGTGTACACTTTTAATCCATCCGGTTGAATCCGTTTTCAAGTACTGCTGACGAGGGCGATATACAGAAATCTGGATCTTTTAAGACCGTGTTGTTACCGTTACGGTAGTTGAGGAAGGTGGACCTTTGGGGGCCGAGTGTTAATGACGCCGGCGGACTATTGGCCACGTACCGTGAATTGATTATCATACTGTTTTCCTCACCGTCTCATAAACAACCTGCACTCGGGCTTAGGGCTTACACTGCCAGCTGTGTAATATTAATATTGGGGGGGGAAACGCGTAAAAACTTTATTCCGCCAACCAAGAACTAACTAAGGGCCGGCAACTAAGTCATTGCGGGGGCTTCGTCGCTGGGACGGAGACGGCGTTAATTCGTATTTTACGCCAGTTTACATCTTCGAACCTATATTCTGAAATGTTTATTACGTGCCCCAACTATTCGTCGTGCGTACCGGAAAAATGCACGACGTAAGGGTGCACACGCAATTATTTAGTTGCCAACCCGATAGAAGACGATATAGACGGCGGTGACACAGCATTCATACTGTGTTTACAGACCGTATACGTATTTTTCAACGCATAATACGTTGTCGGCGGAGACGCGCTGTACATTTCTCCCGGCGTTACGCACATCGGTCGGGTAATTGAACGGCTGTACAATCGGCGATGTTATTGAATCGGTGTCCGATTTCATTATCGCCACTGCCGTCCGAGGCGGCGTTAATTTTGTTTTTCCCAATCTGAATCATAATATTTGAGCGGGGACGAAGGCCGTTCGGACGGCTGGACGGCCGGCGCTCTGTTTGGCCGCCGGTCGGGACAGAAGTGATGAGCCAGCAGGCGTTTGAAAGCCGGCAGTTTTGAAAACAACGTGTTTTGAAAACGAAAATTTTATTAGAAGGCGACACAGAGAGTGTCAGTGTCACCCGGGTGTGCTCGTGGCCCGCCAGCCGCCTCCGGTCTCCGCTCGGGAGAATTTCTCTTCGACACGATGGATAGACAACTGTTGACGATGGAAGCGATACAGGTCTGAAAAATATCACTTAATTTCTCCGATTTCTAGAGCTATAAACCAAAAAAAACAGCGTCCGCCGGAAAAAATGCCCCTCCCCCCACTGGGTTAGGGCGAAAACGTGCATTAGGGTAATGCATCCATTATTCACGTTTCTATTTATCGTAGGTTCGTGATGTTTCCGTCTTCTCTCTCGCTGCGTTTTGGTCTTTTGCCAGACCGGTTTCATCTTCAGTAGCGGCGTCAGTCACTATTGGCACTTTGGAGGTTTTTCGGCCATCAGCACTGCACTGTCACTTGTACTGCTGCTGTCAATGCCCAGAAAATGTAGACAGTACAAGTGGCACAGTGACAGTGCGGTGATGATGCCCGAAAAACATCATCGAAAGTGCCGACAGTGACCGACGCCGCTACTGAAGGTGGCGGACGGCCGAAAAACCGGTCTAGCAAAAGGCCGAACCGCAGCGAGAGAGGAGACACTAACACCACGAACCTGCGGTATTCCAACCCCTCGTAGACCACAAAACAGTTTATATTAAACTAGTTTCTATTTATAATTGGGAGCATTTATGTACATTTGTATTTGTGTAAATCATTAAAACTGGAAGGATTACTTAGCTCACGAGTACCTGGGGCGATCGACTGCGGATGAAGGTACCGTCGCAGGGAAACAGAAGTGAAAATGTCTTATACAGAAAACCCAATTTTTTATACCATTCCTTGCAATCTGTGGTATAGGTTTTGGTTAGTGCGCCAAGTAAAAACCGCTTTTCTACCAGAAATAAAGTTTAAATCAGCCCTTAATACCTACAGCCTTCAATAAAACAATAATTATGCAATGCAGTTTGTGGTGTTTCTGTCTCCTCTCGCCGGCGGTTCGGTCTTTCGCTAGACCGGTTTCGCGGCTGCCCGCCATCTTCAGTAGCGGTGCCGGTCACTGTCGGCACTTTGGATGTTTTTCGGCATCCTCACTGCACTGTGTCATTTGTATTGTGAAACGGAGGAGACAGAAACACCACATACCCAGGGGTATTCCAACCCCTCGCAGGCCACAAAACAGGTACGCTAAACTATTTTGAGAAAGGTTTTTATTATTTAAAATATTAAATCGGGCTCGATCATAATTATTTCCACCGCTTATACAGTCTGATTCGTGCGGTATAACTGCTAGAATCCCATTGACCGCTCTCTGATCACTGTTGATTAATCCCTCGATTGAGGGATTATTGTGTAATGCCCGCCCCTCGCCACCCTTATCGCTACTGCCTTTGGCGTGAAGCCGTGATCTCCAATTTTCATTAAACCGATTGATTCTGCCAAATTCAACAAATCCGGGTTCGTTCCGCGGCCACGTTGCGCAACACGGAGCACGTCTCGACACGTTTTCGGAGCGAAGAATCGCGTTCAACGAGTGAATTTCGAATCTCCCGGATTCGAGATGTCCACGTCGATTTCAATACGGCTCGTGAATTCTGCGTTGGCTTAGATTGATTTCGATGTCGATCATTAGTGAAATGGCGTTAGCGGTCCCAATTTAGGGCTTAAGTCGATTCATTTGAGTTTTTGAGTCGTCGAAACGTTGAGCGCCACGCGATTTATAAGGAAATCCCCGTCAGGCGTCAGTAAAAATTTTCGAAATTTTTTACCTTCATATTCACTCCTCTACGATGGTGCTCTCGGTCCGGGGCGGACGAAAATATTTCCTCAGCCTTCAAAATTCGGCGGAAAATTTGATCTTCGCCCTTTATCGTATTTAATTGAATACAATATTCCCCCGCCTTGTAATACATTCTCCGCCGGTTTGCCAAGAGCCGTCGGGGCGATAACGTCGCAGCGAGGGGATAAGGGGCTCGGGGGATGGGTTCGGGATATTGGCTTGATCGTGCCGATCCCACGCGTCCCGTCTGGTTCCAACAATGGCGAGCCAAACTACCCCTTTCCACACACTCCCATCAACCCTCACCTCCTCCACGGCCACCCCCCTCCTGCCGCTGCAACAACGGCCGCCGATGCATAATTACTGCCACCCCCGGGTTTTCCTTCACGCCCCCCCATAATTATGACCCAATGGGAATCGTTAAAATCATTACGCGATGTGCAGTTATCCCGTTATAATATTCTTAAACGGCGTCCAGAATACAATTGAGGAAGTGCACGAACACTGCTGACATCGTTATCGTTACACACCTTCCAAGGTTAATCCTAACAATCTGATTTCATTTCGCAATCGTCCGACCTTCTTTTTAAGTTTCCTAGTCTATCTAGTTTCAGTAGCAATTGCACTTATAACGTTAAAGATATAAGTAACCAAATGGAAGTGTATACGAAAATCTAAATTTCCTTCAATTAAGACAGGATATTTGTTACGGAAAATTGGTTCAAATCAAATTCAACGTTTATATATTATGTGCACCCAAAAGTAATCGACATTTTGACTTTGGAATTCATTTTATTTTGCCAAAAAAGAAACTCTAATTATTAATCTACTATATATTCACCAATATTATCAACAACTCTCTGCCACTTTTCCGGCAAATTTTCGATTACCCTCTTGAGGAACTCCTCCAATATACGATTTAAATACCAAATGGTACCGAATTGCATCTTATAGAATTGTTGATTACTTTTGGGTTACACCTAATACATTAACATTGGTTGGTAGACTGCCCCATACCGACGTACTGTACCTGTTAAAATTTCGTTATTTTATAAACTGTTATCACGAAGATCCGCAGATAGCGGGTCCAGACTCTTAACAAATACACTCGAAATTACAATTCGGGTAAACTTTCAACTCTGCGAATTACCCTCCAATTACTATCTCCGTCGTTTCATCTCCCGCTTATATCGATTCATGGATTGTTGTTGTTTTTCGCGGGTATTGTTTCGTTTGTTTCCCCCCCCCCCACAAAACAAACCGATCTCTTTTTACACTTAATTGTCCCAGCAACCAGCTGGATAAACACAGGCGGCCCCATCTAATGGGGCTCTTCTGTAGGTTTTTCTTTTACAAGTACAAAAAATACTTTATTTCCCTCTAAATATAGACAGGAAATCGTACTATGCATGCCACCGGTGGGCTTTCTGCGCACGAATTATTAGGACTACAATTTTGGTAGTCCTCTACCGAAATCTTAAATCATCGTGTTGCAGACCGTACAACATTGATTTCCGGCTAAAACAATGTTGATAAATTGTCCCGTCGGTTGTGAAATCTGTAATTTCGCCTGTAAATGATCCCGAGGCTGCTTATCACGGCCGTCTTATCACCGGGGGCTTTGCGGTCGGAATGGATTAGCGGCGTATACACTTCCGACACTCTGCTGTAATAACAATAACGGTAACGATAATGATTGGAGGGGTCGGAAGAGGTGGAGGAGGATGCTATATGTATATATACGTATAAAAGGTATGTGGGACTCGTAATGAGGTAACCCGATAAGGCGCCCCCACCGTAGAAGATCCCGCATAGTAGCTACCATCGCCCTTCCGGCTTCCTACGCCGTGGACAAAAAGCCCTTTTCAGGGTCTCCTCCTCTCCCCGATCCCTTTTGTCGCACTTACGCCGTTCGGCGGTTATCTGGAGAACGTCACTATTTCGGTTCCCGTACGATCCGTCGTCCGTGTCTGCTCCCACGCGACGACAACAAAACATTGTAGATCTCGCCGGTTTGGTCTTTTGCCAGACAGGTTTCGGCCGTTCGCCATCTCCAGCAGCGCTACTGAACGAGCAAACCGGGGAGAGGAGACGGAAACGCGGAAAAATATACGGTATTCCAACCCCTCGCAGGCCACAAAACGGGTAGACAATTATTGTCCTCCTTATATCATTCGCTTCGCCATTTCGACTGAATTTCCGGGACAGCGTGTCCTGCAGTTCCGGCACGTATAACTCCGGTCCTCGTCCACTTTCCAGCGTCGACGACCGAGTCCATCAACGTCTTCGGGATTTGCGAGCAACCGGCACGTTGGGCACGTACGGAAAGGAGTCGAACGCACGAATTATGTCGATGTATCGGCCGCTCGCCACCTACAGTAGCGATAGTCGCTGGAAAATCGTCGTTTAATTTTTAAAAAATTGCTTATAATTCTATGGGTCTTCTATCCTGATGGCTAATTGGTATAATTTTATTTCAACGGTTTTAATTGTTGGCAGTCCGACCCGAAAATGGTACACGTTTCTCCCGTTTGAGACCCCCCCCCCTCCCCCGGTTCGACGTTATATTCCAGTTTAAAAAACCGGCCGTTCTCGGAACGCTTGTAACGACGTCATTGAAACAAATCTTGTTTATATGCACCAGTCGGCAAAAACCTTTGACTGTTACGATAAATCACGTTCACTCCCGGTATCCCTATCTGGTTAACAATGGTAGAGAACCCAGTTAACAGAACTCCCCCCCCCCGGGCCCAAGGCCGAAACCGACGCTATTATTATTCGAACTCTTTATTACCAGTCTATAACAGACCGATAGACCGGACGGACGATTGAACTCTGAGGCGGTTTTTCGGGGGGGGGTGAATCGTTGACAGTGACAAATGAAAAAATAGCGATAACGCCGGTGCTATATCGTGTAGTGACAGTGATCTAGTGGGGAGGATGCTACACCGGCAGCCCGACTGCGTAAGTAACTTCTCCGTAATTATTACAGACGAAACCGAGTGCTACGAAACCGAACTATTGGGTTGGCAACTAAGTAATTGCGGAATTCGCCAACAAGCTGCGTTGTACATATTTTTAAGTACGTCTTTGCACAGATAAGCCGTAGATGGTTCAGATACATCATCGACCTCCACTGGACGTCTTTTAAGGCTTCATCACCGTACACGGCGTACAAATTTTTATGAGAGGTATAATGTGAGGCTGTAACTGGGCTCACTGTAATTTTGATACCGAATGTTTTACAGAAAGGACCGAATAATAACGTATCGAAGAATCTTATCTGTGCAAAGACGTACTTAAAAATATGCACAACGCCACTTGTCGTGGTGAATTCCGCAATTACTTAGTTGCCGACCCGACACTTTGATGCCTAATAATTTAGACAGTTTACAACGAAATTCTATGAGATACCTTGGATTTATTTGGACGATTACAGTTTTTTGTGGCGCTTCGCCGCGTCGTGCAATTCAAATGAAGAGTTGAGGAGGCGCCATCGTGCCATAGACGATGCAATAATCCGTCCCCTATTTTGCCCCCTTTTGTCCTCCCCTTTCGCGTCTTGTAATTCTCCCCCGTTCTCTTCTGGTTCTCCTCCTTCCTCCCCTTCCTCTTCGCTCCGGGGCCCCCTTTATTCTCTTCGTGCTCTCGCCCGCCGCGTACAGATTCGCGGCTACCCGTCCGCGATAAGCCACGTTCCTGGGCCTACCCCTCCAGCCGCCCCTGTCCTCTTTTCCGCCCCTTTCTTCCTCTTTCTCTTTTGCTCTCCTCGTTCTCTTCATTAGCAGTGCCGGCTGTGGCGGAGGACAAGCGCACAAGCCGCTGTCAGGGGGCGCTAATATGGCCGCTATGGATTCTTCGCGTCATTTATTCCCTTCCGGCGGACAGGAATATCTAGAACTTTATTGGAGAACCCGAATTTTCAAATGAGTTGTCCGTTCCTTCAATTACAGAAATTTGGCACAAACAGCCCGAATTACCCTTTTTAAAGATTACAATACTACAAACTCCCAACAACTCCTCCTATCTTTCCAGGATAAATTATCGGGGGCTGGGGGGGCGCTCTGGATTCTTCGCGTCATTTATTCCCTTCCGGCGGACAGGAATATCTAGAACTTGATTGGAGAACCCGCCTCTAAAACGTGTCGTTGTCCGCTCGTTCAATTACAGAAATTTAGCTCGAACAGTCCGAATTACAATTTTAAAATATTACAGTAACACAAACTCCCAACAGCTCCTCCTATCTTTCCACGATAAAGTATCTGGCGCCGAACTTAAAACACGAACTGAACCTGCAAATCAAATTGTATTTGTGCACAAAAAGTCTTCATTCAATTAACCCCCCTTAACGCTCAGATTTTTTGAAAAAACCGGCCAAAAAAAAATCAATTTTTTTAATGTAAAAAAACACTTTAGAACATTGTCTTGGCAAAAAAAATACAAAATGATTCGAAATATTTATTTCAATTTTGTATTTTGATCCACATTGGAGAAAACATTCTAACTTCTATAACGGAAATAATAATAATACTAGTATTTATGTTAAAAAATTATTCGAAATTTTCTTTTGTCCGATATATTTCTAAGCGAGGTGCAGTACATAGCCCAACAACATTTAGCACAACAGACGGCGCGATATCTCGAATAAATAAGTGTTATAGCTTACAATCCTATGTAGATGATAAATATCGATGAAGCGATTTTTTTTTTCTTAGCTTTCGCATTGTTATTTTCAATTCTCGGATTATATTCGAGTGTGAAAAATTATGGCGGCATAAAATAAAAACGCAGCAGGAATTAACTCCAGAGCACAAGTTAGAGGGGGTTAAGTCTTAATTTGATTAAATATGAAAATTTGCTAATGTACTTGTACTTTTTTTGCACGAAAACGAAGGGAAAAACGCGGACTTATTATTACTTATAGGTCATTAGGGCTTAGGCCCAGTTCTAATCGGCCCGTAAGTGAACCCCTGGACAGAAATGAGTTCAACACGCCTGTACTGAGGGAGGATTTCTCTCTCACAGAAAGTTCCCTAAATCTAGGAAGACCTAGTTTAAAATTCCAAAATTTGTGTATACGCAAATTGTTATATTTCGGGAGATTTGTTTCGGAAAATTCCTTCCGAAACTATCGCGTTATTTGTTCACTCGTCCCTCCGGTCTGGAGGAGTTGAACTAGGTCTAGCTTCTAGGGCGGTATATGCGGGTACAGAAAATGACTAGGGGAATTCCTCCAGCCCTTGGCGAACTGCTGACTAGCCAGGGTTGCATTTCACCCCCGCCCCCGACCATCGTACACCTGTGCATTGTCGGACTGCACGTATCCTTTTTTTCTTTTTTCCTCTTCACTCGTCTCGCCGTTTTGTTATGTCTGCCCGGTTCGGTCACACAGTCTAAACACGGCCGAGGAGTGGAGAACTGGACGTACCCTCCGACCCCCACCCCCTACAGTTTGACCGGGGTCAGTACCTAACCGGGGGTCAACGAACCCGCCAGTTCGCTTTTTCAGCCTTCCACTTCGACCTTCTCTAATCTACGTGCAAAGTTCGCCCCGGCACGTCAAATCTCCTACCGTCCTGTAACCGGACCCAGTTCAGTCAATAAACGGAATTTCGACGGAACACTAGCGGATAACTTCTGAAGGAAACGTCGTTATGTATTAATTGACGGAAATATTGTACAGATCGAAATAAATCGCTCGACGAGCGCATAGAACTAACGAAGAACTCTCGTTGTATTCCTGGGATCAGATATATGTCTCGAAAATATTTGACGAAACTACTATAATACAAAAAGGAAACATTTTTAATGTTTTCCTACTTTCTACATTCAAATGTTCACCCTAACAAGCGGTAAAATATCGAATGAACTACGAAGTAATCATATAAGCGATAATCTACACAGTAAACTGCTTAAATTGCAGTACCTTAGAGGAGCCTCTCTTCAGTCGACACAGTTTGCGCTGTCGTTATCTCGAATTGCTCCTAGTGAAGAACACTATTTGCACTTATCTAATGGCTGACAATCTAAAAGAGAAACAAGTTAAGCATTAAAAATACGTGTTTATCGGATTGATGGAGACGTGAATGAGAAATAATTGCGGAACTTCTTCTTCTTCTCGTCTCCGGGTGCGTGCGCACCAAAAGGGTCGTGTATATTTTTGGTACGCACGAGAATAGTTCGGGGCGCGTGTAATAAACATTTCAGAATACTCTATTATAAGTTTGAAGATGTAAACGTGCGTAAAAATAGAAATAACGCCGTCTCCGTCCCAGCGACGAAACCCGCAATGACTTGCCGACCCCAATATTTATGTAAGAAAAAATATATATATATAGTATATTAATAAATTGTATCGCTGTATTATTTTAAAAATATCAGTCTCCACTGGCTTATTTGGTCCTAATAAATTATTGAGTCAATAGCTCAGTAAATCGCTATTGGAGTCCTGCCTCTGAACGCCTTCAGGATTAAATCCCGGAACATCCTTCTGAATCCTCTTCTCCCGTTACCGACACTCGGAGGCGGCTATTCTTTTTCCTTCCGCTTCCTCCCCTTTGTAACCGGCGAAAAGGGCTTAACCCCGTCCTCCCTTCTTCCGATCGATCCGACAGCATCCCGCCGTCCCTTTGTTCTCGCTCGAGTACGTTTATTATTCGGTTCCGATCCCGTAATTGGGCCTCTCGCCGACTTCAGTAGCTAAGATAACCCGGCTTAAAACCGTTTCTAGTGTAATAAGTATATTGTAGAAGGAGAAATTGTATCAATTGTATACACTGTCTTCTTGTACATATTTCGGCCCGGTGACTCTTCTATTTTTATACGAATCATTTTATCCATTTATTATCTAGATGAAATGAAATATGACCGGGAAAATGCGGGAGATCCGCCGGAACAAATCCCCTTCTAAGTATACCGGAAATGCCCCCCCCCCCAACGCTGGGGGGAAATCGATACCTCGCTGCTCCCTTCGCCGCCGACTAGAACCTTCGAATTTTTACCAACCCACAATCCCGTTCGTGTATAATACACGCGTGATTTATTAATCGACGCTGTATTACTGCCGCCCAATACAGCAGTTTTTTTTATTTTCGAAACAATTACGGGGCCGAAACATCGGTACGGGGGTAGGTGGAATCACGGCACTGGAAGCGGAGGGTGTCCGGGGATTCCGGGAGGGGTGGACATCCCCCATTAGAGAGGGACGGCTATGATTGTTATTGTGGGGGCCGACCGCCTCATAACACCCCCTGAAGATCAAACCACCCTCCACACCCACCAAACAGTACAAATAGCAGGGGATTTACTATACAAAACCAGTGGCAACTTCGGTAATAAAGTAATAGCAGGCTCTTTGAAATAATTTCCAGGAAGCGTTCCAGTCGGCTGTGTTCATACTGGGTTGGCAACTAAGTAATTGCGGAATTCACTTGCAACATCTTTGCATATATAACCGTAGATGGTTTTGAATGCACGTATAAGATACATTCAGCTTCTCTGCAATGTCCCTTGACGAACTATGATCCGAATCAATAATGTCCTTTATTCGGTCATCGTCGACCTCCACCGGACGTCCGGAGCGCTCCTCGTCTTTTAATCTGACCGGAATTTCGCGAACCGGTACCGACACAGCCGTTCTCTTAAGGCTTCACCACCGTACACCGTACTTAAAAATATGTACAACGCCACTTGTCGTGGTGAATTCCGCAATTATTTAGTTGTCGACCCAATAACATGTATCTCCTCTCACATTCCACTTCCTTTATGCCTTTCGTAATACTCACATTTGGAGTTGAATACGACAGACAGAATTTTTCAGGTACGGTTTTTCTACCCAACGATCCGCCTCTAGACCGGTTTCGGCCGCTCTCACCGTCTTCAGTATTAGCATTATCTCAGTCATTAAATTAAATTATCGAGGCCGATGAAGCATCCGGTGTCAGCACTGCCGAACATCAAAATATATTTACTGTTAACTTTTTGAAGTTTCTAGTTGTATTTGACACGCCAGGAGGTGTTTTATGATAAAAACAGAGATGACACATTGAATACATTGTAGTCATCTTTCAATTCTGTTTCATTCCTCCAAAACATGCCCGTGAGTCGACAGCTCATGTAACTTCTAGTGTATAACAATTGTAAAAACAGTGGAAAATGCGTTCCACTACGGTCTACGCCGCGCTTATCATTACCGTCTCCTCTCGGGGGTTAAGCTCGGGCTATGCTGTATGCCGGATGCTGCAGTAGCTGTTGGGGGGAGAGGGGGGGGTGGTCCAACACTATCGATCCACCACGCCCACTGATACCAACCATTCTCACTGGGCTTTAAGCACCTTCACGGTTATCAGGGCCGACCCCCCGCCGCACACAACCGTCCAACGTGCAAGGGGAGCTCGACAGAGGAAAATACGAGGTTTTTCCAGTTGCGCTACGTCAACGGGAAAGCGTTTCGATGTTGGAGTGTCCCGGAATTTATTATTTTTTTTATACGTCCCACTCTCGGGTTTATACCGGGACTTTACACCTATCCCGGATTTCGCGGTCGGAGTCAGATCTCGGGGACGACCCCGGGGATTTTCAACCCCTTGAACTGCCGTAGCTGCAGAGAGTATATAATCAATTGTCGGACCAAAGTCGAATTCCATGTCCTCGCGGTGGACAAACGAGGCCGCAGTACGAAGCCCGTCGAATGTAATGGAATGTGCCGTGAAGGGGGGGGGGCGTAGCGGTCATTAGGGCCGGTAAAATGGCGTTGGGCAGCGGCGAAATAAAGGAGGCAGGACGGGGAGTAATAAAAGCAAGAAGAAAGGAATTTGTCTGAAAGCGAGTTCTGCCCCCCAGCCCCCGCCGCCCCACAAGGCAGGGCTCGTTTTAATTCTTCTCTTTGCCAGGGGAGGACTCTCCCGGAGGGATAGAGGGAGGGAGGGAGGGAGGCGGGAGTCACGGTTTGCCGATCTCCAGGAATCCGGCCCGACTTGTGCACCCCGAGATGTCGCTCCGACAACGTTCGGACGTTCGGAATGCGGCTACTGTACAATGCCGTCGAAACGTTCGAAACTCTTTCGATGTTCGCTGCACAAATACGCCGCTGAATACACGCCGGACGTTGGACTGGACGAATTCTGAAAGTACATAACAGAATACATAATTTCTAAACCGTCCGCAAGGGTTCTAGTCAAAGGGGGGAGGCGCAAAAACGTGGCCTGATTATTATATATAAGTAATTATTTTATGGCCATATTGCTCACGCCCCGAACCAGAATGGGGTAGTGACCGCCTACTGTCAAAATGGTAGGGCGCACCAAAGAAAAATCCCTTCTGCGACGATATCCAAACCCTTTGAAATTATCAACTAGCTCTAGCTTTGCTTGGTTGACAAGTGAAGCAGGTGACAGTGCAAATACGGGATGCATCCCACGTGCCAATGTGACACGCACTGCTACTGAAGGTGGCGTGCGGCCGAAACCACCGATAGGAGACAGAAGAATGCACAAGATTTCTGGGTTCTTGGCGCGCGGAAATTGAGACGAGAGCGGAATCGAACCTCGGGGTGGTTGGTGGTGGGGGGAAGGGGGGTTGGAGACGCTGGCGGAGAGAGTGGGAATTGTGTGGATAGGCGGATTGGATAGGAGTGGATAAAGTGGATAAAGTGTGCCAGGCAAGGAGAAAAAGGGCGAAGAAAAGAGAACAAAGCCCTAAGTGAAATAAGTGGAGGGCTCCTCTCGAGCATCATCCAACCCCCTCCGCCCAACCCCGACCGACCAACTACCTCTACCTTCAACCTTTTCCTTGGTCTTCCCTTCATCGTCCCTTCGCAATCAATCGGCACCACTTAGGGCCCGCTGTGCGCAATATCTTTAGGCTGAAGTATGAAATTGACTTTTTGACGAAATTACCCCGAGGGTTGACGGGAACATGGGTTCGATTCCAGCCGGCGGACATATCGATCTGAAATATGACAGACAGGCAGAATAATTTCTCCCCAGACAGACACTGTCCAGGAAAAATAAGATACTACAGATCAAATTTTCAAACGAAATTTTCATTCCGTAGTCATTCGAAATTGTGACACACAAGGGTGATCGGACCCCCATGGAAGTCTACCGGGATCAACGCGTAGACGACGTTGAAAAACTAGACGTACTGTCTAGGCAGTCCGACGGATGTCGGTTCTACGCCCCCGGTCGTAACTAGACGGGGTGTTAAAATAAAAACTAGAGCAAAACTACGAACCTGTTTCGGTTCCACCCCGGTGGGGTCGAACCCCACCCTCTCCCTTCGAGAATTATAAGACTTCGGAATTTCAGGAACAATATTTTACTGCTCACTCTGTGACTTTTATCATTGTCGGGTAATTGTTCTAATATTTCTCGGGTTAAAACGCAGAATAGGGTGCCCCCAATAGGCGAGGTTATATATCGATATATATGTTTCATTCGATTTCGTGACGCGTCTATTTCAACCGTCGTAACTGGAAACTATCAATATCAACCGGCTTCTTCCAATAAATTACCTCCGGTCCGAGAGACATTATCTTTCCGCATTCAGGACACACAATCCAAGATTCATACGGACTCTCATGCCTCAAACTCGTGAAAAGAGTCAACCTTTCCGTATCCCCACAAAAGACGTCATGCTTCTTTAAGCAAAATAATAATAATAATAAAAGAACCAGTTGCCTACAGAGTACGTCACGATATCGAATGAAACAGATATCTATATATAATACAGGGTTTCCGCGAACGGAACTCGACCGGCTTCCGGTAAGATCGCGTAATTTTGTGGGAAGAACCTCGGGCCGTTTGCCCTTTTGCTTTCTGGGTGTTTCGGACGTTTCGGAACTCCTGTCGGTTCCGACTCCGAATTGCCCGTACTCACAGCTGATGTACAGATTTGCATATTTGTTAAGTAAATACATCGGACGAGGAGCTTTAAGTCGACGTCGTTTCGGAACTGGAAAATTGACATAGCGAAAGCTAAAGACGTAATGGAATGTGAGAAGTCGTAAATTGCGACCGAACTAGAAGAACGGAGTCCCAGCAGTGGAGGAACAGAGCCAGCCGGTTATGGCCATTCTTGCGTTTACGGCTCCTGGAGGACACGGAGGGTCGTTAGGCCGGCTGTCGCGAGGGGGAAAAAGGAAAAAAACCCGCGACAGAAACCCGGGTTTAAAATATGCGACACTCCGAAGGGAAATAATGAAACGAGACCCTGAGAGCTGACTGGACGTATAGTGTCACCGACCTAGGGCAAGCCGCTAGGGGCAGCCGACAAAGCTGTTTTTCTGTGAAAAACAAGTAGCGCCAAATGCCGATCGAGCGATATCTCTCTCTCGGTGTTCTCTCTATTCAACAGTGAGAGAGTGGAAGCCGGAAGCCGGACAGTAAAAACTACAAATAACAGGCGAGAAATGGCTAATAATGTCGGACGGATATTGTGGAATATCGTTCAAGAATATTCGAAAGTTAACAGACTAACTATAACACCTCACATTTGGCCACTGTGCAGGTCTATAGGATTGGCAACTAAGTCATTGCGTATTTCACCGATAGTTTGCGTTATTTGTATTGTAATGGCCGTACAGTCTCAATACGGAAGTTTCACGGGACAATTGTGTATTTTATATGAATCGCCGCAGAAAAAAAAAGTATTCGCTTTCAAGTTGTCTCCGTTGAACGACAACGGAGGACGAACAATATGAATCCAGAAACCCTTTTCGAGCTGATAAATGAACAATAACTGGTCCTCTGCGGATTACAAAAGGAGCCCTACTTCCGAGGTGTGGACGAGTACCAATAGACATAGACGGGGAGATGAAAGCGGTGAATGTTGAATTTTTATTAGACCCGACATCAAAGACCGACTCTTCTCGAGATCCGATTATGCGAATTCGCTTATGAAGATATTCAGTTTTTTTTTTCAATTTTCGTCTGTCCCCGTAAAGCCGCGAGAACTGAATTATTCAACAGTTTACGCGGAATCATTTTGATTCAAAACACTCTCGCAGTCGATGGAGCGTTCTTCTTCGGGTAATGACGTTGACTGAAGTTTACGTTGAAAGCGGTTAAGAAGTTGGGCAGATAAAGTATTTCCAATTGAAATTTGTAATTCGAATTTCCGCGATATTAACTGCCGACGGGATTCGAACCCTGGTCGAACGTCACGAATTCGACATATTTATATGACATACATTAAATACATTCTATATATTATGCATACCTATTTAGTACCAAAAAAAATATCTTTACTCGATATTACCAACTATTAACAATTAAAACAGCGATATTGAAATTTTGATTGGAACAGAAGAAATATTTACGACAGTTTTACTAATAATAGGCACTTGAAACAACTCTTTATCGAAGGAAAACGACTGTGAACTGTGCCCTTATTTCCTCATTTTTTTCACTCGGCACTCTCCTATTTTTAAGACAGGCAGGCCGTATACTGCTACTGAGGATGGCGAACGGCCGAAAAGCCCTGGCCCCGGCTTGTGGGACTAGGGGTTCAATCGGTCTCGGGACGAGAAATATATATTGGACCGAATTCGAGTTTAACGCAGATTCGTTTTAGGCCGGCAAAAGATTTCACGGTCAATCCTCACTGCGTTACGAAAGCGTGGGGGGGGGGGGGGCGGAGGGTGTTGAGCCGAATGAAAGGGAAATTCCCAACGTAAAACCTTTTATTACTACACCTTATTATTCATATCCTTCTTCTTCTTCTTCTTCTTCTTCATCGTCGTCCACTCCGGGTCCTCCTTCTCCACGGTCATCGGCCAATTAGCCGGTTGACACTCGTCCAATGGCCGGCGCAAATCGATCCGTCCTCCCACCCCACCCCACGTGAAGGACGACTTCAAAGAGGCCGCCAGACAACCCCTATAATGGGCCTGATATATTGTCCAACTTGGAGGGATGTTTCAAATTTAAAAGGGTAAAAAATAATTTCACGTGTCGAACGAACCCAGTGTTTGGCCCCGGGACACTCTTATTGACCAGGTCTCCTTACTCAAAAGAATCGACTTAAACCGAAAATTTGGACCCTTAAGGCCGTTACTAAAACGTACATCGAAATTGACCTCAAGTAACAAACTGACAGTAGACAAAGCGATACTCAAACCGACACGGACTTACGGTATAGAGCTATGCTGGGTTCAACCAAGACATCCAGAGATTTCAATGAAAAGCCCTTCGCACCATCCTTAATGCTCCCCCAGGGTATGTTTCTAACCGCACAATCCAACATGACCCCAACATACGCAAAATCCCGGTTCCCGAAGTTCCACTCCCGCCTTTCTCCTCATCCCAATCCACTCGTTCAGTCCCTTTCCTCTCTCAACCATCCAATATCCCCACCACGACGGCTTAAACGCCGCCGGCCCAGAGTTTCACCTCGGGGACAGTAGTTAAATCGTGTCAAAAAGCGCCATCATCGGGTGGTTTCTTTATCGAGAGAAACGCGTGAAAAATATACACGTATCAATTGCACCTATAACCGTGCAAAATACACCGGAACCGGGAGATTCGGACTCCCACATACACATTTTGGATAACCAATGCATGCCTAAGGAAATTTTGTCTAAACTAAACATTAGTCATGTTATACATGGGCGCTTCTGTTGGTACTAAGGTACTGGGGGTATTCTAAGCCCTTTTTCCCACTCTCCAGAGAGTCCTTTGCGCTGTCCTCTAAACCCAACACGGTTGAATGGGAGACGGGTTTAGAAGTGAAATGAGGACACGATGAATCATTCTGGTTGGGTTGGGTTTAGGTTCTCCTCGCTCTCGGTAATTTATTCCCGGATTTCGCGATTTTTTTCCGAATTTTCCGGCCTAACGGCTAACGCGGCGCCGCTAGGTGGTAGGCGGGACACGTCTCGTTCTTTCCCAACTTAGGCCTACTAAGTCCCGGCAGCTTTTTATTCGACTCGACAGCTCAATAGGTGACTGACGTCACACATTTGAATAACCTCCGGTGAACCGGAGCACTCTGAAAGGTGTCTGTGCACTGGAAAAAAACCCTCGGTACACACCCTGGAATGGTTTCTCTTTACTCACCCTTTCTTCTCGCATAATCGGAAACCGTAGTGTGGACCGTAGTTTCGGCTTTTCGCCGTCTTCAGTCGCACTCGTTGAAGTGCGGTGTCATTCACCGATTTCAACGACATAGTTTTAAGTTTACTGCCGTTTTTTTTTCTTTCTTCTTTTTTCAAGCCGGCACTGCATATGCGTCCAATGCCGGAGCGGCCACGCGTCATTAGAGAAACACAGCCGGGAGTACGCAGTGCGCACGCACAGGCCCCCGACTACGTGCGCACCCCCACCCTACGGTCACGGCTAATTTGTTCTTTGTCCGAGGTGGCTTAGCCGGCCGCCCGATAGAACTCTGCGCACTCGTGTGTTGTATTTCTATCACTATGCCACTTTATCGGAGATAAGTTCGATCGTACAATTAGAACCTTGCGGGACTTGAGAGCAATTTCGTGAGGAGAAAGTGACGCAAAGTGATTCCCTTTAAACGGTACCTGCAACGTCTACAACGTCGAGATAGCTCCGCCGTAGACCGCAGATAACGGAAGACGCGGAAATGGGTCGGCACGCTCTTGGAAATTCTTCGAATAGCGTAGCCTACGTTTAAATGGAAAGTCGTCCTTGTCGACTTTCAAGGAACTTGTCCTCTCGTCTTGAACTTACAGAACGGGAAAGTTCATGAAGTCTTTTGAACGCTCAGAGGAGGGGAAGGCAATTACCTGTACTTCTCCCACCACCTTCGTATCCGCCATCGCCGCAATGGTTGGATCTTCCGTATCTAAACCCTCGGGGCTTCGGGGTTTCGGCTTATTAACGTCGTCAGTAGCGTCGGGATTCGAACCCCCTGTTCGGACAACTGGTCGGACGCTTGTTCTAGGTCAGTGACGCGGTCTTTTGTCCTCCGTTGACCCCGCCACGTCCTTTCTACCCCCCCCCCGTCGACTCATCCGCTGATGAGATCTCCGTTTTTACGATTTTATTTACGAGTCCCCGACTGAAATGAGCATGAAATTGGCCAGGTTCACCGGTCCCTTTCCGGGTCGCCGCTGTTATCCGCCGGGATGCGTAATCACGTATTTCGCATAAATCTTCTTCTAGGCGCGCCTTACCGTTCGAGAGCTCGTAAAACGCCCTTTTATGTTTTCGTCCAGTGTCTTCATTTAAAATAAATACCTTCAATTTACTGCGCGCAGGAAATGAGACTTTCTACCTTTTTTGTATACATAAATATCGATTACTTCCTGTCTACCTTCAGACGGAATAGGACAATGTAATTTTTTCCCCATATTATATTGGGTCGGCAACTAAGTTATTGCGGGTTTCGACGCTGGACTGAGATGGCGTTATTTGTATTTTTACGCACACGTTTACATCTTCAAACCTATATAGAGATTATTCTGAAATGTTTATTACACGTGCCAACTATTCGTCGTGCGTACCAAAAAATGCACGACATAAGGGTGCGCACACCCGAAGATGACTTACGGCTCACTTAGTGTCTTGTGATGCAAATTTTTGATTCGGGAATAATATAACCGACGGCTGAGATTCGATACCTTGCCAGCCACCGTTACTGAAACGGACGTCCAAATTAATATTAGATAACAAGACTTAAAATTTAAAGAGCCATATTGAAACACCCGCCGACATCGCCCGCATCCAGATATTCCTTAAAGCACATCCCGGTAGGTTTCTAATCCCGTTTCCTTGCACGTTCCATTCCCACGTTTCTCCTAATTCCACGGCTCGTTCCTATCGCGCATCCTTTATCCAACGCCCACACATATAACTGTAAGATTGTCTTTCTTTACTGGGTTTTAAATATGTATATATAGTAGTTAAATAATTAACCTGAGAAGGGGAAGCAGGGGATTACTGTTGTTATGCAAAAAAAAAGGAGGAAGTTTAAATGCTCGCCGACGCTGGTGCGCACGTGCGTGCGCACGGGGGGAGGGGGGCGGAGTGCGCACGACCGTAAGATGCGGATGAACAGAGATGAACGGAGACAGGAGGAATGTGATTTGTTGCGGCAGCTGAAAAACAGACCTGAGCGAGCCCCTGCAGTCGGGCAACAGAGTTTTCTCCCATTAAATATTGGACTTACATTTATAAGAACAAAAATTGCGACCGCTCCCAGAATCGTACGCCTGAAAAACTCCCCTATTCGTTATTACATATCGGCCTATCGAAAAAACTCTGTTTTCCGGGGGAAACAATCCACTCGACAGTGACGAATTGGTTACCAACCATTAATGTACCGGGTACCAAAGTTCGAAGGCTATCATAAACTGATTGAGGTCAACCTTATTAGACGTTTTATTGGGGGGGGGGTTTTCCAAGGAGAAATATTTGTTCATTGTAATGTCTGAAGGTTTCCTCAAATATTTCAGGAGAAATGAATGGTTTATTCGCTAATAAAACTAATAAAACACGGCCTTGGCTCTGTAGGTACTCTAGATCGGAGGTGTCGCCGACCTTGTGGACTCCCCTCCCCCTCACCCCCTCCAGGGTCTGCCGGGGCCTGTGTGCTAAGACAGCTAGTCAGGAGTTTGTTGTCTGTTTATAGTGCAAAACTTGTAGCGCCAGCGGAAAAAACCAAACAAAACATTGTACGCCCACTCTGCAACAATTGTCTGGCGTACGGCCATCACGTAGCAAAACAACAGACATCTGCAAAACAATCCTTCGGCTCTACCCCTCCCCCACCCCCTGTTTCCGGACGGAGTACACCTACTACTGCTAATAGTGGACAAGAGTGCAGTTCAGCACTAATAATAGATTCATTTCCAAGGGAGTAACAGTCGAAGGGAGATTGTCTGAAGGATGCCAGGGAGAATCGTGAAAGGCGGCCGTCCGCCATGGCGAATGACCGCCGCGGCGGTCGTACGTTGGTTTACCAGGTGATAACAGTTTTTTATAAATCTCTTTCACCGATCGAATTTCCCGAAAACCCGCCCATCTCACCCGGGAAAACTGTCGAACTGTGACCGATTATCGAACGCGACCCGAAGTTAATCGAAAAAAGAAATAATTGCGGCTAACACAAACAGTGCAAAAAAGACGTGACCAATCAGTATTCGGCCGCATTCGGTATCCGGTTGTGATTCTTCGATCGATCGAATCTAGAATCGATTGTTGGCGCTGGATAAAATATTGGAGTGCTGACTGAGAATTCTCGTCGACCTCCTCGATTAACTGAGGTTCATCCCATTGTATCTCAGGAGAGGTTTTAACGATATATGTTGGTGTATAATGACAGCACCAATACACCTCCGGCGGTCCTGCAGGATTGAGGGGCTTTAGGGTCGCGGATCAAAGGATGCTCCAAAGAAAAAGGAAGAAACGAAAGGGGGTAATTAGGAACAGATGAAAGAATGGGCTTGAGAGGGGACACAGAAGAGGGATGTGGGATGGGGGTGGGGGTGGGTGAGCACTTTGAGCAAAGTGCCGGCCGAAGACGATAAAGATCGCGCTGTGTTGGCTCCTCCTCCAGTACTTCTTCCCAGAACTAACTTAGTTCTCAAAAATCTAGAACCTCCGGATATTATAAACTAGAATAGACCGAATTTTCTCCCCCCCCCCTCTGTATTCGGCCTCTCACCAAAGTATACAGCGGCGTCCTGTCGACGTAGACCCTAGAACTTTTTTCGCTAATTAACGTGGCAAATAATTCGATATTGCCAAACAAGCAAGCTTCCTTTAATACGATTGTGCACTTCTAATAACTTTACGATTTCGTGAAACGGCGCCAAGTAATCGGAATAATATCGCCTCCCCCCGTAATCACATTTTATGATTCTCCAATTCCGTTTCATTTCCTGCATCAAAAAGGAAGAATTCTTTTTCGTTCTATTCAGATTAAACGGTCGACGAGTTCAACGACTCATCGTTCCTGGTGGAGGTTAATCGGCAGAAGATAGGAGAGTTCTAATCGGACCAACTATAGATGCTATCCCTAATCGCGGGTCCTATTTCAACCTTGCAGTTTATCCGGACACAGTCGTCAAACTCCGCAATCGGATACGGAGCTGACTGAATTTTAAATTTTTAAATTTAAACCGTTTTAAATGCTGGACATTGCTGAAGAATCGCCACAATTCTTTGGTAATTTTCCTTCACTCGATGGATGAAAAGTGCCCCTAAAGAAGATTCCCCCTAAACCGACGAAGAATTTTGTTTCAGAATTAAATTTTAAAGAAGCGTTCGCCAACCAAAGGGATGAACTAAAAATACTGTATTTTCCTTCTCGTGGACGACCAGAACGATCTGTTATTATTTTACGAAAATAGGCCCCGGTCACGAATCGAATTATTTCCGTCGGTTATTTCTAACCGAAGTCATGAAAAAGTCTATATTTTTTATCGCGTTTAATGAAGCGATCTAGATTTTCTACAAACAAATCTCAGACGAAAATACTGTTCTCTCGGTATTTAATCACCAATTATCGTATAATACATATCCGTTTATCGATATTGTCATCAAATAGTGTGTAAACTCTACAAACAAATCTCCGTTGGATATTTGCCCAGCGTCATTTTATATCATTATAATCATTTTACACCCCCTTTCCTGGAGTGTCCTGGAGATCGGACACGTGGCAAAATATCAGGGGATATTGTTTAAGCAGCGGGGTATATATTTGCCGAGCGAGCGTCCACCGCTAATTCCCCGCTTTTAAATCGTCCAAATAGACGAATTGTATAGAAAAAATAAATGAGGCCGGCGAGGCGGTCGGATAATTAAACCCGGCGGCGGCGGCCGGTGTGAGAATGGCGAGGGCTGTGTTTAGCGGTCGGATTATGCACGGGGTTGGTATTGAATAAAAAAAAAACCCCCCCAACGCGGGGTTGAAATGGAGCGAGGGGGTGGGATCGTGGGCGTGCCCCCGGGGGTGGCCTACCACAAACACCGGAGGCGGCGGCGGCGGCGGCGGCGGGGATTATCCCCACAGGGGCGTCATCAGATAATCCCTATAAACACCCGGAGCCCGTCCACACCCCACAAGAGGGGGGTGGCCTGAAGAGGTCCATGTGCCACACGAGGACCGTATAATCCCACAACGCAGTAGCCCCATACTTAAGGTACGCACCGATAGCGCACAGGAACACTGTCTTTCCCGGGATTTGGGAACTCCTGGTATTTTTGGAAATATAAAAAAACCGGTTCGCCTGTCCGTAATCCCCATGACGCGATTCCGCTACGTTTGATGTAATGTGTGGAATTTTTTAATTAATTCAAACTCTCCTAGTGGCGTTTGCCGTACGTTGCACCATTCGGGAAAGAAGTAGCCCCATCCTTAAGGTACGGACCGATAGCGCACAGGAACACTCTCGAACACCGCCCTTTCCAGGATTTGGGAACTCCTGGTATTTTTGGAAATAATGAAATATCACGAAAAAATGCCGTACGGACTTTTCTTCTCTTTGGATCACCGAAAGATCGGGTTTAAGAATACGCGGAATTGTAAAAACATTGTAGGTTTGCGGTGTTTCTGTCGGATGCCCGAAAAACACCCAAAGTGACCTGACAGTGACTAACGCCGCTACTGAAGATGGCGAGCGGCCGAAACCGGTCTAGCAAAAGAATATTCTTCTATTTCATCGGTTTTTGATCTTCAGTAGCGGACATTTTAACGTTGCCGTAAAACAAATAATATACGTGTAAATCAATGGATAGCCACACATAAAAATAAATAAAAAATTTAGAACTCACTAGTATTCTGTATATTCTGGTGCCTACTCTCGATTTGAATATGAATATTCAACGAAAATGAGTATTCTCTTCACAAATTTATGATTTCGACACGTATAGTAACGTTCCTCTCCAGTCTCTCATTCCGATCCGTTTATCGACGTTGTCATTAAATAGTGTGTAAATCCGATCCTCTTCGAACTGCTACTGACGTTATGAAGAGAAAAATAAGCAACAAATAATTTTAAGAGATGATAAAATTTCATCGTATCGCCCATAAACCGCCGTCGATCGCCCCGTTCTCAAAGCGCCTAGAGAGAAAAAAACGGACATTTAACTGAGATGAATATAGACCGGAAAATGTGTCCAGAAAGAAATTCCAGATACGTATCTGGGCTGGTTCTGTCGTCTCTGTTAGACCGGTTTCGGCTGGTCCCTATAACGAACGTCAGCAGCATTCCTATGGCACAATAAGCCCCTTGCGGTTTTATTTGGCGATCCATGTTTGGGGGCCTCACTCGGCGAACAATAACAATATATAATTATAATTAAAACGATAACGGCCATCCACCACAAGCAGGGCCACTTCTCGTACTTCTTCTGGCCGATACGTACAATTTCGTCCTACCGATTGAAGCTAAAGGATATTTTATTGTAGATACTGCTGTCGACATCACCATATAATTGTAGTCGCTCAGTGGTAAGTACTTGTTGTAGTGAAATTCAGACAGGTGTCATCAATATTTATGGACAAACCTAATTTTTCGTTAGTTCCTAATTTGCATACATTATTCTTCAACGGCGAGTAGTAATACATAAATATATCGTCTCCGCTAGCAGAATTGGTCTTATTAGGCCAATTCGTGCTTCTTCAGTAGCCGGTGTACTGGACAAGACTATAGACATTGAAGGTGTTTCGAATCATTAGTTTAGCGTACCTGTTCTGTGGTCTGCGAGGGCTTGGAAAAGCCGTAGATTTGTTGTGCTTCTGCGTTCTGTCCACTGTCGAAGTACAAGTGACAGTGACAGTGCAGTGGGGATGCCCGAAAAACATCCAAAGCGCCCACAGTGACTACTGAAGATGGCGAGCGGCCGAAAAGCCGGTCTATCAGTTTATCCTCTTGTTTCTATTCTTATTTTAAGACACTACAATTTTTTTTAAATTATATTTAGTGACACTAGGATTTGATCACACGACTACTTTTTGCTGGAGAATCCACCCATCCTTGCCCCCTTACTGTGCAATTTCGTTTTGAAGGAGGACTTTTGGTATAACACACGAGCTAGTTGATTATTATGAAATTGAGAGGATTCATTACGAGCAGGAGTTGGAATGGCTCACAACTCGATTACAAGAAAAGTAGTGGAAAAAATTCGAAATATGAAAACAGGAATCTTGACGGCTTTCTTCTTTTGGGGGACTTTTTCTGAACCTGCTCACCGCTAATTTTGTAAAATACGATACGCTCCGTTTTACGGCCGTTTTTCGACTTTTTCCCAATGATGTCAACGGCTAGGAATATGCCGGAGTGGAGGCGTCGCGCGTCGGAGGCGTATTTGGGAGCCACCCCAGGACAGATAGGGCACAGACCGGAGGCCACTTTGTACTAATCTAAATGGGACAACACGGCTCATCACTATCTTGCCCCCCGGGGGTATCTCTATTGCGCAACGACGGCACTGTCGGATGTTGCAAAGTCTGTAACGATTCGCTTGAAATGTATTCGAGAGCGGGCGCTTGGCGCGAAGCCCGGCCGGCGTCATGCTCCGACGATTAAGTCCCGGGTACGAGAAGAAAACTACCCAATCATCAACGCGTAGGTCAAGCGATAGTCCGACCTCATTTCGCACTCCCGCCCATACGATGCATATCGCCGTAGATTGTACGGACAGTTCTAATAAACAGCCAGATATTAAATATCACTGATAACTTTTTTGTGGTCCGCGAGGGGTTGGAATGCACGTGCCAAAGTGCAGGCAGGATAAGGGACGAACCTCGGTTAATCCCGGCTACGACCCAATGTTATTCAGGGATTTCCCTTGGGATATTCTGTTTCTACCCACAAATTTTGCAACAGCGACGAAATGATCGGCAAACTGACTACTGAAGATTGCGAGAAGCTGTAACCGTACGATGGTATAATATATACCTAAGATATTAGTGGTACTAATCGATATTTTGACTTTGGTTGATTATTAATCTACTATATATTCACCGATATTATCGACAACTCTCCGGCCACTTTTCCGGCAAATTTTCGATTCCCTCTTGATCTCCTCAAGACCGAAATACATCTTATCAAATTGTCGATTACGCAGGACAAAGTTTACGCCTAACAGTAAATAATTATCGACTTCAGAGTAATTTTTCGCGAGCCCGGGACTTGTATTAAGATTAACTTCCTCTGTAGGATCGCCTAATACTTCCGGAAGAATTCCTCGGTTGGCAGGTTTTTTGAAACCGGAATTTTTTCGTATACCGGCGAATCGCGGGGAAAAATCCATTTCCAAGAGACCCCCCCCCTGGGAAACTTCTATTGAAGAAATTCGTCTAATATTTTAAGCTTTTCAATGTTTTCCTGTTTCCGGTCACTCCCACGCCGTAGACTGTGGTGGGTTCGAGGGTCATCCCCCTGAGCCTCCCTTCGCCCTCAACCTCGTCCTCTCACGGCTGTCGGTTATTTCAATACTCTTGACGTCGGTCGGTCGATGCGGGCCCCTTTTTCTCCACTTGTTTTTTGTTCCCATTTTGTTTCTGTGTCATTTCACACAACCCCCACCCCCACCCCTCCTGTTTCCGCTTTCCGCCGGCGTGAACGCCGACACAATGGAGGCGGCGGTGGCGGACAGTCGGACGAACGGCGAATGACACAAAGGGGAACGTGGAAATCGCGTTATCTGCGTTTTCGATTTCATTTCTCGAATTCACGCCCCTCCTAGAATGAGGGCTGTCCTTTTAACTGTCGCCAATAACACGGTCTCTAAGATAAGGTTCACTGTACCGCTATTATCCCCCTCCGGTATCTTACTATTATAGTTTATCCGGGGGTCGTCCTTCTTAATTCCAGTTCCAGAGAGACGTGCATCTTCGTGAGAGTTTTTTTTTTTTTTTGAGACTTTCTGAACCAATTTTCTCTTCAACAGAAAGCCACTATCGACTTTGGCGAGTGTCCAAACGAGAGACTAAAATGCGGTCCACTGTAGTAATAATATTCACGGGACTATAATGAAAGGAGGAACGTTAAGGGACGCAGTTTTTCTTTTATTCTGTATTCTGTTTTGCTCTCAATATTGCCTAGCGGCTGGTTATTTAACCTTTAATTCTGTATTAATTTATTCCTCCTCAATACTCCTATTATCATCTCCATTTTCACTTCTCGTGGAGAGTCTTTCCTCGTTCTTTTTATTTTAGACAGTTCTCTCTCTCTCTCTCTCTCTCTGGGCCCAATCCACCCGTCGTGAGACGGGAGCGTATCGCCGAAAATGCAACTGACGACGACGGCGAGAAGCGGAAACCGGTCCAGTAGCAGGGGACGAAATCAGTAGTAGAAATTTACCCCCATCCTGACGATATATCTTCTGGAAACATGTTCCCGGAAAGGAGCCATTCTGTTTCGAAATATTAAATTGTCGGGAAATAAATTTTGAAATACTGTCCAGTTAACTGTTTATACGTCTGGTTGAATGGAGCATATGTCTGGAGAGTCAGTGCGGTAGGCATTGTTGGCGCCTCGCTGTCTGGCAGGGTACCACTCCAGGTACTCACTTCCTTATCGGTCTTCTGTACCCAAGAGTACACAATACAATAAGGGCGGATATATATATATATATATATATATATATATATATATATATATATATATTCAACGCCTGTATGAATCGCATTCGGTTTTTCATTCATTCAAGCATGCCGGCACACGTGTTCGCACCAACTTCGTGGAAAACCCTTCAATAAATCCCTCCCGACTTCTGTACAAATTTCACTACCGGGGTGGTGAGAAAGAGCCCTTAGGGGTTAGTAATAAAACCGCCTAAACCTTTTTATCCCACCGTTTCGCCTTGTGTGGGACAGTAACGAGCCGCCGTGGATTTGTCTCAATAATTTTTTTTTTAGTTGTACAACAAAAAGAAATTTGTATTAATTAATGTAAATTCCTAGAATTAGGTCGTTACAACTTATTGGAATTCACTACCAATGGTAGTATGTTCCTCAGCGTACAGGGTCTACAACAAGTTAACCACATAATTCAAGATCCAACAGCCTATCCAAGGGCCTGTATATATAGTTAATTTTTCCAGTACATTCTCGTGTTTTTTTATATCTAGCGATCCCGTCGGTTAATTGCAAAAAAATCAGTTTTTTCGACCTCACAAACAACTATTGTTGAATTGGGCCTCGTTGTCCAGGTACATTTTTTTTTCATTTCGGAATATTAATAATAAGCAAGTTATTACTTCAAACTCCAGCGTTGTTTTTTTTTTATCACTAAACATAAAAAGATGCGGAATAGTGTCATATTTACGAAACCGCGAACCGTTTCTTCGATATGTTGCCACATTGAAAAACCCAAAAAATTTATTCTTTTTGTAATAAAATATCGAAGAAAATGTCTCCCAGGCATTGTTGTCTCGGCAGCATTGTTAAAAGAAACGTTGTTGAATTTTACCGTCGTATTTTTTTTTCTGCCGTTTTTTCAGAATATTGTAATATTTCAAAAAATCCAGCCGAGAAGGGGCTAATAATATGCGTCTACTGTCACGTAATCGCAGTAAGTCAGTAAGAATAAAGACGTATTTTTCTTAAATATTTAGCAAAATATATAAATATTTTTTGTGACAGTGACCTCTCCTCGAGGAGATCGTTGTCGGACCTTGTCCGACGGGTTCGGAAAGGTATAGTTTTTGTTTTCAAGAATATTTTAATATGAGAAAAAATTTAAATTAAATTATAAAATGACTAATAATCTATTCACGAAACGGGCTTTAGTCCGAATTTAATACAGCGGGAGGGTTGGGCCGGCAATTGAGGCCGGTCTAAGTCAAAGCGTATTCGTAAAATGGGATTGACACATCAATAAAAATCGTGTGTCAGGTAGTCGACGTCGATACGTGAGAAAACTCCCTATACCCGTTTTCCGTGCACTGGCTGGTTAGGTATGAGGGGGTGGGGTGGGGGGGGGGGAGGTAAGGTTTTCCGCCCTAACTGGGTGTAATAAACTGGACGAATGACTTTGGTCAAATATTTTTGTGCCGTGTGAAACTATGGAGGAGGGGCGCACACGTGTGGCGGATTATAGCGGTATAGTTGCACCGCGGTGACCCGGAGGTGTAGCAGGAGGAGGTGGAGGAGGTGGTGGAGGAGGAGGAGGAGGTGGAGGACGGTCACAAAGTTTTCCCACAGTCCTGGACTACGCACGTGCCCTCAGGGCTAAACCTGGAATTTTGTCTCTGGGGAGGAAGTGTAAAATCCTTTCATTGTTTATTACCTCGTCGTTGTCCTCCTGGTGCAAACTTGTCCTGAAGTACCTGAAGGACTGCAGGCACCAGACGGCGAGGCGCCCCCAGGACCTACACCCTGAATTACTTTCGTTTTACGATAAATTTTTTCCCGGTCTACATATCCCATAATAAATTTCTTTTTCCAAGAAATGACCTAAGGGTAGGTACAGATTTGCACACCTGACAGACCTTAGCACGTGAATCGACAGGATGTATTAGGTGTACCCAAAAGTAATCGACAATTTGATAAGATGCATTTTGGTCTTCGAGGAGTTCTTCGAGTGGCAGAGAGTTGTCGATAATATTCTCGTATATATAGTATATATATATATATAATTAAAGTTTCTTTTTCAGCAAAATAAAATTAATTCCAAAATCAAAATGATGATTACTTTTGGGTACCCCTAATACATAAAAGACTGTTGTTATTTGCTTCTGTCCGTGTATTTATAGTTGCTTAATAAAATTAATAATGATAATAAGCTTTCATTTTTCAGTAGAAAAAATTCAAAACTGTGAAGATTTCCATTGTGAACACGAAGCGCATAAGCATTGACACCAGAATATACAGAATACTAACAGTTCTACATTTTTTATTTATTTTTTTTGTCTATGGCTACCCAACGGCAACGTTAAAATGTCCGCTACTGAAGATCAAAAACCGATGAAATAGAAAGAATATTATAATATTACCACATTTTGTAAATAGTGAGGTGAACTACCGGAGTCCTCACACTGTTTATTTAAAACTAAAATCGTCAGAGATAAATCTATAGATGCGCTGACATCGTCATTTAAAACCACGTTTCTCGTTTAAGAACCACTTTTCTTCGATTGCAAATTTCATTTTATTGAAATCACAACTCTCAGATTTTGAGAGTATACCCCACCGTCAGTAGTAGTTTTTCCGCTCGTGTGGAAACAATAGACCGGTTTTTGATTCGTACAAATGGAGTCAGACCTCGTTTCCTAGTGCCTAGAAGTTGGGATTACTATTATTACCGCCAACTATTAATAGTGCTCCTATTCAGTAGTGCTCTACGCGCTAAGCCCAATCTGCGCTTTCCAGTCTACCACAGCCTTCTTCGTTATTATATTTCATTCATTAATACGTCCTAATTTGCTGTACTATGATAAGTTTATTGAAGGATAAATACATTTTAACTTTATTTCGTGCAGATAATTAGATAATTTTAAGCGGAAGGTTAGATTTAATCAGAAAAAAGGGTTAATATGAAATAACAGAATTTTACTATTGAGGCGGCTACCGACAGGCGCGGCTACTGAAGACGACGAGTTCTGGCAAGAGAGGTCTGCGAGGGGTTGGAATACCGTAGATTTTTTGTTTCGGTCTCCTCTCGCCGGTTCGGTCTTTCGCCAGACCGTTTTCGGCCGCTCGCCATCACTGTCAGTACGCAGTGGCAGAGCAGTGAGGATCAAGTGACTGACACCGCTACTGAAGATGGCGAGCGGCCGAAAACGGTCTGGCAAAAGACCGAACCGGCGAGAGGAGACAGAAACAGAAAAAATTCTACAATAATAATAATGTTGAATTTTTCCTGTATCTGAATGGACTTCAGAAAGAGGTACGACTATTTTATCGAGGCTCGACCATATCGCCGATGTGGGCCGGCTCATAAGGCCCTCGAGACGCCGGCAACTTCAAAGGGGACCGAAGCCGTCCAATGGGTCACTATCATTTCGTCACCCTCAATGAGGGACGGACCCTCCGAGGCGACAGATTTATGTGACCATCACTCGCGGCCGACTCCGATCACGGCCCGGCTATTTCATATCCACCTCCTCGTCGACCAACTACTACAGAAGCCCTGAATTTCGTCCAAGACCGTGGATATCGTCTGTTTCTGTCTCTGCTCCTCGCCGTTTCGGTCTTTTGCCAGACCGGTTTGTACACTTGTACTGTACAACCTCGGAGACGTTCAAACATTCACCTGTACATATCGGCGAAGTTGATCTTCCGGAGTAAACCACTCCACTCTTCGGTGTCTTTCCGATCCATTTCTTGAGGGGGGGGGCAATCGGCCAATATTTTATCGCCGATTAAAGAGACATCGTCCACCGATAGATATCGGAAAATAGGAGGTTATTCTGGACAAAACCGACTGTGTAGGGGTGAAGGAGCTCATTGTTATACTAATGTACCGTTCGGGGACGGGTTCTCCCGCCAGAGAGAGAGAGAGAGAGAATATCCTCGCGAAAATGAGAGAAACATAAAAGCGTAGAAGACAACGGTCCTATAGAAGAAGGAGAAGGAGGAGGAGGATTGAATAATAGGTGGGGAGGGGGGGACAATAGGTAAGGGGGTGGGGGGTGGAGGAAGGATCAGGTAAGCTTTGCCACCAGACAGTATGTCTACCGACTCCAGAAGCTTCGACCGGGAAAGTGTTCCTCCAACTGCCGATAGTGACAGTCGCCCGGGTAGTAACAGTTACTCTCCCCTTCCTCCCACAACCCCCACCGCCGGCCCACAACCTCCGGGCGTAAATCCACAACGTCAGTCGACAACGTCCCGGTATCTCGTTCACCTTCTTCTCCTCTCTACCCCCTCGTTTTTATTTTCCAATTCTTTTTTTCGCCCACCCTCCGATCATCGTGTGTCTCCCTGTTGTTGGTGTTGTTGTTGTTTTTTATGGCAATTGAAAAACCGAAACGCGGCGATGCCTACAGGTTCGCCAAGAGGGAAGAACGGACGCCGCGGCTGGCCAGACATCCGGTACAAAAGCTGCCACTCAAGGTAAAATTTAATTTTTTTTTTCGGTGAAATTATAATTTTAACAATTTTAGCTATGTTTCATAGCTTTTGCGTTTTCCCTCATCTGGGCTGTACACAAAAAGAAAAATTCTCGGTCATCCTCCTTGAAAATCGTCAGGCGACATCCGGTGATTTATTTTATTCATCAAAAACGTGAAATGTAATTACAGCGTTATCGATAAAGTATTGCTCATAAACAGATACCTATTATTGAGTAGGTAATATTATGGTTGTGGTTTCGTGTTGTTACGAAGAATTTTCAATTTTCAACGTCCCAAATCTTATCTATCGGGTCCGGCAACTAAGTCGTTGCGGGTTTCGTCGCTTGGTGGAGACGGCGTTATTTGTTATTTTTACGCGTGTTTACATCTTCAAACCTCTGTAGAATATTCTGAAATGTCTATTACGTTCCCCAACTGTTCGGCGTGCCTACCGTAAAAATGCACACAACCGAAGGTGAGAAGAATCCGCAATTATTTAGTTGCCAACCCAATATTTTTAGCTATGATTCACGGCTTTTGCGTTTTTCCTCGTCATCCGGTGATTTATTTTATTTATCGTAAACGTGAATTGTAATTACAGCGTTATCGGTAAACTGTTGCTCATAGACAGATACCTTTTATTGAGTAGGTAATATTATGGTTTTGGTTTCGTGTTGTTTCCAAATAATTTTCAATTTTCAACGCGTCCCAAATCGTTATTTACACTTTTCTTCGATTTCGTCTTTCAGTTCATACACTTATATAGGCGTTTCTTTAAAAAAAATATCTGAATTCAATGGTAGTGAAAAGTTTAGAAAAAATGCTTCATACGATTAAAGTTTTATTTAGATGCACTGAGCCTATAATTGGAAACTTCTGTATTGGTGTTCTTGTGTTTAATTATGGACAATAAGAACACATGAAAACATATTCAATTTCATAATTCCTCAAGGACCTCTGACACAATATAAAGGGCTGTCTTTTGGCTTGGTTTTTTTCGGTATATTCTCTGGTCGGCATCAGTGAATATACCGACACAACAGTGTGATCGGGAAGCTAAATTAATAAGTAAATCCGATAATTGAACTTGTTCTATTTAGTTCTGTCGTCCTCCTCTTCCGGCGTAGTCCTCCATTTAGTTTGTTTGCTTTGTTCGTTTCGTTTTGTTGTTTGTCTCGGGGGTCGTCATGACTGAACATTGTTTGTACGATTGGTGCGAAAAACTGACCTTGAGCCCGGGTCAGTGGCTGGCCAGTGGCCGACGGTGAAAACGTCTTATCGGAATTGAAACACGACCTGAGATAAATCAGAAAATGGCCGTCGCCCACCGGAGAATTGAACACATTTATGCCCTTCTATTCCGTTGAATATGATATTTGTTAGACACGCAGGCTTAACTTCTTATAAATCGTTAATTTCCGACACACAACGGTTTCTGTCAATTTTAGAAATTTCAATTTACTCGCGCCCTCCACCAGTGGGACCCACTCGACAACGGGGGTGTATATTTTACTAACTTTTACTAAGTAATATTATGTTAATACAGTGACTTCAGAGGCTTTGAATCGCCACCCTCGAGCCTGCCATTTTCCCCTGAAATAAGTAAAAATAAGGAATACATTTTTGCTTCAGGTTCTAGGGAAAAAATGATCCGATTCATTTTCTTATAGGACATCAAAAATCGGCCTTCTGACGTCAGGATAGCTTTTTGCCGAAGACGTTTATCCTTAAAGAACCGGCTATTCTTGGGAGGTTTTCCTCCAGCTAGGTTTCCCTAACGAAGATTCGCCGTGGGGAAGACAACGGCGAGAATTAGCCCAAGATGGAGAATACTGAATTGGCTAAGAACAGAAAGAACCCGGAGCGTATTGGGGAAGAGGGAGCGGACCAAAAAGGGAATGAACCTTGAGCGCCAATCCACAGAATTTTCCCGTCTCCTCGTGTGCGAGACCGTAAATTGAAACCGGTCCCTGTGTTCCTTCCACCGTTTAAATGGGGGCGGTACCCGGCCTAGTCCTGTGGCGCCCCACTACCACCGAACCGCCGGCTGTACCCTTCGGCAGGCGAGGCCGCAGTCTACCAAGACTCCGATTCGCGTCTACACCTCTTCTACATACGCAGGTCGCCTCAATAATATTTCGGTTCTTTTTCGCCCGAAGAGAGGAGCGCCATGGAGCCCGACCACAGACCTTCTTCTTCGGAGGAGGAGGAGGAGGAGTGCAGCGAAGAGACCACTCGGCATTGCCCTTGGCCAGACATTCCCTGCCGGATTCGCCCCGTCGATCAACCCGTACGACTTCAGTATCACAGCTGTTCATACTGTTAAGCCCATTTCCTCTCGATCAAATTATATAATTTCGGAAAATTTCGGGTTCAAAACTTCGAGGTCGTAAACCGCGGTACACTCTCGTTAGTATTACGGCCGCCAGAGTTCGTCCCTGAAGACCCCCAAATTTTCGACTACAAATATATGTCCCCAGTGACAATAATTATTAATATAATTGATAATCGGAATTCGATTTAACTTTCCCGATTACCAACTGTATACAAACCGATTGTCCATCCCGTATATATATATTTAAATAAAGTATTCCGAGCAAAGTCACCGGTGACTGGGACTTGGGCGGGTTCGAATTCCGGTGGCGGATCAAACGATCTTTCATTAGGAAGTTTTGTTTTATTTTATTGTCTCTAGGCATTGACACGGTCTTCTAATACAACATAGCCTTAATATTCGAGAATCCGGGAAATGTTCAAATAATATCGGGCCCGAATTGAATATTCGTGTAGAGGACTGACACGGTTTATTATCAAAACTGTAAAAATGCAGTAAAATTTTCAGGCGTCTATTTCTACAGTCAGTAGTATGAAAGGTTTGGACCGTAGGGTTAGTAATTCTCGAGTGGAATTCACTGTATCTTGTGAGATGATATCGCGGAGAAATGGGACTTTTAAGATCTGTTATTTTTCTCAATATTTTCATTCATCCTGGACTCTTTGACCGAACCCTGCAGTCCTACTGTACGTTCGTATTTGAAATATTCAGTGGTACAGTGAACCTGCGCCCAGAGACGTCGGCTGAGGTTCGGCAATAAAGAACAGAGAGAGAGAGAGAGAGAGAGAGGGAGAAAGAAAAAAAAATTGCGTGGTCGCGAAATGACGTAAGCCAATACTGTGAATAATAATAAGAGCGGGGTCAGAGACGACATAATAGAGAGAGAGAGAGGGGACAGGAAAAGCGCTGATGAAGCTGTTTTTTAAGCTTGCACAGTCGAAGCCACATCCAGAGCTCCTCCTCCTCCTCCTCCTCCTTAGGCCTTAGGTTCTGAGTCACAACCGTTTTTGTTTGGTCACAATTCACCCCTACCTCATAAATAAGACCATAATTCGCTTCATATTATATATCCTTGGCATTAGCGAGATTTGAGGGCCAATCGATAGGCGAACTTCGAAACTTTTCGAGCCTGAGAAAGTTTCGAAACGTTGAGACAGCCGAGGTTTTCAGGAGGACGGCCCTTGAAATTTGGATACCCGCGTAACCCATCAGTAAATACGTTTTTTGTGCAATAAATTTTATTATGAACGAAATGTTGACCTTTCTAAAAAAATACCAGCCGATGATAATAATAACAGACATATTTTATAGAGGGGTCGGGTTGACCGAGATTATTGCAAATCAAATTTACGGTAGGTATAAAATATACGGATAGTGGAGTTGTGCGCTTACAGAAATATTGTTGAAACTTATTATAAGTGTAATGCAGTTGTTGTTTTCATTCTTGTACCAGTTGTTAATAATCGTTTCGAAAGAGGCGCGTACGTGAGAAGGAATAATGAAGCACCAAGAGCGGTGTGTTACCACGAATCAGTTTCAAGCCATTAACCACTATCCAGTAACAAATCTATCGATCCGACAATCGATATTCTCTAATTTTTTGCTCTAGTTTTTAGTTTCGTGTTGTTTCCGAAGAATTTTCAACAATTTTCAACGTCCCAAATCGTTGCTATCGGGTCCGGCAACTAAGTCATTGCGGATTTCGTCGCCGGACGTAGACGGCGTTATTTGTATTTTTTTGAGAAGAATCCGCAATTATTTAGTTGCCAACCCAATATATACCGGAAAATATAACGCTCGAGCGATATTTTCGTGAAAATAATTCATCGATACGAACCTCGACACTCAGGTCTGGTTTGAAATATAGATATGACGCTCCGCAACCTCTCAGGAGATCGAATTGAAAACTACGGACATTTCATAACCGGTACGGAGAAATCTCCCCCATTAGCAGTAGCGGCCGCAAGTAGGACCGAACTGAAATATTATTACCTCGTTTTACGGGGTAGAAAAACTGTCGTAAAACTGAAGAAAGAGACAAACAAACAAATACTGGGGAACGACGTGGTAAAATTCCCTCTTGTTTCTCAGTTTTTTTATATATATGTCTCTCTCTCTGTCTCTCCCGTTGTTTCTCTTTTCTGAAGTGAAAAGGAACTGGACTTTTAACAACCCGTGTAAAGAGGAGTAGGGGACGCGGACGGACGGGACGGGCCCGTCGGCGGGGAATTTTTTCTTTGCCCCCTCCCGGGGCTGTAGCGAGAGGTTGGTGACCCTGTCTCTATGGCAACACGGGCCCGCCCTCCAGGCCCGTGGGAAATTCAAGCCCGTCACGTTGTCAGCACTGTTGGGCCCGGTCCTGCCCAGATGCTTAGGGCCCATCATTAAATCCTGGATGGAGCTGGAGCCTCTCGTAAAAATCGGGGAACACCGGCGGTAACGGCTTTGCCCGGAAACAATCGATAATTATAAATAACAGAAAGGAAATTTCTATAAATATTTTCATTACGCTAATTCTACTCGGTTGTCCGGAAAGTTGGCGCCGATTTTCGATAGGTGGTATTATTAGGACAGGTCTGAATATATCGGAATGATTGAAAACGGATGAAACGCGTACATATTCTAAAAGTCGTAGATATTTGGAAAAATGTCCGGTTGCGATACGTTAATTTTTCTCGGTTTTATACGCCTTAGAATTACGGTGGGGAACAAATAGCGTTATAGGCATTCAACGCACAAGCGGCAAACAAGATATGTTGTAGCTGTTTATGGCGAAGGTGCTGTAGCCGAAGAAGAAGGTTTACTCGGTTTAAAGCCGTAGATTTCGATCTGGAAGAGAAAAATCTGCCGGATCGCAGATTTCCATTCGCGACTCGCTTTACAAACGCAACGAGGAGACACCGTTTCCGAAGTAATTTTATGACGGGGGATGAAAAATGGATAATTTTTAAAAACGTCGAGCCTAAAAGGTCTCGGGGGGAAAGCGCGACGGAAACACCTTTAACCACCCCGAAAGCCGGTCTTCCTCCGAAGAAGGTAATGAATGCTCTCTGGGTCCGGCGGGATTGGAAAAGGATCCTCTCTATTATGAGCTTTTACCAAAAGTATCGCACCCGATTAGATGAATTGAAGACAGCGATCGAACAAAAACGTCCACAATTAGGGAATCGGAAGGGCGTCTGGGGGGGGGGCGATTAGGGAAAATCGGCAAGAACTTTCCGGACAACCCATTTTACAATGGAAGGGAAGCGGCGATATTTATCGATAAATATCAGTAAAACTTTTAACTACCGATTATAGAGCTATCGAACTATCGATAATTGAGCTTTGAATCGAGGGCGTATATGAAAAAAAAATTATTTCCCGACAATGAAATTAGTGCGGTCGTCTACATTTTGTAAAGATGGCCACTCTCTGGTGCTACAGAAGTTGGCTGACGCGGAGGCTTTCGTCTGGTTTTATTCCGACAAAACAGCGTATATTCCATTGTCAAATAACTGTGACCTGTACCGGGGGAAAATCCTTTCCGAATTCTTTTCCAGCTGGAAATCGATGACTTGTGACCGACTGACGTACAGATTACATTTCAATCGCGACCGTCGGCCTCTCCTTCTTGAGAAGCGCTTACTCAAGTCCGCTGATAGACGATTTTAAGCGGCCGCTCGCCGTATGTTGTACACGTCTTTAAATAACAATCGTGAACGAGCCAACTTCACGGGACTTGGAAGGGAAGTCGTTCCGAATATAACCAGCCCCTTCGGCCCCACACTGTATGGAGACAGCGAATTCATTTTAACCATTACACTATTTAGATTTATAATGAAAATGAATAATCTCCCCATTTCTATACAGTCTATCTATCTCCAAGATGGACAGTAGAAAGGTAGAAATTGAATCCTCGAACCTCTATTGTTGATGAACAGTCTCCTAACAATCCTTCGATACAGTCTATATATTAGGGGTAACCAAAAGTAATCGACATTTTGACAAAGGAATTCGTTTTATTTCGCTAAAAAAGAAACTTTAATTATTAATCTACTATATATATATTCACCGATATTATCGACAACTCTCCGCCGCCACTTTTCCGTCAAATTTTCGATTCCCCCTCCTGAGGAACTCCTCAAGACCACAAGACATCTTATCAAATTGTCGATTACTTTTGGGCACACCTAATATATATATATATATATCACAGTTATCGGATCCTGAGTTCGCTCAATTGGACAGCCTAATCGAATCTTTACAAGTCCCTAAAGTCTATAATTTGTAACGATATATTCTGTTTCCCACCGTCACTTTTTTCACTTGTACCGGGCTTAGCCGAATGAAATTTTTTTTTTAAATTTAGTCTCAATTTGCCGCCTCCTTTTGTGTTCCAGATGAAGGAGAAGAGTAAGAACGCGGCGAGAAGCCGCCGCGAAAAGGAGAATACGGAATTTCTGGAATTGGCCAAACTTCTTCCCCTCCCTTCGGCGATCACGTCCCAACTTGACAAAGCGTCCATCATCAGGCTGACCACGTCCTACCTCAAGATGAGACACGTATTCCCCGACGGTGAGCCCAACTAATACACTCACTGTATACAACGGTCGGTTAAAAATTAAGAGGAAAACATTATATATATATATATATATATATATATATATATATATGGATGTGGATATGTGGAGAAAAGTGCGGACTCAACACACTACTGAAGATGGCGAACGGCCGAAAATGCTGTCCAGCGAAAGATCATACCAAAGAACAGGGGGACAGCATTCTAAACCGTCGAAGAGAGATATTTCTACTAAAAAAAACAACGTTTCTGCCTTTAATTCGTCCCTTTATATTATAATAATACGTAATCGTATATGGCTTTATAATAACTATAGGGTGTCCCAAAATTAACGCAAGATTTGAATCGAACCGCGGCTGCCAAACTTTCATAATTTTTTAAATATTGTCCAAAGACGAAAACACGTCGTTCTCTCGTGTAACGCCCCCATTTGTACTGACCCTAAACTATCTTAAATGCAAGAATGGTGGAAAATTTAAATCTTGCGTTAATTTTGGGACACCCTATATAAACATGTTACAGTCCAAATTAAGAGGTGTAACACCCGCATAAATCTGGGTTTAGTGTTGTCATTTTTTGACAAATGTTCTACTGCAATTTTAGTAGTTAAAGTTTCTGACAGTATACACAATGTGTACCTATTATAGTTTCTGCAAAGTGTTAACGTTCAGAATTTATGTTGCAATAGCGAGTAGACATTAACCGAGTGGGAAACCACTGGCTTTTCCCGTTTTTCTAAAATTTTATTCATTTTTCTATTTCTCTGCTACATTTGAATCGGGCGGACACTTATTTTTCGGGCGTCTGTAAGGAAAATTCGGGACGTCGGAAAATAGTAGGGTTCTGACAAAATAGTATGGGAAAACAATGTTCGGCGTAAAACATTATTTGATCTTTCGTCCGGCCGGTAAAACGTCATTTACAGCAAACTTGAAAGGTTGTACGATTCGCTGCAGCCAACAGCTGCGAATTCAGCTCAATCTGAAGTTGACTCACGCTTTTCCGACCGTTCGGACATTTACGTCAGTAATTCGGACTGACGTCTTATTTACCGATATCGCATTTCCCGAACAGTGCTCTGTTTCAGACACAAATCACTTGTGTCAGCCGCAGGTGGCAATGGCGTTCTGAAAAAATAGAATTCATAATTTATCCGTCCAAAATCTGACATCACCGGATGCTTTATTTTGTACCCACAGCTTCGACTGTACAATAAATAAAAATGTTAATAAATAATTTGTAATACCTGTTTAGAGGCCTGCCTGTAGCTGGTTCGGTCTTTTGCTAAATCGGTTTCGGCTGTTCGCCACATCTTCAGTAGCGGTGTGAGTCACTTAGGCACACTATGAATGAATTATTGCTTTAATCGCGAAATTTTCCCAGCGTTGTAGGCCCCATTTGTCAGTGTACGCATTCAAAGGTATTTTTCATTTCTCATAGAATTATTCCTCTTCCACAAAACGTAGCGATGGAAGTAAAAAATCGGTTCTATCGTGCCCAACTACGCTATCGCCTTCTGCCCCACTGTCGATAACGTTCCAGGAAATTTGTCATCAATCCCGAAACAACTGTAGATGTTTCGGAAGTGATATGAAAAAGTTTAAAGTACGCCAGCGTTGAACATGGGTTACATTTCAATATTATTTGGGCTCTCGGCACGCGGTTATTTTTTTTGGCATAAATTGATAAAAGAAGCTGGACTATTGTTGATCGCTAATTTCCAGATCCATTAAAATGTTATTTTGCGGATAGTCGACATATTTCGTTAGAAGCCTCCCCGGGTTCAGTGTCTTCGATTTAAATCTTCTCGTTCGTTCCGACCTTTGCCTGATAAGCGAGTTATCGTCGGATAAAGGCAAATTGAATTGATTTTCGAGGAAATATTTCGCGACACATGTTGCGGAGCGTTGAATCGGTGTAATCCTAATTGCAGCATATGACTGGAGCGAGGGCTTAACGCTCGTAACGACGACTCGTAACGACTCCGTTTTCGGGTACGAATTTCACCGAACCTGTTCCTCCCAAATCTCTCGAAATCGCAAACATCGCATTGTTCGTGAGCGATTGGGACATATGTCAAATCCTCCTTTATTGCTGGGCAGACAAATAAAATAAATCGCGTCGACATATGTCGGACCGTTTTCCGATCGCAACCCCCCGCTCCGCTACGACCCCACGGTAATCTCCCGTGTCAATCTCTCCAAGATAATATCTTTTCATACAATCGTTACAAACTCCGAAATTCCGGAACGCATTATCTGGCGACGCTATTCAAAAGAAATCTTCCTCCTAACCATTCGCCCGGCGATCAGTTCGGGGCGATAGTTTTCTTATTCGTCCTTCGAGAATTCCGAATTGGCGACACTTTCAGTACAACGGATAGTGTTACAATTTGTATGTAAAAATTGAAAGCGTTTCAGGGTTCAACAGATATTTTTATTTTATCTCGCCACCCTGGTGACGCTTGGTTATAAACTGCCCCCAGACATAGTTGCGCCGTTATAATACACGAGTACCCCCTGCGGTATTCTAACACTCGGTACTTTCGTGATTTTCACCTCCACTTTCTTATCTCCTTGTGTTCAAACCGCACAATTGCTGGAAACAATCGTTCGAAGATTCGAAGTGGGCGGAGAACGCCCGAATTAAAAAAGCCGGCTAGATTATATGGCACGGGTTCGTTTAATATATTCCGTTTTGGAATTATATTATTTTTCGTTTTATCATTATTTTCGGGATAACCTCGTAATAAAACGACCTTCGGCCTCTTATACCATTTTACTACTAAAACGTCCACTGAGACTTTACGCACAAAGCCGCAGTCAAAACCGTCGTGGATTCAAGACTGGAGATTGAAATCCAAAAGTCCTCAAAAAGTACGGTCGTATAACGCATAACATATATTACAAATATATAATGAATTATAATTAAAAATTACGGAGGGATGACTTATATATTGGGTCGGCAACTAAATAATTGCGGATTCTTCTCATCTTTGAGGGTGTGTGCGCACCCCCAATGTCGTGCATTTTTTGGTACGCACAACGACGAATAGTTGGGCCGTGTAATAAACATTTCAGAATACTCTCTATATATAGGTTTGATGATGTAAACGTGCGTAAAAATACAAATAACGCCGTCTCCGTCCAGCGATACAACCCGCAATGACTTAGTTGCCGACCCAATATATATATATATATATATATATATATATATATATATATATATATGTACTCATCTGTATCTCAGTTCTTGATAAAATTGTACTTTGACGTCGAGTATTTAAGCGGAGTAACATTAACTCGTTTGTACACTTCTGAAAATGGAACGAATCTAAAATTAAACTGAGTAGAATTATAAATAGCGATAATCGTTTAAGGCTTTTAACGGGATCGCGCTGGACAGAATCCTCCCCTATGTTATTATTGCCGGCCGGGGGAGTGTGTCTCAAAATACCTTAATCCCAATACGGAGCGCATCCCAGTACGAGGGGGAGGAAGGATATCGAATGGGGGGTGGGCAAAAATAAAAAAAATAAGTTGGAGGAAGGGTAGTTGCGGGAGGGAGGGAAGGAAAAGGACCCCCACCCCCACCAGCGGAGAGGACGGAGTGGAAATACTGGAGAGACACTCCTGAAGGCGACGGTGAAGAAGGGGACGGCGGGGTGGGGGGGGGGGCTTGGAGAGGATCAATCAGGGGAGCCCCAAGAGGGAGGTAGGGGACGGAGGGGTGAGCTTCCCGCTTGGCTAAATTATGGAACGCGGAGAGGGGGTGGCAAATGGTGGTAAGGAGGTAGAGTTTGACAAACAAGGTATAACTCCCGGCTATACCTACCGCGTAGTTGAAATGAACTCCCGGATTGTAACAATAAGACAGGCGCTATTCGAGCCGCAACCTACCACCCACCCCGTCGAGCCTTCAAATGTCAATTTATTTTCCATATCTAATGAAAACTTTCAAGGTATCCAACTACGGTTTGGGGACGCGTAAACCCGCGTGTCCGTTACTGATCCATCACAACTTATTCCCGTTAACGGTGAATAAACTTTCTGGGAATCCTTCCGCTGTCCGCTGTAACTCGGAGCTCAACAATTCTACGTAGAGTAGGACAAGGACGGACCGCAGTTTAAAAAATCAGTAAATGATTAACCCTTTGCACTCCGGACCATTCTGGATGTTGGCTACCGGCTACTCCTCGGTGGTTGGCCGATGTCACTGTCACTGCTATAGTTTTGGTCTAGATTTAGTCTTTCTAACGTATCCGTATAAACGTCTATCGGAGCTCATCTTCACTACTACTTGTATCATGAGACTCAATCCTGTCCGAGAACGTTTTGCCATTGTTCTAATAAAAAAAAAAAATGAATAAATACGTGGGTTGAAAATTTCTGATTGTTATTACTAAATCTGTTACAAAATTATATTTAACGTATTTACCAAGATAAGAATCACTTCCGATTTTCTGACTCGTTAGATCTATCTGTACACCGCTGGACGCTTCAAACCGGACTGAGCTCAGCTTTGAAAATCCATCTCTTTTATATATCTTAGTAATTTTACTATATTTTGATTCGATGTCTTGTGCCATTTCAAGAGGAAACACTAGGGAAACACGCACGTCTCAAAAAGTTGCGCAGAAATAACTTAATTCCCCGTAATCGCTAATACATTTTAATGTCCCCTCAGAGAGGACTTTTCCCCACAGTCAATGCCGTCGTTGGTTTTTCACTGTCCAAAGTCACTAGCCACAGTGTAAGACACTAAAACGGCCGAAATGGTGGCTGAAAAAGAGATAAAAAGGTATTTTACGAGCAAATGTTTATTGTTTGAACAGGACTGGGGGACGCCTGGGGCGCTGCACCTGCACCGCCCAACCCGAGGGAGGCCACGATCAAGGAGCTCGGATCACACCTACTGCAGGTAGTATCTCTCCCAATATCGTTTAATACTTTCATAGGATATCTTTTAACGAAGGTCTGCGGGGTTTCTGCTCTCCTCTCGCCGGCAATTCGGTCTTCTGCCGGACCGGTTTCGGCGGCCGCTCGCCCCGTCTTCAGTAGCGGTGTCAGTCGCGCTGTCGCCGCTTTGGATGTTTTTCGGGGGGGCATCCTCACTGCACTGTCACTGTCACTGTCACTTGCTACACAGTCAATGCCCGAAAAACATCCAAAGTGCCGACAGCGCGACTGACACCGCTACTGAAGACGGGGCGAGCGGCCGAAACCAAAGCAGCGAGAGAAACCTACGGTATTCTCCAACCCCTCGCAGACCACAAAACAGACATCTTTTAAATTGGTATAAAAATCAGGAGAGTGATAATCTTTAAACGGTTAATATAAATTTAAGCTAAAATGTACAGAGCGTTGTCCTATTCCCTGTTTCAGACACTGGACGGTTTCATTTTTGTGGTGGCGCCGGACGGTAAAATAATGTACATTTCTGAAACGGCCTCCGTCCACTTGGGTCTCTCGCAGGTACGTAAAAAAATGTAATTACTATTCAACCCCCATAGTGTGAAAACCATATATTAGTATTTTAATGTATTAGAATGTATCTCTCTACGTACAGGACAAACGTTTTATGAAGTTGCCTTCCGGCAAATTTTCGATTCTCCCCCCTTGAAGAACTCCTCAAGACCAAAATTATATCTTATCAACTAATATTGATACGTAATATTATTGATAGCAGACAGGCCTCAATCGTATTGACGTACTGTAGTAATTCTGTTTTAAGTTTGACGGAAGAACATGTTTACTTGTCATATACTATGAGAGATATCCCGGGGGGCGGGGTCTAGTTGCCGTACGAATTACAGCCGACTGTATTTGTATTATCTATCGTTGTATTTATATTTGGTCGCCGTTTGTGAACTGCAGGTAGAGCTCACTGGGAACAGTATGTTCGAATATATTCATCCGGCCGATCACGAGGAGATGACCGGAGTACTTTCCCTCCACCCCCCTCCGCCCGCCCACCTACCACAAGGTACTGCACCGTATTCAATAGGTAACTTCATTTTATTTTCGTTCTTTTACATTATTTACACCTATTTTTATTTTAAACTGTAGCCAACTTAAATTGGATAGACCTAATACAGTAGGTTTGTTGTGTTCCTGTCGCTGATTTGGTCTTCTGCCAGACCGGTTTCGGCCGCTCGCCATCTTCAGTAGCGGTGTTAGTCACTTTCGGCACTATGGATGCTTTTCGGGCATCCTCACTGCACTGTATCACTGCCACTTGCACTGTGGTGATTGTATGTTTGTCACGAGGCAATTAGCATCGACAAATCCTTAAAATTAATACACACAGGCGAGAAAGGCAAAGAGATGGACGTAATAGAGAGAGTATGGAGATTTTCAAGAACAAACAAAACAACATTACAAATGAAAAGATAAATACGACATAGACTTAAGCCGATTAACAAAATCCCATCCCCCCCCCTCCTCTCTCAACACAAATAAGACAAACAACATCCCTCAAAAACACAATAACAAGACACGTAAACTGACAAACACAGTGACAGTGACAGTGCAGTGAGGATGCCAGAAAGTGAGGAGCATCCTAAGTGGCGACAGTGACTAACAACACACCGCTACTGAAGACGGCGAGCGGCCGAAACCGGTCTGGCAGAAGACCAAATCAGCGTTGGAAACCGACGGTATTCCAACCCCTCGCACCGTAAATTAGGATTACCGAGGCCGTTGTACTAGAAAATATCGGAACAAAAAAATTCACAACCTACAAAGCGTACGGGCGTACTATTGCATGACGATAATTTTCCGTTGTGTAACTTAGTCAATTGTATAAATTAGCGATTTATTTGGCTCTGTTTTTTTTTTAATTTCAATATTAAATCAATATAAACTGTAATGTAGCAATTGATTTCCTGTTGTCGATACAATATTATGAAGTTGGTAGCACTGTAGCAGTTTTATCATTTTTCACTCCCAACGTATTTTTGTAGGTTCTTTAAAAATATCTCCAATTTGAATTAAGTAGACTTAAAAATAGTCCATTGTATAGTTGAGTATTGTATTGGCAACTAAGCTATTGCGAATTTCCATTTTTCGACCTATATGTTATTATTAGCGGATGGGAAATATACGCAATTATTTAGTTGCCAGCTAGCTAATCATAACTGCATGTTGCAGTTCGTGTCAACATGTTGCACTGTAAATATTCCAGACCGACGGAGATGTTTTATTGTTGTTTCAGAATTTGAAATCGAAAGAGCCTTCTTCATCAGGATGAAGTGTGTCCTGGCAAAAAGAAACGCAGGTCTGACCACCGCCGGATACAAGGTGAGCTTTTTCTTTTTTTTTTAAACTCATTTTCACGCAAAATAAAATTTATTTCGGTTTTATAACGAGATTTAACGAAAGTTGTGGATGCGTCCTGTCGACTCTGATTGGTCGCAAATCGTGTGGGATTAACCGGTCTGAGAAATCTTCACCCGAGCGAGAGAATACTCGAAATTAGTACTGAAAATTTTGAAATTCGATTGAAAATATTCTGAAATACTTTCGTACGATTGGAGTGACGCAACTGGGGTTGTCGTTCGTGAAGAATGAGAGCCGATCCAGCCGACCGAGCAATTAGGGGATGTTGAAAGGGAAAGGGGGTTGCGTGTGAAGCCACACCCCCAAAAACCACCCCCTCCAAGCTCCACCCCCTTAACAACCCTTCGGTCTGGCGATTGGGGCGGGGGAAAAACTCTCCCTCCACCCCGGAATTCTTCCCCCTTGTTTTCCACCTATTCAACCCCCGGACAGTTTCAACCCCTCGCTATATTCAACTCGCACATAACCGGATTGTGTCGTAATGGAAACGTCTCTATACTGGCCGGTGGCCGGTATCTCTTCGGAGGAAAAATTCGAAAAAAAAATGGGTACAATTCGATGTTACGAAATTCGATACTGCCCTATACAGAGATCACAGAATGTATTCTGGTTGGCGGCTAAATAATTGCGGATTCTCCCCATCCCTTATGTCGTGCATTTTTTGTTACGCGCGACGGCGGATAGTTGGCACGTAATAAACATTTCATTACTGGTTTGAAGATGCGTAAACACGCGTAAAAATATAAATAACGCCATCTCCCTCTTGCGGGCGACGAAACCCGCAATGACTTAGTTGCCGACCCGATACATCTCGGATAATACAATTTTAACAGAAACCGACCGATATATTTATTCTAATGTAGACAGTAAGTTGCGCCCATTGAACGAACTCGAGTCCTGAAATTACTCGAGTGGTAGAATTATTCCAGTTGTACTTTATGATTGAGGGCGTTGAGGAAAAAACCTCAGAACAACTCCCCCCCACTTCTACACCACTCCGGAAGGATCTACTTAACATTAATCCGTATGAATATTTATGACTAATGACTTATTTGACTAACATGAGCATCGAGCCCCCCCACCACCCCAATCCCACTTCTGGAGATCGCTCCTCGACATTTTCGTTTAGAAAATGGGGCGGAGAACGAATGCAGTAATGAAATAACACTTGATTTGTGCTCAGGAACTGTACAAACTGATGCTCTCTCATTTTAACGTTTCGACTCTTCGCCATCGTCAGTATACTCTCTCCACTTCAGCTAGACCCCCCAAATACCGACAGTGACGGTGTTACACTTTAAGAACCTGATTACATTAGTGACTGAATTCCACTAAGGGAGCATAAAATCGTTGAAAGATTGGAAACTGTGGACATTTCCCCTCTATTTCTCCAACTTCGAAACTCAAAGTCGTTTATACGAAGCTAAATGAAACGATGTTATTATAACTCTACTTCGAAAAGTTGCTGTAAGTCGTGAAGGAAGTGGTGATGATGGGAGGTTGGGTGGTGGAGAAGACCGAACTTCGGTAATTTAACTTTTTTCGTAAAGCCAAACTTCGAAAGCGAAACTTGATTAAGTTTCGGACCGACAAAAAAAAACGAAGCGTGAAGAATAGAGATCTTGTTAGCTTTCGAAATATCCTTTTTTTTCAGTCTGTACAGAAACAGTATCGCGCTTGTTTAAGGCTACTAAATAGTCTTATTAATTTAAGAGGCTTAGGATATTTCCATTTTAATACGCGTCCGATGCAAGTGGGTTCAGCTTAAGTTCTCGGGTTTCTATTGTAAATTTTCCAGATTCTCACAACAATATTGTTAAAAATTCACGATTAAAGTATATATATGTAGTAAGGCCAATAGGGCGGAATGCATGTGGAAATCACCATTGTATATCGATGTAATATTTGTATATTTGGTCCTAAGACAGGCCGGAGGTTTCGAAATTTGACATCGTAGTAGCATCGAATTGGGCGACCCCACCCCACCGGTACGTTTCTTTGTACTAGATTGCGTGTACAATTTGTACTAACAACTGATAGTGGGAGGACTGCAATATTCAGTTTTATGTATGAAATTCCGGGTGGACGGTTAGTAGTGTCGACAAGAGAAAATGCGTGGACGAGGGGCGTGAAACAAATACTCGGCTGGCAGGGGATGTCGTCGGGTGGGGATGTTCCCCTTTAGGGGGTGGTTTGGGGGCTGGTAGCGATGTAGGGGAGGGGGGAGGTTTACTACGCGGCGACGCATCCATTAGACGGATCAAAACTCGGGTGAGACCGTCAGACGGAGACGGCCGGGGTACACAGTGTGGTACCGGCGGGGCCGGGTCTGCACAACGCACCTGGGCGTTCATGACCGCGCATATATTAACGCACGCACGCACGACCCCCCACCCCCCCGGGCTCTATGTACCACATAAATAATGTATTTGTGACATACGCTATGTGTGAGTGAGCGTGTGTGTGTGTGTGTGTGTGTGTGTGTTGGGGGCACCAACAGGACCCCCAGGACCCCACCCCCTCCGCAGGATGTCCCGGCCTAACCTAGGGGGTCACGTGACTAATTGTCTAGGCGTTTTTCTATATCTGGACGCGCTCACACAAGGCAAATAACAACACCTCCTTCTCACTCTTTCACTTCTACTGGCATTTCAGTTTTTTTTTTTTGTGGATTTCCTACTACAGCTTGTAGTCACTTTCACTGTTGAGTAGTCAGTCGGCGGTGTCGCGATCTCCCGGCCTACGGTGCAAACTAATTAACGAAATTCACACTAACGCATATACGGCCGATATTTTTATACCGCAATTCTGTTTTTCGGTATTTTTCAGCCTTCTGATAAACCGCCGTCTTCTGCGCGCTGAGAAATTATAAGTCGGCATTTCGTTTATTTTAAACAAAATGTAAACTTCGTTTTTATTTAAAACGAAACCTCGTTCATTACAGAGCGCTCCTGGCGGACGCATCGCGTAATAAGCTGGCAACGATTTTATTTATTTATCGTTTCAGCTAAGAATTGTCTATTTTGGCCCTTAAACGTAGATTTGGGCTTTTTATACAATTATTCTTTTCGAATTATGTGATCCCCTCTCTCTTTCTCTCTCTCTGTATATCACCACTCTTTATATGAACTTTCCCCGTTGCCAGGCCGTTGGGTGGCAACACTGTAGCGCGACCATCGTTCAATGGCGTAAGCTCTTCGCTATACTTTTAATAAAATAAATAAAGAATATGTTTCCGCCGTCCACTTAGAATGGGTACACTGATATTTTCTTTAAATAGTTTTTTTTGCTAACTTTTTACAATCAACTTTTACAGTTATAGGTGCAATTGATAAGTGTATATTTTTCGCGTCTTTGTCTCGATAAAGAAAGCACCCGATGATGGCGCGCTTTTTGACACGATTTACTTTGTCAATTTGTTACTTGAGGTCAATTTCTATGTCCGTTTTAGTAACTGCCTTAAGAGTTCAAATTTTCTGTTCAAGTCCATTCTTTTAATAGTTACACTATAGTTGCATTCTCCTGCTCCCAGCTGCTTCGCTATACCAGGGATAAAGGATTTCCTCAATCGCCAGTAGCACTCCAATAGTTGTCCAATCGAGGGTATTTATATAACACATAGAGTGGCAGAAATGACGGAATCCTACCGCCGATGGTAGTGAGTCGATCACGGTCATAAATATTTTAAATATCATACGTTAAAAAAATCGTAAAAACGATTTTGCGAGCGTTGCAAGATATTGAAAGAAACAAGTTGGACTAATGGGCTTTTGTGTAGGCCAAACAATTGAAGGAATAACGATCGAGATATAAAATACAGATACAAATCTCGAAGCCATGATGTATCTGTCCCATCTCTGGCCTTAAGTTGTTAAAAGACAGGGTGTTACAACGAAACGCTGAAATCGTACAACAATAGGATAACACAATTATCGATTCATGAACAAGAGATATCATTATGTCCTGAACTGCTGGTTATATTTTATTTTTCGATTTAAATTGAAACCATTCTGTTCGAAGCCAGAAAACGGCGCCAACGTCAATGTTGGAAAACACGTTATAACTATATAATGTTATAGCTGAATTATATCTTCTATTCTAATAGTAATAATAATAACTTCTAGTTGGTAAAGAAAACCAATCGTTGATAACATAAAAGGAAACTGAACTCTATTTATTTTCTCAAAGGGTGTCCCGAAATTAACGCGAGATTTGAATGAAATAAAAACAGTTTTTTTCTTTAAATTTGATTATTTTTTTTATCGAATCGTAAAGTACACAGGATAGGGTTATGTATGGAATAACACATCGGGCAAATGGCCTCGACTTTTGTCGAAATTTTCCGCGATCATTTCGCATAAATTTGGCCGAATTTCGTCGATGCGGCGTCGAATTTCCTCCTTGGATGCGGGCGGGCGGTTGCGGGCTCGATGGCCTTTGACCTTTGACTCGGAATAACCCCGTAAAAAGAAATCGGACGGTGTCAAATCGCGCGATCTGGGCCGGGAAATGTCGTTTCACGGGCTGTACGTGGGTCACGTGGCACCGTCTTGTCGAAACCGCACGTGTCATCCGCATCCGTATCGTGTAACGCCCCGTTTGTACTATAACCCTAAACTGTCGGCTGTCAAACGGCACTTTTTGCAATGTTGGCGAATTCAAATCTTGGCGTTAATTTTGGGACACCCTTTATTATACACGATGGTAAGATTGTTTTTGTTTTTTTTACCTTAGGTAATTCACTGTTCGGGCTACCTGAAAGTGAAACAGTTCACGATGGAAGGTGGCTACGAGTCATGTTACCAGAACGTCGGCCTCGTGGCCGTCGGTCACTCGCTACCGCCGAGCGCCATCACAGAAATCAAATTACACTGCAACATGTTCATGTTCAGGGCGAGCCTCGACCTCAAGCTTATTTTCCTGGACGCCAGGTAAATATCATTCTCATAAATATGTCCGATACACTCATATCGGGTCGGCAACTAAGTCGTTGCTACAGTTTCGACCGTAGCTTCGTGTGTAAGGTCTCAGTGGATGTTTTATTAGTAGAATGCTAACTCGATTAGATTCGGTTTTAACGAGACGACGATTTAAATTTGCCCCTATTTTATGACGGAGGCCGCGAAAGTCGTTTTATTACGAGGCGTACACTTTCTCTCATTTATCTCCCGAGAATAATCGTTAGCCGTTGTTCTTATCAGCCCGCCGCATGAATCCCTTATCACCGCACTCCGTTATCACGGCCCCAGTACCACTCGGGAAGGGAAGCTGTGAAGGATTAGCGCGGTAATTGATTGGCTTTTAACGCGCCGCCCCCGCCCTCCCCCCCCCCTATGAAAGACGTGGGGGATGAAACGCAAGAGGGGAAACCTAATAGGTGGTTTTTCGTTCGGCAACAGCGGCCGACACTGCCCCTAATGGCAGTGATACGAGACACGTATTGTCCCCCCTCTGGAGAGAGAGAGAAAAAACAATTCGCGACAACTGGACAATTACTCCTGGCTTTGTATCGTATTTCTTGTTCAAGTGGATAGGAACCCCAGCTGTAATAGATCTAAAACTTTGTGCTTCGGGTAGACAAAAATAATAGAAATTTTTTTGTTTCAGGGTCTCCCAGCTCACAGGATACGAGCCCCAGGACCTGATCGAAAAGACGCTCTACCACTACATCCATTCGGCGGACATGATGCACATGAGATACTCCCACCACACCCGTCAGTATCGGTCTTTAAATTATCAATTATTCGACTTATACTGTATCGCGCAGTCAACATTTTGTTTCGTTTTGTCGGTGACAGTGTTGTGCAAAGGGCAGGTGACCAGCAAGTACTACAGGTTTTTGGCTAAGGACGGTGGCTGGGTCTGGATGCAGAGCTACGCCACTATAGTGCACAACTCGAGGTCCAGCAGGCCGCACTGCATTGTCAGCGTCAACTACGTACTCAGGTAACAATTCGCACAGTATTACCAGATCCTACGGGAAATCCGTGTTAGGGTCAGGTGGATGGTGTGTCTTACGGCAGCTATTGTCGACAGCAATATACAAAGCAATACTCAAACCGACATTGACATATGGTATAGAGCTATATTGGTGGAGGGTTCCACATCCAACATCGCTCGTATCAGGAGATTCCAATCAAAAGTCCTTCGCACCATCCTTAATGCTCCCCGGTATGTTTATAACCAGACAATCCACCATGAGCTCATACCAACAGTTATGGTCGCAAATCCCGGTTCCCGAAATTCCACTCCCGCCTTTCTCCTCATCCTAATCTACTCGTTCAGTCCCTTTCCTCTTTAACCCATCCACTATTCCCACCACGACGGCTTAAACGCCACTGGCCCAGAGATCACCTCGGGCAGTAGTTAAATCGTGTCAAAAGCACCATCATGGTGTGGTTTCCTTATCGAGACAAACACGCGAAAAATATACACGTATCGATTGCACCTATAACTATAAAAGTTGATTGTGCAAAATAAAAAAGTTAAAAAAATTGTCTACAGCGAGCACGAGGCGAAGGACCTGGTGTTGACGACGTGGGGCTGCGAGGAGAGGCTGGAGGCGACCAACAAGAGCGGAGCCGCCGGCGGCACCGGAGGCGGCGCCACCGCCCCCAACGTCACCGCCCCCGCACCGGTCACAGCCACTGCTGCTGCGGCGGCCACCGCCGTGGCGGACAGCCCGGGACCCGCGCTCCGCCACCAACAGCTACCGCCCAAGTACCACCACCTCCACCACCAGCAGCACCACCACCAGCAGCAGCAGCAGCAGCAGGTCCTCCAGCACCCCCTCGAGGAGGACTACGCCCCGGAGGCGGCCCTCTACCAACAGCAGAGCTACGCCTACGTGAGGCCGGTGGCCAAGCAGGCCCTGCTCGTGGACGACGGGTCCTCCTCCTCCTGCATGTCCTCCTCCCACCACCAGCAGCCCCAACAGCAGCCGCAGCACCACCAGCAGCAGCAGCAGCAACAGCACTACGCCGAGCTGCTCGGCTACGCCGGGGAGCCCCTTGCCGGCGCCGCCCCCGCCGCCGACTACTACCCCTCGGCGGATCTCTACTACCCTTACGTTGGCGGGAGCGAGTTGCGCCCCTACAGCGCCTCCAGCAGCTCCTGCTCCAGCAGCGCCGAGAGCGAGCCCCACCACCCCTGCCCGTTCCAGCAGCCCAACCAACAGCCCCCGCCCACCTACACCTCCGTCATTGTCGACACCCAGCACTACGTCAACGAGTTCGTCCACTAACTCTACACTTTATCTCCTACTCACCCACGCAGAGTAACGGCTTCTGTCCTTACTTCGAAGTACTAGAAATGTCGAGGATATGACGCCGCGAGTTTGCTAGAAATCGAAACTCTAGCCGGTCGCCACTCTACGAAGAGTGTGTCCTTCGATTGCCCTTTGTTTCCGCTAATCGGATTAATGACGGCTGAAATCTCGAAACGAGTCCCGGGATAGATAACCGATATTTTCTCCGAAAGAAACGAAATAATTTCCGCTTTAAATTCGAAACCTCATCTTCCCGTATGTCGGCAAAGAAACGTTATCTTTCATTTACCGGTAATAAAGGTACGAACCGACCATAGAACAGGCGTTCCTTTATTAATATAGCGATGTGGGATTTGGCTCGCTATATTATTAAAGGGACACTACTGAGGACGGCGAAAAGCCGAAACACAGATTCCGAATGGATAAGCTTCCCTGGAAATTGCTTGGACGGGCCGAATAGAAATATCTTGGCAAAAGGAAGACTAAAAATTAGTTCAGTCTTTACAATGACGACATTTTAAGTAAGATCTTAACTCCCTCCTTCTTTTTGAAAATATATTCGGTTATAATTTAATCAAATAACCGTTAGGCCATTTTAATTTTATCTAGGCCAAGAAGACTACGGATGTTTAAAAACACAATATGTCTATAAATAGACGAGAAAATTAATTCGTTCAGAAAATTAAACATTTGCGACAACTCGTTTTACACTCCGATCACATTATCAAAAGGCGAATAGAGCCGATCCGCTTCGAAGGAAAATGTAAATATTTTGTGATACATTTATGAAAAAAAAAATTGAGTACCAATTAATTTTTAGAAACCAGAATTATGAGTCTTGTGAAACGTTTATTTCGCATTCCGCGTAAACGATTTTCCGACGAAGAGAATTTGATTCCCGTTACACGGGACGCGGCAATGTTTTGTACAGTTTTGTACAGTCATAATAATAATAATAAAAATAACGATAATTATAAATTTAATGAAAATAAATAATTGGACGCTCGCGGCGGTAATAAAAATAAAACTTAATAAATAAATGTGTTATCGAGATTCGAACCTCTTCAACGTAACACAGGGAACTTTGTACAGGCCTTAAGTGTATTATATTATACATATAAATAAATAAATATATATATATATAAAACATAATTTTAACAAATTATATTGATTATCGATATGCCCGACAATAAATTTATTGGTCTTTTACAATATTTGAACGGTCAGTACGACGATTAAGTCCCTTTTTTTTAGTTATTTTCTTTATTCCAAGCGCAGACCATTTTTTCAATTCCAGTAAACCTATTGAGATGGAATTTATTTATTATTCAAATTACAATAACACGACATTACCCCCGATGTTCATATTCTTGTTTTAAACATATCAGTAGTCTAAACTGTAAATCCTTCCGCCTACAGACTTTAGTACAATAATATTATACAGTTTATTTATTTCAGAATGAGGAAAAAACTTACAAACAAAGCGGCTTTGTCGTCGTCGTACCGATCGGTCTGTAGCATAGTCTGTAACATTTAAGTGAAAATTGCATTTTAGAAAAATTTACAAAAAAAAAAAGAAACGAAAACTGTAACATATTGATATCGATTTGGAGAGAAAATAAGAAAAGAAAAAAGACCAAAAAATATTTACACGGTATAATTCCCAGTCGAGTATTTGTGATAAATAAATGATAAAAAGCGAGCGAGTGTAAGAGCCAAACTCACTTCTAAGTGTTAATTCCAAGTGTACATAAAATTACACAATACGTATATACATATTTTATATTCAATGTCTTCCATGATGATTAATAAACAAACGGTAAATAAATAAGAGAGTGAAATGAATTTGTGAAACGTTTTTGCATTTTGGAAAAACTAAAAATTTGCGAGTGATTTATTTAAAAAATTAAGAAAATTGAAAACAAAAACGTTGTAAACTATAATAATATATTGTACTTGTATATAAATTGTAATATACCTTATTTTTGTGTCAGAAGAGAATGAAGTTATTACGAATTGTGGTTTCTTATTTATTATTGTATTTCTACCCGAACCCCGAAAGATTATGTTTAAAATATGACGGTTTATAGAATGCGATCTTTTAAGATTAAATAAACAAAAAAAAACTTAAAATACAGGTAGACATTTGGGCACAATGCTGACAGGATGCTTCGTCCGATGTTTCACACGAAGTAGTACGATAACGTACATACTTAAATGCAGTATTATGGCCAATTGCTGAACATTTATTTTGGAGTATATAATAATAGAGTACATGAAATCCTTGAACGATCCAGTTGCAGACAGTGCAACATAATGATTTTTCTTAGGTTTGTGGTGTTTTGCCAGATCGGTTTCGGCCGCTCGCCATCTTCAGTAGCGGTGTCAGTCACTGTCGGCACTTTAGGGGGGGGGGGGGCGTCCTCACTGCACTGTCACTGTCGCTTGTACTCTGGTGTTTGTCATGTGTATGTATTTGAGGGATGTGTGTGTCTTATTTGTGTTGAGGGGGGGGATGGAATTTTGTTAATCGGCTTAAGTCTATGTCGTATTTATCTTTTCATTTGTAATGTTGTTTTGTTTGTTCTTGAAAATCTCCGTACTCTCCATTACATCCATCTCTTTCTTCCCTTTCTTGCCTGGATGTATTAATTTTAAGGATTTGTCGATGCCCGTTGTCTCGTGTCCGGAGTGTATAATGCGATTATACACGCGTATATATATATATATATATATATATATATATATATATATATATATATATATACGTATATATACACGCGACAAACAGACAACCACCACAGTACAAGTGACAGTGACAGTGCAGTGAGGATGCCCGAAAAGCATCCAAAGTGCCGACAGTGACTAACACCGCTACTGAAGATGGCGAGCAGCCGAAATAGGTCTAGCGTTTTCTACCGAAAACCTACGAAATTCCAACCCCTCGCAGACCACAAAACAGGTATGTTAAACTAATATTTTTTTTCATTTAGATCGTTTCAAACTAGTACAAATAAGAAGTACCTAGGGTAAAAGTGTCAGGTTATAAAAAGAGAGAGAATAACGGTGGTCCGCCGCCTCCTGGGTTAAGATTCTCCCCGTGGACCGAGCTCAGTGGCCGTGAGAGTTTTCGATTATTCAGTAGGCCGGGTCTATAGTTATATAGACGCCGGCCTTTATACTAGGAATTGTGAGAAATAAACGCCACCACTGGCCTCTAATGGCGGGGGTGTTATAGGGCACGAGGCCTCGTTACCCTATGATTGACAACTGACCGCCTAATTCCCTCCCACGAGTGACTAACTGCTTTTTCATTTCATTCGGCCCTCCCCCTCCCCCCTTTCGCTTTTCTCCTTTCTTTTCATCGTTTGTCTCCGTCCCGTTCCCCCATTGTTTGTCCCGGCGCGTACGTATTGACCGTGCCACGTGTCCTCGTTAGAGGGCCCGGTACCATCCTCGTTATTATTGTCCCATTATCGGCCGTTTTTCCCCCCTTTCCCTACTCCCTTTTCTACTTCCATTATTATTTTCATCGTTATTATTGGTTGTAATTGGTCCGCCGCGAACTGAAACCCCCACCCCCACCCCGTCCCTACATCCAGCCCTACAGGATCATCCCCCCCCAACCCCGGAGGCATCGTGAGTCGTTAAGGAAGACGGTCGTTCATAATTGCACCGGTGTTTAGTCGAATTTCCCAAAAGATTTAAACAACCTATTGGGTCGGCAACTAAGTAATTGCGGACTTCACCAACAGATAAGCCGTAGATGGTTTCGAATGCGCCTATAAGATTCACCTTCTCCGCAATGCCCCAGTGTTGAACTGTGGCGATCCGGATCACAATAATGGCCTTTATTCGGTCATCGTCGACCTCCACTGGACGTCAAGTGATGCATTTTAACACCTTTGCGAATTTTGATACCGAACGTTTCACAGAAAAGACCGAATGATAACGTATCGAAGAATCTTATCAGTGCAAAGATGTTGACGTACTTAAAAATATGTACAACGCCGCTTGTCGTGGTGAATTCCGCAATTACTTAGTTGCCGACCCGATACATTATTATTTCGTATTTGGGGTTAATTTTGGGACACCCCCATATAATCGTGTGTAAGGTACTAATAATTATAGCCGTCGTAGATTTGAATGTGTTCCGAACTATTTCAGTTTTATTCTGTCCATTCCACTCAAATTTCCGCATATTTTCCTGTCTAATATACTATCGTGAGCGACATCATTGCACATTTACAATAGTCAACGGTTTCTAGGGAAGACGAGATTTGAAAAGCGGACGTAGGCGAAGGTTTGGCCTTCGTAAAAAAAAAAAAAAGTTAAATATAATAACTGCGGGCCGGAATATTTCGCTCTAAACCTGGCCACAAAGGTGGTAAACGTTCTTCTATAGGGTCAGCTATCATTATCGTCTTCAGACGATGGAATCTGTTGTTCAATATCGGCAATAAGGACGAGGGGCCGTGCAGCATCTTCCTCCGTTCCTGTTCGGTTTGGATGTTCGGCCGAAGAGGAAATCCCCGGGATTAGCGGACTGGAGGACGAGATGGGAAAGAGAGAGAGAGAGGCGAAAAGACAATAGGAAAAGGAAAACGTGCGGACAAATTGATGCGGGGGTTGGCGTGCGGACGCCGGGGGTGACAAAAGGGAGGACGACTCCCTTTGTCCCTTCTAATTGTTTTACTGGTACAAGGGAGGGTACAGCCCTCGGGGGCCAGTGAACAAAACCGACTTTTAATTTCTCCGTTTATCGCTTCGCCAATTCGGAACCGCTAACGAGTTCCCTCTCAGTAGCACGGTGGGGAATTTGGCCTTAGGATCCTTCGTCTAATAAGAGCGAGAAAAATACGAGAATTAAAAGTGAAATGTATTGTATTATTGTTACAAACAAGTCGGGCGACGACCAACTAATGAAGACTGCTGATGGCCAGAAGAGTGACCGTGCCGACGAAACGAAGGTCTGACGCTCGGCCAATAATTTTATACAATTTACAGATTTCAGTAATTTCTGTCCAGTGTAAATGTCCAGGTCGGGAATGCCAAATCGGAAATCCTGGAAAGTATCAGTTTTCAGCCCCAGACATTCTCCGAACAAAAACTTAGTCCACTTCTCAAGACCAAACGAAGGTCTGAAAGTTGATCGAGCGATAGGTTCACATTTTCTCGCAAAAAGGTCAAAACCTATAACAGAAAATAAACGAATTTCCGTTTTTTTTTTTGCTATCGGGTTCTTCCCGGATTACTTTGTACGTATAAAAGTATATAAACGTGTATATGTATATTTGTAAAATGTATAAAATTCCAAACGTTGGCCGCACTGTGAGGCCGGTTCTTGTTTGGCGCCACCGTCCTTAAAAAACAGTAACCTTCACTTGGTATAACCTAACACTTTGGTATTCTGGGCAATTGTGACGAAAAAATATGTGAAAATACCCGTCAGCGCTCTTCTAATCGGGTCGATTTTGTGATATTAGCGTAGAGCAACGTTTCGGTTGTGATAGTGTATTATTTTTCGTTCCGTATATTTTAGTACTATTTAAATTCGACGTCATGAAGTGTACGATACCGGAAATCTCTTGGCACAACCGTGATCCCGTCCTCAGTGTAGATCTGCAGGCGAAGAAGGAGTCGGAACCTTTCTACAGGATGGCTTCGGGGGGTACCGACTCCCATGTTTTGGTAAAACTTCACAATACGTATCGAATAAACTGTACTGCGTGTCTGTTTAGTTGAAGAAAATCATAATTTCCCCGAGTCCAGCAGTCAGTAAATAGAAGTTTTTTGAACCGTTGACTGGATGGGAAACGGCGGAGTGAATGCCAGTGGTCAGCGGCACTATCCGCTTATATCGAAGTTTTAAAAATTAAAATTTATTTTCAGATATGGCACATAACCCTGTTGGATTCGGGAATGTTGAATCTGGAATGCGTTTGCGACCTGAGCCGTCATCAGAAAGCTGTCAACGTCGTCAGGTTCTCACCTTCCGGCGAATATCTCGCTTCCGGCGACGATGGTACTATTTCCAACTGTATTATAATATCGCGTCTGCGATTCAGACACCAGATTTTATTTTGGCTACGTAATACAGTGGACTGTACTATTAGTTTTAAGAACTTTTTTGAAGGACAATCCAGTGTAGAGAAAAAGAGTGAAAACCTCCGTCGTTTACCGATTTCAATTCAATGTGCAGAGTCAACTATTATCGTGTGGAAGCGGAGGACGGAACAGGATGCTCCCGAATTGGCCGCGGATGAAATCAAAGAGGACGAGAACAAGGAGAGCTGGATCCAGTACAAGATATTGAGGGGCCATCTGAACGACGTCTACGACCTCTGCTGGTCTCCGGATTCGACCAATATGCTTTCGGGCTCGGTTGACAACACCGCGATCATATGGGACGTTCCGAAAGGTCGGCTTTCACTATTCAATGCAGTGGTTAACTTAGTATAACGTACATTTTCAGTTATGGGATAACTGCCTTAATAATTCTCCAGTGATTCCTTTTTTTTACATTATATGGTTAATGAATAACCAGACATAATTTGAAATAAATGTTGAAATTTTATACCATATCTCCCGCTGATTTGTTACTAATATATAAGTATTTTTAAATTCAAAATTTACAGGCTGGAACCTTTTGAATTGTATTATTATTAACAGTATTTCTTTTTGCCAACTAATTTTTGTATATAATTTCACCGACATTTTTTTCGTTCAGGAAAGAAAATTGTTATATTGGACGACCACAAAAATTTTGTCCAAGGAGTTGCCTGGGATCCGAAGAGCCAGTATGTTGCCACAATGAGCAGTGATGGGTAATAATATATCGCAGTTTTTTATATTGTTATCAACATTCTTCCAGTGTAGTACGTAGAATTCAATTCACCTGCTTGTTCTTATTAGCGTTTTCCAGGTTGTATAGAGACAGTAGGATTGTGGTAAACAACTTGTTCAAAGTTGGAGCATCGATAAGCTGTATTTAAACATAGTTTCGCATTAGTTTATTTACCGAATCCTGTTTCCTTACCTCAGTTAGTGGATGTTGTCTCATGTTCATACTTCTTAGTAGATCTTCACACTGGACCATCTGTCTCATATTTTGTTATTCGTTACAGTTACTGCAGGGTGTTCTGTACAAAAACGAATAAGACTGTGAGCCGTTCTTCGAGGGCGAAACTGTGGTGGGCGCCCTCCGGAAATAACAGCGCCGCCGATGCAGAACAACCCGGCGGCCTTGAACCGCAATTGAAACCTTCGCGCCTGTTCCACGACGACACACTGAAGACATTCTACAGGCGGTTGACTTTCAGCCCCGACGGCCAGCTGCTCATAGCCCCAGCCGGCATACTCGAGTCCCAGACTTCGTCATCCAAACCCACTAACGCCACTTGGGTTTTTTCAAGGAAAATGTTTTCAGTGTAAGTTTCCGTTCGATTTCCCCATTCCATTCCATAGTTTCCCCTAGTCTCCTCTCGCCAGTCTTTTGCTAGACCGGTTGCTCACCGTCTTCAGTAGCTGTGTCTATCAGTGTGGTACTTAATCATTCTGGAATGCGGGATGGCAGGTATTTCGAACTAATTAAATTTCTGTTTTTATTTTGATTGTATATAATAACATTTAAAGATACTGATTTCACGCTAGTTGTCTATTACAGATTAATACAACACTGTAATGACAAATTTTGGATCCTTCGTATCAAATATCTCTTTTTCAGTATTAATAACATAAACTGAACAAAAATACGCATACACATTTGTGGTTACTTTCACATTTTAATAAAGGATTATTCTCAACAAAGAAGACAAATGTGTCTGAGGAAAAACAGAACTATTATATCTGTTAAATAAGCCAAAACTTGTCTAGTTCTACATATTTAGTCACAAGTTAATTACCACAACAAATGAAAATATTCTGGAAGATCTTTTGCAGTAATAAATTACTTTTAACGCTATTAAACCATTTTATTTTTAGGCCGCTGATGTATTATCCGACGTTGAAAGAGAGCTCGATGGTGGTCAAATGTTGCCCGATATTGTTCACCCTGCGATCAGGACAGACTCCGGTGATATCGCTCCCGTACAGGATAGTGATTGCAGTCGCCACAAAATCAGCCATCGTCCTCTACGACACACAGCACGCCATTCCCATCGCTCTAATATCAAATATACACTATACGAAACTAACAGACCTCTCGTGGTGAGTGGATAGTTCAGTCTGGGTTTCACTTATTGTTGTTATTATTAATAGTCTAGAGTTAGTATTCTGATATCCACTTATAGATCTGGGTCCAACTCAGGCCCCCGCCCCTTGATCGTGCGAGCAGGAAGTTGGCCATATTTAAAAAAATAAATTCTCCTGTTTTCAGGTCATCGGATGGACGCGTTTTAGTGGCCTCATCGACAGACGGCTACTGTTCTGTGCTAACATTTGCTAAAGACGAACTTGGAACAGAATATCAGAAACCTGAAGCTTTGCCGGACGAAGAAATGACAACTCCTGTGAAAGAATAGTAAGAATAGAAAGCATCTTTTGTTCCGGTTATATTTTTTATCCCGTTTCATTTTTGTAGTTGTATATAAATCTATATTGAATAAATGTTTTATATATACTCGTACCGAAACAAGAGTATATATACTCGTACCTTGTACAACTTCAAAATTTCGGAAAATGCTGAAATTATTTATTCCGATTAGGAATAGACCTAATAGAGTACATTTCGTAAAATACATTACTTTCGAAATAATTGACACATTCTGTTAGGTAACATAATATTTAAAGATAGAAGCCGTATTTGTCTTGAAAAAATTAACAAAATTTTGGTTCACCTTGTTCTCCTGATACAAAAACAGGGTTTCAACCGGTCGTCGGTAGATTTCACGTTTACAACTCATTTGTAATAGATTCTGTAAAAATGGTACTGCGGATTCTTCTCAGTCATGAGTTGTTAAAAGTATTTAAAAAAAAACATTAACAAAAGTATCGTAGATTTCTTGTGTTTCATCTCCTCTCGCTGGTTCGGTCTTTTGCTAGACTCTGTACATTTCACCAATTATAGCCAATTAGTGATCATTTCCGATTCATAATGCTCGTTTATAATTGCCCTCTTTCGATACTGAACAGTTTCGGCGGTTGCTCTAGACCGGTCCCAATTGAACGTGGAAAACGGTAAGACAATAAAATGTCTGGGAGGAGTTGAAAAGAGTTTAAAACTCGGTCGTTGTGTACGCTATGAAACCCCTTTGCGCCAATTCTTCGTCCTGCTGAATTTCCCGACAGGAAAGTGATCTGCTCGGTCTCCGCGATTTCAACTCGGTCAATTCTTTCTTGATCTTCGACAGGTTGGCCACCTGCCTGAAAAATGAGGATCTATAATTTATAAGCAATTTATAATTTATTTATTTTAATTTATATTTTCTACTGATCATATTTAAAACGGCGTTTAAAACATGTAACATGTCATTCGGCATATATTTTTCATTAGTATATACACATAGCCTATTGATGACGATTATTACAGAAACAGTTATTAGGACATAGGATTTAGAACATAATTTTTTAAATGACCTGATAAAACTGATATATAGAGAGAAGACAAGAATGATCAGTACGACAGCAACGGATACTCCAACACCTGCCAATATGTAGATTTCTCTTTGCAGCTCATCATTCTAAACAATTAATTAATCTTTTAGTAATAAATACATATTGATTATTATAACAATCTTATTAGAATATTAACACAACATAATCTTAACTTATTTGCCGACTTATAAAAATTAATATTTAAGGCCTCCTTTTTCTCATCTAATATAAGTTCATCAAATTAATATAAACAATGCAGATTCCATTATTCTTACGCTGTACAAATATAATGTTATTTATTATATTGTTATTAGTATTAAGGCGTATTAACCAAACAGAAAATTCTGTTTTCCGAAAAATCGTCACCTGTTGAACGCCTCATTAATTTATTTATTAACCTCGCGTGTTGTCTTCTAATCGTCATTATTGATAAATATTAAAAATTTATCTTCCGATATAGTACAAAAAATTAATACGGAAAGAATGAATAAGCAAAGGAGTGGTCACAAACATCCAGCCTGTTATCAGGTAGATAGAAACAGTAATGCTTTAGATTGCCTAATGTCAATTTCCTTTTAAGCTTCTAGCTAAGATTCAGAAAATTTAAAAGCTAAATTCTTTGAAACCGCCCCAATAATTCTCGAGTTAATTACCTTGGATATGTGGATATACTAACCCGCACAGCTCAAACCCTTTCCGCATTGTCTACCCTAAAGGGGTTTTCAAGTAATTTTCAATTATTCTATTATTATAACAAATTCTATTGGGATCTAGAATATACGCGCTAGACTTGTATGTTTTACCAAATTAAGCATTTCAAAATTTACTTTTATCATTAAAATGTAAGGACAATAGTCTTTTATGTAAATCAACTTTCTGCCTCACTGGCTAAACAATAGAAGCGTGTTGAATGTCTAGTGTGAACATATTTTGAATGTATTTGTTGAAATGAGGTCTAAAGATCTATAGTTACCGTTACCATGATGAATAGTTAATTCAATTCAAATAAAGATATTAACACCACCCAAGCTCACCTGTATAGTCACTGTCCACTATCCAGCAGTTGGATTCCAGTGACTACTTATCTAATCGAAAATCCATCACGATTAGATAACGATAAGCAACATCGGTATGCAACGAATGTCAATAATAAAACGCTGTATATTCAACTGTATATTAAAAAAAAATGAAAATTATTTATTGCAGCCCCATAAGGCACAAGGATCTTGTTAATTATTGAAGCAAAGTCTTTTTTTTATTGGGTTAAGATTTTGATATTGGACTTAAATTTCAAAATGACCAAATTTTTAACAATCAACTAATATAACAAATAATTAACCATTTTTAAAAATCAATTTCATTAAAAATAATTAACCGTCTTTAGAAATCATTTTCTTTACACAATTAATTAATTTAAAAAATACCGACCAATCATTTTTTAATCCAGTTCCATTTAAGCTCTCATTTTATCTGAGCAAATATTTAACATGTTCCTACTTTGTTTCCTCAATGCACTTTCAGTGTGTTTTTATACAAAATCAAGATCTGGAAATATGAACTAAAATAATATATTAAACAATTAATTGATGCGCAAAGAAATAAATTATAAAAATTATACGTAGTTGAAATTTCTTTTGGAAAAAACAAAATTTGATCATTTTTAATTCATTTGAAAAATAAAAGTGGTTTTTATTTTTTAGGCTAAATTAAATGTATAACATTGTCATGACAATACATACATAGAATTTTTAAACATTATACAATTCAATCTGGTTTTAGAGCAAAACAAATAGATTATTGTTATTCTCATGAAAGCAATCAACAAAATCAAACTGAGCTTTCAGTTTATTATGTACTATACAATAGTGGTTTTGAATTTAATATGCACCTTATTTTAAATTTATTACTGAGATTTGTCTATCACATTTGTTCCTAGCGTTCATCAAATAACAAAATCCCTCCCTCAGAAATAGCTGGTTTCCTTATATATAAACTGTACTATCCCTATTGTTAATAATATAATTAACACTATAAGTTATTGCAAATATTTTGTATAAATATTATCTCCAATGATATATATAATAATTTTCTAACGATAATATATTTTTATATATAATAATTAGCCTTGTTAGAATAATTTCTAATTTGTGGCCAATACAATTAATTCGTACTAAGGTCCTATGTATCACATGTCACTAGGGTAACTTTTAATCATATTATCGATAATAGTTAATTTTTTTTAGATTTTAGATTCCCTGAAAGAAACAGTGAACAATGCTCCATCAGCAACTTCACTATAATAATAATAACCTTACGGACAGAATATAAAATATACAAAACTCAAATATGACAGAATAATAACAGTTTAACAAACCGGTCTAGCAAAAGACCAAACCAGCGAGAGGAGAGGGTAACACACGAAATCTACGGTATTCCAACCCCTCCAGACCACAAAACAGGTGTTTTAAACTAAAAACAGTTATGTTTCGTTTACAAAATATTGTTCGGACATTTCAAGTATGTGATACTCAAATTATGAAGTCTTCTGCATGGGAGGGAAACCAGCAATCAGAAGGCAATTCCGCAATTCCTAAATTTTTATTAATTTTCCCGACAACAAAGACATACATTAAATTTTAAGATTGTATCCTCTTTAACAATAACACAATGGATTCCCAAGGTATACGAGATGAGCTAAAGACAACAATGTATTAACTCTGTTACTATCAATGTTGCCTTAGAAGTGTTTTCATTCTCATACAACAACAACAATTTATCATATTCTTTATACGCTTACAAATATTTATATTAAACCCCCAGTATTCGATAGCTTATTTTAAATGTTAAACAATTAGTGAGTGGATTTTTCAATGTCGGACACGGCATTTTTTGCCGATATAATAACATCGTTGATACCGACACCGTTATAAGATGAACCTACTAAAGACAACGGCAATTTGTTCGCCTTTATGTACTCGAATATGGCTTCGACCCTCCGGCTGTGTCCGACAGTGTACTGGGGTATACATTCGGTCAAGACCTGGACGTGATACGACAGCGGTTTGGTTCTCAGGCCCAATATCCGTCCGACCTGCTCCAGGGTCACGTCCAGAATGTGCCCGTCTTTCGGGCCGGTGCCGAAGTGCTCTTCGAACCAGTGGCCGCCCAACATCGCCGTCAACACCGTGTAGCCGCCCTGCGGGAAGGAACACGAGTCGAAGATGACTCCGAGTATGGGCAACTTCTGCGACGGCGGCACTAGAAAGCCGAACGCGTTCTCTGACAGGACCTGACCGCCGTAGACCAGATTCACGACGGCCACGTTCACCGGTCTTATCTGGGACAACAGACCTGACAATTTCGGATGGTCATCGGCGACGAGCTCTGCGAGATCTTTTGCCGGAAGCGAACAAACTACGCGTTCACAATCAATTTCTCCGCCGTCTGTCAATTTCAAATTGACAAAGTCATTTCTGAACTCTATCTTCTTCACCGGGGAATTTTTTCGAATTTCGACTCCATTTCTGCGTATTTCCGTGCTGAGAGTGTCCGTCAGTGTTTGCATGCCTCCCTCCAGGCCCCAGACACTCCAGTGCTCCCTAGTCGCTCTGGCTGCCAAACCGCTCGGGCTCTCGGCCCCTTTAGAGAACGGCGATGTCAGCAGACTTTTGATGATGCCGAAACTGGCGCGTCCCATAGTCTGCTCCGCTTCGAGCAGCGAAGGGGCCAAGAATTTCACGCTGATTTCCTTCGCGTTCCCGGCGCATATCCCGCATATAAGTGGACTGATTATGTATTCGGCCAGCTCACTGCCGAAGCGCCTCTCGACAAAATCGTAAATGGTATCGTCTTCGCAGATCTTCTTCGGAGTTAAAAGATCGTGCAGAAGACAGGACACTAGAGGTTTTGAAAATGGCGGAGTTTTCTTGAAGAGAGCGGAGAAATCCGCCGGCAATCTGTGCAGACGCCCTCCGACATAGATCAGCCTGTTCTTGGCACTGGGACTGCTCCTCGTGATAGGTCTCACTTTGGACTCCAAATTCAGATCTTCCACTAAAGCCAGAGTGTTCAAACCTTGCGGACCTTGAGGCCTGATCGTCCTCGGACCTTTCTCAAAATTGACACCTGTCACGCTGTCCTTCACTGTTCTTATCCAACCTCCCAATAGGTTGGAACCTTCGAGCAGGACTAAGTTTGATTTTTGAACTTTTGAGAGATAATGCGCAGACGCCAGACCACTGACACCCCCACCGATTATAGCGGTCGCCATTTGTTTTATATTCGCTATAATTACCGGGAAAAAACTAAATTAACTAAAAAATTAATCAACGAAACAATAAATCACCTTCTTGAAAACAGACAACTATAGAAAATTATTCCATATACAGATTTGACACGAAAGAAATAAAAAATATATAGAAATGGGTCTACACAAAAGTGTTAATTAACGCTATTAACCTAACTAAAAAATCAATTATGTTTCAAGATCTATAAAATAGCCCGCCGTAATGTTTGATACACTAATCATCAACAAAACATAATATTTACTGTGCATGTAAAGAACCCAATACAATACAGAAATGTACCCCTGTTAATTTACTATTCTAAGTATTAAAGTGCTAAGGTTAATTTCAGACGATATTAAAATCACAAGACCTCTTCTGGACCTTAACTGCCGGATTTGACGCGAATTAAAAATATCACAAGTTAAAGCTCTCGGCTACTTCGTTTTAAGAACACTTGACGTGATTTGTGACGATGTGATCACACTTGGGAGACTCGGGAAGAGGAATACAGCGGAATTTGACTGTAGTGTGTTGAAGGCACAAGATAACGGTCCGTCGCATCGATTAGCTTCGCAATGAGATGGGGCAGAGCGGCGACTATTGCCAGGTACGCGTAGTGAGGTATCGGCGGCGTGGACAGAGAGCCCCACAACCATACGCCTCTTCTGGTCGCGTCCCTCACGTGGTGGCTCAGGTAGGCAACGCAGAATATCCAGCCGAACCTCGATAACCAACCGACGCTTCCGCACTGCAAATACAAAACAAAGTCTACAATCTGTGATTGCGAACGAATATATTTATGACGGCTCCTTACTAAATACGCACAACGTAATCAAACTCAACAATTTTTTATTATTATAATAAATCTTATATATTATCGTTGATTTGGTCAAAAAACTAGATTACATACAACCGAATGCATCAATCAAAATTGGGACACAACAATGGGAATACATACCACAGATACAAGAAAGATGAGCAACTGGAGAAGAAGACAAAGCCCAGTAGAGTGCAAGACAGGACGCTTATCAAGGCTTAATGCTGACTGAAACAACAAATAATTCAACTATAAAAATTTAGATTTAAACGTATAAAACAACACGGTAGAGTTTCGCTTAATCAATATAAATTGGGAGGCAGAATGTTGTTAAGAAAAGCCCATTAACATCAAACTATAATTGTACACATTATTGAACCTGATAATCGAGGTAAAAAGAAATTATTGGACGTGCAAACATCAAAACCGGAATAAAAATAAATTTCATCTCAAATCTTGAATTCATTCTTCCCAAACACGAAGAAATATAGAATTATTCAATTAATTAATTTATCAACGAATACTCAAAAAAATTCTTCGAATGATACATTTCAAAATTAACACTTACTGGGTAAGGTTTCAGAATGTTTACCTACCCTGAAACCTCCACGCTGCACTTTAATTACAGCACCATCTATTGACTAAATGAGAAACTAACTGCTGAAGGAAATATGTTCCGACACACTTTACAATATAATACAGAAACTAATATATTTAATATCTTTGCTTTTTAAATCGCTTATTTTATATATTTTCCAAAATAAAATTCATGATCTCAACATATTAACTCAGTTACCGTAGTATATATTAAAAAGTCCACGATTGCATTCTTCAGTGACATCAAAACAATTGGCCACTTTCAAGTTTACTGAAATATTAATTCTCAACCATTAATTAACCAGTAATGATATATGTAAATTGTGTATAGTTACAGCATTGAACTATGTTCTCAGTGGAACCCCGTAGTTCTATTCCGTAAGTCCGTGTCGGTTTTAAAATGGATTTGTATATTGTTAGTTTGTTGTCCACTGTCAGTTTTGACGTCTTTTTTCAAAAGAGGTCTCGGCAGTCCAAATTTGCGATTGAGGTCTGTTCTTTCGAGTCGCGTAAGTAATTAGGGCAATTATCTGACTCGAGAGGGATTCAAAAGCATTTATCGACATTTTATAGCAGGCGGGATTTCCTACTTCAGATTTCGAATTATGACGGTTTAGTTGAAGGTTTTTCGTGTCAGTACTGTTACTGATAATAGGCTCACGATGTCAGGCCGTTACAACACCCGGCAGATAACCGGGGAATCGTTTATACACGGCCTGTGAATATCACCCTAATCGGCAGCTACAGTGATACAGCGAGGAGCTGTGTGTGATCTTCTGCCGAACATGTCGTGTTTAATAAATATAGCTCATTTTCTAAGAAATTCCAATTTGAAATAGGTTCATGTCCTGGGGTAGGCGGCCTACCTTGAGGTCGAAGGATTTGGAGGCGGCAAAGTGGTCTAGATCGAGGGCGGAGCCGAGGAAAGCGCAGAGTAATATTTCTAGGCGTGTGCTGGTGGAGACAGGCAGGGATTTCCTGCCGGAATTGAGCAGGACCTGCAGCCAGGAGAGGAGAGCTACGAGGCCGTGGGTCGTGCTGTCGGCCAGCGCCCTGGCTATCGGGCTGGCGGCCCGGCTGGCCAACAGCCTGTCGCCCGACAGACAGGCGCAGACAGCGCCCACAGCCACTGCAGCCGACCACCACATAACAATATCATCTGGACACGCCAAGAAGCGTCGAACGTCACCCGCCCAAATAGCTCCAGTCCATCCTCTCTCTCTCAGCAACAGTCCAACTTCGAAATACCCAAATCCGATTCACAACACCAGGCCTGCCAACTTTGGCCTTCATACTATACTAGATCGGATAACTTTTTGCAAAAATTAGATAAAATTATGCATGAAAGTGGTCTTTAAATACAACATTTTCATATGGAATTCGCACAAAATTTCATATTCATAGTAAACTTCCATTAATCGAGACTAATAAAATTATAAATTAAAATGTCGCGTAATATAAAAATATTTGTTAATTTATTCGAAAGCGATTCGTTAAATATCCCGAAACCAGAAATATATGACTTCATAATTACGATTATATTATTAGTTTATTTATTCTTATATTAAACGAATAATATATAACAATACTATTTGTGGAAACGTTTTTGTACGTCCGACGTTAAAATTAAAGTTATATAAAATTTTATACGGGAAAATATTTATTTACGTCAGATATATCGGTCGAAATACAGTAATTTAACTCGAATTTATTTATATTATAAGAGAAATTGGGGAGCGATCGTGCGGCCAGTGTCATATCGTTCTGACGTCACCGTGTTGCACGAGAACTCTGCACTATGTTCACCAGTTAACCCGAATTGTTTGTATAGATAATGTTCGTTAAGTCCGGCTCTAATATATCCAATCCGAGAGTGTAATCTGGCGATTGAACAATCCATCGGGCGTTTTTTTTTAATAATGTCTGGACGATTCTAGTTTAAATCGGTCGGCGGTACGGTTTATTCGGATAGACGAAGTCAAAGATGTCGGCCTCGGCTATTTACATTCTGGACGTGAAAGGTAAGGTGTTGATATCGCGCAATTACAGGGGCGATATAGATATGGGGGTTATTGAAAAGTTCATGCCTCTGCTGATGGAGAAGGAAGAGGAGGGACTGTTGACTCCGCTCCTTCAGACAGCCGAATCCACTTTCGCCTACATCAAATACAACAACCTCTACATAGTCTCGACGACCAAGAAAAACGCCAACATAGCTCTAGTTTTCGTCTTCCTGCATAAAATCGTCCAGGTGATGACCGAATATTTCAAGGAGATCGAAGAGGAGAGCATACGCGACAATTTCGTCGTCATCTACGAACTACTCGACGAGCTGTTGGACTTTGGCTATCCGCAGACCACGGACAGCAAGATACTGCAGGAGTACATCACCCAGGAGGGGCACAAGCTCGAGATACAGCCGAGGATACCGATGGCGGTGACAAACGCCGTCTCCTGGCGGTCAGAGGGTATCAAGTATAGGAAAAACGAAGTTTTCTTGGACGTCATCGAATCGGTCAACCTGTTGGCCAACGCCAACGGCAACGTGCTCAGGAGCGAGATAGTCGGAGCGATAAAGATGAGGGTCTACCTGTCGGGCATGCCGGAGCTCAGACTCGGCCTCAACGACAAAGTGCTGTTCGAGAGCACCGGCCGGGGCAAGTCAAAGTCGGTCGAACTCGAGGACGTCAAGTTCCACCAGTGCGTCAGGCTGTCGAGATTCGAGAACGACAGGACGATATCGTTCATACCTCCCGACGGCGAGTTCGAGCTGATGTCGTACCGGCTGAACACTCACGTCAAGCCGCTAATCTGGATAGAGTCGGTGATAGAGAGGCACGCGCACAGCAGAGTCGAATACATGATAAAGGCCAAATCGCAGTTCAAGAGGAGGTCGACGGCGAACAACGTCGAGGTCGTCATACCGGTGCCGGCCGACGCCGACTCGCCCAAATTCAAGACGACTGTCGGCAGCGTCAAGTACGCGCCCGAACAGAACGCCATCACGTGGACCGTCAAGTCTTTCCCCGGCGGCAAGGAGTACCTGATGAGGGCCCATTTCGGGCTGCCGAGCGTCGTCTGCGAAGACTCGGAGGGCAAGCCGCCGATACAGGTCAAGTTCGAGATTCCCTACTTCACGACTTCGGGCATCCAAGTGCGCTACCTGAAGATCATAGAGAAGAGCGGCTATCAGGCCCTGCCGTGGGTGCGCTACATCACCCAGAACGGTGATTACCAATTGCGCACCAACTGATTCTCCAAACTCCCGCCACTATTTTAAAAGTATTATTGTACGTTATATAGTTATCATTATATGTATATGATGAATTATTATGTCGATGTATATTTTAATAAAAATATGCCGTATTATATTGATATTCATTTTTAATCGCTTTCTTGTTTTCACCCGTAGGGCTTTTTTCGAGTTATGAAACTTGATCGAATAATGTTACGCACTGCACAGATTAATGGTCAAACAACATTAACTACAGAGATGCGAAAACAATTTTCTTTTGTTACCATTTACGAAATAACTATTAGAACGTAATGTAATTTGTGCACTGTAAAAAGAGAACAAATCTTGTAAAACAAATTATTTTTTTTGGTAATGTTGTTTGACTCTAAAACAAATAAAATATCAGGCCAAAATTCATTCATCATTTATTCATTTGTCGTCTGACTTACCCACTTCTTTATTATAATTAATATATTTTATTATGAGAACGTTTTTATTAACATAACGTTATAAGACAGAATTTTTCTTCAGATTGTCAATGATTTCCTATAAAACTTCACTCCAAGACTGAAGACCTTCAGAATGTGCTGCGATGAAATATTTTATTACCAAAATCAGAAATTTTATTCCATTTATGGTTTAATTTGGAAATTTGTGGAAGATTGCATTTAATTAGATTTAATTAGAATTTTTAAACAGTATCGAGAGTTTACTGTTTATTTAGATATGAATAAAACTGTCTGTAGGTTATTATGACCATGAATTCTCGGTATTTATAAATTATTCTTAGTTCGTATTAAGAATAATGTTAAAAAATTATAACTTTTAGTATTAATTCTGGAAAATAGAAGCATTCATTTATTGATTCTATGACTAGTTAAGAGTCAGATTACAAATGCCACCCTAATTCCATTTCAGAGTTCCAACAGATAACTTTCAATAAATGTTCTTACGAATATATTCCTAATATAAACTTGCTCACTACCAAATTTTGTTACAGTTAAAATGACATATTTTTCTATTAATCTATGTGTGGTATTTTGAAATGTACCGTTGTACTTCGTGTAGTTATTTTTAAAAAATAAAAGATTTAACAAAAATAAACTGTAAAGAGCTTTTCTTGTTGTTGTGCTTTTTTCAATTGTATCACAATGGCAGTACCACAAAAAAAAAAGAAACTTATAGGCCAAATTCAAAAATGACAGAATTGAAATAATAATTTCAATTTTGCACATTGTAAGTATGAAGCTTTGAACAGAAATGGATCTGTGTATGAGTCGAACTAGAGATTCAATTTTTTCTATAAATAAATATCTGTCCTAGGATTGTTTGAAGCAATAAGTGAGAACAATGATTAAGTATGGGTTATATAAAATTAATGAGGGAATTACTTGAATTATATATGCAATAATGTAAAATATAACTGCCTCAAGTTTCAATTTATTTAGAGTTTATTTTTAAATATAACAATTTGTCATATCTCTATTAGTTCAGTAAATTTTGTTCATTCAACTATTTTTTAAAATCTAATAATACCCGCATTCCCAATTAGATTGCATTGTATCTTAGATTACCAAGTTTAATAGTTTAAATAGTTTTTATTAATTTTTTAATTAATTTTTATTAATTCTTGATTGAAATGCTGTGTTTTAACATGTTTTATGTGTACAACATTTGAAGAATTCTGTTTTCAAATGAAACAATAAATTGTAGGTTGAAAATGTTGTCGAACTGATTAATTTTCTCCTACAAAAAATCAGAAATTCATGGAATTCGGATATTATACCAGGCGATACTTTTATTGTAAAAGTGTAGCTTATAATAAACTGAAAAAGTAATTAGATTTAAAAGTAAAAATTTATTTATATAATTATTTTGACTAAGGTATAAATAATAAGGCACTCATTAATTAAACAATGTAAGAAACAATGCTTATACATTTGGATTTGAGATAAATTCATGTATTCAGATGGCGGGATTTTGAGAAGTGTCTTCGATGTCTGTAAGCGTGTCTTCGTTTTCAGTGTTTTCCGTTTGAAGGCCGACCATCCGTAAACTGACCATGAACAGTTTGTTCGCCACGTCTTCGTTCTGTACAAATGTTGTCGGCCTTTTGAGTTTGCAGTCACTGTAAAAATACAATAAGCCAGTTGAACGATGGACAAATTGAAAATTTTCTACATTTTTTTTTCCAGCCACAATTCACTTATCCCTTCCAGATTTTTTTTTTTTTTTTAATAATAAGAAAGCAAGTTTTTTTTTACTTACAATTTTTTATTAAATTGAGCAAGACTAGTAGAATTGTGAATACCCTTCATTATGAATATAATCACCGTGGCATAAATCCCAATGAGTTGAAACTATCATTTAATCGTGGGTTCGGCTTTATTTGACTGATTATTTTATGGAGCTGATAACGATTAGGTGAACGATAGAATGACATCACATTGATTGGCCCAATTGGTCATATTGAACATTTTGCAAATTTAATATTTTCCCAGTCGAAATTGAATATTTTTCAACTAAACTGAACGTATCCCAAGTCAAATTCAATGCTCAATGAATCCGGTGAACAAGTATTTGATAACTGTCAATGTATAGGTGGAACACAGGATAGTATTAAAGTCGACCGGTACCATCGGGGACCTAATGGGATGATATAACAATTAAGTAAATATACTCGCCTGTAGTACAGCCCTGTCTGGTTGGCAATTGAAGGGTCCAGGGCGCAGTATATAGTTGTCTGGGCGCCCTGCTGGGGGGACTTGATGAAGGCCGGTGCCACGTGGCTCATGAACCACCGTGTGCCTCTCACTATGCCCTGGTCCGAGTACTTCCAGAGGGACGTGTCCACTATGCCCGGGTGGACGGCGTACACGCACACTCCGCTGTCTGCAACAACAGTAATTGGTTTTTTTTTTTTTCAGAGACCAGAAGCGAAACGAAGCAGCGCAGGTGGCACTGACATCCGAAGTGACTACTGAAGACGGCGAGCGGCCGAAACCGGCCTGGCGAAAGACCGAGCCGGCGAGGAATTCCAACCCAACCCCCGCCCGCCCCCGCAGCCCACAAAACAGGTATTCTAAACTCGTTTAAATTGTAAAAAACATAGAATTTTTCTTGAGAACTCTACCATGATGTTCCTCGCCTGCGGCATGAACCTCCGACCTACGGTTTCCAGGAACAGGTTTTAAAAGTGTTCCAGCGATTCTTCTTCCTCGTTTCTGCCATTTCTGTCCCAGGAAATTCTTCCTTCAACGTTATATCTCCTGTTCCTTTTATCCGGCCCCCCATATATTTTCAAGTTTTACTTTCTCCGCGTTCACTGCACTCAGTCATTGTTCCCATTTATCTTAAATATTTACATTACTCGTACAACAGATTTTTATTCCCAGTTGAAATAAATTTAGGACAAAACAGCGGATGAATCGGGTCTCCCGATCTCAAGAAGTTGGAGGGACATTAAAATTTCAAAAGTTATCTTTCAGAGAAAGTAGATTAATCGCTTTCGTGAAACACTCTATTTATTTGGTAATTAAAACAGAATCTTCAACTATCACAGGAAGGAGGGCGGGGGGGGGAGGGCAATCATTTTTATTAGCCACTTTGCAATATGCGCTTTTCCTTCAACGAAATGAAGTACGGCACTACAACTGACCAGTTAGGATCACAATCTCCTTCATTTTCAGTAAATGAAAAAACGACATTTCATTAATAATGTCTCTTCGGCTCTACCTTATGCCTGAACTCAATTGATGTATTTGAATCGGATTTCACCGACCGAATATATTACCGTCATTATAGTTTTTTTTTTATCTTCCGTCCGATAGAAATAATAAGAGACACGTTGAGTGATATTAATTTACCTTTGAGCCGCCTTGCAAGCTCCTTGGTGAACAGTATATTGGCAGCTTTCGATCTGAAATAGGCGGCCGCCGGTGTATAGTTGTTTTTCATATTGATGTCGTCGAAACTCATCGAATTGCCTGAAAAATAATGTTGATAATTGCCACCTGTGGTGTATTTTTCAAACAGAGAAATGCGGCGGTTGATGGATTGAGGGGTGGTTGGTGCGGGGGTGTGGAGTCACTACCTTATGAATTATAGACACCGACAAATTACCGGGTGGTCTGTAAACGTCAATAAATATTGACCTGTGGCTTATATCGGAGAGCCGGTGGCTTATTTTAAGCATGGTTAAAACGTCCGAAAGTTGTTGACAAATCGATGTTTATTGGCGTAATTATGTTAGCCAGTGTTCGTTTTATGGGGATGGCGGGGAGGGATGGGGGGAGGGGGTTGGCCTTCGCAACCGGTTTGCGAATATCATCGATAGTCCGATTTTGGCTCAAAAATAAATAAACTTTATCGCGGCAAGTAAGGAATGCTACTGACGACGGCGAGTGACCGAAACTGAAGAACGCGAAATCTGCGGTATATTACTATCGCAAAGAGGTAGACACACGGACGTACGTGATGGGTATAAATCCCTCATGAACGTGCCTAGACACTCGGTCTATTGGGCGGGTTCCTAAATTTGGTCCTCAACGGCCGTTGGGTTCTCGAAACGGTTCTGGGCCTTGAGCAGAACCATCGCAGACTGAATAACAATTGGACGACACGGAACAGCCGTTCTCCGTCGGCCGAGTGGGAATTCCAGGCAATATTTTTTTGTAATTCCTTTCGAAATTTTAATTACGATCGCGAAAAAATTAAAACTTTTAATTCGGGAATGTCCGAAGGCGGGTATTGAGGCGGAACAATATCGGTTCCGAACAGTGTATCCGCTTAAAATTTTCCTTCAAGTGTCACTTACACCACTTGTGGGCCACCGAAGTCACGTTGATGATCCTCGCCGGTGCCGACCTTATGATCCTGGGCAGGAGCAGGAGGGTGAAGAGGAAGTGGCCCAGGTGGTTGGTGGCGAACTGGAGCTCGAATCCGTCTTCGCTCAGGGTGTAGGGGCACATCATCACTCCTGCAAAAACAAGTACGCCGGATTAAACAGACCGGAAGCATTTTAAAAGTCCGAAACAAAAGTTTTTTTCTAGCACGTGAGGTCACGCGGCTTTCCTTTCGCTGAGGAAGAATTCAATTCAACTCCTTCTGGGGGGGGGGGGGGGAACATGGATTATATGGGGGAGGGGGTTAAACAATTTTAAACAATAAATAATACTGTATACTTCGGTACATCTTATAAATTGAGGAAATTAATTATATCGGGGAAAAAATCCATGTTTTTGCAATTTCACAACGAGGCCGCGAGATATCTGAAACCGGTTCGCGGATTCGTAAACAGTACGCGATTCCGCATCTTTCAAGGTGAAGACGGAGAATGCGAATCCTTCTTTCCGTAAGAAGGTGAAGGATACTGGATTTCTTATAGAGGAATTTGAAAAATTATTGACAGGCTGGTTGCATCCCCCTTCAAGTGGTTTAACTGTAAAAAGAATGGTTCCACCTTATGGTTTCTCGTTAATAAAAGCTGTACAGTTACCGGCGTTATTGATGAGTATGTCGATGTGCTGTTCCTGCTGCAGTATCTGTGTGGCGCACTGTCTGACCGAGGCCAGGCTGGAGAGGTCCATCCTCTTGACGACGATGTCGCCCGTCTTTTGGGCCGCCCCCGGCTGACTCCCGGAGCTCTGTTCCTCCTTGGCCAGCTGCCTGCGGATCTCCTGCGCCGCCGCCTCGCCCTTCCACATGTCCCGGCAGACCATCACCACGTGTCCCCCTAACAACCGGAGACAATTTTAAACGGTGTTCAGAAAAACCGAATACTCGGGTACGCGGTCCCCGAGCGTCTTCCGCCTCATCTCTCTCTCTTTTGGTCGACTCTTAAAAACGGCTAAAATTTGCAAAATGAGCGGACATCATCGTCCGAATCAACATTCAACATTCCTCACTAAATACTGAGGAATTCAAGTAATTAAATAATTACTTTCGTTCGGACTGCTGAAAGAACGAAGAGTTTCTCTACTCCATCGGGACATTGTCTGAGGTCGCTGTTTCGGGGGCCTGGAATTTTTTCATCCTCCTTTCTTTTATTGTATTCAGAAATTCTACCGAGTAAATTCGAAACAAGTAATATCGGAAGTAAGAGTAGACGATAAATTAAAATATATAGTACGCTTTAGATTGGCGTTAAATCACAACTTAAATCTCATCCGCTCAAATCGCTTCGTCAGTAGGATTAGCGGGGCGAATACGGTGTCAGTTTGGGAATTTATCATTTCGTCTACAGTGTTGTCAAAAATTCCGCATATTACATTCATATCTTCGCTTTTCTTGCCTGGGTGTATTAATTTTAAGTATTTGTTGATGATCATTGTCTCGTGTCCGGAGTGTATGTATGATGTGTCCTGAAAGAAGGAACGCGAAGGAACTGGAAAGAAACCGCAGGAACCCGAGAGAACCCGAGGCATGTGGCCTGACAGACCATGTGACTACTGAAGATGGCGAGCGGCCGAAACCGGACGAGAATAAAAGATTAAACCCGGAGAGAAAAAAATCGACGTTTTCGGTTTCTCGCCACCCTCTGTAAATTAGCAAGCGGGCAGAATCCGGTCTGCACACTGTCAGTACACTGTTACTGTTAATTTAAAGTTAAAAAAAAACAACGGTTAGAGTTAAAAACTCTGTATTACCTGTCTTTCAAGGGCGGCAGACTTGCTCGCGTGCTATTTTACCCCAGTGAAATCTGTTCTCTCCTCCTAATATCCAAGTCATGTCCCTGACTGAGGTACAAAGTTTGTGGAGCGTTGCGAACTGACCGCGAGTTATAAAATGAGTTTGTGGGGGGGGGGGGGAGTATAAAATTGGCTTTATATCGCGAATAGGGCCATAGACGCCATATTTGTGTGGTCGGAAGGGCGGCTTTAAGATCAGTGTCCCTACTTACGGGGGCTTAGCAAGTAACAAAGCTAGCATTCAGGCTTATCTCGTCATTCATCCGGGTGTACCCGAACCACCGACCTCTGGTTCTACGGGCGCATTTGTTGGCTATTTAAATAAAGCGTCGCCGTTTAAATTACTTGGTGAGAGCCACCCTTACATCGACTTTTTCTGCGGGACTTTTCCCTAGTCGGTTTCCTTAGCCGAAAAGCGGTTTTCATGAAAACGCAGTTTTCTCGACCGTCGGATGACCAGTAACGGTACTCGCTTTCCGCCATTCTGGAACCCATTTTCTCCTCGATATCCCCTCGCGCCGAGTTCAACCCACTTTCTTTCTAGCTCTAGAAAAGCTCAAAGGAAAAAAAAATATCCGCAATTGTGAGGATGTCGATTAAACAAGTTTTGGATTATCAACTTCCACGGCCGAATTGAATTCGATCCATTTATCTTTTTGAACATTCCAAAGCACGAGGCTTCGCCATTTGGCAACGATCCATCTTACTTTTTATATTACCAATTAGAGTTTTTTATTTTCATTCAGAGTAACCTTGGTGCACTTTTCAAAGATATATGAAATATACGACTTAACTCAAGTGCGTCATACGCGTTTTATACGAACGAGGAAGTCATTTTAAACTATCAGTCAGTATAATTTTCAACCGCAAATCAATTATATCGCACGTCTTTGGATTATTTAACCTTGAAATGCTCCACAATTACAGTGTCGCAATAACAAAAATAAGTGGTGTTTCGAATTGTGTTAATTTTCCAGGTTGGGTATTTTTTTGTAGTTGTTCGACCCGTTTTTAATGTCACTTATTTATGGCAATTGAAATTGCATTACATCAGCGGTAATAAGCGAATTTCGATTGGCGGAATTTTCTACTGAAGACGGCGAAAAGCCCACGAGCGTATATATAGGCGGGCAGCACCGAGGGAGATCGAAAGAACGATGAGATAAAAATAATTAAGACGATTATAATTAAGAAATACCCTTAAATTTATATTTGGGAAATCCTATTTTCAATTCAACCGCGCGTGATCGGGAGTCATTTGAGATTCAGGTTCTCTCTGATAAATTCAAATTTGCAGTTGAATTACAAATTTATTCGGGTTCGGTGTTAGCTGAGAAGCCGGGTTCGGCTTATCGCCGTGTATAATACACCGTTCTCATTCAAGTGAAACTTTGTACAAATACCAAGTGTGTTAAGCGCGTTCGACACCACATACGATATTACTTAATTACGAGTAAAAACCTCTTTAGCAATTTAGTGAAAATCATGCATTGTGTGAATATGTTCTGAGTTACCATTTTAATCTAATAATTATTGGGACGAACCACAGTATTTTCTTCCATAATTTTTTATACTACCTTCTGGCAAACGATCTCCGGTTTGGAGTACGGCGAGAATACGATTGGAAAAATCGTATCTCCAGAAAATAGACAAAGTTTTTCAGGGAAAAGCCCGGAAAAATGGCTTCAAGATCGGATCTATCTGCGATACTAAATCTGGTAGGAAAAATTCGATTAGCCCAATGACGTCATTCGGGCCATGAGACTCCAGTTTTAGGCGCAATATTTTAGATTTGGCGGGGGGGGGGCCGACCTTAAGATTACCATCGAATGGCGGCAGTAATGGCCAGGGGTTCTCTGTTTTTGTGAACCTAATTTCCAACCGGACATTAGCATCGAGGGACATTAACATCGGACGAATCCAATTTTTTTTTTTTTTTGCTCGACCCGATTTCCACCTGTACGGATCGAGATCCCGAAGAACTTTTTACAGTTGTACCTGTGGACAATCGATGAGTTCCTTTTTACCGGGGGAAAAAAAACTGAATTGACAAATATTTAAATTGATACGGGGTACGCGGGACAAAAAAGTGCACCGTGTACACGCAGTCTGTCACACGATACCCGCTGAACATAATATCGCAGTCTAAGAAAGAAAAATTATTACGGAAAAATTAATACGGTGTGGCGTGTCTGACCCGATTGGATCTTTTGGAGGGGGGATGGCGGGGGGCGGATACATTTCGGCCGCTCGCCACGTCTTCAGTAGCGTGTTTTCTTCGCGGCAGAATCAGGCGTGTGTTATTTGGACTCAACACACTACTGAAGACGGCGAACGGCCGAAAATGCTGTCCAGCGAAAGATCATACCAAAGAACAGGAGGACAGTATTCTAAACTGTCGAAGACCGCCAAACTGATAAATCTACTGCTAAAAACAACTTTTCTGCCTTCAATTCGTCCCTTTAATACAATAATAATACGTAATCGTATATGGTTTTTCAATAACTATGGGGTGGCCCAAAATTAACGAAAAAATTCGAATCGAACTGTGGCTCTGCCAAACTTTCATCATTTTTTAAATATTGTTCGACAATGAAAACGAGAATTGTGGCAAATTCGATTCTTGCGTCAATTTCGGGACACCCTATATAAGGGCAATTATTTATTATAAATGGGTACCTGAACACTTAACGCTGGGTCAAATGAACTGTTTAGGGAAATGCTTATACCGTACGTTTGTGGTGTTTGTTAGTGGCACCGCTACTGAAGACGGCGTGCGGCGGAAACCGGTCTAGAGAAACCGGCGAGAGGAGACAGAAACACCACAAATCTACGGTATTCCGACCCCTCGCGGACCACAGAACAGGTGCGTTAAACTGGAAATGCTTATGTTCACAGCCTTGGAGGCTGAGAGGTGTAAAGTTTATGCGTAACTTAGACTTAGACTTAGAGGGACTGTCCGTGAATTCGCGACAGAGATTGATGTCTGTAATTTTTCCACAACTCTCGGAATTATTTCATCCTTTTCACGGTTTTCTGACAGATAAAAATCATCATCCGAATTGGCCCCCCCACCCCCCGGGTTCGGACAGGCCATTATTGAGATTTGGTCATTTGTATCGACTTCTACTTTCGTAATTTCCCAGCCCCCTCCACCACACGAGGAACAATTTTCTTCGAAACGCTGAACTTCGAACTGATTCCGTTCGGCCTTTATCGCTTTTTTTTTATTATCAAACTTGGATTTCCCGCCTGTTGCATTCGCCCATTCAGGGGGGTAGTTTTTCCACAACGAATGACGCGTCCATTTTTTCCATTTACAATTTTCAAGATTTCATCATATTGAAGAATGTTTAATTTGATTTGGATTAGGATAACAGAAAATACCTCAGAGATCAGTATCCAGTAGATAATCGTGCGAGTGTGACCGCGCTTTGTGCTAATTTATTACTACCCCCATATAGTGACACATCCCTAATGAGTTTTACCGTGAGATTGTTATTGAGGAAAAGCGACAGAAAAATAATGAATGGCGCTAAATTATGTTCAGAATATGGCGAGCAGCCGAAACCGGGTCTGGGCAAAATACAACACGAAATTTACAAAAAAAAAAATTATGCTGTTTTATCATTAGGCCTGACGTTTCGGAAGAAGTTGCCGTTTCCGTCGTCAAGGTACGACAGTGGAGTAGATCACCTCGGGGTCCTCCTCCTCCTGTGTAGGGTTGTTTCTCCTACACTCACGGACACATTTAATTCGGACGTAGAACGGACCAACTTGATTCTACCTTTGTATATCTATGAGGTACTTACCCTTAGAGCAGAGGAAAGCCGCCGTCGCTTTACCAATTCCAGTGTTGGCCCCGGTCACGATGACCGTCTTACCCTCCAGACTGGGCAGGTTCCTGCTCTCTTCAGCGCTGTTCGTACAGCCCATCGTCTCCAAACGGTGGCCTATCGGTTCTATCTCTCCCCTGACTCTGTGTCTGTGTTTTCTTCTCCAAGTTAAAGTCCCTTCTTCGGGAGAAATTGAGAACGGAGCCGTCGAATAGCTCGTTGTCGACTGACAGTTTCTTCGACTTGGGCCAGATCTTGTATTGGCCGCCATCTGGCGGTCGCTCTCGGCACTATCGATTGGACGGACGAAAGTTTTAATAATAGCTAATTTCATAAAATTATACGTAGATTCGATCAATTACGGTAATTAAATTACTATCAATTTATTTCGATTACAACAGTGTGCGGCGTAGCGGCGAACGAGAAACGCCATACCTAATCCATTATTTATTTCAGTTTGTTGCTAAGCCGTAATTAAAAATCGTTAGCTAATTTGAGGGCTATGAATTTTTCGAAATATTACAGAATACTGAAAAAAAATACCAGTTTACAATACCTGTTTTGTGGTCTGCGAGGGGTTGGAATACCCTGGGTTTTCTGTCTTCTCGCCGGTTCGGTCTTCTGCCGGAGACCGGTTTCGGCCGCTCGCCGTCTTCAGTAGCACCCTCACGGCCCGCTGTCTCACTGTCTCACTCGCACTGACAGTGAGTTTGACAGCCCGTCAAACGTCCAAAGTGCCGACAGTGACTATAACAACACCGCTACTGAAGACGGCGAGCGGCCGAAACCGGTCTCAGGCAGAAGACCGAACCGGCGAGAAGAGGCAGAAACACCGCGAAACTACGGAAAAAAAAAATACCGTGACACAGGAAAAGCGATTCAACGAGGCCGGATTTTATATTGCAAAAAATGAACCCGAGGTGATTCTGCATCCTCTGATGTTCTGGATAATTCTTTACGAAGAAATGTGCAACATACTCGATTTCGTCATGGACGGACATGCGAACACCGAGTTTTTTAATTAATTAATTAATTAAAAACACTAATTAATCAAATTTAAATAACTTGTATTGTACTTAATAACCGGCAACTTATCCGAAAAGCCAAAAGAATTGATTCGGCTGCAATAAAAGGTCGGTGGACTTTATGACTTATCACGACGATTAATGGCTTGTCATTTGTATTTGACTAACACCAAGCCGTACACGACTACGTACGGGCTTAAGGACAAATAAGTTTATCTGGAAAAAGTATGATTATCCACGATTTTTGTCCTCGGGGTTTTGATAGGATTTTCGCTGGAATTTAAAATTTTTATTACATGTTCTATGAAAATAAGAAGCTTTTTCCTTTTCGCTCGTTTATCCAGAGTGGGAGAAAGCTCTAGTTGTTAAAAAAAAAAACACCAATTTCTGTGTGTGCAACTAGAAAGTGAATTCTACCCTCGACCGTAACGATCAATGTAATTTTTTTTCTTTTTGTTCTTATGGTATATTAAATTAACTAGCCTTTGGGACAAAAATTAAGTTAAAGTTTAAATACTTTTTGTGTTACACGCTCGACAGTGGGTATTTTATTGCTCTGATATGGGCTCTACCAACTCTCAAATCATCCAAAAAACTGAGCAGGAAAAACTCAGACTATGTTAAAAATTTTATATACTGCCCGGATTATACAGTATATAATACATAATTGCAGAAATGGTTCTTCTGTAATTGGGGAGTGAATTGGCGCGAGGGGCTCATTAACTCTGTTGCGAAAATTTAAATTGAGTAAGTTTTTTTTTTTTTTTGCCCGACAATAATTTATCCACAGAAAAAGTAAAATATGTATAAAAAGATTAACGGGAGGACTCTCAAAAAATGAAAATTTTATGTTTAACCGATTGTACATACCTCGATCTGGCTGGTAAATATTTTAACAAAATATATATATACAAAGGCGTCCTTTTGTTCGCCGATCGGTTACACGATTCTGTTTAATTCAACGAGATGTGGCGTGTCGCCATTGATTAAAGGTCGATTTGAGTTTCAATCATTCATAGAATTCACGACCGTGAGCGGGGAGGCCGCTTTCCCAGTTTCCGACCAAATTATTGGCAATTCTACGGGAAAAACATTGAAAATAAATTGAAAAACTGACTGTTCCAATTGTAATTTCATTACGTACGTGTACCTCGCTCTCGCCCATAAAGTACGTTTCACGCCGTGCATTCTTTACGATTTGACCTGTGCAAACAATTCTCGGCACCAGTTTTAATGGTTTTCAAACTGAAAAGAGAAAAAAGTGTTACAGTAAGCCTGGAACAGATTATACAGAATATTATACAGACGGGAGACATTTTATACTGTAGGCATTTTATTCTGGACATCTCCAGACGTTTTTCTCCCATCGCGTCTTTCGTTGTGTCCGGAAAAAAAGACACTTTATGCCTATAATGTCGGGGAAAAAAAAAAAATAATCGTTACAGTTTAATCGTTGAAAGGCTTACCTTACGCTATAGGGTAATTATAGTGTGACTTGCCAATCGAAAGTAGTAGAAAGAAATGTACATTTAAATCGATCACGAGAAATCAGTCCCTAGAACCTTCTGAGAGTTTAATTGCAGTTCTGTTTACGTAGGGTGGCCTTGGCGACGGCCTTTAAGGCCGGCCTAAAAAAGAAAGACCTTCCGGGTTTTTGTTTCAGCCTTTTGTATATATAAGAAGAAGAAGGAGAAGGAAGGGCAGTATAAGCAGTAAGGCGGAATATAATCGGAAAGAAGGTATAGAAAAAGGAGTACGAGGTGGGGAGGTGAAACGCCCCCCCCCGCCCTCGAAGGGCTCAACTACTGGGGCCGTGGACTTATCTCGCGAGGCTTATATTTCTTATTCAGATAAGTCCCCGGATCGATTGTTGTGTGGGCCGAAAGCTGGTGGGTATAGCGTGACGTGGACACCACCGGACTCTGAAATTTGTTCTTTCTCCGAACTCCTTATTCAAATTTTCAACCCCTAGCTCCCTACACATATCGATTGTCAGCCAATTACTGGGGAAAGGGATACGCGGTAGTGAAACTATTTTACGCATTTCCGAGCTCTCCGGTCACAACATAAAGGAATTCAGTTAAATTTCAACAATATATAAACCTGACGGGGGGAGGAAACTCTGGAAGGGCTATTTTAGGCTTAATCGGCTGTAACAAAACGGATCTGAGTGGGGGGGGGATTTCTGCGAGCCCTGAGGGATTTACTTCTGGGGTAGATAAGTAGAACTGTTTTGCAATTCTAAAAGGGGCACTAACCCCGCTGAAATCGATGGGTTTAGTTTAAGGTGGGGGGGTGGTCCGCTAATAGTGTCTATTGGAAATAAATTATTATTTCAATAAATAATAAACTCGAATCTAGTTTTGAAGGAGATTGCATTCCTGCTCCAGCTAGATAGGGAGGAAATCGGGCGGAATTCTTTAATTTTCTCTTAGGGCGACGCTCGGGATTTTCAGGGAGACGATGCCGGAAAGGGAAAACTGTCGTATCAAAAGATACTTTATTTTTCTTTAAAAATATCGTGGACAATAAAAAAAATGTTGTTTTCAGCCTGATATGAAGTAATAACACAACAATACAGGTAATAAAATAGTGGTCACTGCTAGGGTTTCGTAACTTGGGGTGGGGGGGAACTTGGGTTTATGCAACTTATCCTTTGATTAGCGATCAAGGACTGTTTCAAAACGATTATCCGTTGCACTTTTATTATTTCTAAATGTCCGCTACTTAGTGCTCGAAAGAATCTTCGAGTAAAACAATGTAATATTAATTTAGGTCTTTGAATGGTACTCTTCAGTGTCAATCCCATTTCAAAGACCGAAACAGTGTCATTTGAAACGTTCGGATCAGATCAAATATAATAATAACAATAGTCAATAATAACAACAATAAAGAATCTTACGTCACATTGTCGTTACAACGAGCAGGAAATTTTAAAATGTATAAAATTCATCACATTCATTCCCAGAAACGCCAATAGCCAAATACAAATTTTTCAAATATGTATACTGCCTTATCTACCTTAAGTAACCGGACAAATTAGTCGACAATTAGACTATAAATTGGCCGGCAGAAAAGACAGGAATCGCTGAATAACCATTCAATTCTTGGTTTATTTATAGTGTTTTATTAAACAATAATACATAAAACAGACACTAGAAGAGAGCACAAGAAGATAGACACCATAATTGTTATTGGAGTTAAATCGACCGTATTCAAGTAACGAAGTTTCGGCCCATCTGAAGTGCCAAGGAACGAAAACAAAAATATAAAAAATAAGTTGCGCTCTGCGTTAGTTCAGGAAAGCGGAGGACTTAGAGTTTCGATTTTGAGGTGAATCGGCGACATAGAAAATACGAAAAATCCGGTACGAACTTATTCTTACATTTTACTTTTTCGTTCCAATTGCACGGGTACAGTGTGACAACACTTAAGACGGAATGCAAACGAAATTTTTGAATTCTGGACCAGGGAAAGAACAATAAAAATTACAGACAAAATAAATATCGCTCGGAGTTTTTCTCCACCGATCAATTCTAAACCTAGACCGGTATCGACGTGACCCAATCGTCACGTGTAATAATGCCCGAGTACATTTCTGATGACTACTGAGGATGGCGAGAAGCGGAATAAGAAATAATCGGGAAATGGGGTGAGAGTTGATATTCCGAACTCTCGGGGACCCCCTAAATAATATATATTTTTTGCTAATTTTTTCAAATATTATATAAAAGGCTCTGTAGTATACAATGGTATAAATGAGATATAACTTCATCTAAAAAAAATTATTTATGCAGAATCCCCTTATTGTATTAATACATGTCCTGATGCATATATTTTGGGGAAATCGGTAAGTACTGTGTATAATTTTTTGTATACCAATAATAAGATTGCAATAAGTAGGGTGTTCATAAATAATACTTTAATAATTTTAAGTAATGTTGCTGTAATAAATTAACAATCCTCCAAAGTACAAGGCATGGGTGACTTCAAAGTTCACCAATGGTTCTCACTCAAATATATATATATATATATATATATATATATATATATATATATATATATATATATATATATATATATAGTGGTTATAAGCTATACAACAACTAGCTGACCCCAGAGTTAATAAATTTTAATTTAATTTAATTGCACAAAAAATGGGAATGACTTCACATGTGACTTTAGATTAAGTGCAAAAAATTTGGAGGATCTCTAACAGCAATGCTGACTGGATAATGCTTCCTTAAGAATAAATCAGCATAAAGCATAATGCTGGTATTAATAGCTTAGCTTTATTGGTTCAAGAACACAGTGATTCCTATTTGGCCCAAACAACCTTTAGCCCGATGCTTTGAAATATAAAAATTTAATAACTGAAGCATTTATTTTTCACTCATCACTCAAGTACAATACCTATACAACAAACTGTATCATTTCGGGCTAGATGACGTTCTCAAAACACAACCAACAATTCGTTAAATAATTAAGCATATTGTTATGAGGATTACGCCCTGTATATGAGAATTTTCTCGGTAGATTTTACACTCTTCATACCTACCTGTACGGCGCTATGGGCGCGAAGTTCGTGTCTAATGACGATATTTAAAATTGCTAGTGTAATCAATAATATGTATGTACTATGAATTATTAAATTATGGTTTCTGTCAAGTGGACATATTCCAAGGATTTTTCCCACAGCTGTTTGGCCAGTTCGGGATCCAACGCTGTTGAAGAGGGGTTTGTCACTTTGCAGTCACTGAAACAGACAAAATACAGATAGAGACCAATAAGAGTGCGACAATATAAGCCGTTCATTTTTAAAAGTAAAAAAATAAATTCGACGGCTCAACAAGAACTAATGTTAGTAATAGTTAAAGGAATAAACAAAATACACCTTTTGAAAATACCGCCACGCCGCTGTAGTTCAAATAATCGACGCATGAGGGAGTTAAAGTCAAGCTTGTCCGATACTGCTATCTAGCGGCAAACGTCTAAACTATCCGGGTAAGTTCTTTGTAAAGTATAAAATTTAAATATTATAAATTTATTGGATTAATAAAGAGAATAATTAAGCATGAAATACTATGAATATAACAACAAATTTGATCTGTTTCCAATCGCAGATTTGGTCTTTTTCAATTCCGTTTTCGTCTATAACTTAGTTGGCTACCTATGAGGCATTTTGTCCCTGTCCTTTGATATAGGCTTAGATTGATTTAAATTTCCCACATTCATTATTAAATGTACCCTATTCTAAACATTCCCTGACAACATGTATCAGTGTTCGAGATTGGTCGACTGTCGGCACCGTGAACGAAAAGATCAATAGGAGGGTTCTAGTAATTAAGTTCTTTATTATTGGATTTACTGCCCTAGTGTGTTTCTTTGAAATTATAACTCGGTTTACCGTCTCAGTAACTTGATACTAAGTCTGAAGTATCACTGTGGGTCTAGAACCAAGTGGAGTGAATATGACGTTGGATCAATAAAGGATATCGAGATAAAAATACTGAAATTATCGAAGAGGAAACGTCCAATTACCGATGCAATAGGCGCCTATTCTTTTCTCATTGACACAAAACGTCGGTGCTGTCGACATTCAGAAAAATATCTCACAAGTGTACATTTACTTTTCAGTGCCGTCCATATATGCAGAAATGAACTTTTCCCACAGTATAACGCGATCTTAGCGTAAATTAGCGATAATTCAAAATTATTCAAAGTTATATATACTCGTAGTAGAGGCCGGATTGGTTGGCCAGTGATTCTTCGACGGCGCAGTATATGCTGGTCTGCGCACCCTGGAGGGGCGTCTTCATCATCCAGTTGCCGACAGCGTGGTAGAGTCTCCTCATGCCCGGAAACATCGACGAGTCCATGTGCCTGGAGAGCTCGGTGTTTATGACTCCCGGGTGAAGGCAGTAGGCGGTCACACCCCGACCTAAAACATCCGAGAAAAAGCGTCATCATTAAACTATAAAAACAACCTGTTAACTTACCTGTTTTGTGGTCTGCGAGGGGTTGGAATACCGTAGATTTTTGTTGTGTTTCTCCTCTTTTGCTAGACCGGTTTCGGCCGCTCGCCGTCTTCAGTAGCGTCGGGGTTATCAGAGTCGTTAGGAAGTAGCCCGATCAACAGAATCAAAACCAAAGTCTTAAGACACAAATAAGCTGGAGGAGCGATAAAATGGCGGAGGTTTATAAAATGGTACAGGTCTAAAATGTCTTAGAATAGAAAAACGGTACAAGAGAACTTTGGGGCTTTCGACAAAAAAAAACAATTAGCGATATATCCCCTCCGTTATTAGATTTCAAGGGGGAAACTGCCGAAATAGTTTATTTTTATATATTGAAAATGATTTTCCAATTACCTTCCAGTCTCCTCGCCAACTCTTTAGTGAACAGTATGTTGGCCAATTTACTTCTGCCGTAGGCCACGAAAGGACTGTAATTTCGGTCCATGTTTATGTCGTCGAATTTCATCGATCCGCCTGAAACAAAGAATGAAATTCGGTTATAGTTGAAAGGGCAACAAACTGCGGGAAAAAAATACATCAATGAGAGTAATATAGGAGATGACAGGACGCGCTTTTTTGAATTCGTAAACTTTCGGGATTACGAAGGTGTAGAAAGGAGGAAATGATAAGGGGCAAAAACAAAATCGAATACTCGGATAGTTTTAGAATGAAAGACCTATTATTTATTTTTGAGTTGTGACAATACAATATTTACGTAATTGGTTTAAAAAAAACACAATCTATACAGTGTTATTAAATCGTGGAATATTCACGTGCAATAATTAGTATGGTTAAACTCCAATGTTTTGTTTTGCAAATACATGTTCTGCTACCTAGTCTGATTAAGCAGTTTATTGTAATAGCAGTAAAATAATTTCTTGTTATAATATATCGTAGGTTTGTGGTGTTTCTGTCTCCTCTCGCTGGTTTGGTCTTTTGCTAGACCGGTTTCGGCTGCTCGCCATCTTCAGTAGTGGTGTTAGTCACTGTTGGCACTTGTTGGTTGTACTTGGAATTATTAATATACCGTAGATTTGTTGTGTTTCTGTCTCCTGTCTACTGACAGTACAAGTGACAGTGAAAGTGCAGTGAGGATGCCCCCCGTAAAACATCCAAAGTGCCAACAGTGACTGACACCGCTACTGAAGATGGCGAGCGGCAGAAACCGGTCTGGCAAAAGACCAAACCAGCGAGAGGAGACAGAAACACCAAAAATCTACGGTATTCCAACACCTCACAGACCACAAAACAGGTATGTTAAATCTAGTTATAATATATATGAGCATAAAAGGACTTACTCAATATGTGCACTTTAGATGAGACGTTGACTATTCTGGCCGGTGTAGACTTAAGTATAAGTGGCATGAGGAGATTGGTGAGCAAGAAGTGGCCCAAGTGGTTGGTGGCAAAGTGTATCTCAAAACCGTCCTCAGTCAGCGTTTTTGGGAGCAGCATCACGCCTAAGGGTAAATAAAACAAAGTGAAAACTAATATCTAACTAAGTTGAACACGACAGACTGAAAGATGAGCACGCCAATCATTGTTATGAGGGTCTCTAGTCTCTGAAGCATATAGGTGGTTCTCGAAATTGATAAACTGGTTCTGCCACCGTCGTTGTGGTGGCCAGGACGCCCGACGCCCGAAAACGTGGCCAACAGTTGCAAGTATTGAAACTCCGGCTGAAGATGGCGAGGCCGACTCTCCGGCAAAAGAACAAACCAGCGAAATGACAGACACAAACAAGTATATTAAACCGGTCTGAAATACTTTTGCCTACAAATGTATCACCTATTTAATAGCTATGTACAGCCATGAAATCCTATTTATGCGTTCAAAATGTCAAAATGTGTGTCTACAACTGATTTAGGGTCAAACTGTCTGTAAAATCTATTTCTACCTACGAAATAACTCTGTGTCCTAACCGTCAACAATGGCGGTCGCCAGGGAGATAAATGAATGTTGAACATACGAACATTTTTGAAATTTCAAAGAATTATTGGCATTTTATAGTAGTACAAGAAAATGCACGTCGCCCGGAATTATTGAAGTTAATAATTTACAACGGGACCCAACCCTACCATTCCGCGTACCGAGGAGCCAGTTTGGTATTTTAAATTTCCGAACTGAACTCGGGCTGTTCCCACTGTACAAAATCAATTGGGGAATTTGGGTAATTGGCCGTCGAAATTGAAACATTCGTATCAAATACGGGGCTGGTTCTATAACGAATTCAAGAGGGCCGCTCAATAATAAATTGGGCGGTGGGAAAATTTAATTTCAAGACGGTGCCGCTTCCGGTCTGAAAAATAGATCTCAATTTCGTCCGTCTCTGTCTGTCTGCAACTCCGCCATTTCTTCTTAATACAACTTTATTACCGCCCGCTTGGCTGGAACGCAAGATGGGACCCGGAATTTCTTATTGAGTTTTTGACGGCCAAATACATTTCGACTTCCCCTCAAAGCGCTACGAACTATTTTCTATCTATTTTACATATAGTATATACGTTTATTATTTTTTTTTTTTATTAAAAAATGTTTTACAGGAGTTCAACTCCGAATCGATTCTTATCTTCACCCAACCGAAAACTATTCCACTACACAGTTAACTGTTAGGGCCTTCAGGGTACAGTACGGATAAAATGCCGGCCTACCGATATAACTGACGACTGACGCAATCCGAAACTCAATCCCTTACTTTAATAAGACGAAAGTCGGCCATAATGCCAATTAAAAAATACAACTTCGGGTAATTTTTCATCTAGCGTAGGCTGAGAAACACTTTTCATATATAAATTACTTTGGTCCGGAAAATTTTGTTTATTATCGTTCTAAACTGCTGATTGATGTCTAAAAAAGTTTCCAAATTCAAACGCAAATTTTATTATTAATAAATTTCGTTTTTCTTATTCGAAAATTCCATTTCACCGTAGTATCCTTAACCCGCTTGAGATGCTGGGGGGGAACACTAGTTTTTCTAAGGTTAAATGACGACCCAATACCCGACTGAAAAGAACAGATCTAAATCGTAAATTTGGACTGTTGAGACCTCTTTTGAAAAGGACATCAAAACTGACAATATATAAAACTATGGAATAGAACTATGGGGTTCCGCCAAGAATTGCGACATCGCTCGCATCCAAACATTCCAGTCAAAAGTCCTTCGTACCGTCCTTAATGCTCCCCCCCCCGGGTATGTTTCTAACCGAACAATCCGTAATGACCTCAACATACCTCGACAGTCGACGTAGTCGCAAAATCACGCTTCCTTAAATTCCATTCCCGCCTCTTTCCACATCCAAATCCGCTCGTTCAGTCCCTTTCCTCTTTTTTACCCACCCATTATCCCCCGCCCTTCTGTAGGCCGGATACGTGTCAAAAGTACCATCACTGGACGGCGTCTTTATCGAGTGGAACAAGTGAAACTAATCGAAAGGACCGCGATTGTACTGGCACATAGTTGATTGTACAATAAATAATAATAAAAAATGACGAGATTTCGGAACAGAGTTGACAAATAACTGAGTATACTAAACCTGCGTTGTTGATGAGCAGGTGCAACGCCTGCTCCTCGTGCAGTATCTCATCGCAGAAAGTCCTGACCGATGCGAATGATGCCAGATCCAGTTGCTTGACGACGGGCACCCCGAACGAAGTCTCTTCCCGGTCGGAGTGGCCGGTTATCAGAGTTTGGCCGATTTCCTTAGCCGCCTCCTCGCCTTTGGCCACGTCCCTGCACGCCATTATCACACGGGCTCCTATTCAATTATTAATTTATATTTAATAACTCCCAGTCCCAAAAAAACGACGTAAAACTCTGTATACGGTAAATAATTTCGGTTCGAATATTTTACTATTCTTCGTTTGCGATTGAGATTACAGAGGGAATGGGGAATTATTCGGGTTGTATCGTGCAATAGTATAACGACTAAAGAAGGAAGAATGTAAAGTAAGAGGACAATGTAAACAATAATAATCGGGGATTATTAAAATTCTAGACCGCGATTTGAATTATATTTATAGAAAACTAAAAAGGAAAAAACTGAGTCAAAAGATGCCCCCTTTTAATGACGATTGCCAGATTAATTTGGCTATAGGATGAAATCTTGAGAATAAAATTTTAAATATTTATTTTACCTCTTTGGACGAAGTCGAGAGCAGTGAGTTTTCCGATGCCGGTGTTGGCCCCTGTGATTATGGCAGTTTTCCCATCCAGCCGAGCCTTGCTCTTGCAGGTCCCGTTCCAGAACCAGCCCATCCTCTGAAATCTGACAATTAAAATATATAATCACATCCCGATGCATAAATTTAGATTTAGATTTTAAACCATACTCAGCCGGCCCATACTATTGTAACACCAATAATACAACATAGCGTGGTAGATTCTTCGAGCCAGAATCGATCTGAATTTATAAGTTTTATGATCGCGAATATTTTCAGAAAGTAATAGAACATTTCGCGGAGAGTTCTGAATAAGAATGAATGAGTAGAAGAAATAAATGAATAGACCGCGGATGAATTAGTCGCTCCCAGTAAACCAGCAATTAGTTTTTAATTAGGGACATAATTAGGGTTTCCAATGCATAGAACGGTGTACAAAACGGCATCATTACTACCAGATTTTAATAATTCTAAACGACGATTCCATATCGGTTGGTCACAATGTTTTCAATATAGATAACGCGCAGATAAGAACGGAAGATACCCAAGAGAGAGGCAAAACGCGAATAGACCTGTTATCGGAACATTACTGTTATAACGGTACAAGGCGTTATTACAAGTCTGTAGAAAAATTTACGGAAATATCCGAATTATCATAGTTTCCGAAATAATTGAAAAACGTTAAAATTACGATTTAAAAAACACGTTCTTATTAGTTAGTCGGGTTTAAAATCGACAATTTAGGTTTTTCAAAAACTTCTTTGGTGTCACGACGATGGTCACCAATCGTTCCCATATTCCACACACAGCTGTATAGAAGTAAGTTATACTTACCCTGTGAAATTTTCCCAGATCGATCCAATTTTCGAGGCGCAAAATCGGCTCAAAAATACGTATTTCTGACCCAAAATGGGATTTGAGGCGCAAAACGGCCAAATGAAGTTTTACGCCCAAAATGCTGTTTTAGACCCAAAATGTTTTATGGGTGCAAAATAGGCTTTTTTGCGCAAAATAAGTCCGAAAAAATGGTCCGAAAATGGGTCAGGCGAAAAAATCGGGCCAAAAATTGTTTCTAGGCTAAATTAACCTAAATTAGGACGACCTAAAATGGGTGCTAGACCCTATGACCCGGTTTTTAAACACAAAATTGGGGTTTTCAATGAAATTAGTTTTTTTTTCACAAAATCGCTCAAAAATTCAACGGTTTTAGGCGGTTTGGCACATAAGAACCCATAAACGTCCTAAAAAATTTGGTCGGTGAAAATGTAACGAAAAAAGGTTCATTGGATTGTTCCTCAGACCCGGCCAAAAATCGGTAGGTCTAAAAAAATAGGCAGAAAAAACATGTTTTAAACCAAGGCTCATTCAAACCGACTTAAAACAAATCGTTTTAGACGAATAATGACGTGTCTTTAAACGATCCTGTCTCTTTAGGGTCGGGATAACAATTTTTATCAGCCACGTGCTAATCGATTGGGTTTTTGAAAATAATAGGCGCCTGCTAGACGTAAAACCCAAAAAACAGAAACGATTGGCATGATAGCGCCACAATGCTGTTTCTCCATTCCATTTGTAGTTTAGGGCCCATTGGATGGGCAGATCTATAGTTCTCCAAAAATGCGAATTGGTAGGCACATATGTCTTTTGATTGGTACCCATGCGGGTCACAAATGCGTTTTAATCCACAATATCGTTTTTAAATTTTTAGGTTTTACGTGACTAGAATTAGACGCACAAAATGGCTCTAAATAAAAAAGGGTTGGCAAAAATCGGCCAAAATGGGTTTTTTAGGCAAAAAATTTTTTGAAAAAAATTGTTTTTAGATGGCATCATTAGAGGCAAAATTGCCCAAAATGCCTTTTTAGGCACAAAAATGGCATTTTGACGCAAATTAAAATGCGGTTTTAGGACAAATGATTTTTAGACCAAAATTGGCCCAAAATGCGGTTTTAGGCACAAAATAGCATTTTTGACGCAAAATTGGCCAAAATGCGGTTTTTAGCAAAAAAATGGCATTTTTAGACTAAAATTGGCCAAAAATGCGGTTTTTTAGGCAAAAAGGCATTTTAGACGCAAAATTGGCCCAAAAATAAAAATTTTTTAGACGAAAAATGCGGTTTTAGGATTTTAGACGAAAATTGGAATCTAAAATGATGGCATTTTATAAATTGGCCCAAAATTTTTAGGCAAAAATTGGCTTTTTAGACCAAAATTAAAATGGTTAGGAAAAAATGAAGTGGAATTTTTTGGCAAAAAAAAATTTTCGACGCACCTAAAATTTTCGAGATGCAAGTGTAACTCACTTTGGGACAATTTTGGTGGAATAATGCGATCTGAGAAAATTTTCGAAAACCTAAATTTTCGATTTTCAACCCGCCGTTTTAGGGGCAAGTGTAACTCACTTTGGGACACTTGTGGGTGGAATATGGGATCGATCTGCGAAAATTTTCGAAAACCTAAATTTTCGATGCCGTTTTGGGGCAAGTGTAACTCACTTTGGGACACTTGTGGGTGGACGATCTGAGAAAATTTTCGAAAAACCTAAATTTTCGATTTTCTGCCGTTTCAGGGCAAGTGTAACTCACTTTGGGACACTTGTGGGTGGAATATGGGATCGATCTGAGAAAATTTTCGAAAAACCTAAATTTTCGATTTTCAACCCGCCGTTTTAGGGGCAAGTGTAACTCACTTTGGGACACTTGTGGGTGGAATATGGGATCGATCTGAGAAAATTTTCGAAAAACCTAAATTTTCGATTTTCAACCCGCCGTTTTAGGGGCAAGTGTAACTCACTTTGGGACACTTGTGGGTGGAATATGGGATCGATCTGAGAAAATTTTCGAAAAACCTAAATTTTCGATTTTCAACCCGCCGTTTCAGGGGCAAGTGTAACTCACTTTGGGACACTTGTGGGTGGAATATGGGATCGATCTGAGAAAATTTTCGAAAAACCTAAATTTTCGATTTTCAACCCGCCGTTTTAGGGCAAGTGTAACTCACTTTGGGACACTTGTGGGTGGAATATGGGATCGATCTGAGAAAATTTTCGAAAAATCCTAAATTTTCGATTTTCAAAAAGAGCCGTTTTAGGGGCAAGTGTAACTCACTTTGGGACACTTGTGGGTGGAATATGGGATCGATCTGAGAAAATTTTCGAAAACCTAAATTTTCGATTTTCAACCTTGCCGTTTCAAACTCACTTTGGGACACTTGTGGGTGGAATATGGGATCGATCTGAGAAAATTTTCGAAAACCTAAATTTTCGATTTTCAACCCGCCGTTTTAAAGTGTAACTCACTTTGGGACAAATATGGATCGATCTGAGAAAATTTTCGAAAACCTAAATTTTCGATTTTCAACCCGCCGTTTCGGGGCAAGTGTAACTCACTTTGGGACACTTTGGGTGGAATATGGGATCGATCTGAGAAAATTTTCGAAAACCTAAATTTTCGATTTTCAAAACCTAAATTTTCGCCGGTTTTAGGGCAAGTGTAACTCACTTTGGGACAATGTGGGTGGAAATATGATCGATCTGAAAAATTTTTCGAAAATAAATTTTTTGGGACGAAAATGGGCACTGAAAAATGGTTTTTAGGCAAAAATGGCATTTTTAGACAAAATTGGCCCAAAAATGCGGTTTTACAAAAAATGGCATTTTAGACGCATTTGAAAATGCGGTTTTAGGCCAAAAAATGGCATTTTAGAAAAATTCAAAATGCGGTTTTTAAATTGTGGCATTTTAGAAAAATTGGCCCAAAATGCGGTTTTAAAAAATGGCATTTTTAGACGCAAAATTGACCAAAAATGCGGTTTTAGGCACAAAAATGGCATTTTAGACGCAAATTGGCCCAAAAATGCGGTTTTAGTAGGCAAAATGGCATTTTTAGTGCAAAATTGGCCAAAATGCGGTTTTTAGGCACAAAATGGCAAGGCAAAAATTGACCCAAAATGCGGTTTTAGGCAAAAATGCATTTTAGACCAAAATTGGCTAAATGCGGTTTTTAGGCACAAAATGGCAAGGCAAAAATTGACCCAAAATGCGGTTTTAGGCAAAAATGCATTTTAGACCAAAATTGGCTAAATGCGGTTTTAGGGGCATTTTAGACGCAAAATTAATCCCAAAATGCGGTTTTTTTAGCAAAAAATGGCATTTTTAGACGCAAAATTGGGCAAAATGCGGTTTTAGGCAAAAATGGCATTTTTAGCAAAATTGACCCAAAATGCGGTTTTTAGGCAAAAAATGGCATTTTTTAGACGCAAAATTGGCCCAAAAATGCGGGCAAAAATGGCATTTTTAGACGCAAAATTGGCCAAAATGCGGTTTTTAGGCAAAAAATGCCTTTTAGACGCAAAATTGGCCCAAAATGCGGTTTTTTAGAAAAAATTTTTTAGGCAAAAAATGCCATTTTAGCCGCGGTTTTACAAAAATGGCATTTTTAGACGCAAACCCAAAATGCGGTTTTTAGTACATTTTTAAAATTGGGCGCAAAAATGCTCCGCCGTTTTAGGGCAAAAATGGCACTTTTAATGGGACCCACTGTAAATTCGATCAAAAATTTTTTAGGCGAAAAACCTAAATTTTCGATTTTCACCCGCCGTTTTAGGGCAAGTGTAACTCACTTTGACACTTGTGGGTGGAATATGGGCATTTTAGACGATCTGAGAAAATTTTCGAAAACCTAAATTTTCGATTTTCAACCCGCCGTTTTAGGGGCAAGTGTAACTCACTTTGGGACACTTGTGGGTGGAATATGGGATCGATCTGAAAAATTTTCGAAAAACCTAAATTTTCGATTTTCAACCCGCCGTTTCAGGGCAAGTGTAACTCACTTTGGGACACTTGTGGGTGGAATATGGGATCGATCTGAGAAAATTTTCGAAAACCTAAATTTTCGATTTTCAACCCGCCGTTTTAGGGCAAGTGTAACTCACTTTGGGACACTTGTGGGTGGAATATGGGATCGATCTGAGAAAATTTTCGAAAACCTAAATTTTCGATTTTCAACCCGCCGTTTCAGGGCAAGTGTAACTCACTTTGGGACACTTGTGGGTGGAATATGGGATCGATCTGAGAAAATTTTCGAAAACCTAAATTTTCGATTTTCAACCCGCTGTTTCACAAGTGTAACTCACTTTGGGACACTTGTGGGTGGAATATGGGATCGATCTGCGAAAATTTTCGAAAACCTAAATTTTCGATTTTCAACCCGCCGTTTCAGGGGCAAGTGTAACTCACTTTGGGACACTTGTGGGTGGAATATGGATCGATCTGAGAAAATTTTCGAAAACCTAAATTTTCGATTTTCAACCCGCCGTTTCAGGGCAAGTGTAACTCACTTTGGGACACTTGTGGGTGGAATATGGGATCGATCTGAGAAAATTTTCGAAAAATGGCCTAAATTTTCGATTTTCAACCCGCCGTTTTAGGGGCAAAATTGTGTAAAAAATGTTTTTAGACTCACTTTGGGACACTTGTGGGTGGAATATGGGATCGATCTGAGAAAATTTTCGAAAACCTAAATTTTCGATTTTCAACCCGCCGTTTTAGGGGCAAGTGTAACTCACTTTGGGACACTTGTGGGTGGAATATGGATCGATCTGAAAAAACTTTTCGAAAACCTAAATTTTCGATTTTCAACCCGCCGTTTCAGGGCAAGTGTAACTCACTTTGGGACACTTGTGGGTGGAATATGGATCGATCTGCGAGAAAATTTTCGAAAAACCTAAATTTTCGATTTTCAACCCGCCGTTTCAGGGCAAGTGTAACTCACTTTGGGACACTTGTGGGTGGAATATGGATCGATCTGAGAAAATTTTCGAAAAACCTAAATTTTCGATTTTCAACCTAAATTTTCGCCGTTTTAGGGCAAGTGTAACTCACTTTGGGACACTTGTGGGTGGAATATGGATCGATCTGAGAAAATTTTCGAAAACCTAAATTTTCGATTTTCAACCCGCCGTTTCAGGGGCAAGTGTAACTCACTTTGGGACACTTGTGGTGGAATATGGGATCGATCTGAGAAAATTTTCGAAAAACCTAAATTTTCGATTTTCAACCCGCCGTTTTAGGGGCAAGATGTAAATTCTCACTTTGGGACACTTGTGGGTGGAATATGGGATCGATCTGAAAAATTTTCGAAAACCTAAATTTTCGATTTTCAAAAAACTTTTCGCAAAAAAATGGCGATCTGATTTTCCGTTTTCAGGGCAAGTGTAACTCACTTTGGGACACTTGTGGGTGGAATATGGGATCGATCTGAAAAATTTTCGAAAACCTAAATTTTCGATTTTCAACCCGCCGTTTTAGGGCAAGTGTAACTCTTTGGGACACTTGTGGGTGGAATATGGGATCGATAAAAATTTTCGGCATTTTGGGACACTTGTGGGTGGAATATGGGATCCCAAAATTAGATCTGAGAAAAATCATTTTGGAGGTCAAAATGTTAAAATTGGCAAAAAATTGTTTTTAGGAAAATGGCATTTTAGGAAAAATCATGGTTTTGAAAATAAAAATGCGGTTTTAGGGCCCAGAAATGCAAAATTTTAGACGCAAAAAAAAATGGCAAAAAAAATTGGCCCAAAAATTTAGCCAAAAAAATGGTTTTTAGGCCCACAAAATCAAAATTGGTTTTTAGGCCAAAATGCATTTTTAGACGCAAAAAAATGCGAAAAAATTTTAGACCAAAAATTGTCCAAAAAAAAATGTTTTTAGGGCACAATTGGCTAAGGGTTTTTGAGGGCAAAATTGGTCATGGCAAAAATTGAAAAATGCGGTTTTAGGCAAAAAAATGGCATTTTTAGACGCAAAATTGGCCAAAAATGCGGTTTTTAGGCCCAAAAATGGCATTTTATTTAAAATTTAGCCCAAAATCGGTTTTAGGCACAAAAAATATGGCATTTTAGACGAAAATTGACCCAAAATGCGGTTTAGGCAAAAAGGTATTTTAGACGCAAAAAAAATTGGCCAAAATGCGGTTTTTAGGCAAAAAAAAATAAATTTTCGGCATTTTTAGACGCAAAAAATTGGCCCAAAAATGCGGTTTTAGGCAAAAAAAAATGGCCATTTTTAGACGAAAAAATTGGCCCAAAAATGCGGTTTTAGGCAAAAAAAAATGGCCATTTTTAGACGAAAATGGCCAAAAATGCGGTTTTTAGGCCCAAAATGGCATTTTTAGACGCAAAAACTTTTAAAAAAATGCCAAAATGGTTTTAGGCAAAAATGGCATTTTAGACGAAATTGGCCAAAAATGCGGTTTTAGCCAAAAAATGGCATTTTAGACGCAAAATTGAAAAATGCGGTTTTAGGCAAAAAAAATGGCATTTTAGACAAAAATTGGGCTAAAATGCGGTTTTTGTACAAAAAATAAAACATTTTTTTAGACGAAAATTGGCCTAAAATGCGAATTTTTAGGCAAAAAAAAATGACATTTTTAGACGCAAAAATTGGGTCAAAAATGCGGTTTTTAGGCACAAATCATGGCTTTTTAGACGGCAAATTAAAATGCGATTTTCAACCCGTTTTAGCCAAAAAAAAAATTTTCCAGAAAAATTTTTTTTTAGGGGCAAGTGTATTTGTGGGTGGAATAGCGCAGAAAATTTTCGAAAATGCGGTTTTAAATTTTCGCGGTTTTAGCAGTGCCCACTTTGGGACACTTGTGGTGGAATTTCGATCTGAGAAAATTTTTCGAAAACCTAAATTTTCGGGCACGTGTTTTAGGGCAAGTGTAACTGGCACTTTTGGACGATCTGAGAAAATTTTCGAAAACCTAAATTTTCGATTTTCAACCCGCCGTTTTAGGGGCAAGTGTAACTCACTGGGACACTTGTTGGAATATGGATCGATCTGAGAAAATTTTCGAAAACCTAAATTTTCGATTTTCAACCCGCCGTTTTAGGGCAAAACTCATTTGGGACACTTGTGGGTGGAATATGGATCGATCTGAGAAAATTTTCGAAAACCTAAATTTTCGATTTTCAACCCGCCGTTTTAGGGCAAGTGTAACTCACTTTGGGACATTGTGTGGAATATGGGATCGATCTGAGAAAATTTTCGAAAAACCTAAATTTTCGATTTTCGCAACCCGCCGTTTCAGGGGCAAGTGTAACTCACTTTGGGACACTTGTGGGTGGAATATGGGATCGATCTGAAAATTTTCGAAAACCTAAATTTTCGACTTTCGACCCACCGTTTTAGGGCAAGTGTAACTCACTTTGGGACACTTGTGGGTGGAATATGGGATCGATCTGAGAAAATTTTCGAAAAACCTAAATTTCCGATTTTCGACCCACCGTTTTAGGGGCAAGTGTAACTCACTTTGGGACACTTGTGGGTGGAATATGGGATCGTTCTGAGGAAATTTTCAAAAAACCTAAATTTTCGATTTTCAACCCGCCGTTTCAGGGGCAAGTGTAACTCACTTTGGGACACTTGTGGGTGGAATAGGAATCGATCTGGAAAATTTTCAAAAAACTAAATTTTCGATTTTCAACCCGCCGTTTTAGGGGCAAGTGTAACTCACTTTGGGACACTTGTGGGTGGAATATGGGATCGATCTGAGAAAATTTTCGAAAAACCTAAATTTTCGATTTTCAACCCGCCGTTTTAGGGGCAAGTGTAACTCACTTTGGGACACTTGTGGGTGGAATATGGGATCGATCTGAGAAAATTTTCGAAAAATATGGGATCCTAAATTTTCGATTTTCAACCCGCCGTTTCAGGGCAAGTGTAACTCACTTTGGGACACTTGTGGGTGGAATATGGGATCGATCTGAGAAAATTTTCGAAAACCTAAATTTTCGATTTTCACCCGCCGTTTTAGGGCAAGTGTAACTCACTTTGGGACACTTGTGGGTGGAATATGGGATCGATCTAGAAAATTTTCGAAAACCTAAATTTTCGATTTTCAACCCGCCGTTTTAGGGCAAGTGTAACTCACTTTGGGACACTTGTGGGTGGAATATGGGACCGATCTGAGAAAATTCTTCCAAAAACCTTAAATTTTCGATTTTCAACCCGCCGTTTTAGGGCAAGTGTAACTCACTTTGGGACACTGGGGTGGAATATGGATCGATCTGAGAAAATTTTCGAAAAAGTGTAACCTAAATTTTCGATTTTCAACCCGCCGTTTTAGGGCAAGTGTAACTCACTTTGGGACACTTGTGGGTGGAATATGGATCGATCTGAGAAAATTTTCGAAAACCTAAATTTTCGATTTTCAACCCGCCGTTTCAGGGCAAGTGTAACTCACTTTGGGACACTTGTGGGTGGAATATGGAATCGATCTGAGAAAATTTTCGAAAACCTAAATTTTCGATTGACCGTTTAGGGGCAAGTGTAACTCACTCTTGGGCTCCTGTGGGTGGAATATGGGATCGATCTGAGAAAATTTTCGAAAACCTAAATTTTCGACAAGTAACTCACTTTGGGACACTTGTTGGAATCGATCTGATTCGCAGAAAAATTTTCAACCTGGCGGTTTTAGGCAAAAAATGTGACCAAAATTTTTAAATCCCAAAATTGCCCAAAATGCGGTTTTTAGGCACCACGCAAAATTTTTTTTAGGCACAAATGGCAACCAAAAATTGGATTTTTGACCAAAAAAAAGCGGTTTTAGGCTGGCATTTTAGACGCAAAATTTTTTAGGCAAAAATGGCATTTTTAGCTTTTTAGGCAAAAAAAATGGCAAATAGGCCAAAATCCACAAAAAATTTTAGACAAAATGCGGTTTTAGGCAAAAATGGCATTTTAGACGCAAAATTGACCCAAAATGCGGTTTTTAGGCAAAAAAAGTTTTTAGGCGCCAAAATGGCATTTCGCAAAATGCGGTTTATTAGGTACGATCAAAAAATGCGGATTTTGAGTTAAAAATGGAGGTAAAATTGGGCCAAAAATGTAAATGGGATTTCATTTTTAAAGTGTAACCCAATGTTTTAGGGGCAAGTGTAACTCACTTTGGGACAAATATGGATCATTGAGAAAATTTTCGAAAACCTAAATTTTCGATTTTCGAACCCGCCGTTTCAATGTAACTCACTTTGGGACACTTGTGGGTGGAATATGGGATCGATCTGAGAACATTTACGAAAAACTCTAAATTTTCGATTTTCAACCCGCCGTTTCATAGTGTAACTCACTTTGGGACACTTGTAGTGGAATATGGATCGATCTGAGAACATTTACGAAAAACTCTAAATTTTCGATTTTCAACCCGCCGTTTCATAGTGTAACTCACTTTGGGACACTTGTAGTGGAATATGGATCGATCTGAAAAATTTTCGAAAACCTAAATTTTCGACTTTCAACCCGCCGTTTCAGGGCAAGTGTAACTCACTTTGGGACACTTGTGGGTGGAATATGGGATCGATCTGAAAAATTTTCGAAAACCTAAATTTTCGATTTCCTCACCTCCGCCGTTTTAGGGGCAAGTGTAACTCACTTTGGGACACTTGTGGGTGGAATATGGGATCGATCTGAGAAAATTTTCTGAAAACCTAAATTTTCGATTTTCCCAAAAAATTGGCCAAAAATGCGGTTTTTAGCAAAATTGGCCCAAGAATGTTTTAGGTTTAATAAAATGGCATCATTTTAGAAAAAATTGGCGAAAAATTTTATCCAAAATTGGCACAAAATGGCATTTTAGGGACACAAAATTGGCCCAAAAATTTCCCAAGCACAAAAAATTTTAGACGGCATTTTAGGCCCAAAAAAAAATGGTCGATTTAGCAAAATCCTAAAAATGGCATGGCAAAACCTAAAACCTAGGCAAAAAATGTCATTTTTTTTAGACCCAAAATTGGTCCAAAAAATCCCTTTTTTAGCACAAAATTGCATTTCTTAGACAAAATTGACCCGTGCGGTTTTAGGCAAAATGGCATTTTAGACGAAAAAAATTTTTTTTTAGGCACAAAAATGGCATTTTAGATGCAAAATTTGCCCAAAAATGCGTTCTTTAGGCACAAAATGGGATTTTAGACGAAAAAGGCCTAAAATGCGGTTTTTAAGCAAAAAAATGACATTTTTAGACCAAAAATGCGGTTTTAGGCAGAAAAAATGGCATTTTCAGACCCAAAATTGGCCAAAAGTGCGGTTTTTAGGCACAAAAATGATATTTTTAGACCCAGAATTGGCCCAAAAATGCGGTTTTTTGGTACAAAAATGGCATTTTTAGACGCAAAATTGGCCCAAAAATGCGATTTTCGATAAACCTAAATTTTCGATTTTCGACCCGCCGTTTTAGGGGCAAGTGTAACTCATTTTGGGACAATTGTGGGTGGAATATGGAATCGATCTGAGAAAATTTTCCAAAAACCCCGTTCTTGGGCCGATTTAGCGCATAAAAACCCCATTTTTGGGTCTAAAAACAGCATTTTTGGGCCGAGTTTCGCCAGAAAACCCCATTTCTGGGCTTAAAATCCGCATTTTATTGCTGATTTTGCGCCAAAAAACCCATTCTTGGGCTGATTTTTGCGCCTAAAAACCCCATTTTTGGGCCGATTATGCACCAAAAAACCCCATTTTTGGGCCGATTATGCGCTTAAAAACCCCATTTTTGGGCTTAAAAATCGCATTTTTGAGCCGATTTTGCGCCACAAAACCACATTGTTGGGCCTAATAACACTATTTTTAGCCCTGAAAACACCATTTTGGGCCGATTTTGCGTCTAAAAACTGCATTTTTTGGCCGATTTTTCGCCTAAAAACACGGGTTCTATGTCATCGATAAATAAAAGTGTCTTGCGCCGTTTTATAGGGGATTTGTCGTTGTCTGAAGTAAATAATGAAATAAATGAAATAACCTGTCTCAGTCCCCTATAAATATATGAATTTTACATAATGCACGTGTCTGCCACTGCGCTTTGACCCCATGACAAAAACAATCAAGGACATAGTAATTAGGACAATTTTCTGACTCAAGAGGGATTTAAAAGCATTTATTGGCTTTTTATAGCAGGTAGAATTTCCTACTTCAGATTTCGAATAATGACGGATAGTTGAGGGTTTTTTCATGCCAGTACTGTTATTGATAACAGTCTCACAATGTCTGAGTATTTTTATTGCACCATTAAAACATCGGGGACTCGATCAATGAGCGAACAAAATAGAGGAGTTGTACCGAAAATAATCCACTCTCCCGTTCCGCCTCGCATGTTTAATTGGCGGCTAATTTATTTCCAGCGAAAAAAATCGAAAAATCGATTTGTTTCGTAAAATTGAAACGCTGTAATCTTTTTAATCACGGGCCTTCGACAGATACGTTTGTTTTTTCCGATTCTCAATGAAATTTTTCAGAAGACAAATTGACAGCAAAATCACTACTGCATAAGAACTGTGGGCCTAAACAATTTTTAAATATATTTCTCTATATAATGTATATACATATATGGAGGGAACAGGTGAAGGTGAAACGGAATAGGATATCTATTATAGAAAAATAGAGTATGCGGTTGACTGTTCTTATTGGATGATTCTCGAAAGGCTTCTCCGTGCCGGCCTCAACAATATTCAATTTCAACCTGCCCACCAATATTGTTTGGATACCGGCTTCACAAAACTTTATACAGACGCTCCTACCGTATATATATACATAAATAAAACCCACCCGTATGCGAATCTGTGTGTGTGTGTGTCTTTACTGTGTGAATAAGACTTAGGCACTGATAAGCAATCGGTGTACTGCATTGATTAATGCCGGATTGAGCAACGATGATTCAATTAATTAAGTACGTATGGAACATGCAGCGAGGTTCATTAAAGGGCGCTACCTTTCTTATGTCTTCTTATTAACCCTTTGCACTCCGGGACCATTCTGGATGTTGGCTACCGGCTACTCCTCGGTGGTTGGCCGATGTCACTGTCACTGCTATAGTTTTGGTCTAGATTTAGTCTTTCTAACGTATCCGTATAAACGTCTATCCGGAGCTCATCTTCACTACTACTTGTATCATGAAACTCAATCCTGTTTGAACGTTTTGCCGTTGTTCTAATAAAAAAATGAATAAACCCGTGGGTTGAACATTTCTAATTGTTATTACTAAATCTGTTACAAAATGATATTTACCAAAAGAACTTATTTACCGAGAGAAGAATCACTTCCGATTTTCTCACTCGTTAGATCTGTCTGTACCGCTCGACGCTTCAAACCGGACTGAGCTCAGCTTTGAAACTCAAAACTCGATGACATCTCTTTTATATATCTTAGTAATTTTGCTATATTTTGATTCGATGTATCGCGCCACATTTCGAGAGAAAACATCGGGCAAAACGTCTCAAAAAGTTGCGCGGAAATAACTTAATTCCCCGTAATCGCTAATAAATTTTAATGTCCCACTCAGAGGGGACAACAGAGTGCAAAGGGTTAATATATAATATATATATATCCTTCCTTATCCTGTATTGGTAAAAGAAGAAATCGCGCTTCAATGAATATAAAGATGACGGGTGTTTCGAAAAGTTTTCACCCGGAATTCTCTTTGTCGACAGGGATTTCTCTTTTCTTTTAAAACCGATATAGGTAATAATTTTTTCAGCCAAAAATCGCTTGGAATTTGTGGTGAGAATAAGTAAGTGGTGGTCACCGCCGCTCACTTCGATGCTGCGACCTTGAGCCATATTCCAAATGGCGTTTTAGTATTCGGCCGGCCGGAGGAGCATGTTATAATTCCGGCCGATATCGATATAATATATCAATATAGATATTATCTATCGGCTTGAGATTCTCAAGAGAACGCGTTCAAACAAATACTGGAGGTCGCCACCTCGTGGACCTGCAGGGGCTGTACCTACCTCCGAGACATGTCACGGATATCCGTGTTGAGGATACTATTTTGGATAAAACTATCATCACGGTTTCACAGCGTGCCTATTGACTGAATTATTATTTACTTACGGGTGTAGTAATCGCCGTTCGGATTTCTCTCAATTCCAATTTTTTTTTTCGTTCCATTGCACAACGAACACGTTTTCCAGGTTTCTGTGTCATTGTCGTTCAATTAATTAATTGCGGTCGTACCTATCGAAATATTATCGCGGGCTATCGGCGAAGGTGTGGGCAAATTGCAAAATAACAATCGGTAATAACGAGGTACACGGAAAAAATGTTGCTGCCACTTCCATTCAACAAGAAATACGAAACTTACTACAATAGAACCGAGGATGTTAGTACCCGGAAAATCATAACAGCAGGTACACCGAAGTGGTACTCCCTATTAGGCTATTTAACTATCAAACTCTGAAAAATTGGGAGAATTAAGTATTGTATCAACCGTAATGATTGTAAAGCCTGTAAATTCCGAAGAATACAATTTTACAAAGTAAATCGGCCCATATATTAGGCCGTCGTGGGCCTAATAAGAGTCATCACATTGTAGGACATCTACATTTACGGTAAAAGCCGAGTATTCCCGGGTTCGAAACGCCGGCGATCGAATTGTAATTCATTCCGGTAGTTAGATCCACAACAATAAGGCAAGAGGCGTGATGCCTTTACATAATGAGATTATGTTCCGGTAAATGGAGTTAATTTAATGGTAATTACCTTTGATCGGAATTTCCCTGAGAGCCGGTATATCCGGTGTTGCCTCATCAGTGTACACCCAAAAAATATCGTGTACAATTTAATCAAATAAATATATATACATCTTAGTATTTAGAGCGGAGAGGCGTTAACTTGAAATGATTAATTAGTATTTCCTCGATTCAAGACGATATCCATCATAAGACGTACCCTTTATTTTCAGAGGAAAATAATTTTAAGAGCACTCGAACAGCCAAATATTTGAAAACATAATTTTAATGACAACAATCAATAGATTCTCACCTCTGAAGTGACAATATCCCCATTGCCGGCCTGTTTAGAAATAAAACAGTTCGCTATCGTCCGGTTCAGCATTAAAAAGACAAGGCATACAGGTTTTAATATTTCCATTGAAAATAAAATTGATATTTCCATTTTAGAAAAAACTCTAGAAAAAACGTAAAGAAATTCAAAAGTAGCTAAACAATAGGAAAATTTACATATACTAAAATTTTGAAAAAACCTTTACATACTATTCGAGTCCATATTACGACATTTCTAATGGCGAATTGATCTCGTAAAACTAACTAATCTATTCTAGACAGTCAAAATAAACTACGAAACAAACGTTCAAGAATGACAAGCTACATACTGGAGCATGCAGGATACGGACTAACCGGCTATCTAATTTGCAAAATATAACGTTTAATAATAATTTTTTTTCCCCGGATATTTGGTGATTGGCCCCGTCATGAATAGAATAGAAATGGTATTTATTTTATAAATACAACAGTAGGTATAACTTCTTGGCAACGGTCGTCAGGAGGAGTTTGACTTTTTGTGTTATTTATAACACTCCTTCTGCTAATAATAATGACGTTTTTCATTTACGAACTGAAACGCCCGACGTGCGAGACGAAACAGTTTTTTTTTTCTAATAAAAATAAAAGAAAAGCCCGATATTTTTGGCATGATATTTCGGGCATTAAATATCCGACAGTAGAAATCCCGGCACATATTAAGAACGAATAGGCGAGCGATGACGAGTCCTGTAGCGGTTATTTTTCGGCGAAATTTGTATTTCCCATTCTCCTGAAATTACCGGCAGGTTGTGGGGGGGGGAATGTGTGAAAAAAATGAAATGGGGAAATGCGGGATTGACAGAATTGGATTTGAAATGGTTTTGGGAGGCGCCAACAATAGCTTTGCAGATTTCTCTTTGTCCTCAGTCGAATCGGAGACTCGAGAGTGGACATGTGAGAGGGTGAATGAAAGAGAGAGAGAGGGATGGAGGGATGGAGGGAGGGATGGAGGGTGAGAGTGATCCAACCCTATTGTCCCAACCGAACAATCGTTAACCCATTCATATTAAGACACTTTGAGCGACCCCACTCTCCTACTGTTCCTGTTACGGGGCTAGACATGGAGACGTCCGGGACATAATTACCGGGGGTCCCAGAGGAAGGGGCGGATATGAAGTTAGACGTGGACCACTGGACAATATCATTCAACCGGAGAATTGTGTCACAAGGTAAAAAAAGGGAGACCAGTACGACAGAAGAAATCCAATATTAAAACATATTATATGCTCCACGATACCTTATAAATACAGAATTATTGCAACAACCGTCTGAGAAAGTGCACTATACTTGCGTGCTTAATAATCTATTACGTACAATAGCGAACGGTGTTTCGCTAACAGGGCATTAATTAAGCGGGATTACTTTTAATTTACGCATTAACGGGACGTTGAATAACAAAGAAAACGGCTCCAATGTTCCGAATCTAATTCAAATTGCGCTGGTTTTTAAGGGACATTCTGACGGTTCGCAAAACGTGAACAATACACCAGTTGTGTATTCAAACTGTTTTTTTCAGATGCAAGTTGAAATATGAAATTAACCGTGAACCGTAAAGTTTCAGGTTACAGTTATAAATATCAACCTAAAGTATGTGTAGCGTTTCGGTATTTTTCAGCTTCAGAGGAAATCTGATCAACCACCGGATGTCGAAGGCCACTCATCGTAGTAGCTTAATTATTTTATTTTTTCCTTCGCCAATTTGAAACATCTGCAGTCCTCCATTCTGCGCCCCATTGCTAAGTCATCGCCACATATTGGTCCTTGTTTAAATTCAAAAATACGAAGCAATAAATATACGGTAGTTGCCTGTCCAATTTCAATGTTTCGTCGTGTTTAAATCATTTCATTTCGTATAAAAATTTGAGAATCGAAATAATTATTTTTTACACGAGTGTATAAATCGGAGTCTACAAGGACGGCATCGGGAGTTGGCAACCCTGTCATTCCCCTGTTATGTGTGTCCCGAAAACCTTTCGACTTTACTTAATATTCGTACTTTTATTGCAAAAATTCTTACAAAATGAATTATTAATTATTTCTGTTGCGAACTTTACAACAGAGTTCATTCGTTTTTTCTTTTATCTGTCTTCGTTAATTCTCGTTATAAAATGCACTACGGTTAAATAACAACTGCAATGGCGCCTAACAACAAATGAAAATTGTTGCAGCGGATGAGTCGTATAAATACATCGAGAATATTTATAAATATCCTAACTTCGTTTAGTATTCTTACTTGACCAAGATAAGAATTGCAATAGAATTGAAACAGATAAGGAAACCAGAACTTGTGCGTTATGATGACGCAAATAAAGTAGACTGGAAAATGAATAACCTATTCTCTTAGCCTCGTCACCGAGTTCATTTACACTACGAAACTAATTTTGATGTCGTTAAAAACTAACGCCTTATGATATACTGAAATGTACCTGCTATACCAGAACTAAAAATAATTCGATTACTCTAATATATGTGCATTACGGTCAAATGCCAACTGCGATGGCGCTAAAAACTGAAACCGGACTGGACCGACGCGTCTGAAAATTGTGAAGGCGATTATCTCAATAAGGGGTTTTTTTTCGGGTGTCGGGCTCTAAAAGAGAAATTCTTTGGCGAATTCTTACCTGTTCGAGAGGAGTTGACAAAACCGAAAATCGAGAACTGCGTTCCAGTAGCGGAGTACGCGACCGCACTGACAACTGATCTCCCTTCTGAAGTATCGAATGGCAGATTGCGTCACACTCGACTCGATATCTCGAATCGGGAGAAATTCGATAGCTCGAACCAAGGCCAGACAAAGGTTTTTAAATGTTCAACATTTCGTACAAATCGAGTGAAAAAAATTGTCCTCCAATCGTTAAAAATAGTCACTAATAATTTCAACGAGCTTTACCGTAACACAAAAAATATTTAAGTTTTAAATGTCCATTGGTTCAGGTTCGTTTTATACATTTTAACATTGAAGTGGCACATTGAAAACCTGAACAATAAGAATGTATTTCAGGGAAATTTAAATGTCACAACACAAAAAGAACACAAATTTTCTCGATCAGTTAATTGTAGGGAAGGTAAAAAATGATTCAAATAAAAATAAGAGCAAGATTAAAATAAAAATATTGTGTACATAAAAAGAGGACTAATGTAAAAAAAGGATGTTCGAAAAATGATAATGAACAGTTTTCTGCTTCATAGCGACATTTACTCGACACAAAAGCAACAATTGTATTGGTATTACAATAATTAAACAATTGGTTGCCTCACATTTCGGCAGACCGCTAACTACAATTTAAAATTGAACAGGAGTTTACTCGCGTGGAAATTCTTATTTGTTCAAAATATCAGTCAAATTATGACTGTTTCTTTTCTGCTTGAAAATTCTCTTCCAATTTTTATTAGAACAATTTGACATTTTCAAACTTACTCGTTATACAATACAAATATATATATACTGCCTATTTTATTACAGTTTGTCACTATTATTTTAAATCAACTTGTAACATCTACAACTGAATATCAATCACAGTTAAACTGTTAAAAAAAGGTGTATAATCCAATTAAAACTTTAACTGTGCACTTATGAAATATTGGTTTTACAATGAAAACCACAAATTCATTTTCCAATAAAAAATTCTTCAGTGTAATGTACAAATAAACAGTTAATTCTAATATTATTTTAGCACAGCCAAAATTGCTCACTGTTGCAATTAAACTGCTGCAATAGAAATTTGCATGCAAACATTTTAAATATTTGTTATTTTGTTGATGCACTTTTAAACACAATTGGTCATAAAAGATGCAATTGTTTCTAAGACAGGAATAATTACACAATCAAGGTAAAATCTTTGTCAATTCTTTGTTAATTCTCATCTGTTAATTAATGTTCTGTTTAAAAACAAAACAGTTGCAACAAGTGTCAAAGAAACAAAATTCCTCCAGAAAAAAAGAATTCCAGAAAGGAAAACTTACATACGGAGACAGTAAAAAAACAAAATGTAATGAAGAAAAATACAACTGTGTAAGCTGTAATTTACCCAAGAATTGAATACACACACAAAAAGAAATGTGACAATTATGAGTATAAATGACAGTTAAAGTATTAATCGATAATTGGGGAAATACCAATTTAATATAAATCCACAAATTACTTTTTGACAAGAACAGCCATTATTTTCAAGGGTAATAACAACAGTAATTTAAAATTCGTTAATACAAACATTGTTTACACATAAATACTACAGCTGGAACTTCTTTCAAAGTCGAAAGATTTGCTTTTTACTTATCAAGAGTTCACTATAACTTGTGCTCATACTGTTTTGTCAACCATCAACATTACAAAAAAAAATTAAATTGGAAATATCGTTATCATTTGTACTGGTCATTAAATATTTTATTTTTATCTTTTATTCTTTCGTCTTGTAGAAAATACCCTTGAACAGGTGTTTAAATTATGTCACAACATCTAGTAGTTATTTGTTAAAAAAGGAGGAATTCTCTTTAGAAGTAATAAGATTAAAATTTAAGATTAAAGGAAAAAAATTAATAACAACTGGTAGAATTGGAACAATTTAATGGAAACAAACCCCATTTTTCAAAAGTAAGTTAATAACAATTTGACAAAGAAAAATGAGCATCAAAGCATTATTACGTTTAATTGCATTCAATTAAACTTTAAATTCATTAATATACATTCTTAACTAGAAACAAGTTCCACCTGCACATCTTCTCAACCATTTCTGGTAAAACAAACATTTGCAAATGATATTGATTACAAAAAACATAATAAGTAAAACAGCCTTATAATTGTCACAAACCACTGTTTGTCCGACTTGGAAAAATAAAAAAGAATGGGATAGAGATAAATATAAATGAATTAGAATATTTTGTGCAAAATTAAAACAATTACTTCACTAATAAACAAATCAGTACAAATAAAAGGAACAAATCAACAATAGGACAATCAGTTATCATATAAATATGTCATAACAATATAAAAAAATTCATTAAGTCTCATGTCAAAATTGGCACAGCCTGTAGTTCAATAATATACAATCCTTACAACTACGACATATACATGTTTATATAGTACAAAGCACATACAATTGTTTTACTAATTTTTAAAATAACCATTACAAGCTTAGTGTATAGTAAAGAATTGTCTCTCTGTTGGTGTACAAATAATATTAATAATATCTTGTTCCAAGTGTCAGTAGCAAACATTTAATTAAAATATGAACAATATCAGATTGGTACCGTTTCTATACATATTACTTAAATTGATGCAATGACATCAACAGAAAAATCTTTCATATGTAGAATAGAAATCACAATTTTCATTTATCATACACAAATGAAATAAAATCATTTCTGTCAGATAAAGGCTACATCTAGTACAGTGAACAAACAATTAAGAGGACACAAAGAATCACATCAGTGATTAGATAATACTACTATTCATTTATCATTACTACAACAGAATAAGGTAATGAAAATTAATTATTTATTAATTAATGATTCATTTATTTTTAATGTTAACATCCTCTATATTGAAAGCAAATTGTTAAATATTTTTCTACATCTCTTATTATAAATAATATGTAGAGGAATGAAATAAAATATCCAACAAACTACTACACTTCATATTCTTGACAATCTTCCTTCAGCTCCACAGTGCAATATCCCTGTAGCACAACCTACAGTATAAATTCTTAACATGCTACGAAATTCTTTCAGGGGAAATTCGAAATATCCATCGTTCGTTTTTGCAGATACTTGAGCATTTATAGACATTATATATTTAAATATGACAATTTTACACATTGTCATGTATATAGACACACACACACATGACCAATTTCTAACTACGACACAACAATTAATATTCAGAACTTGTACAGAAATGCAATGTCTATTTGCCGTAAAAAGCAAATTCTGAAGTATGAAAAAATAAATCCCAAATTATGTACTCCGTCCCAGTTACAGTTTATTATTATAATTATTAAAATCTAAGTAAATTGATTTTATATTATTTTACAAAAGAAAGTTCATTTGTTACTCATTAGCAAAATATACTCTAAGTATATTTCATTAAATATTTTTGAATCTAATTTCATATTTTCTTGTTTCTATTTAGTGTGTATATAAACAGTCAAATAAGACTTCTATTGATAAAAAGGTACTCAGTTTACTAAATAGGCCTTTTCTTTTTTGTCATTTGATTTTGCCAAAATATTACTGGTATATTGTACAGTTAAATACAATGAGTGAGAAACTGAAGCATTTTACAATAATATTTTTGTTACATAACAACGAACTTCAGTGTACGGCTCTCAGACTGATAATCATGCTACCTATTATTTCAGGAGTTTGTATAGTAAAATATTCTTTTTCATTAACTATTCCTTCTCTTACATTTATGAAAAAGAAAACAAAATAACAACTCTTGAAAAACCAGGACGTAATACTAAGAAGACCCTTACTTTTAACACACTGTTTTTCATAGCTCCTTATAGCCTACTAACTTTTGAGCCACTTTATAAGGAAAAATGCTTATTTTGTAATACAAATAACAGCCAATGTGACATATTCCAAGAACAAATTGTGGAAAATCACATAAACCATTTACTTTATTTCTCCTTTTGTTATCAATCACAACTAATAATCATTACCAGAAAGTCAATTTTTGTAGGTTTTGAAAAACATACCATTTTTTTAAGAAAATTAAAACACGAATTTATTTTTCTATTTTATGAACTGGTTATTTTTTCTTTAGTAATGTAAAATACTATAATAGATAATCTAAATGTTTTTCCACCTAAGGCACCTATATGGAATTGACAAAATGTCTTCAAATATTTCTCCATAAGTAAAACAAAATTAAGGAACAATTAAAATAAACTTATAAAGTTCTATAATTTAAATGTACAAAATAAATAAGAAAAAGTAAACATTTTAAATGGAATAATTTAGAAACCAATTTGCAATTTTACCCTGAAATTATTTCTTTCAATCATAAAATATAGCATTAAAACATTAATGTCAAACTAGCTAGCAATGATTAGCTTATTTGTTTAAGAATATTAATTATTTTTCTTATGTAATTCATCAGTATGTTAAACATGTTATTTAACGTCCAGATGGTTATTTGAACATGATATGGCCACTGAAAACAATTTGCGGAGTGTGAGATTATTCTTGCTTTTTGGCAAATATAATAAAATGTTGTACTCATAAAAGTGTTAGGATATGTGAAGACTAGTGATGTAAATCGTTAATCAAACAAGTAAATTTCTGCACAAACAAGAAATTTAAATAATTACATGATCAAATATATCTTAAAAATGAGTTAAAACAAAATTAGGTAATTTTAAATGTATTCCTCTAATATTAGTACTTGGCCCCCATTAAACCCTATAATATTATATCCGAATGACTCATTATCATATAAATGTGGTTTGGACAAAAACAAAAATAAATTTGAAGGTTTGACTATGAAACAGTATAGCATACAGTAGCACACTTTTAATTCAGGCTGTTGGTTAAACAGCCATTGAAATACCAATTGAAAATATATGTAGGGAATAACTAAATTATACCCATTTTACAGAATTTACGTCATTTACAGAAGTTTCAGGCATGATGTTTCCTAACTAAAATTATATCTAGCATGGTACACAAGCTTGAAATATAAAGAAATCCATACCTCAATCAAACATTGGAAAACACAGAATATAGAAACTAAGAGCAGGGACATTGTTATATTAGTCAAACAGAAGCAATTATAATTCCGTTTCATGATTTTTGTATATAAATATATATATATATATATATATATATATATATATATATATATATATATATATTAGTTAGTTAATTCTACAAATATCAATTTAGTTAAACTGGTTGCTAACTAATAATTTTAAAGAAAAAAAAATAGATTCCAAATAATTCAGAATTGACTAATCCAAACTGAGTTTTTCCTACAGGTGTCCAATGTATTTCTATTTATTTGCACAGAAAAATATCTACCACCAAAGTATCAAATACTTTCGTTTTCAATCTCCTTTTCTGTTTCTCCTCTGAAAGCTTTACTCAAATCAAATTAAATGAGTGGAACATAAAAATATTACAGTGCCGAACAAAAATACCGCCTACATTTCTGAAGCCTACAATTAATGACTTTCTGATTGCGATAGCATTTTATTTGTACAATTCTCGAAAGAATTTTAGAAATACAGCAACTTAATATTTACTATTTATAGACAGCTCTTGACTGTGCGTTGTTCTGTTTTTTATAACTCTCAAATACCATCTCGCTGTGATAATTTTCACAAAATTCAATGGTTTTTTTATTTTATTCTAATTCATCTTAACAAAAACCTATTTTATAATCAACACAGTATAAACATTACAAAGATAACAAACAACTATCATATAATACCGAAGAATAAAATGACTAACACACTTTCTTTTTTTTAATGATGGTCTTGGTCAAAATGCTGACCGACTAACTACATATTTTTGACAAGCCCTTCAACATCACAATTAGTTTTTTTTATTTAATGTAATTATAACACAATATTTTATTTTCATTTAAATACCTAATATTAAATCACTAGCGATATTACTCAATAATTATACACAACTATTTTTATACAAAACTTTGGTTGCCCGTAAATACCTTATATGGGTAATTACCTTAATGGCCCTTAATATAAGTGTTATATATTTTATGACAATTGAAACTTAGCCTTTTATTTTTCAAGCTGTAGTTTCCTACTCCATTGGTTCCAATATGAAAAATTACATACACAGTATACATATGTATTACCATGTACAAAACCTAGATTATCAGGTGTATTGTCAACAGTTAAACATGAGTGTCATATTCAATCAATAAGATGTATGTTATAGAATTTACAAGAATAATATTGTAATTTGTAACTTCCAAATTTAATACTAACCGTTTTGTTTAATCATATGAGCATTAATTGTATCAAAAAGACACAATATTTTCCATCACCTAAAATAAATTACCTGCAATGAGGTTTCAAACCAAAAATTACAAAATTATTACAATTAATTTCTAATGAGTATTTTGATTAATAGGCACTTTCTGTGGAAAATGCATTTCCAATGTAAATGATTGTGTCATTTAGTATTGAGCATATATTGAAAGTATAAAGAGTTGAATATTTTGTATATATGAACCTCTTAGAATATTGTTATGTCCACAATACAATCAAATGAATTTTAAATCTAATAATTGAAGTATATTAAAGGCATCTGCAGCAGGTAGCGTGAGTGTAAAATCATTTAGAACTTTCATCATTTCTGTCCTTAACTAAGGGAAGATAACATTTTAATGAGTAATATAAGGGTCTGCAAGGGTTAGTTATGTAGTCCAGCATACATTAATTGTACTATGAATGGAAGATGCCAACTCTATCAATGCAGCATAAATGAGAAGCTTAATATTTAATTTTATTTTTAAACTAACCTTTCTATTTATTATAAAGATAACATTAATTACTACAGGAAACTCCTCATTGCAGAAATCTACTAAAAATTAACTTTGAAACTAGTCTGTTACAAATTTATATAATTTTGAAAAACAGTAGTGGGTCAAAAGAATAATAATAATAATAATATTTTAACTGAACTTTATCACAATTTCCGTTATAAGTGATAAAAGTACCGAGAAATATATCTTTTCTTTTCTAATACCAGTTTAAAAGTAATTTAAACAATAAAATTAAGTACTTAAAAATTCCTTAAATATAAAATATTGACCTTTATACAATAAGATTGTCATGAACTAATGGAAGACAAGAAACAATGTCATGTTTTATTACTTTTGTTACAACTCAAAACAAGGATATTTCTGTTGACATATTTTTTATTGAATAATCCAACTGTAAATCTATTAAATGGGTAAATGGATAGATAACTTTTTTTGCTTTGAACCAATGGAGCTTTTAATCTATTTAAGTGTTTATATTACACTTTTATTTTCTTGTCTAAAACTACAAGTATTGTCTACTTTTACTCTGTCTAAGCTTATAAATTCATTTTGTGAAATGTATTTCAAATCGTTTTTTTGTTCACATTCTTAAGAACTAATTATCCTAAAAGTATGTTTCAACAACAAATATTGTCAACACATAAGAACATTTAAATAAGTATATTAGTTTATCTTTTTGAGACAAATATCTTACTACCTTAAACATTTTTTATACACAGCATAATAATATAAGGAATGTTATTAAGCGTAATCAGAGTAAGTCAACTGAGTATACAACTGAGTTGTGACATGTTTACCATTTTTATAAACAAAAAAATCACAACTCTCTTAATATAAACATTCAGTGACTCATTTTTTAAATTGAAATTTCAAATTCGTTATCTCTAATATTATGAGGGAAGAGCTTATTAGCATGAAAGGTATACAAGCTCTTCCCAAATAAACTTAATCTTACCTCAAATAGTCGTCAAATCCAACTGTACCGAATGAAGGCTTGTATCTGACTCAATGTCACTGCCCTTTGATCGTGTACATTACCAAATTCTGCCATCAGAACCCTAAACAATTCGTAGATTTAAATTCAAGTTTATAAAAACATATTTAACTTTAATTTTATACTATAAAATTTTGATTATTCGTACAAATTTGTGGAGGTAACATCTTAACTTGATATCTTAATACTCAACGGTGATGACCAGCATTAAAAATCAACAGACAAGCTGATACTTAATACTTTGTACTTGAGTGAATAGTAAAATAAACAATTTTACAGGTACCTTACTACTCCCATAATTATAAGTATTTATGAATACATTTTAGTAAATAACATAAATTATAAAAATAAAATTAATTTAATATACCTGTTTTGTGGTCTGTGAGGGGTTGGAATACTGTAGGTTCGTGATGTTTCTGTCTCCTCTCGCTGGTTTGGTCTTTTGCTAGACCGGTTTCGGCCGCTCGCCATCTTCAGTAGCGGTGTTAGTCACTGTTAGCACTTTGAATGTTTTTTGGGCATCCTCACTGCGCTGTCACTTTCACATGTACTGTATATATGCCGAAACCGGTCTAGCAAAAGACCAAACCAGCGAGAGGAGGCAGAAACATCACGAACCTACAAACATAAAATTAGTGAAGTGCAAAAACAATAATAAATTTCCCCAAACCAAAATTCTACACATATTTTAACTTTAAAATGTATTTTAAAAGTTTAATAAATATAAAATGCACGAACATATCAGAATGCATATTTATTAAATATTTAAAAACAACTCTACTGTCGAAAAAAGCAACATTGGCCTTTTATCGGCCTTTCAGGATCCTTAAATAAATTATTCAAATATTTACCTTTATAAAACCTCATTCGTTATGCGGGGTGGGTATAGTAAGCGCAACAAGTTCAGGTAGAGTGGCAGATGAGGGGGTGATGACATCATCGTCGTGTATAATGGTGGTGGCGGAGGCAGCTGACGGGGACCTGTCGGCAGCCGCCGGAGTCGGAGCTTTGCGCCTCCTGCCGCGCCTGGCTACCAGCTCGTGCTGCTCCCTGGCGGGCTGGCCCCTGGCGCCGGCGCCGCCCCCGCCGCCCCTCCCCCCCGCCACCGCACCCTGAGGACCGCCAACCGCCAACACGGACATCAGGAACACCGTCGAATAGATCCAGCTCACGCCCATCACCACGATCAGGAAAACGCCAATCTGCGTGTACGCCAGAACGTCCGACGGCAGCATCAGCGCGCCGGTCACCGACGTCGTCAGCGCCGCCATCAGAGTCGGCCCTCCCATCATCGAAACCGAATAAACTACGGCGTTCTCTCGCTTCTCTTTGTCGGGAGCCATTCTGAACAAACAGTGCAATGATTCTAGGGCACTAAAACTCCGGTACAGACGTTAGAATTCATGTTGGTTGCTTGCAAGGTGCAGTTAAGTAGTAAAAATTCTTGAAAATAACATTTTAGTATAGCCTACTACTCATTAATGAAATATTGGCAGGATAAACATCGAACTCTCCTTATAATTGACTTACTTATAATTGACCACGTAATGAATGGAGAAATCGACGGCCAGACCTATCGCGACTGAAACGGCGACAGCTTCGAGCACGTTCAGTCTCCATCCCAAGAATATGAGAGTGGCGACGGTCACAAATATGGTGGCCGTGATTGTGACGATTGCGCAGAGGCTCAACAGCGGGTTGAGCGTTGTGAGGAGAACGACAATGAATGCGACGCCTACAGAGACGGCGATGGCGACCACAGTGTCCTTCTGAAGAGAGCGCTGTAAGTCGTACAGTTCCAGCTGGCTGACGAACCACCCGTTGCGCATGCCGGTAGGAGCACTTTGCAGCTCTTTCCTGCTCCAATTCTCCACCTATACAGAATATACACCGCGTTAGAAGTACATATATATGTTCAAGAATAAAGTACACGTACAAAACTTAATACAGTTGAAACTTTATTTAATATACCTGTTTTGTGGTCTGCGAGGGGTTGGAATACTGTAGGTTCGTGATGTTTCTGTCTCCTCTCGCCGGTTTGGTCTTTTGCTAGACCGGTTTCGGCTGCTCGCCATCTTCAGTAGCTGTTAGTCACTTTTGGCCATTTGGATGTTTTTTGGGCATCCTCACTGCACTCTCGTCACTTTCATATGTACTGTCAGTGAGGATGCCCAAAAAACATCCAAAGTGCTAACAGTGACTAACACCGCAACTGAAGATGGTGAGCAGCTGAAACCGGTCTAGCAAAAGACCAAACCAGCGACAGGAGACAGAAACGTCACGAACCTACAGTATTGAAACTTTATATTTTGAAAAGTACATTCCATTTACAGGCTATTAATAAAAACTTAATGATACCTTTTAGAGGCTTATAGTTCAGTTTCAACTGAGACTGTTCAAGAAGTGGAGACAAGCGAAGAAATTCGTGCTACATTTGAAATTTAAATTTATACAATCTCTTATTTTACTGTGTTGTGAAACAGTGACAAAAGTGAAAACGGTACAGAGTACGCTGAGTGTACAAAGTTCCAAAGTGCTTTCAGTGGATATAGTGCACTGAGGTCAAATGTCTCGTAATCCTCTCGTGAATATAACAAGTGGATAGGCGCAAAACGGTATTGTAATTTTAATGGCAATATATTCAGAGACCGAGTGTGACAGTGATTGTGTGATAAAAAATGAGGTGAAAAAACTGTTTGCATAATTAATTCGGTAAAATGTTGAAAGCCCAGAGAGCCCCAATTTTGGTTCTGTAAGAAATGAAAAATTCGAGGCACTCTGTTTAGCCAAGCCATACTGGATCACTTTTCTGGTTTTACCTTGGGTTTGAGAGAGAGGCTGTCGCTGCCGTTATTTGTTTAATCGGTAGACAACTCTGCCTTAATTAATCGGCCGGTTAGCGTCACTTGCCTGATTGTAGAAATTGTCCATTTCGACGAATGAAGTTGTATGCGAAAAACTGCTGTCATACTCGACGACGAGGGCCTTAAGTTTGGGCTGGCCGGACTTTGACGGCAACGCCGAAAACTTGGGCCCGGCGACTCCCGGCATGCTGAGCTCGGCGGGAGTGCTGTAGAGGGAGGACGCGGCCCTCGGCAGACACGTCGAGAACACCCGTTTGTTGTACGGAAATCGAGCGGTCTCGCAGCAGGGAGCGCGCGAGAGCGAGGCGTGGACCGGATCTGAGCATCTGCGCTCCATCCAACCGACAAACGCTTCCAGGAAACAGTTGGGTAATAGAGGACCCATTGTCGACTGATAAAAAGGTTGAGCCCTAGAAAATATAATTCATTGACTGAATAAAATTAATATTTGAATAGTCTAAACTCTCAGATCAAATATGTATGTGTGAATCATTATCCTTAAATAACAAGATCTGCACCATGATTTATTTACCCATCACAAATCAGTCGGTTATTTGAAACTGGTAAAATATTATTGAAAATTTGTTCATAAATATTTTTTAAATGTAAAAGAACTAAACATTTTTATATAGCATCTCCATACAAGACAGCTAATATGAATGGTGGTGGCCGATTAGCAAATAGAATGAGATAATTGTTTTTGTAATTTAAATACTTAATAATTTAACAATTGTAGTCTACCTAAGGTTGGAACAGAAAGACAGAAGCCAAGTTTGCGATTCAGGAGCGCTCAAATCGAAAGAAGGATCGAGTTGTAATTTCCCTCTTGAACTCGGGTCCATATAATCACCATTATCCTGAGGTACAACACCCCACACAAATCTCAACGGCAATCTCGCATTGGCTTTGTTAATATCCATCTGCAAAAGAAGCAGGCTTTTATATATTCAAAATTTATATCGGTATCCCTAGTTAAGTGGTAAATGAACTACAAATTTACAGAAAAATAAATTTCAAAAATTAATAAAAGATCTACAATGTTCAAAGAGAATTTTCCAAAGCACAGACTGTTCTATTGAGCTTAATGCATGGAGTACCTAGTAAAAAAATATTCAACATTTTGTACTATACAGGGTGTCATATGAGCAAGTTAAAAACTTGTTTTAACGTTAAAATACTTACATGTTCTTAATGGTTTCAAATTTGGCCTGTATTATAAATACTTTTCTACTTCAATTTACTGTAAGAGCATGCTCGTATTACAGTTCCTCATTGACTGAAACACGAACAATCGCACCTACCCTTTGCAAGCGCTCAAACCAAAACCTCTCCTTGTAGACAAGGTCGTACTGTTCGAAAGGATGACTCGTTCTGAAGAGCTGCAGGTCGGGGCTGTCGGGTAGCCTGAGCCGAGGATGGTAGAGAACGGCGAACGCGGCCAAAGCCGCCAGACCGCCGAGGAACGCTATCCAGAAGTAGCGAAGGCGGAGGACGCACGCGACCAGCAAAGAACGGAAACCGACACCCAGAGACTGGAGCAGAGGCTCCATCCTCGACAGGATTGGAGGAAGGCGCTCGGAGATCACCAAGCTCGCTGGGATCCACGCTATCATCACAAGAAAGTTGGCGACGACTGCGGTACCGGCAAACACGCTGTATTACAACATACCGTTCTACTATCAACAAATATTTATAAACCAAATTTATACATCATAAAATCTGAACAAGATAAATTAATAATGTATCTTCGTAGATATCAGATTGAAAAATCTTTAACTGTAGTTAATACTATAAATTATTAATAGAGTAAATATATAATGTAGATTAATATTATATCTACACTATATTTATAACAGCTGTGAAACACATCCTTATATTATAATATACTCTGACATATCAGACAAATCATTCAATTGGCAGATAATTATTTTGACTACTGTGGTATACTGCGGTATTATATATGATAAAAATAAATGCATCAGCAAAGTTAATTTATTTATACATTAAACAATTCTTATTCGAGTTTATCTGAATTTGAAAATTTTACAAGGATTATACAGTTTTCTTCCTTTGTAAATATCAATACCGCCTCTATGCATTTTATCACTTGAGGGTTTCAAGAGTATTGTAAATATATATTTAACCGATGTACCTGAAGCAACAAATGGCTGTAATGTTGCTAATGTAAGATGAGTAAAAGGCGGCTGCCGTAGTGAGGGATGATACTAGCATGCAGAGTGCCGAATGGTTGTGCGAGGCGTGGACCAATTTGGTCATTGTAATTCTATCGTCTTCGGATTTTGCGCACGACCACACCTTACACACCATCAGACTGGCGTCTCCCCCAACGCCTAAACACAAATGAAACAGGAAAATGATACGCCGATAATCAATTTGGGAATAACTCAGAAAGTTGGTAGCAGAAATAAATATTCTAATGTAATTTTTATTTCTAACCGACGACTATAACATTTATAATTACATATTTAAGCACTTTTCACATTCTTCAATAGTATTAACATTAAAATTATACAATATTTACAGTGAACTCTAACTAGGCTCAAAACAAAAATATACTCTAAGTTGAATGATTGCATATTTCGAATTGAACTTACCCACAGCCACGATTGATGCAAGAAGGTTCATAAACGGGAAGAATTTCAGTTCAAATATAAGGGTATAGATGAAATAAGAAATACCCAATGAGAAGGCAATCGCAATTAGAGTCATGAGGGTAACAAATATTGAACCGGTGTAGAGCCACATTGAGAACAGTACAAAACCGGCACCCATAGCTATTAGCCTTGTATCTCGTACCAGATATTCATCAAACAATGTTTCCTTCAAACCTAGTCAAACGAATATATTAAAGTTAATTTAGAATACTACTAATATAAAATGTTAAACTAAGTTCCTATAGTACAATATATTAATCTCTAATAATCAAAGATTACTTAAACCCGAACACATCTTACCAAAATCAATAGCTGTGACGGCAACATTTTCGTAGTACAGGCTTGAAAGATCGAGTGAATTGTAATATTCGAGTGCAGCAGAACTGCGGGCAATTGGCAATATGAGCATGACATTTTGAAGTGGTGTCGATTGGTTCTATGAAAGAGACAAACAAAAAATTAAAATGTTTTCAATTTACTTGCTAATATAACAGTAAGTAATATGACAATATATTGAAGTGTAAAAAATCAAATATTTTAAATCTTATCAAAAAGGTTTTACTTTATCAAAAGTCTTTATATTAAATGTTTAGCTAGCATATCCATACATTCAATATATCGGTATACGAGAACAAAGGTTATTTAAAATTGTCATGATACTGTAATCATATAACTTAACTACTTTGGCAAAAATGAAGTGTGATGTCAAAGGAACCTAAATGTAAACATAATTTATAACTGGACACCTTTTCATCTAATATTGAGATTACTACATTGTAGTAAATTACAAATAATGAACTGAAAGAATTCTAAGGTGACATTATATAATTATAAAGTCAGATGCTTATTATTACTATTCTATGTTAACTTATTTTTGTAAATTACCTTGAATTCAAAATCAAGAATGAAATGCATCATGTTGTAAGCAGCATTATGGTCTCTGCACTGTGAAGGTATATCCCTTGTCTTATAATCGGGCATGTGTTCCAAATCAAAATAAAAGTGATGACAATATTCCAACATGTTTCTTGTTGTTTCTATATCCTCTTTCTATAAATTAAACCATTCAAAACTGTTATTCATCAATATGTTATAGTATTTATCATTATAATCATCATCATCATAAAATATAATGATGATGTTCTGAAATTTTTTTCTGAGATTTTTTACATATTTTGGTAACACCTGTAAGATGCCAACAGAAACTATTACATGTAATAATATTTAAGGTGAATTTGTAAACATTTCATACCGTAATATTGGAACAAGAAGGTCTTTTATTGAGCATTGCAATATAATTAGGCAAGGACCAAGGCCTACAGCAATGGTTTTTAGATATCCTTTCGCACAGTTCGGGAAAAAATGGTCCTGAGATCAGCTGAGTTTCCAAATGGCACAATTCCTGTACAGATTCAAAACTAAAGAGATCATTGTTCTTCTTTGCACTAATTACTATACGGCCATATTCAACATCTGAAACATACAAATATATTGTTATATACAACATTGTTTTAAACACAATTTTATTTTTTCTATTTTTGAGAATTTAAGAACACTGAGATACGTGATTAGGAAAACATTGGATTATGATTTCTTTTACCTCTTATGATTAAGAGGAAATAACTGCTGTGCATGTGATGTTTACATATAACATTTCTTTTATACTAAGAGCTATAAAAGGTTTACCAGGTTGGTTACAGAAGAATGAATCAGGTGACAAATGATCATGATGATGATCGTGATGTGAAGAGGAGTCGGCACTTAATTTGTCTTTTAAAATTTCCCAATCTTCTTGAGAATCATCATAAGTGTAATTCCTGCGAGGTTCCACTGTCTGAAAAGAAATCCAACCCGATTATTCTTACATTAAATACAATATATATAATTTCATGAACAGAATGATGATTCCGTACTATTATTTAAATACAAGATTGTTTAAAATTATATAAGACAGATATTTGAAAATAATTAATTACAAAAATAAATGTTCGACGTAAATTATATGCTTAGGTCTCAATTTATGAGACTTTTATCGTTAAAACATTATACAATAACACTGACCAATGAGATGTTTAAGATAGGGTGGAATCTCGACGAGGATATTTCATTAAGTGTACCATTTTCAATCCTATTCATTCCATAAGACACTACTGAACTTTTTGATCCCGATTTCTGCAAATTAAAAAGAATAGTTAGTTCTACGTAGTCCTCTAAACGTGTACACTTTCTGATACAAAACATGCCACAAAACAGGTAGAAATATAAATAAGTCACAGATAATAAATTAATATTTATTAACTAATAGATATTAATAAATATTTTAACAGATTTATATTAATTTAAATAATTTATATTAATTTTAACAGATTTAAATTTACTACCTCTGAGTTTCTATTCTACAATTTCTATTTTGTAATTATTTAAACAGACTAAAATTATTAATTTAATGTTACGATAAATTAAAATGCAAAATATTTTAATATAGTAGATATACCTTGCCAAATGACTTTAATAATGGCACCAATGGGTCAGCTGTGATTAAACGGCCTGTAGCATCCACAAGGTTATCCCATGCTGTCAATCTTTGAGCTATTACAGTTCCTCTAGCTTCAAAACCCTAATAAAAATTAATTCAATTAAACACCTCCAAATATAACTTTAACCCTATACATTTTTTTGTCATAACAAATCTGATTTTATAAGTAAACTTTTCAAGAATATTAAAAAGAAGTGTACAAAGAATTCATCAGTCTTGTTGACACAAAACTATTGTAAAACCATACTTCATAAACGATTTATCCGAAATCTAAAATTGACATTTTACGACTTCAATCTATTGTCACTTCCCTATTCAACAGTCATAATTTGAACTAATGCTTTAATAGATTTATAACATTGTAAATGTTATAAACAACAACAATTAACAATTGTATAAGTTTACAGACCAGTAAGTTTAAATATGTTTTAAATTTTCATCAGAGTCAAAGCGTGAATTGTATATAAATATTATCAATCAACATCGTTTTATACCATCTGAGGATCTTTGAAGTTGGGGAGTCTGACAGTTGTAAGCGGTATAAGAAGGCATGTGGATGAAAATACGGCTACAGCCACCACGACAACCCAAGGGTGGTGAGCTATTATTCTTGCAAACCTAAAATTTAAAACATTTCAATACTTTAACGTATATATACAAAATGATGAATATATATGAAAATAAAATTCAGACACTAGTGGCTAGAATTGTAAGTATCAATGTTTCAGTATCGTTATCGTTATTAAATTTAAATATTTCGCAATTTAATAGAAATTACTACAATCTTCAATTACACTAAAAGTCAAAGGCAGAATTTTTTTCACACTACGTATATAGAAACAACAATCATATTTTTCATATAAATGATAACACGTTGTATGACTTACCAACTCATTTTTCATTTACCGCTATTCCATTTAATTCTCAGTCATAACTGAAATAATCAAAATTATAGGTCAAAACTTATAAATCGGCCAATATGTACTGGCAGTTAGCTGCAAATATAGTCTAATATCATTACTGTATTTTACTGCTAAGTTATACATTCTTCAATCATAAAGCTGAAATCATTTTTTGTTAAATATTGCTCTCCAATTACATATTCTTCCTTATCATCAACTAAATGGGAAAAAATGATTATCTTCAATTTTGACATATGTATCACAGTATTGATATATGCACTGAACTTTTCAAAAATCCGGTTAAGATAAATTATAATAATGTTTTATTGTGTGTATAATTCAATATATTTAACGTCTGTAATGATAAATTAACAGTTTGCTGACAGATCCGTCAGCATAATCGCAGACAGGTGGTTATCGTCACAAACAAAAAAAATCTTTCACCGGAATATAACATATTTCTCAGTTTCCGAGTCGGAAGCGCGGTTTCAGAAAGGCGTAATGAACGGAAACTAAAGTAGAGGGAGGACGCCGGGACTTAGCTAATGAAAAGAGAAAGAAAAGCCGACAGTACTTAGTACTAACCGAACTGTAGTGGTGGGGACAAAGGGTGGCGGTCAAACCGCGATTTATACCGGCCCGGTTATACCGCTCGGGATATTTCCACGCGCGTAAATTGCCCGATCGTAAGGAGGGTTCATTTTATTGTTTCAAACAGCGGAGAGCGGAGAGTGAGAATTTCGAAAAAAAAAACACGAGACCGGCCGGCGAGCGTTGGAGCGGTGGGGCGCCGCCATAACTGGGGACCAACCACTCCCACTCTTCACAAAGGAGCCCTCCCCACCCCTCTCCAACCCCTAAACAATTTTCTCCCCAATACAATTTTCCCCGATGTCAGCCAGATTTATACGATCCATAAAAGTGGAAACCCCCATCGTCCCCTGGAGAACGGTTCATTGCTCCAGAAATGAACGGATCGTTCCCCTCCCTGGGACGCTCCCCCCCCCCACCACCATCCCGTCGCTGTGATTCCCAGGTTGCGCACCCCAACCTATATAAAATATAAATAATATTACAGGATAGAAAAATAAATAAATAAAACGGTAATTGTCAATTAGACCCCCTAACGAGGGTAACCAACTATCCCAAACATGGCGTTTAGTATCGAACGAATCGATGTATCTATATATCGTAACACTTCCAAGTTAATAATATAATAATAAAAATGTTTGTTTTGTAAACTGTGTTATTTGTCAACTATCCAGAAACAGGCTACGTTTATTCGATATATCGCAGTCAAAAGGGAAGGTTACGGTGTCGGTAAAGAGGTTGCTCATGGGAGGGGGGTCTAATTGAAAAGACCAATAAAACTTTGGAAAAAGGGAGAAAAGTAGCCGGATTCGGGGTTTAAAATTTATTGTAGCGGCCGCTGAGGTTATCGGGTGTATTCGATGTATCGATTTATACGGGTGAATCGATGTCGCCAACTTGTGGTCGGCCATATATTAAGGCGTCCGACGGGTTGTGCTTTTTATTTTGACCAAATTAAGGGGGTTTTTTTTTCACATCGCGTACCTTCATTAAGGCGTCCGACGGGTTGTTTTTTTTATTTTGACCAAATTAGGGGGGTTATTTTTTTTTTTTACCCGTCGGACGCCTTAATAAAGGTGCGCGATGTGAAAACAAATATGGCCGACAACAAGTTGACGACATCGATTCACCCGTCGATAAATCGATATATCGAATACACTACAGTAAATTTTAACCGGTTGTCCCGTACACGTTTTGCTTTTACACTTAAGCGCAATCTTATCCAGCTGTATATTATGTAACATTTTATAAGACGACTCCACCGCCTACCGGATGGTTTCATTATTCCTTACCTACAAGCGTTCGGTTTAAATTCTACTTCTTCGAACGATTTGGAAAATCTTTTGTCCAAAATAGAAAACTCCTTTTCGCCCACCACGTTCTTTTCCTCCCCGTAATCTTATTTCCCCCCATAATATTATTCGCGCCCCTAAGAATTTCCTTGAGATGTTGACGAGAAATCCTTAAAGATGTGTAAGTAGCAAGGAATTTGATTTGGCGTCCCAAAAGACCATCCGATACCGCGGCTGATATTTCCCAACTTCGATCGGAAACAGATTTACGGCGGTATTTTTCGATAATAGTAGGCTATTTTTTTGACTTGTTACATTTCTTTATTTTTCGTTGGCAGGAAAAATCTAGTATACCCACTAGTATATTTATAAAAGTTGTATAAGAGAGCAATTAAAGTTTGTACCGGAACGCGGTCGAAGCGCGGTTTAATCCCTCCCACTCTGGTATAGGACAGACCGAGTTTGCGTTTTGAACCTGTCTCTCAGCTTCAGTGTGACTTGTAACTTCGCGCTTGTCGTGTCGAAGGGAAATTTCCTATTTTAATGCAGCCGGACGGTAACCGCCCCAATCCGATTGTTCTTCGGTAGATGGGTTCCTCTTGGTCCAACTCCTGTTTCCTGAACAACATGAGCTCCGGCAACAGGAACACTTTCGCGGCCGTCCTCGTTCTCGGCCTTTTCATTGTCACTTTCCTCTTCGCTTATGCCGCGTTCGGCGAAGAGGCCGATCACAGCGATACCCTAAGACAAGTCCACGTGGTAAGTGCGTAAAATTACAAAATTCCCTGGGTTTGCTGTGTTTCTGTCTTCGGCCGCTCGCCATCTTCAGTAGCGGTGTCGGTCACTGTCGGCACTTTGGATGCTTTTCGGAGGGCATCCTCACTGCACTGTCACTGTGTCACTCGTACCGTCTCTACACATCCAAAGTGCCGACAGCGACCGACACCGCTACTGAAGATGGCGAGCGGCCGAAACCGGTCTAGAGCAAACCGGATAGAGGAGACAGAAACACAACAAACCTACGGTATTCCAACCCCTCGCTGACCACAAAACGGTTATGTTAAATTAGAAAATTCCATTGACTTATAATTTTCTTTGTAGGTGTACGATTACCCAATGGGTTTTGTTTACTTCCCTTTTTAAGTTAACTTTGAACTGTGTAAATACAAGTGAACATGTTTACAAAAACCAAAAATTAAAATGTAATAATAAAACTCATTATTTCATTTCAGTAATGAATTGTTGGTCAATGTTTAAACAAGAAAATTTCATAACATAAAGGCAACAATTTTTAACAAAAGTAGTAGAATTGCAATGATGACAGTTTGATTTTTAATTAGTATTGTAATAATATATACACGGTTCTGTTATGTTTGTATTTATAGCTAAATGAATTGAAAGAATAATTTTTTATTTTAGAACAAAATATTAACCTGTTACGAATTCTAGAAAGTCCAACTGTTTCAAAGTTTATTATTGACTGGGCTACTCCAATTGGAAGTTACAAGAATAGTTTATTGATTTTATTGTTGGTTGCTTTAAATGGTGAAGTGAAAAAAAAATATCAAAAATTCTTATAGAAAATATAAAATTGAAATTACTGAAAACTTTCATTATTGCCACCATATACGTGATGTCCACTTTATATTCTTCAACAGTGTAAATACAAGTGAACGTTACTGTCGTACACGGGAAACTGAAAATTAATTATTTTTTCATTTACAATATTTATATCATGATCTTTGAAGTATCATTTATCATTATTGTAGTAATTATTGTGAAATCCTACGGTAGACTTAGTTTAGATTTAAAATTCCAGGTCAAGGAATTAGTATATTCCGCTTTGAGGGCTTTATAGAACTGATATTTCCTTGATTTTTCAATTCAAGTCTTTCAAGAAATTTATTCATACTTCATGAAGCAGTAATAGTGGTAGTTCTGTAAGGCTATGAGGATTAATTTAATTGTATATCTTATCTGAGAGCTAACATAAATATTTGGAGTTTCCGATAATATTTTTCTGAGTGATCAGGATTTCTGGTTTCAGAAATTAAAATTTTGAAATAACGTCTTTACCCTTTTCTTTTGTACTGTGGCAAAAGTATCGTCCGTTGTAACAACTGATATAAATGAAATATTTTGTTTATTGCAGATATTTAGACACGGGGATAAGACACCGGGTGGCTCTTATCCAACAGACCCGTATAAAGACCACAAACACTGGTCGATTGGCCCTGGAGAGCTGACAAAAGTAAGTGAAATTTCGACAGTTGTGTAACTGTTTACCGGTCCGTTTACACAGGAGTTCACTTACATAACGTTGACCTCGGTCACGGTTAAGAGATTTAGTTGTTTACAAATTGTTTTATTCGATACTTCAACATTCATTCTCGCTTTTAAAGCACCAGCCTACTTCAGAGCTATTATTAGACCTACTAAATCAATAAAGCGATGTGCTACCGCGTAGCTAATCTTAGTTCTAGTTATACTCTAAGACAATAATAGCGTTTTGAGAAAATGGAAACTAAATTCAAACATTAGAAAATAATAGAACACCGACATCTTTTTTCATATGATTTTAAATTGTGCAGACTTCAAGTTCCTTGGCTCCCTTTTCTCAAATTATTCCAAATTAATTATTTTTGCATTGTCACCACTAATTAAAATCGTTGTATTATTGAATCAACGTTTGTATAACTGTAATATATAATTATTCAGCCGAGGAATTATTACATATTTGTCAGATTATGGCTTAACCCTAGAAATATATATATATGAATCCTGTTACATTGTTTCCTCACTCACATTTACCCATCACTCATGTATATTCCAAAATAAGTATAAATCTATAAAGATATATATATTGTATACATTTTGTGCTTAATAGTCATTACTGTTTGTAACCTATTGGGGGATTATTTTAACCGAATTTTTAATTGTTAGTAGTCAATTGGTTACGGACTGAAACTGTGTAATAGGATCGTAACAGCGGGAATGTATTTCGTAAGAATAATATTTGAGAAAGCCCATTCTTTAATTTAATATCGAGCGTGTTGTTTGAAGAAAGGCAAGAGGCAGATGTACGAACTTGGCACTGCGCTGAGGAAGAGGTACGCGACGTTCCTCGGCGACTATTACAATGCGAGAGATGTCGAGGTGAGGAGCAGTTACGCGGCGCGCTGTCAGATGAGCGCGCAGGTCCTTTTGGCGGCGCTGATTCCTCCTTTCGGCGAACAGATATGGAACCCAGACCTTCTCTGGCAGCCAATACCGATTAATTCTGTTCCGCGGAATTACGACAACGTAAGTATTCATTTCGTGCGTGTAGACTTCTCGATTTACTCTCAGGATGTTGTGTACACGTTTGACTCGGATTTAGAAATTTATTTTTATTATTTTTCCTTGTATAAATGTGAGTACATTATTATTCCCTATTAATATTTATCGAACTTAGTTTCTGAACCGTTTTCAGGTGATCGCTGCCAAAGCGGATTGCCCAGCTTTCACTATTGAGAAATACAAGTCGGATTCTGAGTTGAATTCTAATTTGAGCCGTGAATCCAAAGAGGTTTTCGCCTACTTGGCAGAGCACACTGGACTACAAGTGACAAACATTTCGACTGTTGAATCTATCTACAATATTCTTCTAGTGCAGGTAAATATCTGTTATTTCAAAAAGACTACAGTGTGCTGAGGGATAAATGAAAATTTAGGTTATTCCAACTAGTTTTTTTTTATATAAAATATGGTGGAATTAACCCTACATAAAATAATAAATTTTAAACAAAAGATTTTCAAATAAATTTTTGTGTACCCTGGAGATGACAACAAGAAACATTACATCGGGAAGAAGTACTGGCTTTGAGAACTATTATTTTGTGATTTTAATAATTCATGAACAGTATTTATACCAATATTTTTTTAATCGTAAATTAATTCCAATGTTTTTAGTTTCAGAAATATAAATTGTTTTCTTAAATTATTTCTCCGTATATTTACTATTTTGATTTTTTATTTCATTAACATTTAGAAAGACAATAACCTAGTGCTGCCTAAATGGAGTGATACAGTATTTCCTGAACCAATGAGACAAATGGCCGGCATGAACCTTGCAAGTTTCACGCGCACTCCATTGCTGAAGAAATTAAAAGCTGGTAACTAGTCAGTTATAATTATATTAATAATAATAATAATAATAATCAATAATATAAGGCAAAATACATGTTTTGTATGGTAAAAATTGTTGTTCATTTATAGAATGTATTAAAGCATTAAATTCTGCTTGTTTCAGATAATTATGAACAACACAAATTACATTGCCCGTTTAATGTAAAAATACATTGTAAATATAGACTTTACAGTCTCTAATTCAAAGAGAAATTTATGTTAATAACATTTTTATTAAATTTCATTTGTGCTGATTATTTGATATTGTTTATGCAGTTTCTCCCTTAATATGATTGATATTCGCGTGGTTCTTTTCTCAAAACACATTGTTCGACCAACTGCAGTTTTTTATGCAGGAAAATCTGGGCTGAAAAATTTGGAAACTGGTAGATGTTATCTTGGTTCCCACCCAAGTGAGGTACTGGTGAATGTTGCAGTTTCTCCCTTAATATGAATGATATTCGTGCGGTTCTTTTCGCGTGGTTCTGTATAAAAAGTTACATTACGTCCGATTGTTACTGTTGGTACGATTTAACTGTGAATTTTTTGCATTTATGTTGTTGGTTTCTTTCAATACAATTCGGCTGTCGACAGGGCCGATGCTTGGCGACTGGGTGGGCCACATGGAGCAGATGAAGAGCGGTTCGAGCGCAAAGAAAATGTATCTGTATTCAGGCCACGACCTGACGATAGTGAGCACGCTGAGGGGCCTCTCGATTGAGCGTATCCACTTGCCGCAGTATGGGGCAACTCTCATTCTCGAACTCCATTATATACACCAGCTTTACTATGTCAAGGTAATCATTTCTATTTTATCACTCTGAATACCTATAATAGGTAGTCGTGTTTGGCTTGCTCAAGTAATTAACAATGGGGCAACGGAGGTCGAATTAAAATGGGAATTGGACTACAATAAAACAAAAGGGTACTGAAACAATTTTGCAATTTCTTTCTCTACGTGTAAAGAACATCTTTCTTATTATAATATTCCCTTTTTCTTCACCTACTAAAAATACATGTTACATTAATACAGTTACTGTAATTGAGCTTAAAATATTTATTATATTTACTACAATGGACTTGATTGTTTTACTATGATTTTAGTTAAATTAGACAGAGACAAAGGAACGGTGAAGTGTAACAAGTCCCTAATACTCTGGTGTTCATTTTCTATATTCATCTTGTTTCTATGTTAAACGATACTATACCCAATAAAAGATATTGGTAAACACGAATGCATAAAGACAAGTAGATAATATTAGTGTTATTGTTGGAATTTTCTGTGCTTTAATGTAACTTTTGGAATGGTTTCAGCTGTTCTATTACACATCAAGTTCATCTACTGATGTTAAAGTCCTTTCGATGCCCGGGTGCGAAGCTCTCTGTTCTTTGGACACATTCATCGAACTCACAAGACCTGTTATCCCTGTCGACTGGGAAAAGGAATGCAAGATTTCCTAGCAGTTCATCATGAACATTTTTTCGTTCAGTTTACCCGTCTGCCCAGTCGTACAACATTGAATCATGTTTTTTTTTTAATAATTTTAAAGTATATTTAACATTGAAATGTTATTTTTGTTGTTATAATAATTGTTGTTGAAAGTCATAATTGTTATAGAATATTTTTGGTTTTCCCAAACAGTCCCATACAATTTATGGAATGAATAAATGTAAGATATGTACTTTAAATGTTAAACCAAGAGGCTGATCAAGAAATATTATATTTTATAATATTTAAATTTTGTAAATTTATTATTGTTACGTTTGATTATATTTTTAATACAAGATATTAACGACCAAAATTCTATTTAGTTAAAATAATTTCTAGTTGCTCATAAAAATGTGTTATTAATGAATAAAAATATACGCACAAATTGAAGTTTTACTATTGGTATCGATCACAAACGTTGAACGCAATTTGGGCTTTTAATTAAAAAAAAAAAAAACGCACCTGGTAATGATTGACAGTTTTAGTTGGGGAAACTTCCACCAGGTGGCAGCATCAGGGGAAATGTTGAGGGCGCTGGTAGTTGCAGAAATTGCCACGAGATGGCAGCATTGCAGAGAAAAAAATCAAGTGACCTCCTTGCATCTTGTGTTCTCCTGATACAAATCCTGACATTTGGGAAAAATATTCGAAAAAATATAGTTTATTATTCATCCTTTATATTGTAACATTTATGTATACGTAAACATTTAAAATAAAATAATGTTAACGTTGAATGATTTGGAATTTCAAAGGAAGTTATAGAGGCAGAAACTAAAACAGCAGAAACTATATAAATATTATATATATTTATTCATATTTCAAAAATTATTTCTGGCAAGAAAAAATATTTAAAAAAATCGAAAATATCATAAAACAAAAATCTAATCAACTATACTTATAAATATTTACAAAATTAAATCCACTGGTAGATGATACATAAATATACAACTATTTATATATGTATATATACCTAAACAAAAATTGGTAAGCGTAATTATTCCAACTACAATTCAGTAGTTAAAAACATAATTTCTTAATTTAATTTTTCCCGTTTTAATAGTATATATTTATACACACACACATATATATATATATATATATATACATACTACTCTCATATACATATATCACCGAATGATTCTTTTTTAATTATGAATAATCATTATAATGTAATTTGCTCACATTAATTTCGATTAATGTTTTCTAGAAATATTGATAATATGGGAGTGATACTTTTATTCTAAATGATCAAAGTTTAATATTTGTACAAGTACTTTACATAGTCCCCAGTGTAATTGACTATAACAAAATTCTATTCGTATATTGCTTATAATAATTGTTATTATTATCAGTTATTATTACCCAATTTATGAGACATTAAAATTGGCCAGGCTGGATCCTGCACCAACCTCTAATGTCTGCTTTTACTCTGTGTATATATATATATATATATATGTATGTGTGTGTTTTTATTTGAACATGGAAAGTTAAAAAAAACAACACTTGAGTTCCCTTTTAGGCGCGCGCACCATTAAGCATGCGGTTACATGACGGGGAACTTCACAAACAACATCCAACAAATGGGTTAAGCGAATAACAGAAACGAGAACGTAATTACGAACAGAATAACGGAGCACCAAAATATGGGCAAAAAGCGATTACACAAGTTCAATAATATTCCACGAGAAATATATGTCGAGTCCAAAATTATTCGTAGTTTTAATTATTATTTCATTTGATAATTATTTTTCAATGTTCACCTATATTAATCTAAAACTGACTGTGGAAGGGGGAATGCATTTTTTGTGCTTATTTTCACTATCCAAACTAACTTATTCAATATGTAATCTGGTATATTTTTTTTTATACAATTAATTTTCCGTTTTGTTTCTTATTTTTTTTTGTAAATAATTTATTTTATATAAAACAAATTAAGCTATGTATTCTCATTCTTTCCTTTAAAACAACATCCGCATTTCAACGATGTGCACAATTTTGTGCAAAAATGGAAGCATAGTTCTCATTATTATTATTGTGTTTTATTCTTCTTTAAAGGGGCCACAAAACAGAAAGTGTTACACGGTCCCGATAAAATGTGAAATTTAAACGGCAAATACAAGTTTAATACTGTTTTCCGTATTGAAATTTGAAATTGAATGAATAACGCCACTGCAATTTTACAAATGTTTGGAAATGAAACTAATTCATTTTAAAATCAGCAGACAGTATTCATTTTAGACACTTGAGGGGGACAAGGATGTTATAGTCATCCTGCTTACAGCTCCTTCATAATAAAACTGCACTCGAAACGACTAAAATTATCTGAGGGAGAGAGATAGAGAGAGAATAGACAAAAGCGGGGACTCTTATCTTCTTATTTTTTTTAACTTCACATTGAAACTTCCTTTTTATAAGTGTTGCCACTTCGGGGATCCCGAAAAGAACTTAAAATATAAAAAAAAAAAAGATGTTGACACTGACACGAAGAATAATAGTTACGAGGGGGGGGCGAAGAGAGAGGCAGGAGGTGGTGGAGATGATCAAACTTCTGTAGATGATTTCGGCCTGGATTTGCGCCTTCGCCTCGCCAGCTCGCTCATCACGACGGGACCCAAATTCGGCGCCCGTGGGGACTGGCTAACAGCCCTGTAGGTCGCAGCCATCGCTCCCTAACAACAACAGCGCCCTCTTCATTTATACAAGCCAAACAATGTTAACAACGCGCTGGTTAATCATAAATTAGTATCTGTTGTAAACATATAAATAAAACTGTTCTTTTTTTATATTCCGCTAACTATAAGCTAGTAAATAAGAAATAATTCTTTCCCCTTTTGAGAGGGATAGACTCAACTCTAAATCATGTTAACTTAAAGGGAAAACAAGGTAATAAATTTAAACAAGTCAAAATACATTTAAGAACCCTTAATACATGGCCAATTGGTAACATAAAGGAAGTATACATAATTAAGAAATAAATAAAACTTTGTTCTGCTAACTATAAGCTAGTAAATAAGAAACAATTCGTCCCCCTTTTGAGAGGCATAGTTTCAACTCTAAATCTTGTTAACTTACAAAGAAAATAAGGTAATAAATTTAAAAAAGTCAAAATAAATTTTAGTACCCTCAAAGCATGGCTGATTGGGAATATAAAGAAAGTATACATAATTAACAAATAAATAAAGCTTTTTTCTGCTAACTATAAGCAAGTAAATAAGAAATAATTCTTCCCCCTTTTGAGAGGGATACATTCAACTCTAAAACTTGTTAAATTAAAAAGAAAATAAGGTAATAAATTTAAACAAGTCGAAATACATTTAAGAACCCTTAATACATGGCCAATTGGTAACATAAAGGAGGTATACATAATTAATAAATAAATAAAACTTTGTTCTGCTAACTATAAGCTAGTAAATAAGAAATAATTCTTTCCCCCCTTTTGAGAGGGATAGATTCAACTCTAAATCTTGTTAAATTAAAAAGAAAATAAGGTAATAAATTTTAAAAAGTCAAAATAAATTTTAGAACCCTCAATGCATGGCTGATTGGGAATATAAAGAAAGTATACATAATTAACAAATAAATAAAGCTTTTTTCTGCTAACTATAAGCTAGTGAATATGAAATAATTCTTTTCCCCCTTTGAGATCAATCAAGTGCACTTGTTAATTGTTATAAATAAATTTATTCAGAGTCAGTTACCTTGACGACACTCGGTTCTTGTAACTGGAGCCTGTGCGTTGGCAACTTGTGCCTGTGCGCAAGCCAAGGGTGGAGAAGCGTGTGCTGCGCAGTTGGACGCCTGTGAGGATCCACGTGCAACATCTTCCTCACCAAATCCTGAACAGAAAGCATATTTTTTAATTAAATAGAAACAATTAAAGCATACTAAACTGCCTCAGTAGCAGCAGAAGAGTTAGCCTATAAACAACTATATGACTTTTTAACAGTCTGAGTAACAGTCATATCCTTTATAAGGATACTTTCAGAATTATATTTCACGATTATATTTGCAAGATGTGCTTCCTACGCATTTTTAATGTAAAATGTAACATTACTCAGTTTATTACGACAATATTTTGCACTGGAAATTAATTTTGTTAAGGGCAATTTGTTGTCCAGAAGTTTGAAATTAATTTTATAATACTATCATATCTGTCCATATAATATGGAGATAAATTAATTACCTTGGCTTCGGGAGAGATTGTTGCCCAATTTCCTGAATCCAAATCAAGTTTGCTTTCGCCAATCCTCTGCAAAATATCCGATGGAGTGTCGGATGGGCTGTTTGCAAAAGGTGTACGCCTGTAACGAACAATACATAAGATCTTATATAAAAATCTATTTATTAGACAGTTTCCAGAACTGTTTTAAATATTTAAATGAGAGGAATGTATTAAAAGAAAGGGTTAAACATATAGTCATTGTGCCTTAAGTTGGATTGTACTTCGAAACTCTAGAGTGCAACACATCTACATAAAAATAAATCAAATAAAACTGTTTAAAAATAAGTTTCTGAGACTTACCCAGCTAGGAGCGTATACAGCAGTATACCTAGTGACCAAATGTCGCATGCCGCGTCATATCCTTGCCTCTTCAGCACTTCGGGAGCGACAAAGTTGGCCGTATAACACGGGGTCATCAGCAGTCCGTTTTCGGCCCTCAACTGTTTCGCGAAACCAAAATCGCACAGCCTCAAACCCTCGGGGGTGGCCACTTCAGTTGCGTACAACAAGTTTGACGGTTTCAAGTCACGGTGAACAACCTGAAATTAATATAATTTGTTTTTACTATAAGTATCCATATTTAATACAAAAAATGCCAAAAACAAATCAATATATATACAATTAAAGAACAAATCATTATTTTATTTAATGGTACTGAAAATATGGGACAAACATTTTTTTTTATACAGAGTTATTAATGCTACACATACACAGTACATTCAGCTGGATCTATCCAAGCATTTACTATAACTATCCATATTTATATACAAATGGCAAGCAACTCAATATATATACAATTGAAGAACAATTCATTATTTTGATTATTATATGTAACAAGAAATTATATACATTAGAGTATATATGAATTTTAGAGTACTGAAAATATGGGACAAACATTTTCTTGTATATAGAGTTAGTTATTAATGCTACACATACACAGTACATTTAGCTGGATCTATCCAAGCATAGACCAATAGAAATAGACCAATGATTATACTTACACCATGCTGGTGGAGGTAGCCGACAGTTGAAACAACAGTCTGCATTATTGCGCTGGCTTCGCGCTCCGAAAAAGCTTTCAGCCTTAGTATCCTGTCCAATAGTTCACCTCCGCGCATCAGTTCAGTTACCAAATAGACGCTTGTTTCATCTTCGTAGACCTAGAAAACAACAAACACAAATAAAAACCTTAGCTAAACCTCAATACTGTTGCTAAAATTCAATTTTCTTCTGATACAAAAATATAATTGGTCTATGAGCATGCTTAGTTTGTTCATGAATGAGTAATTCATTATTAGAATCTATTTATTTTAGTACAGGAATTTTTATTTTTATTTAAGTGATAGGTCAGGCCATAATTAGGTGTATAGGGCCAACTAACTGCTTAAAAAAAACATACAATAATATAATACAACTGTTTAAAAAAAAGGTAACACATATCACTTACATCTCTGAGACAAATAATGTTCGGATGTCCTCTGTACCTAAACAGTATGTCGACTTCTTCATGGCAATCCCTTGTTGATTTGTCTATTATCTGCATTTTGAAAAATCAATCCATCAAAATTAATTACAAGTATGATCAACATAAAACTCATTTATAATTGTATAGATATATCATTGTGTGTATGATAATATATACACAGGGATATTCTTAAATGAAATTAAACATTTGGAAGTCTTAATTATGATATCTGCTAACCTTGACAGCGTATTCGATTCTGGTAGCTCTGTGAATAGCTACTCTGCACACTGAATAGCTACCCTTTCCTATTACCTCTCTCAAATCATATTCATCCGTTATTGTATTCGGCTTGACGAATGGCATCTGGAATTAGATCAACAATTGAAATAATAAACATACAAAAACTGAAAGTAAAATGAACAAACAGATATACATTTATTTGTAATTTATTTTTGATATATTCTTTTGAACTCCTAATGAATCACTAAACTGTTAAACTGAAGCTTGAGATGTGAAAATACCTCAATGTATTATATATTTAAAACTAAGGGAATGTGTTGATCGTGATGTTAAGAACAAGAAAGCCAGGATAAGAGAGAGAGAGGACAGAAAGTCACACTATTGCATTTAAAATGTAGGTGATATCTAGAATTTTAGCCTGAAGTAGACAAGTTTCAGAAAACTGAAGTATAAAATAGTAAAAGTAATATATGTTTTGCTGTACCTTTGAAATGGGCTCTATGTTTTTGGTCTGGTTGTTTCCATCGGGATCAAGAAGGCAGGGAGCGACAAAACTGAAACCCCTGAACAATTCGTGGGCGTTCGCACTTGGCGGCACACCGGGTGAATCTGAACAATATAAACCGGCAATGTTATACGATGATTTAAAATAATGTACTTATACAATCGGGAGACGTGGTAGGATTACAAACCTTTGGGCGATTTCGAGGTGAACTCTGTGTCGAAGTAGAAGGCCTCGTCGGCCCTTGTTACGCCCGGTTTGAACGGCGGTTGAATCGTTTTTCTCAACAGTTTGTCCCAATCAATTGTTGAAAAAAACGGATGGTTCTTGATTTCCGCGACGCCGTCAGCTCCTGCAACGATACAATTACAATGAGGGGCCCTGAGCACGGTCTCATCTCAAGCTGATATGAGAAAACTGTAAAAAGTGTCAAAGATGGCGGCCGTCGGGGTTTACAGCCAATCACAATACGACCAACTGACTAACAACATTGAAACATCCAATTCCCAATTTCACATAATTGACTGCATATTATTGACAATTACATAAGGGCAACTAGTGCCACTAACTTCGAGTGGTCAATAATGAATTGATTGAACCAGCGGCTCACTAACTCCATTTTCCTTTTCCCGTATGTTAAACAGGAATTTTACATGAAACTTATATCATATATGTGCGCATACAGCGTTACCTCCTTATACAAGCTTAATCCGTTCAGGAAGCGCGTTTTCCCATTGGGTTATACAAGTAAACTTTGAATCCTTTGCAGGGGATTCAAACCATTTCTGAGTATCGGTCGCCATTGCAGAGAAAGGACTTGCAGGATTAGGACAGTAACAGTTTCAGTAAACTGATCTTTGTTTGGATGTTTTCTTAAGCGTTTTCTGTTGATGCGAACATTCTATTTCGTTATATCTTCGGGAATTCGTCGCAATATAATTAAGTAAACTGATAATTTAATTTACCCGCTCCTAGCCTATTGGCCGGGTTCCTTTTGAAGAGGAGCCTCAACAGGGACTGGGCCTCTTGCGACAGGTGTTGAGGCATACCCAATTTCGCCTTCAATATCTGCGTCATCGTCTCCTTCCTGTTGGCGCCTTGGAACGGAAGTGCGCCCGTCAACATTTCAAACTGCGAAACGATAGAAGAACGTAAACGATTTAAGCCAAAAATTGCTGAACAGCCATTTCGGAGGCTCAACCCAGTGACTGACTGAGCCGGGTCGTACCGACTGTTCGCAATTTTTAACTCGTCTACTTGGTACAAAAGCTAGACCGGTTTTAGCCGCGGGAAATAGAAAATGCGCGATAACATTTTGAGGTCGTAACTAGGGCTTGTAGTTACCATAAGTACTCCGAAGGACCACCAATCGGCGGCGAAGGAATGACCCTTCCTGTTGACAACCTCAGGCGCCATGTACTCGACAGTGCCGCAGAACGAATAGGCCTTCTGATCGTCCAGCGGCTGTTTACTCAGTCCGAAGTCTGTCAGCGATATGTGCCCCTCCGCATCCAGTAGTATACTGAAACAACGTTACACTGCCCTGTCAAACTGAAATTTTGTTCAACAACCTCTTTCCATGCGAATAATCTCCTCGAGAATATAACTAGCAAATAACATTCGCGCAACTCCAAAGCCTATAATGTAATAGGAATATGATTAAAACTTATTATTCGAACAAACTTCTTCTCTTGTGCCATGAACTAAGGATATGGAAAGTTTATCCAAGAGGAAATTACGCCTTTCTTTTATTCAGACTAGACTCGAGCTTTAGAAAACATCGATAACTCACTTCTCAGGTTTCAGGTCTCTGTAGATGATACCGAGGCTGTGAAGATGATCGAGGGCCAGCGCCAATTCGGCCAGATAAAATTTGACATCTTCTTCTGTGAACATTAACTGAAAAAAACAAACAAAAATCAGTCACATTTTCTTTAAAAACCGACACGCGTGTCACCGCGTATACTTTTCTAACCATTTAATAAAAAACTGAAACTAAAACAAACTACAAATTCCCCTATAAGCAGTGGTCTGCGGACCACAGGGGGCCTGTAGCATAATGGTAGCTTTAGCTATCTCCTCACTATTTAATGTTCTGAGCAGGCTTTTACCGCGTTACGATTTAAAAAACAATGAATACCGAAACTGGTTTATTGTTGAAAATTACTGAATCTAATACTGAATCCGACTACAGAATCCACCCGTTCCCCTATCATAATTTCATATTAGAAAATGCGTATTCACTTCTTTGGACAGCCTCGAGAACAGATCTCCTCCCCGCAAGAAGTCCAATATAAGGTACAATTTGCCTTCGGTCTGAAAAGCGTAGTGGAGCCTCACTATAAAAGGGTGTCTCACGTCCACCAGTATGTTCCTCTCCATCTTAGTCCTCATTCTGTCTCTCACTGAAACAATTCGCAAATCCAGAAATCAATTTATTAGAAAAACAAAATAATTCGACCTTTAAGTCGTTTGTAATTCGTAATTCGTTTGTAAGTCGTAATTTTCATTAATTGTAAAGTTTTAACAATGTATCATTAAAAAAAAAATACCTTTCAACGTCGCCTTCTTTAAAACTTTCATCGCGTAAAGTGACCCGCTGTCCTTGCCGACGACTTTTCTGACCAGGAAAACCTGACAAACAAAAAGGAAATAGGACTATTTAATATATATAAATCCGAGTCCTGAATGCCAAATGTTTGGCATTCTTTACTTATAATGTATACAAAAATGTCAAAAACAATTCGTCCCACAGAGAGGAGATTGCAGCGAGATAGCTGGAACCGAAATTAATGTGCAGTGTGACCCGAACTTGGGAGTGAATTCTTAATTGGGGTCTAACCCTTTGCACTCGTATATTAATTGTATTACACTGTACTCGTATTACTATTTAAGTAAGTTATCTATCGAGTCGGATTTTTTATTCACATTCTATCGAAACAAAAAATTTTATAGTAACATATTTCGTAACAACATATATATTTACTAACAAAAAAAAAACGATACGAATTTATTTTTTTGATTTAGAGATCAGGTTGGCCAGGGAAAGTAAAATCTGTACTGCATGTATTAGAATAACTCTTATTTTTATGAATTATATAAAAAAAATGAAAAAATAATGTAGTTAATACGAAATAGTAAGAAACCGAAATGTAAAAAAGGTAACGAATGTGAAATTGATTAAAAAAAAATCTAAAAATACAGATTCGAACATAAAATTCTGTGTGCGAATAAAATCCTTATATAACAATGCCTATTTAAATACATCTATTTATTACTGAATCAATTGAAGCTAAATATACATAAGTAAGCCATTTCAAAAAATTAAAGATTATATTTTATAATTTTGTAATGTATGGCACCGACAAAATGAATTGTGTCGCCTAAATGGCGACATACGAGTGCAAAGGGCTAAAATTCTGTATATTGTTTATACCTTGCCGAAAGATCCTTGTCCAAGCACTTTGAGGAGTTCGAATTGTGAGGGATGGGCCCTCTCGTGTCCCTCCTTGATGACCTCCTTCAGTTCAATCTCGTGCTCCTCGAGGCTGCCGCCGCCGCCAGGCTGGTTGGCGCCGCAATCCTGGCCCTGGCCACCGCCCGCCACCTTCTGCTCCTGCTGCTGCACCTGCTGAACCTGCTGCTGTTTCTGCTGCTGGTCCACGTCCCCCTGCTGGCCGACGCCTTCCCCATGGTGGTGGTTCTGCAACATTCGGTCAATCCCGCAACTTGTTGAATGCGAAATAAAAATGAATTTTAATTTAATTCTAAATAAAAACGTAATTGTACTCGGCCGTTTTGAAGAACAACAATTTTCGATCTTTTCAACTGTCTAAAGCTGGTTGAAAACACCTCGAAAACTCGTTTATTCCATATTCCCATTCGCTGTTTCAAAGACTTCATATTTTACTTTACAGAAGTAATACGTAATAAAAACGTCCCCCCCCCTTGTTTAATGTTATATCTGTTGGTTGAGTTGGAATAAGAATATACTAAAATACAGGATGCGAATAGTAAATATAATTATTCAAAAAAATCGTTTTCATAAAGGATGTTATAAGATATTAATATATATATTTATAATATATACATAATTAATATATGTTATAAAATATTATTTGTACCTACATAGTTGTTCTACAAAATCAATTTAGAGATATATTGCTAAATGCGTGTAGATCACATCTGATATTTGTATTCAAATTGTGTATTATTTGCGACAATATATGTTTCTTATTGTCTAATTATGAAATATTTTTTGGACGAGTGTTCTTTTTCTGTAATAGATGTCTTGCTTCAGTTGACTAAGTTCAACGTGTCGTTATTGTTATTATTCTTGGGGGGTCGTTCACGGCTCGTTTTTCACATTGTGTCCCGAAACGAGAACGGATGCCGGAGGGAGCTCCGTCGAGAAGATGAGGACTAATAGCCCGCCACCGTTCAATCTTAGTCCAGCCCGAGATAACTCACTTTTACGCTCGATCTTACTCGATTCGCCCCGTTCCGCCTCCAGAATCTGCTCTATTGCAGTAAGGTCCCATTTCATTTCTTCGTTGCGGATTTAAAACCGTTTTCAAAATGTCAGCCGCGACGTATCTCGTTCGTAGCTTAAATCTAGGTAGGAACAAAAGTGCAGTGAGAGAATGCTTCGTCGGGAGCCAATATGAGCAAGAACTTCTGGCCGGGCATCCTAGTAATATTCCTCCAATATAGCGTGTGGACACACTCTCCTCCAGGTGTTATAAATACCAGTCTAATAACAGTGCTGCCGCGACAGCTACATTTCCAATGCTACCGACGGCAAAGCCGAATAACATTGTAGGTTCGCGATGTTTCTGTCTCCTCTCGCTGGTTTGGTCTTTGGCTAGACCGGTTTCGGCTGCTCGCCATCTTCAGTAGCGGTGTTAGTCACCGTTAGCACTAACTGGATGTTTTTTGGGCATCCTCACTGCACTGTCACTTTCACATGTACTGTCAGTGCCCAAAAAACATCCAAAGAGCCAATAGTGACTAACACCGCTACTGAAGATGGCGAGCAGCCGAAACCGGTCTAGCAAAAGACCAAACCAGCGAGAGGAGACAGAAACATCACGAACCTACAGTATTCCAACCCCTCGCAGACCACAAAACAGGTATATTAAATCCGAATAACATTCTTAAAGTGATATAAAGTTCAAGTATTCTTCTTTTTATTTTATTAACAGCTAAGGGATTAAACAAAAACCGAGAGGCCTTAACTTCCTGTCGGTTATATATTATGAGTAGGCCGGGTGGCAGCTCTCCCGTAGCTTCCTCCCCGATTAAAATTCAACGCCGCTACCCGACCATATCCTACCGGATTCTCGGAAAGGTCGCCTCAGTACCCCCCCCCCCCCCCCCACCAACGGCTCACAACGCTTCTTACAACAAGTCGGTCTAATTGTATTTCTCCCGCATTTGCATAATTCGACGGGGGGGAAATTAGGTAAGCTTCCGCCATCCACTGCCGGTTCTTGGACTGTAACACCCGCCCCAAGTCATTGAACTTCCCACTGTAATTCGTGAAAAAGATATCCTTATTGTGGACTGTTTATAAAATTTCCGAATAGGAAAAAAAGACGTTAATCTATTTTCTCATTAGACGCAATACGAAGGTTTTTCCACGCCGTGGGACGTTCTTTTCCTGTTTCGCCAACTAGTGGGATTCAGGAGGTGAAAAGGGTTTAGGCGTTTTCCGGTCCCGAAATTAGTTCGGAATAGTATCACAAGTATTGGGAGAGCCCACGATGAACAGGAATAAATAAAAATAAAAAATGAATTTTACTCATGTATATATGAAAATAAAACTAAAAACTATCGATTCGTGCGATAATTCGTTAGTAACATTCCGTCAGTACAACCAAAATTATTCCAAATAATGTTCCAATTATTAGCCAGTACATGCTGACGATGTATAAGCTCCGAGATACAGTGATAAATGCATGAACACATACAATAAAATACAGAAATGCAATTATTTTTCTGGGAGTAACATTTTTTTTACAGGAAATCATTACAGAACTACCTGACACACATACTCATCGCTACTGTGATCGAGAGATGTCCAAAATCGGAATATACTTTTCAGCGTAATCCAATACGGCGAAGAATTGTTGGGTACGACAAAATGACGGGAGGACTGGCGGAAGCGGGCTGTAGAGCCCAATATATATTGTGACTACAAAACTGTCCGATCCAACAGCCGATAATGGGCACAATTCGGTGAGACACAGAGGCGGGCGTTTAGGGGGGGGGCTTGCTAAATTTACTGAATTACCTCAATTCCAGTTTCATCAAAATAACAGAGCGACGGCAGATCCGAAATTGTTTTCGGCTTCTCGTCGTCCTGGACGGCACTGATGCGTTGCTTAAACGTCCTTCCGATAATGTCGGTATATTGTCATTCTGTATTTTCAGACCTACAGCCTGAGAATATATTCAAGTGTAGATTCTGTAGTATTTATGATTGAGGACGGATAAACTTGACTAGGGAGTAAAGTAAAACACTGGCCGAATTCCGGTACGGGAATTGCGTACCGGAGGATTGACTCGGAGCGAGTTACAGTAGCCGGTAGAATATTGCTGCGAAATCCGCCCTTATGATGTCGGCACTACAAAATCCACCCGCCCGGAGCCGGTAAAAATGGGACCGGTGTACGAGGCGAGGATTTCGCTGAAATAAACGGGACACAGGCAGAAATGAGATGAGAGCTCTGTCCTACCTACGTGCACCGAACACACTCACACATTGTTGAAACTCGACAGGATAAAATAACAATGGTTCTACAAATCCTGCGATAAGTCTGTCTGCAGTGATGTCCACTAGCTAGAGACAATGTTTTTAAAAAAGTAAGCATATAAAATAATACGATTTCTTCGCTTCATTTATGTCAAGTTTTACTTCACCGATATCGGAGATTGTTCACAGTGTCTACTTCTCTCCACAAGAAATGACTCATTCATAACATTATGTTAATAGAAATCGAAAGTACCAATACGTGTTTATACATGTATAGTAATCACTATAGCAACTGATTGAATAAACGCATTATAGGTGTATAGGGGACCTGTTAACGACAGTATTTTATTACTTACTTGATTATACGAGTATATTGTATTGTCTGCAATTTATAAGAGAGATATAGTAATTGGCGAAAGTATACTTTATGACAGTTTTGTTGTATTTCTCGATTACGTCACTAGGCTCATAGTGGACAACAACTAAGCTTGATTGGTGAAATATTGTTCTAAGCTATGCCGGACGCCGATGTCCCGGAGGAAGGTTCATTATACACGTGCCTGTATTTATATATATAAAGCAATACGAAATACAGAGGGAAGGTTGTGATTTCTTCCTGTGTCTGACCCACATTGTCGAGTGACACACATTCTATACAACTACCCCATGCATTATTCCTCCCAAGAAATAACACGATTGTATTTAGAATCCAGTAAATTTTCGGTGACCCAGATACTCCGTAGGGTACGATAAATTCGGACAGTAGCGGTTGCATTAAGATTTAAGAGGGGACAACATAAGGCGATCATCTGTTTTTCCATGCTTTAATGAGCAACGGCGTACTAAGTAAGTGCATTAATCTCAACTTAGGCGCTTATAATAGTAATCCAATCAGTACTGCCTATCTTCATGCACTTGAATAATGCCTCGCAAATGCGCTATATATAAACGGATTCATGGAAACCCCTCGATCCATTTTGAAGAAAAAAAAACTGACCGGCATATTCTTGAGCGCTCAGTCTCCTTCATCCTGTTCTGAAGATGTTCATTCATCTCCCGTCACGAAGACGAGGCTTCTTTGCTTTTTTCCTGCCCAAAACCGAAGAAGGATATCTTTCCCAAAAACGATCGTCCACTCGATCAATCTAGATAAATCTTCAACATACTGTGTAGTACTGGACTAGCCTATATTAATCTCGCTACTGGTTTCAGACACGTTTGCACTTTCAAGTCTTAATCCAGGATTCAAAAAATAAATTAAACGCTAGATAAATGACAGACGATAATCAGAATAAGTTAGTAACATTTGAAAACGGGATAACTCAGCCGATAATAGCACTACAGTGTTCTAGTGTCTTACAGCTTTCAGTGTATCCCAACTTCACCCAGCATAAAAAAACCCTTACCCTAGAGAGTGACCCTGCCAATAAAAATAAGTTTCTTTAAAGGGCGGTTTAAAATCCTTTCCCCTATCTACCAACTTGTTCACAAGGTTTGTTAAGTAAGTAGGAAACATTCTTTATCCAAGCCTAAAATACCATAATCCATGAGACTGAATCCATACCCTTGGTTATACCTACAGCACAGGTTAAATTCGCAATTGAAGGAAACCCCGGAGTAGTCAGGTTTCTCACTAATTTACTGACGCAATGATTACCTGGTCTAAATCCTGTATCCTCTCCTTCAACGACTTCCCGGCGTCGGGGTACGGTAAGTGTACACGAAGAGTCCGACAAACGAGCCCGATAACAGTACTCAGCATTTTCGTAGCGATTCGAACTGCCATTTCTCGCATCCGTTCAATTTTACCACACGTCTTCGGCACGGTCAGGCTCGTAGTCCGGGACGACCGGACGCCGCGTGTTAAAACTGTCGACATTTACACGAAACTTACTAAGTTCTACCGTCCTACAGGTCCTGGAACTTTGAGAAGGCGCCTCCCCGCCGACGGTTCGAAGGGATATGGCGTCGTGCAAGTCGAATCAAGCCGGTTTTAAATTGGCCCGAACGATTTATTATTGGCGATAACGGTGAAGTGCAACTGCGCTTGACACTCGTCACTATCAATGCAATTAAACATTGTCTTAAACCCCAGAGTTTACCAAATACACTGTCGGATATTCTGGATGAATCACCACTGTTATATTATATTGATGCGTCTTCTATCGAAAGAAGATTAAAAAAGCGATATTATATAAAGTGTGTAGTACAGGAAGAAACTCATTCAGTCGACTGTTTGATAAACAAACTGCCCTGTGAGTAGAGAGACAAAGTCCCAATATGTATGTATATAAATGTAAAAAGACCGTACGGCCGGTATGCTGTATTGACCTACATTTGTATATTTTAACCGATATCCTGTGGGGGTACAGTGTTTGTAAATTGTAAATCCGAAACGTAAAATCGCAATTCCGTGTTTCTAAATAGAACAAACAAATGACAAACAATGTCCGGGACCTGGCGGAAGTCGTTGTTTACCTTAAACTTCCGCCGCTAGCTTCGAACCCGGTTCCGTTACACTGAAATACAAGTAAGGGGAAGAGGGCCCACTGTTTGGCATAAATACACAACTAATGGAAAACAAGACGCCAAATCTAAGGTCTGAAAAACACTATACTCGTGCCCAAGAGACACGTTTCTATTTCAACAAACCAGGGTGTCGTATCTTAATATTTAAATGTGAAATTCCTTCAAATCCGCCTAAATGATTCGCCCCGTTTGATTTGTATTACAAATATTTTGCTACATTATATAGATATAAAAATTATTATTGAAATTCTTCTTGCTTATACCGTAATATCAGAAGTGGAAAATCTTTTAAGCAGAAAACATTTTAAGACGTTCAAGACATTTTTAATAGACAAAATAGATTTAAGATCCCATTGTTAATAGATGGGTTGTCCCGATGGGTGGGGACATAATTTCTTATCACCGAGTCGTAACCCCGATCTTATATAAGAGGAAATGAAAAATCAACGTTTCTGTAATCTCCGACTGAAAAAAATTAATGAAACTCAATGAAACTTCGGAGTGATTCAAAGTGGTAAAAATAAAGTTCGGAAGTGTCGGCCGGGGACTTGAGAAAACGTGACGCAAATCCCATCTTATCATGACTGCGGCGGCTTAAATGTCCCATTATTCTATGGGCTCTATTGCGAAAACATTTTTTTTTGTTCGCGTAAATTGTTGGCGTTCAAATCGGAGTGAAAAATGGTGCAACTCGATGGAGACTTTTCAACACTGAAATTTATAAAACCCAATGTACAAAGAAAGTAAAAAATAACGGAATTTTCGTTTTCGGCCCGTGTCAGTCAGTATCATCCTGCACGGAAGGCATACGGGTTTTTTCCTAAGAGATGTACATCGTTACACTATTGTTGGGGTTACATCTTTAGCGGCGCAGACTATCCCGCGAATTTTCACAAAGGATATCTCTTCCCTCGTTTGCGAGTAAACGGGACTGTACAGCCGCGAGGAAGATATGAGGGCTGTATTTGAGTGTATGACGTCATGCAGTACAGAAGGGAGCCTCTTCACATACGCCACGGCTTTACGCAGTCAAAAAAATATAGGCCTAATTTGTATGGCACAGTTATACAGAATCTCCGTCAATTTGGAGCTCATTAAACGCAGTATACTCATTAGATATCTGGAGACGGTTAGCCCGGCTATTTATAACGCCGATAGCGAAAGTGGACCACGCCAAATGTCGGCTCGATTTGTAGGGCATATTTCGGGGCTCTGCTGACTGAGATTTCGGTTGGGACCCGGCCGGAGGGGTCATCTTGAGGCGGGTTCGTGGGAGTTCTGTAGGCGCGCCAACGACACAATGAGCGGTAGTCACGAAGCCTGCCTGTGGAGTCGACAAAGAATTTGAAAATAAAAAGAAGCGGATAGAAGAAAATAGAGAATAATAAAGATGAAATAAAGCCCTACCTGTTTTAACAATGGACGCTAATTAAAATGAACAATGCGCCCCGCGGGGATAACGCATTCCATTAACTGTCTCCGACCCACCTTTACCTTTTGTTCACCCCGAATTTTAAAAAGTTATAAAACAAATATATATATTTTCAATTGCTCTCGTTGTTCACTTGGGCCGAGGGGGTTGGTCCGAGGTTCAACTCAAATAACTCTAAAAAATAATATAGGCCGAATTGTAATAAGATTAGCTAGAGTACTTATGATTTGGACAATTGATTGAATGTATCGAACTATTCGAGTTCCAGTTTGGCATAGGATCACGTATGTGACATTCTGGTGAGTGTGTGGGGCGAGACAGGGGAGGATGGTCCGGTTATTCTGCCGGTTCCATTTTTTTAACTATGACATCAATTCCAACAATTACTGTGTTCAGTTTGACTGCCGGTCGTTTCACTGTTCACAGCCATAGTTAAACTGAGCACGACATAATTCCAATTAGCTGTTCCAATAATAGCTATTAAATACTATTGTGCAAAGTTTGAAAATGCTCGGTATCTCAACGTGTCCTATCCAACCTGGCCGGGACTGGAACGGGAATAATTCAAGGATTTGGTCTCGCGTAGGCGAACAGAATACATTTTGAGCTTGTAGCGAGGACTATCCCGTTATCCTCGCAGGAGTATACCTGTCGATATAATTCTAGAATACTTTAGAATTCACTTCGGGTTTTCTTTTCCAGACAATCGTTCCCAATTAAGTGTATAATCGCAAAGTGTCAGTAACAAAGCGTAAGAGTGTCGTCGAAACGTAGTTCTTGGGGGAATGCTGTCGATGGCGAGCTTAAAGCCGAATAGGGACCGAAAATCGTACAAGTGATGGATAATGCCACCTCGAGGAAAAACAATCTTGCATCTTAAATGAATGTATCAAATTTTGATCGCGCCCTATCTATGGGCATCAAATACTGGCAGAAGTGGGAAGAGTACTAATTGCAGTACTATGCCAGCGTGCTCAGGGATTACTTCAGTCCCGTTATAACGTTGGTACTGAGGGCGTAATAAGGGACCTAAAAAGAAAATGTGACGAAAGGAACTCTACCAAATTGTAAACACTCAAACGGGGTTATCCGGTGTCTGCGCCTCTTGGAATTAGTGCCACTTAATAATTAGGATGCTGACTAATCCACCCAAGCATCCGCACACGCGCACATTCGGGTCCTTAACCTTTAGTTCAGTCGATAACCCGACGAACGGATAAAGAGGGACACGTCAAAATTAAATTAGGCCAACGAAAAATTTATAAAAGTACGATATTTAAAAAGAATAACTCAGCTTATTACAACATCGTTTACGTTCCTCCACCGGGAAGCTCACGGATCTACATTGGGCATGTTATCATTTGAGCTACACAATTTAAATCGTCTTAAGGATACAGTCGTTTCTTTCATTTTGATTCTGTTTGCAGAATCGACTCCTGCGTTCCCAGTCTCCGGTCACCCTCCTAGCGAGCCGGTCACCGGGAGTCTTGAGAGCGAAACTTTCACAGATGCCGACCAGAAGATAGAATCAACTATGACCGTCTTCCGCGCAGGACTGCCTCCTGAAGGAGGTCAGTGGATGAAGTAGGCGTGGAGCCACTATCTGTCCGTTAAGTGGCTGAAGACACGCCGTTTGCACTCGGGTGCACCTTCAGACGGGGACGCGTTCAGCCGAGGACGAAGTGAAAGAGGCCCCCGCTCCGGTCACTCTTTCCTGTGTTTGATATGAAAAACACAGACACAACGGAAGGGGCTTGTACGCAACTCGCAGCGCGACCCTCCTAACAATGGCTGAACGTCTCAGGCTTGAGAAACCAGTTATTATCGTGGAACCGAGCCCCTTCCGCCCCTACACACTAGAACATCGGATACAACTTTCAACTAGAATGCACGTACAAAATTTCCAACTTATACGAGACCCGCTACCAATTCCAAAAACATTATCGATATGTAAAAGGTATCCCAAGGAATGTTCTACTGCATATACTTAAAATAAGTCAGATGTGGAATGAGTTGGCCAGATCTAGACTAACGAAGCGTAATACCGCGGAGAGCATAGGCCAAAGTGCTAGAACCTCACACAGGTGGTTCCTTCCAACAACGAAATACACTTATATTGTTTCTGACACTGTCAGTTCAGTGTACACCCTAAGCGATATTCAATTACGACATCAATAAGCTCATGAATCTCATTCCTTATCGTTTTATCACATTCACCGCGTTCTTGTTTATTTGCCCATTTCGTCATTTGTCCGTGCTCACCCATAACATCTGAATCCCCGGCATAACGCTGTAAGAACGAGGTTATATAACATGTTTTTGAACAAATGTTTGTCATCGTTTTTTCCTTACTGTTCAAATTGTTTAAAGATATAATCATTCTATCTTAGCAGGGGGGGTTATGCTAAATCCCAAGCAAAATATGCTAAAATAATAATTTGCTGGATATATTATTAGTACTTAAGTTTTCTGGAGCTATTCTTTCGAGGGATTTAAAAAAAAATTGAGTAAAACCGAATGACACATGATGTAAGACGAGGAAAAATTATGGGAAAATTTTACAATCAAACCTATCCAGTTGGAACGAGATTGACCATAATAAAGTGTTACTTTATTTTAACAAGGCGATGTTTGTATAGAAGAAGAAAATGTTACGAGATAACACTTCATAAAGCTGCGGAAGCGATGGATGAATATAACTGGAAAAAAGGTAGGCTTTCACGACAAGAATTCCATTCATAATACCAGAGTTTCCTTCTTCGTGTTCACGCTTCGTCGTTGATTCAACTCAACCAATTTTACCCATTATGTATTAAATATACACTACCGATGTATTTCTTCTGTTATCCTAGTCGTAATAATACAAATCTCATTAACATCTTTTATACTATTAATTCAGGTAACGCTATAACATGGCATGTTCAGCCAAACCTGGAACAACAACGCTTACAACGTGATTTCACAACTGAGTTACAGGACACTAGGTCAATTAAAGGTATATATAATGTGTGTGTGTGTGTGTGTGTGTATGTATGTATGTGTATATATATATATATATATATAAACACATAATTACAAACGTACAACAGACAATCAATGGTAATTAGATAATTAATCTGTTAACCTATTAGATAATAATATGTTTTATATATTAATTACTCCACGCTGGGTACAATTCTGCCAAGAAGTAGCTCTCAATGCATTTGTAATAGAAGTTTACAGCTGAGACTTTTCTCAGACAAGAACCCCTAAAAAACCCCCTTTGGGTTTTTCCCTAGTGTTTTAATATCTACTGATCCGTAAATTCTGAACCGCCGGGTAGAAATCCCCCCTGCGGGTAGTCTCTGAGTATTTATCTCAATATGACGAAACTATAAAACAGAACGCTACTTTATAATTGTCGTTCCATTTGCAGGGAAGTAAATAAAATAAAAAATTAAGTGGACACAAGCTACTACATGGAATAAAAAAAAGTAATGGCAAACATAGGTTTTACACGTTACACGACCGAATTGTAATTTTACTGTGCCCTATTTCAGGAAGAAGTGACCGGCAGTAACACTGACTTCTGGTGGGATTGTTGCCAGGAGAATAGCGGTCACCTAAGGAATATATCTAGCCCGATGACCTTTTGTACAGAGTATTTCGGACACTCCCGTCCAAAAGTAACTAACATCGTGAAAAATATACATATCACTCAACTACAAACAAATTGAAATACATTTTATACCATGAGGACGTCGGTTATTATTTGGCTACACTTTGCACTTTCTCCCCTAATTTTGAACATTTCGCATGTTGCATTGTTCTCAGACAAGACACTTGTCCGGCCTGTTTCGGAATCGTCCACTTACCGGAGCACAATGAGAGCAGGATAATCGCCGCGTCAAATAAAAGAACAGGCTGAGCATTGCGTCGTACACAGTAACCAGATCACTATCGCAACGAGGCAATCCGTTCCGGTTGAATATGGGGTCGGGGAACCTGGCTCGGCTGTCTAGGAATAGACCCCGGCCGAATTGAACCCGATTGAAGCCTTGGCGGATAGCATCAGCTGATCCGTAGATTTTTTTTAGTTCGTTCTCACGTCTGGTTGGCATCGGTGAATGATTCGCTCTCAAACTGTCCGGTGACTGGTTTTTTAAAATGAAGGCCAGAACTAATTAATTTCCAATAGGTTTATTCTTGCCGTTGGTCGTTAGGGATACCATTCCTTGGTTCCGAGAAAAACACCTTCGCCTCTACTGACAGTGGGAGAAACCTCGCAGAGAACCCTATCTAGAAATTGTTCGAGCGCCGAAAAGTGTAGCCGCAGGCGCCCTCGTACTCTAAGAGCGTTCTGACAAAGATTCTTCTGGTAGTTCCGCAACGCATGATGCCATCATTCCTCTCCCACGCATGCGCAATCCCAGGTGTCCAAGAGGCCTCGCATGTGCACATGAGCATTGAGCTATCGCGTGCGCTATTAGGGGAACAACACGCATGAGCAGGCTCATGCTCCACTTCAGTGACAACGCTGGGTAAAACTGCATATCCCGCAGTATATAAAAAGTGACGATATATGCGAATGATTTTATAACCTAGTAGGGCATGAGACAGATGAAATAAACGTGGGACCAAATAAAATAAACCGAACACCGCTGGACATTTCTATAAAATCACATAAAGTAACAGTCACAATGCTTGAATGAGTGGTGACACAATGCCTTACTAATAGTAGTGCTTATGTAAATCACTAATTCAAGGAATGCTACCGGCGACTGAGGGAAGCGTAAACTCCAAATTCGGAAATAGAAACGAGAATTATGGACTAAATTGAATTCTGACATATAAAAGATTTTTATGAATTTACTCAAAACAACCTCAATACTAAGGTATCCAACGGTAAACCGACAGAATAAGGCATGCGGACTGATGATGAAACTATCCTATCAACAATGTAAATATACTGTAGTGTTTTTCGTGATTTTTTTATCAATTAACAGTATATTAATAGCTCACTACATGACTGACGGTATGCCATTAAATGTGGCGAGAAGCCGAAACCTGCCTAGCATAGGATCTAATAACTCAGTGATAACCCAAATGAACAGATCATAGTAATCAATAAATTATAGGATGTTGAAAAAGACTACGACATAAGTGGTTGTGGGAAACAATATTTTTTCCGATAACAAGAGCATCCGATAATTAATTCAAAGATTGCGAACTCATTTTTATTTTTAATTTATTATTATTATTAACTTCGTACGTGTTCTCTCAAAACGGGAACGAGGAGACTGTAAACTATATCACTGTAAGTTCCTCCGGACGGCTGTTGCCAAATAGTTACTATATACGTATTGTAAATAAGACTTTACATCATATTTATAAGCGTAACATAGTAACTATTGCGCGCGGTTAAATAATATTGCTCATAATAAGTCAAAATGAAGTGTAATTACGGGAATAAATTAAGATAAAAAAATCGCTGTAATGTGTAATCTATTATTGACGTAATGAGACTCACCGAAGGCGTGGGGCAGGTAAAACATGACGCCAGATAGAACAGCAGCTTGAGCATCGCTTCAGAAATTTTCATAACTGGAGCGTTCTCTGGACTGAGACACAGAGATCACTATCACAATACGGGTGGAATTATGGTAGGGCTGTGGCGAGTGGAGGAGCGTCGGGCCCCGACTGGGAAGAGCTGCTGTACATGTTTCAGTTTACGCCCATCTTATTTACTCACAACAGAGACGATCGCTACTGTCCGCCGTCCCGATCGCATTAACATCGGCAGATAACTGACTTATACCTCCTCCTCCTCCTCCTCCTCCTCTCTCTCTCTCTCTCTCTGGCTCTCTCCCGTATCCCCCTACTCTCTCGCTCCCGCGTAACACTCCGGCCCCGGGGTGGAGCGCCGTGTCTCAGTTTCGAAACCCCGTTGCAGACACCCACTGATGGCGGGGGGCTCAGCTATTGTTGCACTTTGAGATACATGAAAGCGCGACAACCGGGTTATGCAAGAAGCCGTTGTTTTCTTTTCTTAAGAAGCGCCTCGAGAAGAGGGACGAAAATTCAAGAGGACCGCAGGGAAAATGTAAACTTACGACACGGGTCTTACAAAAACAATATCAAGTTGGGCCTACACTAGGTATCGAATATGAACTCAAATCCGGTATTATCAATTAATTAGGTGTAGTCGCCATATTCACTATTGATATTCATATATGAAAATATAATTTCATCTTTTATTCGGGAGTTATAATCGGTGCCGACCGAAGCGGGCAAAAGTTCAAAACCTTTTTAGGGCGCCGATGTTCTGAAAACAAATAAATCCACTTTGAACTGGGCTACTTTTCTGATTCATTTTAGAAAACTTTTCCACCGGCTTCGAACGCAGCAAGCGCGATGGCGGATGGATGGATTTCATTTTAATCCGTTACGCGAAATTGCTATAAACGGTCGCACTTATGAATTATGGGTTGGTTGTGTAGTGGCCCAGTTTTTGAACACTCGACGAATATTTCGATTGTCCGGAAACCGTCGACGCATCCCTCTCCTGGTTATATGTAATAACTATTACAGTCAATATTACAATTTATTTATATTTTATAGATAATATAGGTGATTCGCACAATGAATTTACTTATACGTAAAAAAAGGAGTTTAGAATCATTACATGACATTCATTAATTAAGGGAGCATATAAATATTAAAGAGGAATTTAGAAATAGGAAGAAAATAACTTCCGATTGTCGTTAGCCTACAATCGTTTCTAAATCATTATTTTCATCTAAACGACCTCCGATATTTTTTCTGGATGAAGTCACGCTCCACCATTTCATCGTATTCGGAAGGGAAGAGACCGCTTGCTTCCGGCACTATAGCATTACGTGACGAACAGCCATAAAGGATGCCATAAATCCGACGAATATATTATGAGGTTATTAAATTAACGATCGGGCTCCCACCCTCTTACTAATACTTATGGCGGTCTAAATATACAGATAACATAACCCGGCCGACCGTAAATCGGGAGAGATCGTTGGTAAACATACATTTCCAATACAACATTATTAATCGTCTAATATTGACTCGGTATAAGATCAAAAGTGTATTTTCTGTCCCTTCTCGATCCCTTTGATCTTGGCTCCCAGCCACAATCCTTTTCCTACGTCCATTTTGTATCTTTCAGGAATAGCGAAGTCATACATCGTTGCGATTGTCGCGTTCCCCGAACGTTTTTTCCCCCCACAAAACACTTTGCATACAACATACAACATTTGCATAACGGCTCGATAAGATTCCTGTTGTCGATAGGCGAGAGATCTACGAAATGACCCGAACCTCGCGCCGGACCTATAGATAGCCCGGGCATGATAAGGAGCTACATAGTATATAGATCTACGACTAGTAGACTAGTATACCGATTGCGACAAGGCTAGTAACGCGGGTTGTTACGTCAATCGATCGGACGAAAGTTCCCAAATTACGATGATAATAGTATGTAATGGGGGTATTTATGAACACGCTATAAGAAAATTTAATATTGAATTTCTAGTCACCACCTGCAAGCAGAATGACCATATTTTATCAGCGCAAAATGTCTGCAGCGTGATTAAAAACTTAAATAAATATTATAACAAAGAGTAGAAAGAAAGAAAGGAAAAAAGAAGAATGAAACAACAGCTTAAAGGGAACAATAATACATAGTTCCAAAAAGTGTTATACTTTATCTGTCAGACTCTTAGCATGTACTTCCTTTTTAAACCAGATATCTTATCTGTTTTCAGGTTGTCATTTGTCCTGTATTGAAGTATCATCCGTGAGTTTTTTTTTCAAGTTGGCATGAGGGAAGAGAATTTCATCTGCGGATTATTAAAGTGGATCATATTCTCGACAGAAACATCCATTCATTTAGTCAAGTAGTGACGAACCGGTGTGGAATTCCCTGTATCTTAAACTTAAAAATGATGAGACAACTTTTGAATGAACTTTTTCCCTGACGTTTTATGGAAAAGGATATTTGGCCAAAAACAGCTAGCAGAAGTTGCAAACTCTGTTTTATATCCTATATTTATCTACTTTGACGCAGACGTGCGATAATTAAATAGGAGGAAAGTTCGAATATAAACGCCGTGTTTACTTGCGTTGTACCTACAAATCAACCGGCGTATAAACGCGAATTCTCGGAGAAGACGTGATGTTTTAAACTTCTCGCGTAAGAAGTTAAACATTTTAACAATCGGATGTCTTCAGCTTCATTCGGACAAAATCTAAATAAGACCGCGTATTTACGATAGTTCAAGATTCATTTGGATTGGCCATTGTCTCGAATTTACTCTTATTACAAACTGTATTAAGAACGGCCCAAACTTTATCCCCCCACCTTTTTTATTATTATGGAATAAACTACCGAAATGAGTTCAAATTTGCAATTGTACAATACAATTACAATACAATTTGGAAAAGTGCAATATATACTGCTCGCGAAAATAATGTCTTCAAAACCCAATATCAAATAATAACACCAAACACTTATATGGGATAAACATGAAAAAAAATTGGAAATACATATACCTTTAATTGTATGTCAATATAATACTAAGCTGAGCTGGATACCGATAACCTTCAACTTTTATCTAATATTATCTACGGATATTTTGTACTGGGGGCTGCATAGGTCTCTTATCTACGCTTTCGATGGGAAGCAGTTACCGGGGAACAAACTACAATACAAAACTTTTGAACAGGCAACAAATATAGCCCCTCGTGCGATTTTGTGGCACCAATCGTTTGTTTGGTAGTGTTACGGCGTTGTCATCTTGTATCTGTACTGTATTTTGTTTATGCCCATATATATAAAATTCTGGCAACAGTATCAGTGCACTGTTACTGTTCAGATGGCACGTGTCACTCCTTCACGAGTTAACTCGATCATCAGTAGAATATTCCTAGAGTGCACACAGAATGACCTACATTTTAGTATAATTCAGTCCTATACTTCGGCCTTGTAGAGAAGGTTTTTATTCAATCTAACTCGCCTAATGGTTTACGACCTATCCCGGCAACAATTATTAATCGGTTTTAGAGAAGTTTGATAATTCGAGTTGGGTAACAACGGTGGCCATATTGTCGATTGGCATCCGGATCGATAGGTTGGCCGGAGAGGAAATTTTACATTCTACATGAATTTCCCAACTGAACTTTTAGATATGAAATAATTTACGTGACTACGTAGCAATTTGGATTGCATCTTTGATAATGTATGGAAAAAAATTGTGGCTTACAATCTTAAATACTGCAGTAATGTGCAGTACATTGCTGGGAATGACGACAGTACTGGGTTTGTCTTTCCGGTTTATTTCTGTCCCTCTACAAATCTGTCACTGTTGGCATTCGTCGCAGCGTTGGAGTAGTGCATCCGGGTATTTTTTTTTAAATTTCAGAATAGGATATGCTCTGCAGGTTATGTTCACATTATGTCATGTTGTGAATAACTTGCGCTAATATTTACGTTAGTAGCATATTACTGAAGCGACGATGGGGAGAAGCCTAATCCGGTCTAACGTCGGGGCGAATAGTCGAGGGGATATAAAAATCGCAAGTGATCCAATTGTAAATATTATCAAACGCCTATTTTCTGTTTCTTGTTATAGGGATTTGTAGCTAGAGAATTTCTCAATCTCGCCTCCTCCTCATCCTCTCTGTTATCCCGGCTTGAATCTAAAACTAAACAGCAAGTCATACTTCCGCCTTCCGGGTGGTGATGCAGCCTCACATTTTTTGTATCACATAATCGCTTCGATTATGCATATTTTATTATTATTATTATTAACCTTACCTACCCCCAAACAAATAAATTCAGAAATATAGTCACATCATCTACATCAAATGTAAATTTATTTATTTACTATAAGGTATTACTGAAGAAGTATTCGTGTGGACTATGACCACTGAGGTAAAAATTAATATCACAATGAGTATTCTGTAGACAACATCTCATGTCATCCTTTCTGATGGTAAAGACTGCTCCACAACCTTCCCGTTTATTTGTTACCTATCAGAAAACTCTGATTCTGAAATTGAGTACTGAATAATATGTGCAGGAGGAAGTGGAAGTGAAATCGGATAGCCACGTAAGTTGCGCCAAAGGCCCATTCGTTGCAGTTAGCTGTCAGCTGTGTTAGTAGTTAGTCCTGATTAGGGGCTTCGACAACGAGGTCATCGGGAACGGTAATTTTGTAACGGGAAGATAGATGCACATCGAGTCACTAAGTTTACATATAATGAATATAAGTACAACTTAATAATAGCAATGGATAACAATAAAATTACGTTTCTTATTTCAAAGAAAACAAAGATGGACTGACAGAGTGCTTCGTTGACTAACTAAATATTTTGATTTGACTAACTAAATATATATCGAACAGTTTTTTCGTCATTTTGTTCAAAATGTTCAAAGGGTCGCTATTATTATATTTTACTAATGAATCTCCAGCGAGGACAATGCTTCTAAAAGGGTTTCGCTTATCTGAATGGGGAGACGGATGCACACAAACAAAACCAGTTGACATAACCGAATGAACACTTTCAGTTTAGACAAAAATGAGACTACCAAAGATACCAAAAGCCGGGAAAAAAATAACACTAAAATAAACTATGAAGTAAATGGAGGGGCTAGACTACAAGGAATAGACCGCCTACTTCCGGCACTATAGCTTTTTACGTGATGGCCATAAAGGATGCAATAAAACGTAGGAAAATATTATGAGGTTATTAAATTAACGGTCCCCTCTAATACTTATAGTGCTTCTAAATCTACAAACAGCCGGACATTAGGTCCAACAATACACCGGGAAAGCCCGCTGGTAAATGGATACCGCATTCAATATCATGACCGTGTCAATAGGTTTTTAATTTTCTATAGAATACATGAATTGACTAATTAGTGTAAATTTTCAATTGAACAATATCCACGTCCAATTACAACCAGTAATAATCAAAAATATATTTTCAACTTAAATGAATTCCGACCGATAATGGGGCCGTAAAACCGGAGTGTACAATATCAGCTCATTAAATTAAAGGACAGAATATCAATACCCTATGCGTAGTACAGAGGCGGAATATTATTGGTCTACAGAATCGGGGAAAAGCATAAACGGAACATTCAAATTTATATCATCCCCCATTGTAGGGACTGTGGACGGAGAAACCGACGGATAGAATGAGCCCACGATGAAGAGAAAAAAATTATTTCAGAAGTTAAAGTTAATGAACCAGATACCGGGAAGTATTGAGGGCGAAACAGTCATGGCACGGCGAGTCTGGTGTTCTGACCAGAATGAACTATCCCACATTCGTCAATTTTGCGGGATGCTATTTTCAATTTTCTTCATGGCATACTAATTGCTTAATGTGTTAGTTGTATATCAAATTCGACATCACGCACGAATACTAACGCATAATAATGTTGAATACAAAATAGTAATTGTATAGTAAAAATAGTTGTAATTCATTTACGTTATTCGTCTTTTAGTCCGCGAGGATTATCCTTATTAATCAACTCACAAACAAACACAAAAAACAGCGATTTCCTGTTGTCGGCGTTCATTTTTAAGAACAAATCGCCTGAACTAATTAACCCCCCCCCTGAACCCTTATAATACATACAGATATAAGTACGAGGGGAATACGTTAAATTGACGAGAGCGAAGAGCCAGTAGAGTGGTAAGAGGCAGTGAGAAAGTATGCGTGGATCGAGAGGAAGCCCGAAGGGAGGTCGTTAATATTCTCAGGTAGAAGTGATGTTGAGTTAGGAAGCTGAGTTAGTCAATAACTCCCAACGTGTAAGTTCTCTGTGCCCGGCCGGCCTCTTCCGATACCTGTTCTCGGCTATCTATTCACACATAACTATCTCTCACAAGTATTCACAAGACCGAACCGACTCCGACAACAACGCACCGATCCAAACGATATCGCCAGCGGTAACTACTGATAATAATAACTGAGCAAACAGTTGTCATACATTAAGTTTAGTACGGCTTTTCCCCATTATTGGTCCGTGTAGCCATCCAACATCGCAACTGGTTATCTCCCAATAAAAAGTACAAACTCCTTGCGTACTCTAGTGACGGCGGTGCAAGCAGAAACCTGTGTAGCTCGGGGTCAAACAGATGGTCAATGAACCGGAGAAGAAGAGTGCCCTATCAAACATTGGTTGGGGTCCGCTCGAAAGATAATCTGGTCGGATTATATAAAGTAAAAGATATAAATAATGCCGGTTGGAAATTTGTTGCGCAACATAGTTCCGATCGAAAGGAGTCTTCCCAAAGAAGTGGGAATCGTGAAAAATTCGTTAAGTCGATTGGCGTAACGGTCGCCGTGTGGCGTAATGACCGCGTCAGAAAACGGGGAAAGGGATAAAATAAAATGGCTTATATAACTATAATGAACCCCCATCACGGTATTTCGTGTGCCATTGAGCCTGTTAACAATATTAAATAACTTTCAATATTCAGAAAATTATCCACCTTCCCTTTTGAATTAATTCAAACTTTTGTTTAGAACAATAATATCTCCCATTTCCAATATGATCGAATTAACATTCAAATTTTAAGACCTTTACTTTAAAATCTCCGATTTCAATTAGTAACATAAAAGTGTTATACATTTTGTAATATACAATTAATAGTTTGTGTTTAATATTCTTAATGTCTATATCCCATCTAAACGCAGTCATAAGAAAAACTGTCGTATTATTTTTAGGCAGGTTGTACGTTGTATATTAACCTAATGGGTATATTGGAACCTCACACCGTTTATCAGTTCATCATTAATCCGGCGTAACTAGGAATTGACCCTCCTTCGGTGAAGCTCGGTCCATTGCGTATAGGCGCAGCCTCTGATATATATCGGGTTTCTCCCACCGGCGATCATCGGAATTTACCTCCAATTACTCGTTATCAGCGACATACCTTCATTAGATAAGGAAATTTTACCACTTGCATCCAATGCGGCGACCTTATAACAACAGTACAGATGAGACGGAGTTCGGGAAAAAACAGACTAAATGAATAGAAATCTAAGCCATGATGGACGAAATTATTATCACTTCTACAATAATATGTCAATTCGTTTTCCGTTGTCGAAGCGTTTTAGACCAATGTTCTTACCAACCACGGTAACAATCTCGATCTAATCCTAAACGTAACAATGCCAAGAATCTAAAACGCTCGGGACACTCCCGTTTAGCGAGACCTCTGTTGGCTCTACAGTAACAGGCGGCGTTCGTGTTACTTGTGCGTCCCGGTCGGGTTCTATATATGTAAATAGGGATATGGGGGGGACCAGATAGCTCCGGTGTAAATCCAGCCTATAAACAGGAAGTTATCTCAAACTAGAGCCACCCTATCACCAGTGCCTCCCCACACTCCGGGATGCCACAGCTCAGCACACGCCTTCCTCCAGTATTATCCACCGAATCCAGAAATGAATAAGTAATTTTTTGAACTGAAAATATTCGAGCTGAACGAGCCTCTCCCCTTCAACGTTCCCCCGACGCAATATGCCGGCCTAATATTTGTTTTCCGATTTCACCCCCAACCGGGGAATGAATTTTTTTCGAAGCGTTCAGAAGTTGTGAAACGATTTTTCAACGTTCCGCTTTTATTAAAGCCGACAGGGTCTGAAGTACCGTCTGAAGAAGAATAAGCCTGCGTCTCATTACCGAGTGGAGGGGGAGCCGGTGGTGAGGCCTAATGAACCCAGCTCCCATTCTTATGTAAATTGGCCCACCGCCACCCGGTAAACGGCCACACAGTTGAATTTTTCGAATATCTATCACCGGTGAAATTTCATTAACACCAATTTTCACTCTTTCTTAATTCAATCTTGAGTAATCTGTTTTATTTTTGGCCATTACAACCCTAGGTAGGGTCTCGGCGAGAGCCCCTGGAAAATAGACTTGAATTGATTAAAATCAAGCAGGCGAAACTTTTTTCAGAATTTATAATTCACATTAGCATTGTGTCAGACACGTGGGTCTTTCTAAGCTTTCATGAATATTTTTCTTATCGGACAGTCAAATGAAGTATTGAGGGATTGCTGCGCTGATCCTAGCTGGTGGATCTTATGTTCCTTCAATTGTAAAATCGTAGCAGAATTCATGCAGTTCCTAATAAGATGTAAGGAAATTATGGCACCTGCATAAATCGCTCACATTCCTGACGTAATGATGACACTAAATAATGCGTTAATTAATATTTTATTTCTTGAAATAAATATTTGAAGAGAATCGAAACTGCCGCCCCTACCAGCTCTCCCGGCGGTTTCATTCTCACAACTACAGATGGTATCGTTTTGAAGGAAACCCTTTCCCCCTCCCTCACCCATGAACCCCGGCGCTTCTAATCGAATACCGGTGTTAGGTTTAATGTCTGAGAGGGTGTAGAAAAAGTGAGTTCTAACTCATTAGGGGGGAGGGTCACAGAATGAAGTCGGGGCCCATTGTTATGCTAATCAGTTGGAGGAACTCCCCCACAAAAGCCAACTCCCCATCCAACTATCTACATCCACTGAAAGTCTTACCTTATACCCGAGTAGGGGCCCGCCTACGTTCAACTCAATCAACGAATTCAACTCAATCGTTTTCTCCGTTCGTAAGAACTTCATATACGTCTTGCCGTTCAACCACCCTTAGCCAACATTAAATTCGCAAGATGTTACGGTATACAGTTTAACGATATGAAAATATACAGTTCGGAATCGTAATATACGTCGACGGGAAGTTTACTTTAAGGATCCGTACGAAGCCCAAGTTTAACGCTAACGATAACACCCCCCCCCCATGGCTGCGAAGAAGGTTTTAAGACGCCGTTTTGCCACTACAGAGATCTCGCCCGCCGCTCCCTCAACAATCGTAACGTTGATGTCACTTTAACGATAATGCCATACAGTAAGCGACCGTGCAGTCTTTCATGGCGGTAGTACGCGCAATACCGAATAACTCCGCCCATTTCATTAGGGTGAGAGCCGAAAGTGGGGCCCCGGGGACATCTTCACGATGTATAATTCCAGAGAATGTGGTCCAGACAAGAGAAAGTTGAAGTATATTTGATCTATCTATAAGTATACTTGAATGCGAAAGAGATTTAAAAGCGGGTATAAATTAACAACATCTGTGAAACTACACAAAATTATTCAATTTAATATTTTTTTTGTGGATACCAAATTCCTATAACTCAAATTTCTCAAATGTCACTATTAATAATTAAAAAGAAATATGGATAGTTGTAAAGTTTTTGATAAATGCAAACAGGCGAAATTGGTTGCCGGCCACCGAAAAAACACTTCAAATCATTGCCCGTTGTCGAACGCGTTGTTGTTGACACATTTTCTGATGTTTTTGCCGTTTTTACGGCGCGAGCAATAACGTATATCAGAGGTAATTATGACGCGCAAAGTCGAATGCGTTGACCCAAGAACTGAGGATCGTTGTTTCTTGCCGGGTTAAAAAAAACAGAAATGAACCCGCGTAATTGTTTATCGCCAAGTTGTTATTTCCCCAGAATTGGTGAGTTGCCAAAGAATGGTCTCGGACCCTTCATTGCTAGTGATAACCAAAATTCTTCAAAATAAAGAAAATTCTTCAAAATGAAGAATATTGTCGACGCTCAGCAACTCGTGGACAGTACTTTATTTTGTATTATTCTTGACGACGTTTGTATTTTTTGTTAATGCGATACTCTAATATAAACTTAATTATCGAAATACGTGGTTTTTGCATATATAATTACGCTGGAATCTAATAACGGAGCGTAATTGGACTGGGATCACTGCTAATAATGGAATTTTATTTTTGGGGGCATGCCCTACTGTATTGCATTAATTTTCATTTTCGTTCATCATATAAATGCATATATATATATATATATATATATATATATATATATATATATAAATGAAGGGAGATAAAAGAATGCTTAGTGACGCAGAGGCTATGTTATTATCAGATACTGAAAATTACTTTTAGAAAAGCATTCATGGCTAATATAATGTTAAACAACTAGGATTTAGCTTGTATGAAAAGACATATATTAATATTATACAGAATTTGTAATTGAATATTGTTGGGACCAGTGCGAATAATGAAATATTGCATTTTTGGTGTATGAGCTACTGCAGTTTAATTAATTTTCAGTTTCGTTCATCTTGATTAAAAATGGGTATGTGTATGTGTATGTATGTATGTATGTATGTATATATATATATATATATATATATATATATATATATATATATATACACATATCATGTGTCCCATTTAATGAATTTCTATTTCTGAAAAAGTCGGCAAATATATCAAAATCGCATATGGCAATAAATGGGCGCTGACCGGAAGACGCATTATACATGTGTGTCACTTACGTTCCCTCGGGACCCGGTTGATGAATCCGATTCGAACGTCCGTTCTAACTTCAGTTAACGTAAGATGGCTTACCTGAGAACAAGAAACAAAAAATCTACTTAACAAACAGTTTAACGCTCATTTATTATACTATGGGTTTCTAATTATTATTGTCCATAGTCTGTTTGGAGCCTTCTTGGATCAAACAGAATTATTCAATGCTGGAGCAGAATGTTGTAACGAAGCATGAAATGCGTACAACATTAATATAATATTAACTCAATGGAATGGAGGAACTAATTCAAAAATTATTAGGGCAGATCCCTACTACAGACGTGCACATTCTTAAATAGCAGTTTTGTTAAAGTTTCTTCTCGTCCACCATCAGCAGCGAGGTTTTAGTAATTATATCTGCCCTAGTGCTGGAGATAGTCTAAATCCAGAAAAACTGCGCGGCATTCTGCCGTCGACGTCATGAGAGAGACACATCCTGCCTACAATCAAAAACCTGAGCATGAGTGTTTCCTCATGAGCCACGATTGTTGGACCTACTTTTCCTACAGATAACAATGACTCATACATAAATATACGAACATAAATATGAAAATGTTGCAATTAACTTAGGACATTGTTATTGAGAGGCCTTCTAAGATAGTTATATATGAAACTCAATCAATTTCATGACTCAATCTCTATAATCGGATATACATATGTGGACCGCCTTCCTCCCACGAGAATCCTAAATTCATGTATTTGTATGGAGTCAAATACATTTGCTTTAAATGAGGAAAAACGACTGATTTATTACCAATGAAATTTCTATCTTGACGAAACAATTTAATACAAAAATCCCTGCTTAAATATATGGTCAATGTTATGTTTTATTTTGAGTTAAAGAAGAACATTTTTTGTTACGTCATCGTCGTTTGATGAGAAGTCTTTGTACGAGTTTAGATATTACCACTGAACTGAACGCTCCTTCATCTAACAAAAAATTAGAGTGTATATATGGTACTATTTTTCATTCTATTTCTTGAGAAAGTTTCGGACGTTAAGCACCAAGACGCTGGAAACAAACCGCATAATACTGATAACTGACTATTAGGTTTTACCCAAGCGTTTACTAACGGCATGCCCCCATCCGTTTATAGGTCTGTTTTCGCTATATCCGCCGGATGTTCCGGACAGATACTTGAAGTTCTCCATCTTCATTTCTCCATCCAGTTCTCTCTTGGGCCCAGTTCTTCTTCTTCTATTTAGTTTTCAGTTGTAAATTACGTTTACAGTCCCCATTCGTCGAATTGACGAAGCTATCTCACCCCCACACTCCAACTATTTAGTCCAACAGTTTCGTCTTTTCGTATTGATTTCAGGTGAAACCGAGTCACATCGTTACATTCCCAATTTTCATACGCGCACGAGGCAACAAATTTTAATACTGACATGAATTTAACATTTCGATTTAAAAACTGGACAATATCAGGATCAAGTTCATGAATTGCTTCAGTGTCCCGCTACTTTACTGACGGAATGGTACTGATGATGGCGAAAAGCTGAAACCGGCGAATGGTACAACTGTTCATGAATAGTGAATAATTTCATCAACTTTACAATTTCTGTGGAATTCCCATTATTTGGAACAAATTATCTAAACTGAAACATACGTGCACAAGTGCTCTGTACAATCCAAAAAAAGACTTTAAATTTTTCATCGTTGAACTAAAATTCAGGTAAATAATTAAAGGGAAAAGAAATAGTTCTTAAATTTTCCATTTTTTATTTGATCAAACGAATATAGGAAGATTTTCTTCTGAAAATCTTCTAATTTATTTGTTTCCCCCCTAACGATTTGTAGTTGAGACAACTGTGTTAGCGGTGGTTAACGATCCGAGCCCTGACCGGTCGGGTAGCGCGCTCACTGCCGGAATCATTAATCAACATCAACCGACAATTCTACCTGCAAATCTCATCCCTTTCTTAGACACCGGCTTCTTAAGTCGCTCTAATTTATTGTTGATGCGGAGAGTTAAGTACCCGGTTCGCGGGCCGAAAACCGAAGTCTATTCCAATGGCCCAGTGGTCCAACGGATCCTGTTTCATAAACCTGAATTAATATTACATTATGTCCTATTGCATAAAGTCCAGCTGCTTACTCCTTCTTTTTTAAATCTTTCCGCCGGAGCCCATGACGTCTTGCGAAATTCTCTTCACAGAAATTAACATTTTAAAAGAAGCTTCGGATTAGAGCTATTTATACATTTTTTACAGGATTTATACAGCACACAATGCAATTTAAGATGTTACGTGCTTTATATTTACAAATTAATATACAGAAACAACGCAGACAGCCGAGTGGACGGTGTCGATGGCGGTACACCAATAGAGGCAGAAGTTGATAAAGGCGAGGACAGTAAAGATCTAATTCCTAGCATTATAATTAGCCAATTTTTCAGATAAAATAATAGTGTTAAGTCCTTATGGATCGGTACGATTCTGACTTTTCTGATGAGCTATTTTTCACACAAACTCGAGTTCAGAGTATAAAAATTTTAACAGAGCCAACAGAAAATTGAGAAAAACCTTCACGGCCCCAAGAGACAATCTGATGGTGCCAACGCTTATTTACCGTGTTCAATTATATTTTTTTCCATGATCGATAATACTGATAAGTTCGAGTGTCCGGTCCGGAAACGCTGGTACCCCCCTTATCGGACACAGTCGTACAATTCAATAGAAATGGAAGGAAATGACGTCCCCAATATGGTCGGGAGGGAAGCATTATAAAAATACACTGTTATCGCGCCAGAGTTGTCATGACTTCCCATCGTCGTCGGTAGCCTCAAACTGCGAGAATATGAAAATAGGATTTTATAAACCACGACTAATACTAATTTGTAACCTAACAAAAATTTCGATTTCTTTAAGTACGGCTTAAGCTATTTTCAATTTATGTTTAACAGTCAAATATGTCAAATGAGCGAAGGTTTCGAAAATCGGAACAAGAATTGCTTAACAAGGAATCCAATGATCAAAATTTTAATGAACAGGTTTGAACAAAGTAATAATTTATTTTTAAATATATGTTATTATAAATTAAGTACAATCATAATATTTTGTCACTTCGATATTATATATACTTCGTAGGGAAGCGATTCTTTGGAAGGGAAAAATTCATTTCTGTGGAATGTATTTGAGTCATACGGGTTAAATCAAATCTGAAGACGAGCGAATACTCTCAGATGGTAAGAGGGGTCTAATACCTTGATGTTAAAGTACCTGTTGATGAAAGAGCGCAGCTTTACCTTGTGTTTATCATTGTACAGCGATTGTATTGTTTATGCAACAATTATTTCTGGAAGTTACGATTTCAGAAACCCGTCCAAATGTTTTCCCCTTTGCGTTTTTGTTTTCTATTGTCCGTTCAACAATTGTTATTATTTTTGGACGGAAAAAACACGTCGCCGCACTCCAATGAGATTAGGCGCACGCTGTAGTTATATAAACCTTTTCAAAACTGACGGCCTTACATGTATGATTTGTCATTTTAAACCATGCAATTTCAAATTACAATGGGAGGAAGCGAAATAATTCAGGACGATTCCGACTGATAGTAACGACAGCGGAATGGTAAGAATTAAGTGCGTAGCAACAAGTGGTAACAAGAAATACAATTGCAAAAATCCTAAAAGTCTTCGAAAATTATACTATAATTCATAATATAATCAAATAACTGATAGTAGGACATTTTTTGCACACTATTGGGCTGTTATGTTTCTTTTTTATTCTTTCTATCATAAGTTGCCATTAGGGGAACGCTTATAGACGCAGGGGAATACAATAAATAAATAAATCCACAACAATTTGCATAAGTTACCATATCAATAGTTGTGTTACTACAATTTTTCACTACATTCATGAAGTCGTTCAATCCACCTATTTTTTCCAGCATTAGAAGAATTTTTTCCAGCATTAAGTCACTGAAGAATTGCAGTGCCTACTCCTATAGTTCGATAATGAAGCGTCTTGTCAGCACACTGCACACGTTTTTTTCCATTAAACATTAAATACAAATATTTTAAAGTTAATACAGGTTATGACTCCCGCCACTTCCTGTTCCCACTTGTCTTCTTGAACCATTATAAAATTCCGTCAGTAATTCTTTCCACCATTCTTTCAGCATAGTTCACCACAATGTCACTGTCAATCAAGTGATTAACTACATAAGAGGCAGAATAACGCTGGAGAAACGCAGTTTTTAGAACTGAACCCGTAAGGTTCTTCCAATCTGGTTAGTGTTGGACCGCTTATTTTGTTCTCAACGTTTTTACGGTTTGCGAATCGGATGGAGACGCAGGATAGCAAGAGTGATCCTACTTCGAAGACACTGGTCTTAGAGTTAACGAGCCTTAAAGCGCAACTGGAGGATCCCACCCTGGCCGGACATAAATCAGATTGCTGACACAGTCTACTGAACGCGGTAGAACTCCCGTTACAGATAAATGGACGGGGGCTGAAGTGGAGGGCGGTCGATGCCGGGACAAGGAAGTGGAGCGGACGGAAAGACCGGGAGAGAAATGAGGGTCACTCGAGTGCCGTTAGACCCCATAGTCCACCGCCGCTACAAGTACACACCCCAATCGCCGATACTCCACCCAATAGACCGTTTAATTCAGCCAAGAAATAGGCGCCGCTATTTATACCAGAATCGGCATCGATGTGTAAGATATCAACAAATTCCGTTCAGATAGCAGTAGTCCAAAGTTCGAAGTTTATACCCGATTTGGTTTGCTCCTTAATCACTATTACAAATTTGATATGTTGTGATCCCACGCCATAAGACATAGGTTTATTATCCATAAGACTAATTAAATTCCAAACTCTCACAGACCCCCCTGCAATAATATTGCCAGCCATATTGCAACGGATAGAGCAACGTTTCCAGTGCATTCCTAAATGGGAAAAGTAAAAATCCCTTGCTATGCGGTCTTAGCATTGATATTCATGGGGGGACAGGGATAGGGTGCTTTGCTCTTGGAAACGAGGCAAAGTGTCCCTAATGATAATTCGCGGGGAGACACCAAGAGGAATGAGACTTCGATGAAGAGGTATGAGTTCAGAACCTAAGAACCAGTCGTGTCAGGCAGTGTTTAGAGAAAAATTTTGGCACACGCCAACTAAAAGAATGAACTAAAATGAAAATTACTATTGACATTCGTGGGGTTGAATAAAAGTATTTTTTTGTGGTATATTTGGTAAACAGGGCCATTATTCTCTCCCAAATATGTTTTTCTGTTGCAAATGGGCGTGGACACCGTATCCGTGGACTGCAGAAAGTATGCAGATAAACACGAGACCGCCGAGTCACGTCGGATTCCAAATGTCTATCTGTTTAATCAGAAAAACTGTAGAGCGCACAATGTTTCGAATTTTTGAGCGGTTGAACCGCAATTTCCGGAGATAAATCATATCGTGCGGAGCGCATTCCACAATTCTCCGGTCCGTCGAATCGTCCGGCCAAATAAAGCGGAACGCGAAATGGATCCGACCCGACCGGGTGTAGCAAAAATGCCGATGCGGTTACAATATGAAAGGAGCGCGCGGAATGTTACTGTTCCCGAATTCCTTCCCAGTTAGTCAATACCACATCGCGTTTCCGTTTTAATTGAGACCCGCACAAATCGTGTAATTGCCACAATCCTTGGCAATTTTATTACAAAATCGCTGATTTGGCATAATACTAGACCGGTTTCTCGTCATCTACAGAAGAGTTGCGACAGTCGATTAGTGAGACACTTAAACATGTCCGCTACTGACACCGATCGGTCTGGTATAATCAGTGAATGGTGACAAGACTATAAGAATGACTATTGGAAAGCTAGCACGGTTGCGAGTAAAATCATCCTATTCTTGTAATACCACTATTAATAATAACACGAAGGCACCATCATTCCGAGTGATTTGTGTGAGGAACGATTCAGGATATTAGTGTGGGAGAAAACACGTAGAAGCAATTTTCAAAATCATTACAGTGTCTAAAAGTTAGCACACGTTAACTCGCCGGCTGCACTTCACCCGACATTAACGTAATTGCTCGTAACAGAATGGATATATCGTGCTTTTTATGGGACTCTATACACCCCCTCCCTCCAACAAGATGAAAGCTATATTCTATAAAAGCATTATTGTAGTTTTCAAAAAGGAAACCCGTCGCCGACCAAATAAGGGCCAGTTATGGGGACCGGATTATCTGTTTTTGGTTTCTCGATCGCCGCATTGCCTAACCGGAACGTCTGCTTGGGCCGAAACGGCGGTTCACGGCCAAACTGCGGATAAAAGACTTTGCGAAACGAAAGGGTTACGAAACACGACGAATGATTAGAATCCAATTTAAAATTAATAACAAACATTAACTGTAAAAACACGACGATCCGACCGTGAAGATGTTTTTCACCTTTTACGGCCGACGGATCTCTGAGCTGTACTCTGTTCCTGTGGCACGTTGAATCCCCAGCGTTAACCACGCGTGCCGACCGACGCATAGGATAAATCTTCTTCGAACGTTAAAGACACTACATTCGGTGACCGTGACTCGAGTAACATGACACGGGCGAAATGGAGTTGGATGCAAATTGTCACTGTGTCTCCCCAAGTGTAAGGCTGGATTCGTGTGCGAAAATCAATCAAGCAAAGGCGATACGACACGCCAAGCTTCGGCGATGTTACAGTATCCTCGCCGGGATCTTTAAATAAGGAAGCGATAGCTTTTTCAGTTTTTATCTATTTCCCAGTGACTCTCTAACACACTCGATAACACATCGGGTACTATAGGCATTCGAAATTAATTTAAAGTGGAATTAGCAGAGAGGATTAAAAAAATTCTAAATATTATGTCAATAAAATCATTATCTGTGGGTCTCCATATCTGAAGTTACTTAAAACTATGTTTGGATATTTAAAGGGGTTTTATAATTATAAACCCTCGATTCGACTAGTGGTCTTCAGAACCGGTTGTGCGATAGAGTATTGTCCTTTGAGCTACGGACGCACGAAAGCGGGGCCTGGACATAAGAATAGGAGCTAATAAAGGAGAACAGAAAGTCAACGGCCCACACGAAGGCGGCACCTCTTAGCGGTGGACAAGGGAGAGGGGGCTGGTACCAGCCATTCACTATAAAACCTGATACAACACTACCTTTATTAGTAGGCATAATTTCGCTTTTATCCGAAACGCCCTCTGCTAACGACGCCTATAGAACACGGCCTCACTTTTAACGAACGAACCAGGGTACATTCAGGATGCTTTCTTCCAGTCCAATAGCGTGAAACGAGAGTATTAAACAATTATTATTCATTTAATTAGGATATTTGTTGAATGAACGACAGAGCAACACTGCTATTCAGGGAAATTCCCTATCGATTTGTAGGGTACAAATATAAGTCATGTATTAGGCTTCGGGACACGACGAATGCCATATTACCTGAATCGAATCGTATTTTCTTCCCGTCCTAAACCAGACCGGTTTTCGCCTCTCGCCATCCTCAGTAGCATTCGTTCAGTAAAGCAGTGCGATACTACAACTTTAAGGGGAAATAATCCCGTTCTCGCGTCATCCTCTATGTAAATCATGGGACACAACACTCAACCCAATAGACGCACGTGGCGGATCGTTTTACGACGTAGGACATTTTTATTCCGCGAATACGTCTGCAGACGTAACGCCCGCGGTACCTGTGCACACGTGGCTCGCTTTCCCAGTAACCAGCCTTACTGCCACTGTCCGTTCCGGGAATTAAATTGTCTCTGCATGTACGTACATGCGCAGTGTTCAAAACTGTTTGCCCACGATCCTAATTAGGGTTTTTTTTTAGTCCCAAACTGGCTAACGTCGGTTGGATGGAATCGTGGTAACGGTACGCGGGCAACGTCATGTCTCCGTGGCTGGTCGTCCCACATGACACCTTTCCAATAGTGCGCGCCCCCATGAGCGTCCGCTCTCACGTTCCGGCCAATCGAAACCACGACGACCATTTTTTCCTCTCCCGACCTCTACAACTTCGTCTCTATTGGACTCCGCATTGTTTTACTTTTGGTTCGGTGAACAAGTCAGATCCTATTTTCCAACCATAACCGCTTTGTATATAACATATCGAAAGCATCTTTAGCTTAACTAAAGAACATATTGCCTGGAATAAACCCGTGTGTCGTTCACATTTTGAATCCTGAAATATATTTTAAAAAACCTTACTCAAAATGTACTGCATATACTTCGATATACTGCAATGCATAATTATTGACTTATTAAAGGTCTTTAAAAAATGTTTGCTAAAAAAAGGTTTGTGTCTTTAGAAAAAGGTGCTCTAATCAAAACATATACCGCATATTTCATAACCGCACAAACCAAGGGTTTACGGTATTATTATTGGTCCTGACGACGGCGAGACGCGGAAACCGCAGGCGGAGAAACTTCATGTACGTGCTCCTACTCTTACATTATTTCTATTAAGTGTTGTCCGGAGTGTTCAGGATGTGATTCCTAATATTTACAGATTCAATTGACCAATTTGGGTTGCAAGGCAAATTGATCCGCCCACAAATGGTTTTGGTCAAATTAATCCGAAGAGAAAAAAATAAAACACGCCATAAAACAGAGTTAGTTGAAATTACCAACCTTAAAATGGTAAAGAAGGGTTGAATGGAAGTTAAAAGGCGGGCATCAGGCCGCTGGAAGGAAAGGGGAAGTCCGAAATTAGGAGCGTTCAGTCGGGCGACCTTCATCGCTAAAATATTCCGCCTGCTTACAGTAAACGCTGCCCACTTATGCAGTTACCATTTGCTTTTACGCACGAGCATTTTTTCGCCTACGGCCTGTCGAGTGACCGTGCAACCGCTTCGTGTTGCTCATGGTCATGTTACCTATTTGCGTTCCTGCGAAGGTCCGGAACGCGGTCCACCATTCGTACAGAGGAATGTGAAATTGTCTATTTCCTTTTCTTTCGTTCATATCGTAAAATCCCAGAAGTCCGTGCTTGTATTTATTTCCCAATTCCTACCCACTCGGGGATCATAGTCCAGACGCGGTTCCTAACATGGCCATTAATATGTATAATGAGGTACTTAAGGCGAGATACTAATGCCTGTCATTATATTATGTAACAGTAACTGTCATTAAATAATGAAAACTAGATGAGTCGAATTATTAAATTAATCTTAACTTATATTTTTCTTATGCAACTACTTTATTCAGTACCTTTTAGATATTTGAAAAAAGAATTGTCGACAAAAGACCTTCGATTAAGTTCTAACGAGTATCCTGGAGTTTACGAGCTCCTCTCGTCTAATCAGTTGAAATTCGGAATTGTTGGAAAATACGAACCCGGGTCGACCTATTAAACGAAAACGGGTCGTAAACTCCGGGAATGCTCATTAGAATTCAGTTCAGTACTTTACTCCTGCATTCTGTTTTAAGTGCAGTGCTAAGGCGGCCGCTCTCAAATTCAAGTGTCGAGATGCACATATACAGCGAGAGTAGGAATATATAAAAAGGAGTAATTGAGGGGGAAACTGGAAATAACAGGCGATGGAGATTCGACGTTTCGGAACTGTTACTGGTCCCGTCATCAGGGTCCGAGTGATGAACTATAAAATTGAAAATTTCGACTGATATTCTATTCAAACGCCTGCAGGTTAACATTTTGCGAATTTATACGAAATCCGAAAATAATGTGCTCCGTTCTTGGCGGTCACATTCTATCCCTAAGTTAGAAACAATGCGGGCAAAGTACCGTTAATTTGGCTGGAATAGAGGCAGCGTCATGACACGACCGTGTTGGGTTCAAAGAAATAACCGGAGCTTTAAATTCGCTAAGGTATGAGGCATTTATTTCCAGATAGCGTTCACTTTCTATCTCATTTAGAATGGGAACGCGACCCACGTCACTGACCGAATTCCCGGAGGTCGGAACGGACAAACCGATTACATAATTAGTGATATCATCGATAGATATTCAATGGCCGGATAAATACAGAGAGAAATATAATAAATCTTGTTATTTGTAAATCCGATTTAAAAAAAAATAGTAGTAAAAGCCCGTTCATGAATATTTATGCCGCATTTTTTTTGTTAAAGCTCTTCTCGCCGTTAATTGAAAACTCGATGCAAAAAACTTGAATGATGATTGATTCCTTCTAATTACCGCATTAGCCAACCGACGACCCACATAGCTCCCGACTGTGAAATAGTTCTCCGAGTCTCCACTGTTCTCAGGTTTTTTTTGCGTAAATTTTCCCCATTGTTCTAGATTGTAATAGAAGCTCACGAGAGGTAGAAGGGAGTTGAGAGAAAAAGATAGGAACGAAAGTTTTAGGCAAACGCCAGAAAAATAATTTCCGAAAGCATCTATTTTTTTCAGATCCCATTTGAAAAAAATACCCAGGTATTCCCCGTTTTGTTGGAGGAAACATTCAGGAGGTAGGCTACTGACGACAGCGAAAAGCCTATACAGGTATAACTTAGGGCCAATATCGGGGAGTCCTGTTAGAACTAAATAACATAAATTAGATAATTAGTAATAATAATAAATCGATAGTGCTACTATATACCAGTGAATGCTGAATGTTCTGGACATAATTCAGATCCACTCGCTTCAGTGAGACTCTGGTTGTCGCCCTCAGTGGCAATGGAATGGCAATAGAAAATCAGACGGGGGATTATATACAAATCTCTCTTGGACCTCCCAGCCGAACGAATACTTTAAACAATGAAATATGTATCGAGAGCTTTATTCCGTAGCGGGAAGCGCGTGCAAAGCTCCGGATGGAAGTACAGCCTGTGAATAAGCCGGACTTCCGGCGCTCTCCTCCGGAAATACTCGATTCCGGTTAGCCACCGGCGTTTATTCCCGCGTTTTCTTTTTTGTTTTTTTATTTCCCCCCGACCAACCCCCACCCACGCCACGGCCTACGGGCCTAACGTCACGTCCCAGCTTCCCGCCAACACTGAATACTAAACGACGGGACGATACCCCTCGTTCGGAAGAAGGCGCGTTTTACGGGGGGTTGTGAAACGGCTCAATTAACGAGGACCTAAATTGTGTCGGATTAAATTTATAAACGGGCGGTGATCGCTTCATTCACGATTACTTCGGTCGGGTGTTAGTGCTACGCCAGATTAAGACTAGGTTTTGGTTATTCTTATATAATATTGGATAGGACTAAATAACGGAGTACTGGCATTCAAACCATCGCGGTTCCCTAATGACAACCGACATGTCTAAAAAACATATAGGTGAAACTAAACTACACCCTTATAAACTGGAAGATCGCGGGGCACACCATATTTCATTGAAATCGTCCATGTAATCCACGTGTTTGTTCCTGGATAGAAAAAAAAGAGACGCATTAGGGTGAGTTGGGAGGAACAATTCAAAGCTTTTTACTGAGATTACTTGTTGCTTAAGTTTATGGAATAATTTTATAATTGAGCCGTTGTCAAGTGCGACAAATTCGGTTTTAAGAGAGGACAAAAATTAAAAATAAATGAATTAATTAAGTAAAAAAGGCATCGGTGTTCCCTTTGTGACTGTGAACGGACGGCAAATAGGTTAAGGGAACGGGTCTGAGGGGAAGGAAGAGGAAACCGTTGGGGGCTGTCCGTGACTCATAGGCGGAGCCCGCATCCCGTAACACATAACCCATCGTCATGAATCACTTCTCTTTCATTAACTCGAAATGTGTTAGTGACCTCCCCTTCCTCACTCGGAGAATTAACTGACAGAAATTCCCCCTTATGTCTTCACTCCTAAATGCCTTCCACTATTCCCGACCGCTACACGCTACAACACGCCTATACGCCCCTATACGCAGTGTCATCCCTATAGTACATGCTAGATGTACAGTTGTATACCACATGGGTGCATGAGAGGGTGTTTAATAGGTCTCGATTCATCTTCCTCAGGATACATCTAATACATCATAGGAGGAAGCGGTTTTTCAACTATGCTTTTTTTAATACCTCATTTCTTGCTGGCATTTGCGAGATATTTCCTCTAAGGACGGCAAGCCCACGGATATTTGAGGTTTCTCCTTTCCGGGACTTTTCGTAGGAAACCAATTCCGGTCAATTTTATATCATATTGTCTGATTCACAGCGTCAATTTTTCCTTACTTAACTTCTGTTTAAATGACGTGGACCCTCAGTAGTAGACCTCTATTAAGAATAAAGAACGGCGTAATTTACTATAGAGCGCTGGGAAAAAAATAACGAGGCTATAAATAACCTCGTGTGATCACTTTGCAACGCTATTGTGTTACCCTTACTACAATGAAATCCGGTGAAAAATCTGAAAAATGGAGCTAGAAAGTGAAAGTGGGTCATAGGATAAAATAGTGGATATATTATTAACTATCTTAATCATTATAGCTACGTAAATCAAAGACTAAATATATAGAAATATATTACATCGAAGTCAAATATTTCGTGGTGATTTTAATGCACTCCTAATAAAATAACAGTCTAGTAAGGGTGGCGGGAGTTAAAGGAAAATGGGAAAGTGGAACTTTCCGAATGAGTAAACTTCAAAAGATCATTCACCCCTAAATAATATAAATGAATCTATAACATAATATAATATCATCTATAAAATAATATGAATTAAGTATGAACCAGCAACGCAGATTAGCGATAATAGAGAAATGTTAATCATAAAATTATATAATAAAGCAATAAAAAATAATCCTTCTGTGCAGACCGAGTGAGGAGAGTAATACTTGCAATGAATCGAACGACTCATAGAAACCGAGAACTGCTACAGCGTATCTAATATAGCGGCGATAGAAAAACGAAGCTAACAATAGGGGAAAAGTGGTGTGGAAGCGGAACCGAGACAGACAATGAATGGGTTTCGAATCAAGAAACTGTACAACGTAACGCTGTCTAGTTTATTTCGCGTCTCCTTTGTCCCACTCAGGAGTGCCCATTGGGAAAGTGGGGAAAACTGTTCAGTTGTGGATGGAGGCAAACATTTATCTTATATTTGCCGAATCAATCGTTCATCAATCTCAATCTTTGATTGATATACCTAGCAAACCCATACCAGGCTGTAAGCCTGTAGTAGTAAACTACGGACACTGTATAAGTATAAAGTTCTAAGTACGTAAACCCTAATCTCAGATTTGATGTTGTACTGTGAAAAATATAACATACCTTCTGAAAACCAGGTATTATAGCAAATGTTAGCGAATATTCACTCTACCAGTGATGAAGGCTTAGAAAACAAATTTAACGCCCACTGACCAGAACTTCCATCATTAATAATCCACGGCTGAGAAGACCAATCCATATTTATACCTCCAGAAACTTCTTGTAACTTACCTGCAAACATAAAGAAATAGACGACAATTAGACATTTGATTAAACTCGAGCAGAATGTTTTAACCTAAGTGAAAGTGGACCACAGATCTGGAGGTTGCACATTCACTGGGCACAATGCCCGTTATAAAGTTTGCACCTTGCGTACTTTCTGTTAATGCAATATTTCTTGTGTTTTTTGTAGTTGGGCCTCTAAGATCCAAATGAAGGTTAGGTTACAGTAATTTATGGAATGATAACATTTTCTTTAAATCCATTTATCGACAGTTCTTTCATTTAGAAAAACTGAATCTAATAAATCGATTTAACCTAATGCTCTTCTGAGGCGTGGGGTACGTACAGGATAACCGAGCACACACTAAATAATATAAATATCAACATAACTGTGAGAGTTATGTTTTAAACTTTCAAATTCACTATTAATATCATCCTCAATTACTATAATCCGTCAATTAATACAATCGTTTCATAATAGTGGTAATTATTATATGGTTCCTACTATGTTTCCTATATGTTGTGTAATATTTGGGGATTGGAAACGATGAAAGGTTGTATTTTAAAACAAATAATTACAGCTTGAAATGGATAAGCGAATTTAGGAACAACTGAATAAATTACAAGATTTCACGTTACATCACTGTAAGTAATGTACAAAGTGGAGAGAAGAAAAAGGTCTGGGCTCGTCCAATAATGGAAACCGGTCTATAGAATTGGACCACGGGACGTTCCTATCGTCGCCCGACAAACAGATGTGTCACTCCTATCTTTGATCTATTTTGATAATTCACTAACGAGGAAAAAAACGGGTTAACGCTCCTTTCTTTCTCTTAATCTCGCCGGCGGAATATAAAACTTTTTTTTTAATCTTATAACGTCCGCTTCCGTCTAGCGATTAAAACCGTGCAGATGTCTAGAGACTTGATCCGGTTCCAGACCAGACAGCAAACAGATCATTGCCAGATAGACAGACGAGATTAAAGACCCCAAACATTTATCGCGTCAAATGCCAGTATTTGTCAACACAGAAAAAGGCGCTAATTAAATTCGGAACGCGCTTAATTAATTAAAAATTATATTTTCAGATTTCAAAGAAAAAGAATTCGGCGGTTATCTATCCGAATTCGTTAAGCTATAATTAACGTATAAATATTATACGCTGTATAGAATATTGCATTTAAATAAAGCATTAACGCACTCGCCCTAATGAGAGTATATGGGGGTCAAGGTACTTTTACCTTTTTTTAGAAAGTATCCTGACGAAGTTCCGGCGGAGAGGAACCTCTTCTGAACCGCTTAAGGTATAGTTAGTTCGTAGCGAGAATACCCAGGAAGAAGGAATTACTTCTCCACTTATAAGGCAGCGTTGATTTGTATCAATTGACTACTATGTGTTTCTTTTCTTTTAATGACAGGCATTTTACTATAAGCTATTATAAAACTATAAATAATATACATATTTTGACATTACGTCACATGGGGGGGGGGGTCATACCCGACATTAGCCAGTACTGGGTGAATTTCTAACACATAAGCAAATCGATTGAGTCAATAAATAAATAATTAAAAAGCGGTGCCGGTAGTCTTCAGTCGTTAAAGCGTAAATCTTGAAGGACACAGGCATCCGGAATATTTCCGTACAGGTTCAACCGGAGGCCCGAAATCAACCCCCCGCACCCGCACCATGAACAAAATGTTTACTCCCGAGTAACCGTTCCGGTCTGCTCAACAAATAAATAGACATCCAAGGAAACCGCCCCCCAAACAGTTCGTGTTATACAAAACAGTTTGGGTCGCCATTTGAAATTGGCCGTGTATATACGGTTAACAGGTTTGGAGGATATTTTCTATTTCGGGCTCAATGTCCACTGTGGTATACATCGTATCGCCAAAGACATTCAAAATGTATTTATATTATTTTAATTGTATCTGTCCACCGCATCTTTAAACATTTGACTTTAAGCTTTGTAGTCGCGGATACTTTTCCTATATTTGGATTTCTCTGTTTTTGGATTAATCTCTAGCCCCTCACATAACAGTATTGCACCATTAACAAAAATCTTATAAGAAATTTTACTTAACTAGTTACTTATTTATACTTAAAAATTATTCTTCTCTTATGATAGTGACATAAACGTATCTCCCTTGTACGCCCATTCCGAGCATTCCCAATATTAAATGCAGGATCCAACAATGACGAGAGTTGACCCCGTTAACGGACTCCCTGTTTCTCACTTTACTTATAATCGAATATTACCGAAACGACATGAGCTCTTCTCGTTCAAATCAGTAACTGAATTAAAGCACATTTTTCCAGCGGAACAGAACCTGAGTCATTGTGTTAACCACTTAGACTGACAACTTGGAAATCCCCTTTAAATTTCTCCCCTCCGGACAAACCCCCGTCCGGACAAATTTTCATTAAATTACTAATGTGAAAATATAAACTCTCTCTTGGTGTTATAGAGAGGTATCCCGGGAGGTGGGTACATCGCGTACCCCGAAGTGGCTCCGACTCAATCATGTACAAGATTTTATTGCCGGGCGAGAGGATTTTTGAAAGCGGGTTACCTGTGGGGACCTGGCAGTCAGGCAGGTGGGACCTGAAAAATTAATTAGGCTCAGTCCTGGAGGAGCTGACCCCCTTCCAAGTTCCCACCTGCCCAACCACAAGTCTTCGCGGCCATCCCATTTAGGACGTCAGGATCATTTAGGCCACCAATTCCGACCATCGTGAGATTTTCTGTCTTCCCAAGACAGAAATTTGGCACCAATCTAAACTGAGATGTGACCCCACATAATATTAATAAGCTTGACTCTTGAGAACTGTTCAAACGAATTTACCACTAACAATTTAACTTCTAAATGGTGGCAATTATTAACACCCTTCATTATTAAGGGTCATTACCGGGTAACGATGATATCGCACTTCTTTCGGGAAGGAAATTTTAATTTTAAAGCTCCTTAAAGATATATATATATATATATATATATATATATATATATATTTTTCGTCTGAAACACACTTTTCGAAAGGTGTACGGCTGTTGTGAAGTGTCGGCGTACCGACGATAGCAATTGAGAGAAAGTGAGGTAATACTGAGAAAAAACTAGCCAAGAGGATGCTTAAACAGCAGCTGTGGCTTATCCCGTGCCACTGCCGACGACGAAATACAAAACGTAAATCGAATGGAAAATTGAGTCTTTAAGGTCACACTAAATATGAGATTAGTGGCAATATTGTAGGCGGGAGAGCGTACTCTATTACATTATAGCAAAATAAATAAATGTCAATGACGTTACGCAGGCCGCGTAGAAAATTCAGAGGTGAGGGTCGAGCTTAATGATGGACATTGATTTCTGATTAGAGGAAGGAATATGTTGACCTTAACCTATGCAATTTCGGTTACCATTTTCGATGCCGAGGTCGTATAATAATAATAAGGGAAATGTTATTCGTCATGATACTACGGACCCAAGCATCGGTCCTGATGAGTGATACTGTCAGCAGTTTCGCTACACTGTTACTCGGTTGGTGTTTTTCATTGTTAATTTAATGCCGGAATTACACTGCACAGTATCAAATCGGAGTATTTTTCTTTCAAATTTTTTATTCGTCAGGAATGTTCGATGACAACTTTATTAAAACGCGCTCAACTCAATATAGAAGTCAATGGCAGCCGGTTAGTACAACGAGGCGAAAATTGTGACTTCAGAAAATTTCCCCGACGACTTCGATTGGAGGGAATACCCATTTGAGATTGGAAGGGGAATACCAGCCGAGCGTGGGGGAGAAGCCGGCACCGGAAGAGGTGTAGTTGTGCCAGTTGACCTCGATGTCTGAAAAACGCGAGAAGATCGTCGTTGGGAAATTGGCCGGTCGGAAGCTCTCGCCGGCCGGGATAATTTGCCGCCAGTTTGCGGAGACGGCTCCGTTAGCGGTCGACAATAAATAAAGAGGCCACTTACACCTCGGCCAACGATTAGAGGCCGCTGGAGAAGTCGCACCCGGCTAATACTTTCACATAAGACCCCATCGGACGGAATAATATTATACAACTAATTGGCCTAGTGCCAAGCGAATACGCACAAAAGGATTACAAAAATTAGACTACGAAAACCCGACGTAAATACTATTTGTATATATTTAAAGTCTATTTTAAAATATATCACCCCGACACAATAATCTACAGAGGGATCGCTTCTGAAGGTGGCAGTAAGCCGATAATGTTCTAGCGTAACGGGACGATCGCGCTTATAATTGGAGTAACTTTTTTTGCACTTTTTAAATTACATCATTTACACGGTAGTCGAACCAACCAGTCGAATAAATGATATTACACCTTTACAGATTGGAGAATCTACGTCACTGGAATTGTTTCTGAAGAGATTTTCTTTTGAAATGAAGTTAAAAGTAATATAAAACTTAAAGTGATTCTAAAATTAGAATGTGAAATAGGAATTCTGAAATTTTTCATAGTTTTTCATAGTGTTTCACAGTGTTTCATACAAGTTCATAACAACCGTAACAATGTTAGGAAGTGTTCTTCTTTTGGGCAAGCGACATTAGTAGACGAAACCCGAGGTCTAGCATTAGTCCCATTAGGGGAAAATCCTAGCACATCCTCCAATAATTATCTGAAAATATATTGAAACGATTAGATTATAACATGAGAACATTACGGTATAGCGAACGCAATCTTTCAAGGAAAAAAGAAGGGGGAATTTCCAGAATGTATTCTCGGAACGTTGTTCAAGTGTACTAGATGTTGATAACAACCAATACTGAGGACTATAAGCCAGAATTAAAACCCTTGCCCCCTTTCCCCGTCGCTAAATAAGACACTAATAACACGCCGGCTGTAGTACTTGGAGAATACCCTTAAGACCCTCAAACGAGCACTGATACTTCCAATAACAATTTTGAATAAGGGGCCGATAATAACAATTTAAGGACGGATAATCGGGTCATAACTAACGGTCGACCACTTAGCGGTGACAGCTCAATAGAATATTAATTGCCCGGAGGGCTAGGGTCAAAGGACCCATCCTAGTCCTAGAACAATCGGGTTACAGTTCCTTCTGTGTCCACACAGACACAGCTTCCTTACATCCACAAAATTATTCGTAATAACTTAAAGTAAAGGGGTTTTTCTGAGCTCCAAATAAACGAATTGAGGAAGAAGGCAACAATAGGGATGACAGGCTTAATGTTTTTACATGCTTCCACGCATTTAGGCGCGGACGTCCAAGAGACATTCCATCGGCCGTGGCCAGTTTAAAAATATACCGAGGTCAAATCTGTAATCTAGCGTGAAAAATCTACTCATTAAATAAAACCAGAATAGAGAAATAAAGCTACGAGCAAATTGGACGGGAACGCGTGCTCGCGTTAGTGACGCACAATTAATTTCCCCACCCGGCTACCGAGAAGCCTGTAATTTCACGGTTCAATTCGAACCACCTGACTATTATTATGTTTGGGGATAATAGGGCCTGGAAATCACCAAAACAAGAACATGTAAAGGGAAAATAGAACAACAGAAGGGAGGGAGAAGAGGTCATCGCTGCAGAGCTGACTGGGAACCAAGTCATGACATCGGACTGTGGGAGGTCACTGACACTCAGTTCAAAAACATCCCTAAAGTATATAATGTCACAACCGGATGTACACAGAGATGATAAAACTTCGTTGGGCCCGCAGTTCGAGCCTCCGACGTTGGACCTGATTTTCCTCACAAATTTCAACCAAAATACGCTTCGCTAATATATCGATAAGAAGAAGTATTATGAAACTTTCGCACAGTGTTCAAGGGGACGCAGTGTTCAAGCACTAGGGACACGCAATGTGTTTAAATTTATAAATGCCAAAAAGACAACACTTGTAGGGTATTATTTTTAAATAGCATTGTTACAGTCGTAGTTATCGCGAGGAATATCGAGAGGAAAGACCGACTGAGTCCATTTCTATCAGAACTGATTAATTGAATCAAATGATAAGAAAACATGTCTCCGGTTTGGTTAACCAGATCTGCGGAACTATCTCTAATATGTCTGACGTGTCCGCACTGTGGCCAGCAGTGCCAGTTTAAGAAAACAACTGCTGAGTTGAATTAAATTCACTGAGTTTGAATAGCACATTTTGGGATTTTTATAATAGTTTTATTAATTAGTGACGGTATCAGAACCTATGAGCGATGATTGGGAAAATACATTATGACTAGCGGCTTAAATCGACAAAAAAAAAATCGGAAACATTGCAAATATACACCCGCGTAAAATACTACAAAAAAATTCTTTTTTAAAATAAAATAACCAACAAATATTGGTTATTTGTGCAACAGAATGTTTGCACAAATGAATATATTGAATATTCCGTAAGATATGAAAAACCTTGTTCAACAATACCATGGCAACCTAAATTTAATGCAAGAATGGAATCTATCCTAAGGATGTCGTACGAAACATCCTGTTACTGTTTATCCTGTTACTGTTAGGCCGAAAGCATTTGCATTAGTTTCACAACTCGTTTCCTTAATTAATCGACATAGAGTGCATTCCTGTTGACTTGAAATCGATCGTCCAGCGCCACTATCTAATGTTTACTCCTAGGAATGATCAAAGTATACCGAATAGTTGGGACCCGAAAAAGAACCCAATGACCGATAAAAAGTGGGCTCTTCTTAGATCGTAACCCACCGATTAAATTTCTAACCTCGGCGTATAATCTAAATCTTGTTCGCTTCCTAGTCATTCGGGGGGAATGGAATAGACATTCTTTTTGTTTGACCGCTTTTCCCCCCTCGTGAAAGAGCCTAAAAAATGGTTCAGATAATAATTCGACAGGAAGCACTTATAATAAACAGTTTGTTCAACGTAATATCGACGTTACGATTATTACTTCTAATAACATAGACGAATGAGTACAATCAAAGTTCAGTGTTAAACCGATAATTCCGATGACCTGTTTTTATATTACACTAATTAGATTTGATATTTTATATAAAATTCTTTCGCTATAAAACTAAGAAACCCTCAAAAAGTGTACAATTAGCCCGAACGCGAATTGAGCACTCTGTTTGTTGGTTTCAATCAAACGTAGTAACACATTTCTTGACAGTACAAAATTAATGTACGCAGAATAAATAGCAATTATAAAACCATTCTTATATATTTCTATATGGGTTATTTGGATTCTGTACTCCAATTAAATATTTGCCGAATTAAATTCTATTTTCAGTAGGCCATTTTTAAATTAATTGACCGAACAATGTTCTGTTTGAAGGCTGCGATAAGAAAGAAGAGTGCAATGAAGGGATCAGATGAACAAACCGGGCTAAACCGCGGCCAAACAATCCATTAAAGTGTTATGACAAGATACGGGTAGAGTGCATAAGTGGAAAGTTTTTTTAATGAATATTGCGTCACCCTTATAAAAGCGGTTATAACAGCTCGGGTTCATCCGTGTACTCCTGAAACTTTTGTTTAAAAATAACTCTAAACGTTTAGTTTAAAAATAACTTCTAACCTTCGGTTTAAAAATTTATTTGAAGATCGGTAAAAAGAATACCGATTGTCCTCATCAATCTGTAGAGTTGAGGAATCCTTAACAGACAATATTTATACAATATTAATTAAGTATTATCATGAAAAGAAGTAAGCAGGTGACCCGGTAGTACTGACTATCGACGAGTGAGAGAAATTGAAATTAGTGGAAAAAATTGTGTTACCGAAAACGTCGGAATTGCCTTCAAATACCCTACAAGGAGCTGAGCTCACAACTCCAGTTTTATAGTTAGAATTCAGTTCTTGAAAAACTGTTGTCCATTAAAAGCGCAAATATAAGGCCACTCAGTATAAGAATTCAAGGGCGGTTCTGAAGTCTCGGCATAGCAGTGCGAAGTATGTGAGTGAATGAAGTGAGGATTTAGTCATCGGGTTTTTATTGTTAATTTGTAAAATAATTCAAGTGGCCTCTATCATAAAAATTAAGTATATAAATGTAGAAAGGCCTGTAGGCCGGACTGCATGTACGAACCACTATTCGATAAGTAAATCGTTTTTCTCGATGTCCTATTTGTATTCACAGAAAGTGGTTATAGTGATTATATCGGCGCTGCCCAACTCCGAAGAAACCGCAGTTGGATTCTTCAGTGCAATCTCATTGGGTTTAATGGGCGAGTGATCCGATCGCATCAAATTATGCCGAACTCAAATTTGAGTCTGGATGAAAACTGGGCCCAGATGTTGTAGACGGCTAGAACCCATCTGCGAAGCCCCGGGAAGACTCGTGGAAGTCTGTTATGGCCGCAGAGCAGGAGGAGGATTCCACACTGAGAAGGTGGACGGGGCCTAAAGTCAGTCAACCTGGGGCGGGCGCGATTCCGAGAATCGTCAGAGTATGCCCTCGGCCGGCCATAACTAGACGGCCTTGGACGTCGTCCCCTCCCGCCTCACCACCACCGGGCTCCTTTGTTTACAAATTGAGAGCTTCGCCAGCACGCATCCGTTAAACAAAAGTGTCCTCCGTCGGACATTTTCTTCTGGGGGAGCTGAAGAATAGGAGATAAATCGCGAAAAAACGCGAAGGTGATAGTTTTAATCCACTTAATCCAAGATGTACAACTATGCGAACAAAATAGTCAACCCTCCTATAACGCGGTACTCTCAGAACGCGGTTTCCATATAACGCGGAGGCGAAATTGCGACAGCCCTCCTATAACGTTCAACAACGTCCCATCAGTTCTTTCCGTGCACCCGATGAATGGTTTTAACTGGATATGTTTATAAAAACATTCAAGCTCTTAGCCGTTTACGGCATCGGTTTCAGTCGTCTCAGAGCTCTTTCACAGTACGTCTCGCCGGTGACAAATTCTTTCTAAAATTTTGTCTGCAACGTCCATTCGTTTAAATTTTTGCCGCTTAATTTGTGGTTTATAATTGGACATCATTACACAATACTGCAAGAAATATTCTTCGTTTGTTCCAATATAATAATAATAAAGTAATTATTAACCCTAGATTGGCATCGTGTCAAACACAAAAGAAACGAGGAAAGGATTAAAAAGACAGTTTATATCGCTCGAAGATAAAAACCAAATTTTAAATCGTTTAGAAGGCGGGGGAAAAATATCGCCTGTTGCAAAATCAACAAATTTGAATGAATCCACAATTCGAACCTTAAAGAAAAATGCAGATAAATAAGGAAAACTGAGGCAGATGGCTGTCCGTTAGGTGCGAAATGTGTCACTCGCACACGAAATTCTAATATGGTTAAATTGGAACGGGCGTTAATGATCTGGTCGGAAGACTGTACAGCCAAAAATATTCCTATCAGTGGAAATGTTATCAAGCGGAAAGCACTTAAAATCTACGAACATTTAAGGAATATCGGGGCTTATTCTTATGCGGGACTAGAAAATCATTCGTTTGTCGCGAGTAAAGGACGGTTTGAAAAACTAAAAAAAAAGGTACACATTGCACAATATTAAGTTTCAAGGAGAACAGGCCTCAGCAGATGCTTTTAAGGAAAATAATTTATAATTTATCTGGTCTTTTGTATTTATTGGTCTCCATATAACGCGGTACGAACGATGTGATTTGTACTAATTCCGAGTTTCTTGTAGCGCGGTTTCCATATAACGCGGTACGCACTCACCGCGTTATAGGAGGGTTGACTGTACTATACTATATGAAGGTATGGCGCTTGTGATTGAAGTTCGGTTTAGGTGACTCGTATTGGCATAATATTCTAGCATTTGTTCTAACAATCCTTTATTACTATTTTCTAGTACTTTTCTTTTTAGTCTTGTACTATCAGTATTTTCTTATGGTGGCCATAACGTTTGCCATCTATGAAGAAGCATTTAACTGTAAGATCTGATTTACAAATGTTATAGCTTGGAGTTTTTGTCTCCTAACAGGAAATAAATATAAATAAATACTTTTTAATTCTTAATTAAATTATAAGAAGTATAGGAAACACTCAAATCATGTCTACTGCTGCGTAGACATTTGAAAACGTGACCAACCCCTACGCGTGGATCTGCTCTTACAGTGGCCCCGTTCTTCGGCAAAGTAGAACTCTTCAATCGTTCGCGCCCTTTGCCGGCCTTATTCCGATTATATTTTTACACCATAACACTTATTTTGTGAACCCATTCTGTAGGAATGAACCGCCGAATTAAATTCTAAAGAGTCCTCCGGAATTAGTTGAAGGAAAAAGTTATAAGGGTACAAGACTTGGAACTTTCACAATTCCCAAAGAGCTGGTTTAATTCAAACTTCACTTTTGGGCTCCGCCAAAGCCGCCGAAATTTACAACTTGACTTTAAAACAATCGCTAACTAGACAGTAACTCGTGTAATGTAAGGCTCTCACTACCTTTTTCCCAATGAAATGATCCTCATTAGGCGCTCAGCCTCGGCATTAACGGAAGTAGTAACCGGCCGAAGAAAAAGAGCGCCTACAAAGAGGCAACAAATTGGGAAGATATTCATAAATGGTCCCGTCCAGGAGTAATTTTTTACGACGTCTCCTCGTTAGTAATTACTTTAGAGACTATTACCCAAGTGCACCTTCCATTATTTCAAGTGGCCCCCCGAGATTCTATTTTAAGATGCATAATTACATCGAATCCCAGAGACGATTACCCCTACCGTTCTGCCCTACCTAATTTCCATTTACCCATCTATCGTTTATACACAGTTCCGTATTAAATTTTTTTTATGTCTCTTTACTGTTCTCACAGGAAATTTGTGACTCCTGAATCTTTAATTTGATCGTCTCTTAGGTATTTCATCTTCACCAAAGTCATTTTCCCTCGTTCCTGTGTACGCTTTACTCAAAATAGATTTGATGGTCAATGAAATTCATATGAAATAATAAGTCGTAAATTATTAAGGTACAAGAAAATAAAGCATATTTTTCCCGAAACCTAATTTAATAAAGCTCAATTAGTTCTATAGGGAAGTGAGAGACCCGTACGTGGACACCAGCCTGGTTATCTGACAGCGTACAGAAGCAATCTTAGCCAGTTTCTTGGTCAACTATTAGGTTCGGTGTGGGAGCTCGTTGGCAGCCAAGTTGGCGCAGCGCAGAGAATATAATCTTCCGTAACATTTTAGCATCGGAAAGCCGATCACGTCCAGTCCCCGACCCGGAGCTCTGAAAAAGTTCCGGACCTCTCGTCCGGTCCGGTTTCGTCTTTTCCCGTCTTCTCGGTTCGCATTCCTTATTTCCGAGCGGAATGAGCGAAACGTACACGCAATAAACATCCCTCTCTATTGTCTGCACCGAGAGAAATAACCCCCCCCCCCCTAGGTATAGTAGCGTTATTGCACCATAATAATAAATAATAACTTTATTTCTAACGATAAGGTTCATCGGACACGACTGAATTGATAAATAATATTGATTTTCAGAATTTCTAACATATATTTAACGAAATTTTAATATTAATTCAAACCGAGGACAGCTCAAATACACGGTGTCACGTCTGTAGCGGGATTTGAACCCACACGGTGCGTGTGAAGAATAATGAAGACATTTATATAATAAAACAACCATTGGGATTATGTCTGTGACTTTCTCTTGTACTTGATACTTTGTTTTCAAAAATCGGGAGAGGCCTTCCCTCTAGGAAACACTACTCGACATAATTTTGAAATTTCTCTGGGTCTTTCCGTCGGGAATCGGCGTTCAGCGGTTCAGACTACGAGCTTCCTGCCCCTAATGTTCGTGTCCAATGAAAGGACAATGCCTCTTGTTGTCGTTCCGAGGTATTTGTGGGAGTATAACCATTCTGGAGATAAACAACCTTTCAGTTTTACGAGTTTTACTTGTCCAGGAATTCCGGAGTGTTGTGAAGTGGGCTCTGAACGCGGCTGGGGCTGGAGTGTCTCAACACCTCCTTGGCCAGCTAAGTGTGTTCTAGTCGAAGTGGGGCTATCTCCGACCTTCCTTTACATGTTTATATCTTAAATTTCTGAATGTAAACTCGCACACGTTGCATAAACTTGGTATGTAACGCCAAAAATATTATATCTAGTGATGTACCTTTTGGTAATTGTTGACAACAACCAAAATAAACCTCTCGAAAAACAAATAAGGACAAAGATAAAGTATCAATTCTTTGTACATTGATTACATTGAGTTTAAAATATCAATTAAATTACATTGGCTCATCACCTGGTCTCAGGAGTAACGATAAAATTACGATGGAAAAAATTATGACGCTTTACATAAATTATTATGTTGGTATTTTTAAATTATAGTAGGATAAAGAACGTGTTTATGACATCGCACGCGAACTGCAGTAATCGCCAATAACACAATGATAATAGGATTAATAACGCTCGTACTGTGGATGGCGAAGAGCCAACAGGTCAAAACAGGTCTCGGACAAACCAGAGGAGTTTGAACAGTACAAGAGATATAGATGATACCACAAATCAAATGTCATTTCCTGGTATAAATTAAACGCTTCGGTCTAAACATTTCGTGATTCCAACACTGACCAGTGGGCAACAATCAGAGCAAGTCTACATGCGGAGAGTAATTAAAGCATACCTCAGGCATTAAAGTACACAATATTGAACAATCATTACGCTCGGGTTAGTCCACGTTCCAGACGGCCGGTATTTATTTGCATTTTAAATCAGTCCCCCTACAGCATGACTACAGCCTGAAAAGCCCGTTCTTAAAGAGAAACGGCCTCTAGGAATGACACCGGTTCACCTTGCCTGACAATTTAAGTTCAACTTTCCGGCTGGGCTTTTCGCATTGTTCGCTCTTTCCATTTTTGAAATTCAACTAGAAGTACTCGTTTCGCGGAGAGAATGAAAAAAGAGAGACGGGGCCTGAACGGAGGCGTAGGCCTCAGACAAGAGAGATGGAGCGATCGACCTTCCGCCCACCGACAAGGTGACTTCACCGCTGATATTTTCCACAATTCAATTTCTCTACGAATTTCCCACAAAATGGCTTTCGCACTTAGTTCTGCCTGGCCTAAAAGCCTAAGCTATTTTCTTTCGTCCGACTTAACGTAAAAGCACACCATTCCATTATATCTAAGCAAATCACGACGTTAATGGTACATAGTCAGACTCCGCGAGGGCATGAAACATCACTCGAATAATTCTCCAACCGGGTTCCCCGGCTTCTTGCCATCTTCAGTAGCATTCTATTAATAATAGCTGCTGAATATTTGCACGTCTTCCTCCAATGAACCAGTATTACATTGCTTAGCACGGAATAAAAGAGATGGGAAAGAGTAAAATAAATATTGCCTTTATTCAAAGCAATGTGGACGCGACTGCTCAAATCGAGCGTAACGAGATGAAACTCGAACGTTGAAAAGCAGTCAAGTTTACGTTGTTACCCTTTGAGACTTTACAAATCGTATTTGATTATTATTCGCCAAATTGTCTCACGCCTGTTGCTTGCTTCGTCCTAAACCTTTTAATATTTCTCTCAGATCTTAGGAAAATTCCAGTTTGAAGGTTTTCCTATCGTCAGCATCGCTGCACTATTTTTCCTATTAAAGGAGGATTTATATAGCATTAGGCATGCTATAAAAAGAAATAAATACATTACTACTGGCCAAAATCTATTTAAGCAATAATAATGATTTTTTGAGACATCTTAATAATTAATGAGGTAATAACAGAACTGTCCACAATTAATTTTATGTTTTTAAAAATAGGTATTTTCACAATATTCCGGGGGCCATATAATCTTACAAAGTGTTATGAAAAGCCCCTAGCACCCAATACGTTACAAACACAACTGATTAGGGCCATCGATCAAGCTGTTTCTGAAGAAGAGAACGGGTTCATCAATAAAGAGAAACGCGAACGGTGGACGTATCGGTTTCATATTAAATAAATTGGATAAATGTCGGTCTGCCTGATTAAGTCCTCATAAAATTAAGTGATTTTAAAATTACTAACAATGAAGGATGATAAAATAAGGATAACTTGAAATATTAAACATATATATCTAACAACAGGACGTATACACTTAGGGGGCACTTCATTATTTGTTTGTACGCGTGTTTATTAAATTAGGCAGCCAGTCGACAGACCATTAACACAGCCCTGTGTTTACAATTTGAAACGGGATACAACAGACCACCGTTTTATGCAGTATATAAAAGTGGGGAAAACAAGTCTGTAAAATAACAGTCTTAATAACAAGGGATTATATGTCAGAACTAGTTGGGTGATTTATGCGATCGATTGGTTCATTCGAAAATAAAAACATAGATTTGGCAGTATTTAATTGTAAAGATCAAAATATTTCTTGTTGGGATCCGAAGGTAAATACCTTTCTCCATTTCTGGAGCAAATGGAGCAACTCATCTTCAGGAATGATTCGAGGATAATTTATTTTCTCAATCTAAAATATTAATTGCAAATAAATATAAACGTATAATTGTTGCCTGTACTTATTTTTCTATTCTTGTTTGGATTTCCAAACAAGAGGGGTTTTTTTTTTGAAAAATGTTAACACCACAGCACGATGCTTCATGGTGGTTCAAGTTCCTCAGCATGTTTCTGACAAGTGTTATACACAATACAAATGCTAGATGAAAACAGTTTGTTTAAATAAGTGAGTGAAGATAAAGGGCAGTAAAATGATACTTCTAACCCACACTAAAAATACCTTAAAAAATACATTCGACAACAGAATAAGAAATGAACGGACAAAGCCGCGACATCCCTACTTCCGATGAGTTATAACAACCCTGTGTATTTGATTTTATCGACCCGGAATAATATTCGAGGATATCCGGCACGATAGTTTCGCTACACTTCGAATACTTTTTCCGGTCGTCTCTTTCCCGGACGGGACCAAAATGTTCGGCAAACAATAAAGCCGGGCCCCGGAAAGTTTTCCGGGAAGACCTCCCGCCGCACCAACAAATCCCAGTGCCGAACTGCGATGATGTTTTTTTTCCTAACATCCGACCATCTTTTCAATGGGATCCGACTAATATCAACGTGTACCCACTCACCAATTTTTTAACGGCCACTCAAGACGACAGCCGAATTCAAACATCGGAGAAGTAATGCCAGAGAGGTGGTCACAACTGTCCGCGACAGTGCCAACAGGATGCTGGCATGAATTAATAACACGATGCCGCCGACGGAAGCGACAAACACCACTCGGGACCAAAGAGGCTATTATATTATATTAGGGACAGTTACAGACGGTTGTAAATAGTCGCCTGCTTAAGCGACACTCTAGTTAATACATCTAAGGAAGGTAACGGCGAGAATCGAACTTGCAGAAGTCGCAAAGCCTTCACCAAGCTCCACCGGCAGTGGCACAAAATTAAAGTAGGACCGCCGGCTTGAATATAAATAGGACTATAAGCAACGTGTATACTGACCGGAGTATGGGGTGGTAGAGGCGGCTTCTGTTTGGGCAGGAGGCGCCTCAGCTTCGCCTTGATGCTCGCCCACACGGATCTTCGCCGCATCCTCCCGTCCTCAACAGGATACGACACCAATACCATTCACACAGACAGGCCGACAGACACCGAGGACACGCTCACCGCTACACCCCCCAACAAACAGACAAACAAACGAACGAGAGTCTTCTTCGATTTTAATCCGATATGAGCGGACCCGAATTATTGTACGGTAATGTTCACTTGAACGGTTACAGTCTCTTCGATGCTAGTGTATATTGGCAAGCTGTTGCCACCAAGGACGGAGAATACTGCGGACGGCGGTGTCGAACCGGGAGACTCCATGAAGTGCAGGCTTCCGCGCGGAGGACGTGTCGAGCGCCGACAGATATTGTCACTACCGGCCGGTGCAGGCTGTCACTGCGGGTATACGCGGGCCCCCGGTCCCTACTACTGAGCTGCCCACTCTTCGGCTCCTCCTACTCCCCGGCGTTACTCCCACTACCGGCCACTACCACTACTACTACTACCACCACCGGCCACTCGAGCCTCCTTTCAGTCTCTGGAAAATCCTGTTTTTTTCCCATCCTCTAATTTTCGAGAAAATTTTTCCCCCTCCCGGAAGCCCTGGAGTGGCCCTCGAAGCGGCGCCAGCACTCGATGCATTGTTTTCCCGTAGGCGTTAGAAAATCACCCCCCCCTTCCAAAAAAAAAACTGACATCGCCTCTACCACTTTGAGATTCACTATCCGAATATCTTTCTCGGAGTTTCAAATATTTTTCCTGTGGCAAACGATAAACTCTGACCACTGAAATGTTTGATTCACACAGGGGAGCTCACTAATTCCAGTGTACACATTATACTTAAGTCCGGTCTCTTGATTCCTGAATACCCGCTTGTAGTTATTAGTGGCGAGGTGTCCAAAAATATAACGGAAAGGATTTTCCGCGAGATAAGGCAAACTATTCCCCATTCGTCGTACCTGATACTCCTTCAAATTTGAATTAATTAAAAGGTAAGAGCTCGATACGTTCTTCCCTATAGATTAAGGTATTGCATGGAAGAGTAAAGAGTCTGACAACATGCGATCGTACCACAGCTGTTTGATGTCTGCAGTCACCTTAACAGCGCATTGGGCTTATACCCGGACCCGACATAAAGATACTGAATCAGATTCAGTAGTTTTCAGCTAGACCCTTTACAGCTAGACGCTACCGTCAGTAGCGTCGACCAGTAATGTCACTGTCCTAATTTCTCTCGATATCATTACAAATCAGTGATTGTAAATTTCTGTGTACTTACGTCATGAAATAAACATAATATGTATTAAAATATCATTACAATTATCAGCGGTCAATAATGAATCATGGACACTACAAGCTAATGCCAATTTCTGATTCAAAATTCCCATATTATATTTACCGTTTACTCTAAACAAATCTGTCGTTATAAATTACGTCAATATGATCACTATCTCATATATAAATGCAATCGAATGTAACTTTGATTAGATTAATCGTTATCTGCGATGTTTTACAAAAACCGACAATGTTTTCTTTCGACTAAATTTGCATTATGCCAGATTATTACAAAAGCACCAAGAAGGACAGGTTCCAGCGAGTTTCTACAGGGTGTTATTTTTTTTAACATTTATTCAGATATTTATCATTTTAAATTCTTTATTTAATATAAAATAAATGGAATAAACCACGATAATTTTTTAATTAAGTGCGGTAATAAGTAGGTTGTTTATAGTTCTCTTATTCTGACCTAAAGCGGTGAAGTAACTTTTACACCGGACGGTACAGACGACGGCGAAATTGAGAATTCGCAGGCGGTTAGAATCAGACGGCGTAAATGTTCCTCAAATAAACATTTCCATGTACGGCGTACATTTCCTTATATAACCGTATAACCGTTTATAAGAACTTAAACAGGGCGGACAAATGAGGAAAAGCTATGATTACTTCGCGTCAAAAAAAAAAATGAAAAACGTCCCGAAGCCTGTCTGGCGGCTACGTCAGAAAATAAAAGAGAGAGCAATCTCGGCGGAGATGAGAAAGGGTCGGCTAGGAATGTGGAGGACGCCGGTAGGGTCTTCAACAGTCGACCTCTGTTGCCCGCCGCCTAACTCTACAACATGGCGCAGACAGTCATTTATTCCTAGAACGGTTTCCTCCGATACCGATCTTGTTCTGTCTATCCGGCATAAATATCGAATCGAATTTCAGGTACGAAGGGGGGGGGGACAAAATATTAGTTCGTTATACCGCCAGGAAGTTTGGTCTAAGCGGTCGCCACAGAGCATTTACACATAATGGTTATACACAATGAAAATTAAAACAATAATCGATAATGACTCGGTACCGCAGTCGTTGTATTGTTAGGTGACGTTCTCGGTTTTTATTCCAACCTAATTATGTATATAGCGCACATATATATTCCCCCAGCGGGGGATACCGCGGCCCAACAATCCTTCAATTGGGTTTCGGGCTCAAACGAATTCCGAACATCCGCAACTGCAACCGAACCCCTTTCGGTTTTCGAGCAACGCGAAGTACACACACGATCCCAGTGCTCGACCTCTCCGCAAGCACATTCCACCTCGATTGATAGCCCAGACTAACCTAAATAGACCCGCTTTTTAGCGGACCAATAAAAACCTACATCAACCTCAAACAACGTGAGTCGCCCGAAGAACAAACTTGAATACACGTGCCATCGCTGTGATATAGTAAAGAGTATGATAAATTTAATAAACTATGAGTATGACGGGAATACGCCTTTTTATAACACCGTTACGGCTTATTGTCGTCCTGTGTATGAATCTGTTGACAAATTGCCGTCTGTATTTCTGCCAACGATATTTCGTTCCGTTAAACATCATCAATAATGTAACAAACCTAATTAAAATAAGGCAATACGTGCGGCTGAAATGACCAGACTCGTGTCATTCGGACCCGCACTACCCGGCCATTATTAAACGGCCCAGGTTATACACTCCTATAAGCGGGTGGGAAACTTCGTATCGGTAAACTTCGTAAAAAGTGAACGGAGAACCCCGAGGAGTACTGGAAGAGGAACAGGATAAATGCCGGGCACGTCGCGACTCCGTCATTTCGTTTTATCGACGCGGTTCCTTTAATCGCCCGTCTCATATCCGCCATTATTTCCGCCTTCGTCAAACTAGAAATTGATAAGCCGCGATTAGTCAGTGCTGGAGTGCTTCCCCAGTTCAATTCCAAGAAGGAATCCTTTCAACAGTGCTCCTAGAATGTACAAATTCAAGTAAATATGCCCCCCATCCTATATTCCTTCTGCCTCGATCTCGTTAAGCGCTATATTCTCTGCCAATCTTCGTTCGCGGCTCCTATACCTTCGTTTCCCGACTAAAAGCGGTCGGTCCCCCTGGATAACGCCACGTGGAGGCGTTATCTTATTGAGTTATTTGTGGGCGGAACCCATTCGGAACTTTAGAAGCCCTTTTAATCTTAAGAGTCTACTTTCCCGAAATTCTGGAGTGCCGTGAAATTCCTTCAGCCTCCAGCAGTGTCCTAAACATTTAGTCGGGCAACCGAGCGTATACCGGTGTTGTCGTAGACAGGCCATTTAAGTTGGATTTTATATTTAAATTATAATCGGAAATATTTCTTTAAATTACTTTTAAATTACCCCCGTTAAGGTCACCATTTCCATCGTAACTTCTGGAAGGATGTATTCAGGAGATAATGAACCCTTGATATTTGTTCAAGGATGCTTCTTTTTCAGATCCTTCATTGGGCTCAAATAGAGTCCTAGTAATACGAGAATGGGAAACTAGATCGCTTCCAGCCTCGCACGGTGCTATCTAATAGTCACAAGCGTCTCTAGTTCCCTACACGCCCAGCAAATGTCGAATCGGTCCTTTGATTAATCCGCCAGTGGAAATCAATAGTCAACAGTCGTGTTAGGGCAGTCACCCTATTCGCGCACAGATCTTCAATCCTGCCGGCTTTGTACCCCGAAATTAATTTTAACAGGAGACACCCTTTGAAGCCCTACATTAATCGAAATTCTCGTCTAGGACTATACTAAATTGTTTTAAAACTTATTGGTAACAGTGCACGAACAAGCGATAATGTTATCGAGTAAAATCGAAAACATCGAAAACACCTTTTCTGCATATCCCCGAAACCATTAAAGATGTTGACATTTTTAAACGAATAATTTCAGTCCGGCGAGATAAAACCAGTACTGACGTGATCATCAGAATAAATTACCGTCAAGAGCAGCTGGCGTCAACGATTGGAAAGCAAACATCTCAAGAGGTTTCGTGAAGGCAGGCGAAAACTCATAAGGCGTTATATTCAGACTAATTAGGCGACTGTAAACGACAATGATGTAATTCGTCCTAATGATTTATGCACTCGTACTCTGACGGCATTTCTTTTATCATTATGAAACGAGAAAAAACTAATCAGTTACCCATACGTATGTTCCTTGTTATGAGATGACTGTATTAGTAAAATGCCTTTTATTAAAAAGCAGTGACAACATTATGTTGCTGACAGAATCTACTGGTGATGGTGAGGAGCCTAAACCAGTGCTGGAGGTAGTACAGAGTGAAAAGTAATTTTCTCGTTGTTAATATGACAAAACTGAGGGAAATATTCTGGAAGATAAAACTGTTCAAAACTCTTTTTTTCATCTTTGTCGGGCCGGATATCGTTACCTCCTCTGCTTCCAGTAGGTCCAATAACAACGTTATCGCTCAAGTAGGAGCACCTCCAGCCTGGAAGATAGATAATAAATCTGCCTAATTACCCCGGGGCGGAGATAAACACCAATTTCTTCCCCACGGCCTTATCTGCTCTCCAGTCAAGCGGGAACGGCGAGGCTTTGAAGTAAGCGCCTTCCTGTCTTAATTTCACGATGGGGCGGACCCAAACTTTGACTCTGCCCCACCCCCAAACTCATCGGTGAAACTTTGTCGATGCCCAAGTAATTGCGTAAATTACAGTCCCCCGGGCAAACGACAGGCCCGAGTAATATAAGGTATAAATTAGGATTAATCCGCCCTGTCAAACAATAATAAGGTGATTGAAGCGAATCGAATTATTGCAGATTCAACAATTTCTGTTCCCGGTCCTTAAGTCAAACAACCTAGAACTGCAGTTTTACCTTGGCTAAATTTGCATACTATTATGTACATTTCTGGAGTCGAGAGAAAATGACTAGAAAAACCCGTCAGGAATCTAGGATGAAATAATAACTAGGTAACAAGTACATAGAATAAAAAATGTATAGAGGGGAGAAAAAGATGTACAATGAAAATACAAAATAGGTTAAAATAATATCGACACAATTTTTTTGTATGATTAATTTTGTGTACATCGTTTTAAACAGGAATGAATTATGAACAAAACATTCATTGATGACAAAAGCCGACCATTAGCTCCTATATATCAGCAGCAGTAGCGTTTGAACTCTGTTTGATCCCAAGACGCTCCTACGGCAGCACTTCTCAGTATTCGGGCAATTAGCAGTGGTCCACTATATCCAGACATCTGGGTGAAGGTTTCCCATTCCACAAGGTTTCTCCCGCGTCAGTAGACAACTCGAATGCCTCCACGTGGCGACTAGGGGGGTGCTTTGCACGGAAACGAGGATAAATTTCCATAATGACAACGAATGAACTCCACCGGATGAAGAGAAAATCAATCATCTCATACCCTAAATAAGTCGCAAGGTAGTATCTTTTCTCTTAACTATTGTACGACCTTCTGAGGATGGAACATGCCGCAAGAACAAAAGAGTCTTATTATGTGGTCTAAACTTGCATTACATAAAACCATCATCAGGCCCAGATTGGATTATACCGTTCGATACAACTCGTACAACAAGCGCGTCGGAAAATTAGAAATGACGCGGAACAAATAGCTTCCTTATTGCCCCGATATTATCCTTGCCAGAAGCTGGCACGACAGAAAAAAAGCCTCCCTCGGCCTTCCGACACCCACCAAACGTTCACCTTAAAACACCCGGAGGTAAAAAAAAGAGGAAGGGAGCTGCTTCGGAACGAGCTGACGCATTGTGTTTGGTGAACGTGGCGCACGAACAAGGCAATACACACAACCGTAGCGCCTTATACAATCAAGTAAGGCCACCCCCAATCGGAGAATTGGGCGAATAACTGGCGGATAACTGGCGGAGGGGGGCCAACTAACGAACCGCCGCAATCCCTACCATGTCCTCGTCCGAGCCAATTACCCCCCTAAAAATAAACCGGGGAAAAAAAGAGTTACCGGCAGAAAGATGACATGACAGTGGCACAAACCCCGGAGAACAATATTTCTGGACAACGGCATATCAGTGCTGTGTCGTTAACTGTGACAACAGTCGAGGGGGTGGAGGGTGAAGGGGAGATGTATTTGATAATATATTTGAATACCCGCCCTTCAGCTGGTTTCCCACTTCCCTTCTGGTTTCTACGGGGTAGATGTAGAAGTTGGGTAACCACCAGGTACCTTAACTGTGATTTTATCCTAAACAGAAATCCCGCAGTACGCCTGCTGAGTATTTATAGAATTATTTTGTAAGGGATGCATTGTTACAATAATACGACAATGCGATATATAGAGAAAGACATAAAGAATCTATATATAAAGAAATTCCTATATGATGAAACCACATTACAGCCGCGTGGATCGAATTCCATTACGGAACATCAGCCCCAGTATATGTTACCAATATGAGAGAAGGTAAAGCATCTATAAAGATTGAACATTATGGGGGGACAATTCCCGACCCCGGTGTGACGGATTACCTGACCGATGCGGTATTCTCCCAACGTTCCAGAAATCGATCCTCCTACCTCACACGTGTATAACCGGGAAAGAATCGCGAAAAGAACCTAGGAGTAACTAGTGATTTTGCATATGTACCGTCCTCTTGTAAACTTACATCACATGGTAAAGCGCCAATCTTTTCATAGGTTGGTATTAAATAACGGTTTGGTATTGATCATATTATTACATCAGACATGACGCGCGTGACTCACCCCCTTGGCGTCATTTAATTCATTACCGGCAATATACCGGAAGGTCGTGGGAGGCAGGGGGGTTGAAAATTAGAGTCACTTTCGAAAATTGTTAGAAGCATTACTGGCGCAAAGCCATCAAATTATGATATATCGCCTCCATAATTACAGTTAGGGAGGGAAACAACGAATTTTGTAGACGCTTTAGTTCCTTTGAAGTGGGGGCCCCACTCGGTTACACCTATGTCAAGCATGGATATTTGAAAACTCGTGTTATTAAGTCGTTTCACAATTATTTCCCGCAACTACAGGTAATTCCTGAATTAAGATTTAGTAAACTTTATTTTTTGTTGTTTGTTGTAAGGGCCTTCACTCACTCTTGTCCCCGACGGTACAGGACCGGTTGAAAATTAAAGACTGGTCTTTTAAAGGGCAAAAACTGAATTATTGTGACCCTATAACCGGCGATGACCTTTATCCCGGGTCTAATCTCGTTGCATACATCAACAAATGACCGAGGCGCAGAGTCCAACAATATCAAACGTATATGTATCTTAATAAACATATTAAACACACAAACATTACCGCTTTGGTAGACAAGATTAAGGTATCGAACAAATTCTGCCGCCGTAGAGGGCAAAAACTATATAGAAAGTGGAGAATAGGATTAAACAATTTTCAGCGAGCCCCGGTCCGCTCATCATATTTACTGAAAATGAAAAACCATAGCTGGATTCAAAGAATAGAAACAATAGAAATATCAATACGGTGGATTCAAGATCCGTACAATGAATTAGGAAAATGCTACTATATCATACTGCTGGAATTGATTTGTTTGATCTCCGTTTTTAAGAAGAAAAGTTTTTATACAGAAAGAATATCCCAAGCCTGTATATCTTCGCCATTCAAAGTTCACTGATTTTGCATCTACTTACCGGTGCGAAAAGGGATCCATCACAATGGTAAACATCAAAACGAAGCAAAGATATACTTTCAATTCAACTCCCTTATACGAATAGCATTGATGAACTATACAGAATGCGATAGTTATAATTCAAATGTCGGTAAACGATTAATGGATAAAATAATTCAGAATAGACCGGGAATCGAGTCCGGACTAGCCTATGGGACTCTATTAATTCTGTACGATGCATTTGCCATACATGTTAGTGTTTAACTAGCCAGGTAGATAGGGCCCTTTGAAGTAACAGCCTACTCAATTTGAGACAGCGTATTCGAAGTTTGATGGGAAAATATTTAGATTGCCCCCACTCCAACGACGAAATGCAAATTTGGACGGAGGATGTAAATCAATCTCATTTGAATTCTATTGTACACCGGCTGGTCCCCACCCGCACAATGGCCGCCCTATCAATCGCCGATTGAATGTCCGAGCGGAGTACTATTAACGGCATAATATGCTGCTTTGATATACATTAAAAATTACTGAGCAATAATTAAGTACGATTAAAACATAAAACGCATGGCTCTTTCAATTTTTTAAAAATAATGTATCCCATACCAGACCAATTTTGGTATTATAACCTGAATCAATGTATTGAGTATAGAAGTCAACAGATATAATTGTGATAATCGGAATATACTTCTATAACATTATGAATACATAATATTAATCAATCTTAAGACATTGGAATAAAAAAACATAACATTATTTTTGCCCATACAAAAAAGAAATCATTGCTATTATTATTTGTGTATTTATGAGATTGTGCGGTTTGGACTACCACCGCTCGATACATTTCCTTAATCTTGAAGTTAGACAGTTTTGAGCTTGTCGCCATTATCAATAGCATTCCTACTAACAAGTTATGTTACAAATATATATATATATATATATATATATATATATATATATATATACATCACGAGGCATTAAATTTATACAAAATTATCAGTACAGTGAAAATGTGGCAACAAAGCTAAAAGTAAAGGAGCAAGGATTTTAACCTGTAACATGTATCGGCAAAAAACGGCGGGGCGCAAATCTAGACGCTTCTATCGAATGAAATTGGTTCTGTAATAACGCGACGAAAAAAGTGAAATAAATAAACCTGGAAAAATTCCGCGAATTCTTGCCGTTAATTGAATTCTGTCTACTACACAAAAGCCTTTTTGCGCTGAGAAATTTGAAAAAAGTCATGTATCGGTCAGAGACAGGCGAAACCCGCAGAAGGATTTATTGTCACCCGCTAATTCAGCAGGGGAAGAAATACTACCATAATTATGTTTGAAAAACTGATGAAATCAGATCTGCTCCGCGTACCCAGTGTTTCGTCCCCAGGAAATTATATTTGACGTTAAATAAGAAATAATTGAGTTCCTTTTAAATTAATATTTTAACATGGTAATTAATGATGATTTAATTTATTGCTTTTCAAGTTCATCTGATGGTGAAATTAACTAGGAGACTGTCTTTTATTGAAACAATTACGGGGAATAGTCTGTGATGTTGAGTATAAAATGATAACAGAAAATGTCTCTACAGCTTAAATCCGTATCACTTCAATACAACTGTAGTATAAACATTGAATAATACTCAGGGAACGGAACAGGAAAGAATCAAAGTTTTTTATACTCTGACGAGTTAATGCAAATATAATTTAACACACGTTTAAGACTAATAATGCTAAACAGTGTATAAAATATAACAGTGTATAACAGGTATAACATATAAACATACTACTACAGTTGAAGTTATAGCCATTTGAAATTACAAACACCTGACCAAGTAACTTAAAATTTCCGCAACAACCTTTTAACTTTACAAGTTTCGAAACTTGGACTTCTTACCTTATAAAGTTTTCCAGTACCCAAATGGAATTAGGTCGAGAGCGCGACGCCAGAAAAGATTTATTTACTCTAAGGCCAATTGTACTGAAAACAACACAACCCAATTTGTTTTTTACTATACCCTTTTTAGTAATTTTTTTATGACTTTTATTTTTAACTCTAATTTCAATATACCTTTTTATTGGATAAATATTGCCTTTCTATTCAAACAGCTAGCTCCACAAAGTCTTACTATACCCGCCTTTCCAGGTCATTAAAACACACGAAAAAAACCTCACACATGTTGTTAGGGCTCTCTACTGACATAGGTCGCCGCGCACGCATTATGACAGGGCTATGAGATTTGTTCAGATCATCATTAGATTCTTTTTTTATCCGTTCCTCAGATCTTTTCTCGGAAGATGGAAGCCCATATGTGGCGACGTTTCTTTTCGCGTTTCATCGCAACAGGATAATTAGGAAAACGATTAAAGAAAGTCAGAAGAAAGATAGTGAAGGCAGAAACTTATACAGATGGTTATTAGTCATATGATACAGGATCTAATGGGAGGACACGAAGCGGACACTAACAAATTCACATAAGAGAAAATCTACAATAAGAAAAATGGAAAAAAATTCGGTCATATTTTCTGTCCTGAAATGTCGGCATCCACTTTTATACGGATTTCAAAAGTGAAGACAACAATCTCGGAACCTATATGACGATAGCAGGTAATCTCACATATAGGTTCTGTGTTACATATGCCATTATAAAGTGTTATAAATGTTTGAATAACGGGGTTGAAACGGGTCTAGCTCGGGACTGAACGTGCGATGGAAGTCGCACATTTTACCAGTGCCGTGTTTTTTCGAACGCGGAAATTTCCAAATTTTAAAAAAATTTTAAAATCCAAATTTTAATCCGCTTTGAAAGAAATCGATATCATTTCATTGTTGTGTACACTGCGCTGATGATTACGCGGGTAAACCGCCGATATTCTTGAGATGATAAACAATAATAACGCGGGGGCGTAAAACAATATTGTTGGAATGTTCATGTTGCAACAATCCCGAGACAAACAAATAAGCGAGCCTGAGCGTTGCACAACACTATTATGCGCCAAAACAACTGGAGCCTGTCAGAGAGAGAGAGAGAGAGAGAGAGAGAGAGAGAGAGAGAGAGAGAGGGAGAGGGAGAGGAGAGGAGAGGAGAGAGAGATATATAATCCCAACACAGCACAACTACTTCAGCTTAAGTTCAAGTAGAAGTAACTACCCTACTATATGAATATGGAAACAGTTTTTTTCAGTTATATTTCTCAATTATAATACTACAAACTATAAGGGGGCTGGGAACTAGGAGGGGGCCTTGAATACCATCACTCCAGTCATATTCGTCAAAAGCATTCCGTCAGTATTATAGTTAGCCTATCGCCTTCAAATCATATCTTTTTGTTTATAAATTGTTGATTGTAATAAATATGTCGCAATATAAAATAATTACAATACATAATATGATTTGGTTCACTATAAACACATTCGAACGATCAGTTATATATTTTCAATTACTGTAGAGTACCCCTAGGTGCGACTCAGCGTGAACCTCCGTTTTCATCACTCGGCACGAGGAGCTGGTTTGGGGGGGGATTGGACAAAAAACCCTTCACGGTTAAATGTCGATAAGCCCCGACACCCCGATCTGAGGTGAAAAACCTTTTCTGCAAAGCTCTCCAGAGATATGACTTCTAGCCCGTACAAGGGTTTGGTGAAAGAAAATAGCACCAACGATGACAGTTTTACGGACCCATTTCAGCTTTTCCAAAGCGAAACGAAAGCACGGTTACGAAGCGTGTGAAAGTCTAGTCCCAATGGTCATTTATTGTGAATGCCAATGATGTCAGAGGTGAGGTCATATACACGAGGGATTAGAATATTTCAACCTCGACCTATGAAATTTCAGTAACGAATTTGGTTTCTTTGGTTTCGAGGTCCCTCGAGAGGTGTGATACCATCAAAACGAGACGTCAGTACCAAGGATGTTTGATTGGTTTTGTTAATAACACAAATATTATAGCCAATTCCAATATATTATTTTATCTATCAAATTATTTGTAAAATGAAACACTTTTTATCGTAGAATAATATTTTAAAGACCCTCTTCTCCATAAGGGCAAAAATTGGGTGGTAAACACTGAATAACGTATCGAACGTGATTTTGAAATGTTAACCATACAACGGGGTTTAAGACATAAAACGACACGACGATCACACTTGTGAATGAACATTTTCATAGAAAAGGACCACCTTCCTGTACTTATCTCAGCTACGATCGTTTTCTACAAATTGTACAGAAAATATGGAGCCGAAAAAAAATTTTAATCTCGGGAGGTCGACGACAGGAACACAAACGAAGAAACGTGGAGATATTTACATAAGATTAACCCGGCGCCTCCTACCGGCCGTTTTTTCTCCCTTCCGTCGTAGTTTATACGGCGCGTTAAATATTAATGAGGCACTCGTTGTCCGTCCCACGAGGGCCCTCGTTTACGACAGATTTGGCCAACAGAAATATTTATACGTAGTTGAACGTTTTCCGTTCGGAGATGGAATAGAGTTTGCTCGGGAATTTCCGCGTCGTGGAACAAATTACCGCGCTCCGTCCGGGAAAATGGCGGAGCTCATCTGGCGGGAAAAACAGCCTTCCCTTGGAATGGGACAGCGAACCGCTCATAAAAAAATTCACACTGTTGTAAGAAAATCGGTTGGGACCATAAAATGACCGGTGACCAGTTCGATCGCCGGCGGACGAAATTTACAATGAAGAAAGAAAAACAGAATTTTCATATTTGTCCTTCACATTCAAATGATATAAATTCCTTAAATTACGTAGCATAAGTACCTTGATGGTGTGCAACTTGAGGTACGATGACATTATTGTCACCTGTACACCGGATTTCATACAGCGCCCACTTCCTTTCAATTATAACTGAAATCAGCGGGACAACTAACCTGCCAACAGACAAAAACAACAACTATTATTAGTCGATTTAATTACGATATAAATTATACAAAACACAGAATGTTACATCTAACCGTGTATAATGTGAATAATTAGAATTAGTTTGACATCTTACGCTTAACTGTATGCGTTATACGGCCGAAGGAAATACGCAGGACTTTCTTTTTATAGTTTATCGATCTGAAATAGTAATGTCTAGGGGACTAAACAAAACCCTTCACAAAAAAATCTTAATGCTTGCCATTTTATGCTACCCTCTCACTAACTACCCCACTTTTCTACTCTACGTCATATTGATATTGAGTTTTCTACCAATTGTACATCTGCGTATGCCAAAAATAAATAAACTTATTTTTATAGTTTAGAAATAAAATAGTGATATCTACGGTTTCGTTAATAATATTAATCTTGACAGTGTCGGTAATTTTAGTATATTCGTGCGCATTGTTCTTCAGCTTCCTGATTTTAATTTGAGGCGCTGGCTGGGTGTACCGGCAGTTTTAATTTCGTATAAGAATGTTGCAAATACTCCAGTGGGAGGAATTCCGGTGAGGAATGCGCCGGCGGCGTTCCTCTGTGTCTGCTCCCCGCCCCCACCACTTTACCACACCTCTCCACCGAGGACATATTAGCATTCCACGACCGAGCGGCACTGGAATAAACTACTCAATACCGAAACGAGAGGCGAAACGGGCAGCGGCACTTGTTACAGCACTATTGAGAACCTGCGGCGAAAGAGCAGTTATTACTTGTGAAAAAATGCAGGTAGTAAAATAGCTGGAAAACGATTTATGGATGTTTTTTTTTAAATTTGGAGACAATTCGGTCCAACTAAACTCTATCGCCGACGACTTAGTAATTTCCTCGACTTTATTACTTTGAAGCGCTCGGACAATTGGCAGTAAGGGGTTTTTCCCAGCCATCCACTGTCTCCAGACGGGCGGTTGGGGGTTTTCCGTCTGCTAGGTTGGCTCCGCGCGTCCATGACGGGTATTCGCCGGGGGAAGCCCACGATGAGGATCGAATTGATCCAGAAGTTTAATGAACCAGCCACCAGGCGGTCTTGAGAGCGAAACTTTCACCAGAAAAGAGAATCAAGTGAAAAAAACTTCATGATTTTCCTTTTAGCCACTCCTTGTCCTTAGCCTACTCCCAATAAATCTCGCCATTCCGGTCTAAATGCACTGGATTTGGAGTTCCTTGAATTAATAATTTCCCAACACTGTATTTGTTACACGGATATGAAAACACATATAAATACAAATAAATAAAAAATATATTAATCAATGTTTATCATGCATACGATTCGACAATAGTTACATCATATTACGTAATATATAATTGTATAAATTAAGAGTTTTTACATTTATCATCGATTATCCATTTATACACATGAATATATATATATATATATATATATATATATATATATATATATATATATATATATAGACCTAGTTGACCTACACTAGAACGGGAACTGTTTTAAAAAGCAATTAAGATGGTCGACTTTGCGTAGCACTAAGTTAGATATGCAAGACTCGCCTTTCTCGGACATAAAAGTTTCTCAATTTTCCTACCAACGAAACAGATCTCGCCGCCCACTCAGCAGTGCACAATACACAAACTTTTAACAGAGGAACAAGATTTACGAATTTTTTTAATTTTCATGGATAAAGAATTTCTATTAATTTCTAAAGAATTTTCTGCGGAACTGCCCCCGAAATTAAACTTGGAGATACAGAACGCCCCCGCAGATAGTTGGAGGTAATATAACTAAGGCGTGGGATTCCGAATGAGACGGGATCGAGACCTGTGCGATGGAGGCCCGGAGAAATTAATTATCCGTCTTTATTACACGATGTTTCGATATTGTTGGCGATTGGAATTAAAACAAAATTTGTGCTGGGCGCTTAATGAATTCTTCGGGGAGAATTCCAAATCTAATAGAAACTAATAATCACAACGAAGGGTGTGTGTTGAGGCAAACTTTCAGACACACGAAGACGGAGTACGGGCGTTCTTGACATGTTTTCCTGGCTGGCCAGAAACACAGTCAGATCGACGGCACTGGCATACAAAATTTTACTACGCCTCGGGTCCTAAATTGCGTAAATCCATTGGAATGTCGAGGTCGAAAATTCTATGATGGGGAGTTAAAATGTAAATGAATATATATATATATATATATATATATATATATATATATATATATATATATATATAATCATGGCCGACCGGTATTTTTTTCATAACGCATTTGTTTATAATATCAATTTATATTACGCATTAACCCTTTGATTGCGCAGCGTCTGTGAGACTCCATAGAGTTATGTGCCAACCTTACATCAGAGTGCTACTATTGTTTATTAAGCGTAAATGAACGTGTCGAATTAATTGATCGGTTGATTCACTCTCATAGTGCAGTCTGATGCGGACAAGGAAAAGGAAATTGTCGTGTTGATGCTGCGGGTAGCGCCAAAGAAAGGCCAAAGTTAATTGCTCGGAGGCTTCCCCTACCCTCTCTATTGTGTTCCTGTCGTTAAACATGATATTTAATACTGTACATTGTTTAATGGTTCGCACAATTCCCCCCACCACATCCCCTCTCCAGCGGCCCAATTAAAACATATTATCGGGAAAATGGGTTTCGGCCGTCGTCATTATCGCCTGCCAATAACATCGTCTGCGACACCGTCCCTGCTCAAACTAGAGGAACTTAATAACTTGACTACAGTAGGAGGAAGTAAGTATCAGGTTTTACAACCCTCCGTCTACCCATGTCACCTCCTCTGGCCTTTGTATACATTAAACAGGTATTATGAAGAAGTAATCAGGGATATTACCCGCTGTACATTAACACTTACACGTAATTACAGGTTTACAGCTTGGTCGGAATTTTATGTATTTTGTTGAGATGAAGTTTGCTCAAATTTTAACTTGTGCCTCCGCCTAAAATTATTTTCAACGGCGACAAACGGGGTTTTATATTTTCTAATTCACTCTCAATCTGACATGGGGCGATAATAAGCGAATTGAATTAGAATTATTTATTTTTTTTTGTACAAACAAGAATTCTTGTTCTTGCACACAACATAATTAATGCCTCTACATAATAGGCCTAATCCAACTTATTGGGAACAGATGAACGAAGAAGATTTTGTACACAAACTGTTATGCCTGTACATGAAATAGGGTTGCGATAGCGTTGACAGTGGCGAGACACGGAAACCGGTCTAGGGAAGAGACATAATTGACGATAAACACTGTAATCTTAAGATCTTTCGTCTCCGTTCGGCTATTTGACCGTAACCAAAACCGTAATGCGGTAGTACTGAGAGGACGAGTCATCGATAGCCGATAACTCGAGTGGCGAATAACCGAAACCGATCTGGCTTAGGACCAAATCTTGGGGAGAGAGATGCGGTATTCCAAAACCTTAAATTACACTCCACCCCCTCATTCTCTCTTCTAATACTGCGCGGAGGTTTTAATAAACGCCCCCCTTTTATGCCTTTTATGCGAGACTAATTACAATTAAGAGACGCAATAACAACATTAGTTATTGTTGTTGTAACGTTTATTGACTCGTTTGCGGTAAATTACAAACTCGTTATCGGACCGAACGGCCACTGTCGAGTGATCATAAAACATTCAATATTCCTAATGACTCCTGTGTATACACATTTATAGGAATATTGTAGTATTGTTCCTGACGGGACGCTTACGACGTACATATTATCGTAGTAGACAAACACATATATGGGCGCGCCTAACATTGGCACCTAACATTGTAAGCCTATCATTTTTTGCTGCATTTCTACCGAATTCTGTTATGATATATATATATATATATATATATATATATATATATATATATATATATATATACATCGGCTCTTCATACTTCGAGAAGTCTAACGGCTGTAAGAATGTCGATGGCCATAGGTTTATGACAAATTCGTTCGATAACGTGAATAGATCAAAAAAAATATAAATATATCTAAAAAATTATACTTATGTTTCTAGATTCACTGTAGCAGTATGGTTATTAAAGTATTAAATGCCTTAAATGAATGGCTAAATATCTAAAAGAGTTTGGAAGCCTCTGTCAAAAGACTACAGCTATGGGACAATAAACTCTGATGAAATTCCGAACAAGCCCCGTCATGACGCATAGTACACTGCTGGCATTTTGATTAACTGAACTTAGATGTAATAAAACTCAAAAATTCACACCTTAACCATTAACCTCCTAATGTCTGATCACGAATTAATATCGATGTTTTTATTTTTGAACACTGTGATTATTAGTTTGGTTTAAACCGTTGTAATATCTAATTGATAATTAGCTAATTTATGATCACCCCTCCGGTAATTTTGACAAGACAGTTAAGACGGGTATTATGAGTTGAGAGTGCCAGCTACACGGCCGTTCCTAATGTCGGGCCATTCATCTTCCGCGACTTGTCTAGCGAGGCACAGTCAACGAGCTGTCGCCGCTGCTTCCACTGTCACCTGAACGGCGAACGATAAATTAGCACGAACTATGCTAGGAATACTACCCTAGGTGTAGGTGTTCGGGCCGAAGTTGTGCTCCATGAACAACAAGTAGCACATTTCAGAAACGTTTTTGACCAGCAATAATCATCAATCAGTTCAATAACGTTTTCCAAGCGATGTGATTCATTTGACCAAAAATGTGACCAAGAGTACAGCTAGTTAAAAAATATTAAATTAAATTTTAGCGAGAAAATTTGACCAAGATAAATAAAATATGCATTATCATCTAGAGATAGTAGATAGCGATATTTATCAGTTGTCATAAATATGTATATGGAAATTATCGTATTCGTGCTGTGATTAGTCTTAAAAATGTTGCAAATGTATGAAAACGAAAAGCTATGAGAAGTAGTAATGTATGTATATTCCGTTAACGTTCCCCTTACTTAAAAAACAATATTATTCGGTCGCTCATTCGAACATCAATACTTTGCTCATCATTGCAAGACAGTATGTGGCTAAGATTCTTTTGGGAGAGAATTTCATTATGAACAGTTCTCGATTCTATGACCCGAAGAATTCTATTAAAAAAAGGAAATCATATTAAGCAGTTCTTAACGTGAACTCAGCATCCCTGTTCATGCAAAAATCCAAGAAAAATAACAGTCCGGATATTTGAAATTAAATTAGAAACAAGGACCAGGCACTCAATAATGACTTATTCATATTTCATCAGTTTGAGATCAGACGTAAATATGATAAGCCTGTAAAAGCAGAGTAATAAAATTCTTTAGGCGCGGGTTTATTGGCTTCATTTTTCAGCCGTATCGGCGCTTAACGAAGGCCTCATTTGGAAATTCCCTCATGAATTGGTATCACCGTTTCATTATTCGGAAATAAAGTCCCGAAACAAGATTTACACAGCCGACTGTGACGTTAAATTCTGACCAGAGGCGATATAAATAAATCGAATTTCTGTTTATTTTCATACACGTAATCGGATATCCGTGTTTTTGACATCTTTTTGAGCTTAATAATTCAATATTTACTACACTATAAAATCTATACCGCAGGGAAAAACTGTAATAAAAGAAGATAATTCAATAGAAGGGAATAAGGTAGGACAATATCTCGATAGTCCGAGTGGCAAACTAAAAATTCAGGAAAAACTTCCAAAGTCCTTGAATTCCGACTACCTATTTTATCTAAGATTGTTACGAAATGCTTTATTTCGTCATATAGAGATGAGGTCACCATGTCGAGGTCAAATTCGATTATATATTTCTCTGATTTTTGAAGAAGCTGTTATTAATTCTCTATAAACGCGTTAATATTTCTATCACAATTGTCAAGTAAATTTTGCAGATAGGTCTTCTGCGTTGTTCAAACTTATCTACAATTGACAGGGCATAAATACTATTAAGTCTATTCAAACTATCAAATGAAGAAAATGTAGGCACTGTGTGCAAATTAGAAATTATTACTAACCAAACTATCATATATGTACTAGCTCCTTTCGGGGGATATCGATAGTTTCAGCATTGATAAACAATAGCTTTTGCAAATATTTTACAGTGTTAAACATTCTTTCATGGGAAACAACGGCGGGTCGCATATGAAATATTAACGATCCAAGTTAAACTGTGAAAGTTCTAAGCTTGTCACAGGATAGCGTTCGGTGCAGCCCAAACGAGATCTCCCATTACAGTTCTATCCCATTAGAACTGCTACAGTCGGCCTAGCCTATTAAACATTTCCATTAATTTTCAGGTTTCAGCTATTTCGGACACGATTCCACCATTTGCACATTAACGCCCTTTCCTCGGCAAAACGCCCAAACCGACATTGATCGATGTCGTTGATAAGCCCACGCCCTTCGATGTAGAAGGAACGTATCACTCATTCGGTATATAACGGAATATATCAGTGTAATATGTATATATATATATATATATATATATATATATATATATATACATACGTCACGTGGTTTTCCCTTCTTGTTGCATTTAAGCGAGAACATTATTACAAGGATAAACTATTGGGGTGGAAATCGAATTTTAGGCAATTCTAGCATTCTTCTTATGTTCTTTGTTATATATATTAAAGCTGGCAAACAAACAAACTAAAGGGCCACTCCAATCGCTAGCCTCCACAATAAATAAAATTATATAACACAGAAATGTGGAAAATAACTGTGTAAATACTGTGCACGTTTATTGAAATAAAGCTATTGTAAACTTGTTGTTTGCATTATATATCGGAATAGACTCTCGATCGAACAACCAATGGCATGAGAGGTTGACAAATAAAATATAAAATAAAAGCAGAAAAAGAGAGAATATGATTATTGGAGAGATTAACACTACGACAAAAAAGGGGATACAGATATTCAGCTTATTAGTCATCGACTCTCACTATCATTAAATAATCTTCAGTGATAAAAAGATTTAGATTGTGCTCACTTCTTGGGCACTGCGCTAGACCGGTTTCGGTTTCTCGCCTTATTCATCATCGACATTAACAGTGCTATCAGGATCTTTCGTACGCCAAGACTTCACTGTATTACTGATGATATTCCAAAACGTAGTGTATTAATTTAAAACAGCCGTGTCCAGGGCACAAAAATGGCACCCTGCATAAAAAAAAACAGTCCATACCGTAGATGGGGATATACAGCCGACTGAAATGGCTGACGTTCGGCTCCGTTCATTCTCATCATCCTTATCCCGCGTTCCCCTTTTATCCCCTTCCGTCCCTCTTATTATCCGGGTTATTTTTACGCTACGGCATATCAATATCTTCTGGGCCAAACCAATTTGGTTTACGAGCCTCCTCCCCAAAGGCGTCGAGGCCCTCCTGCTATTAATGGCGGCCGTAATTTCTCTTCGCGTACGACGGCCAATCCCAACGGTACATTAAAACAAAATGTGTACGAAATTCTTACACTCCGTTCGGGCGGAACACTGCATCCCGATCTACTCGGAGTGCGAACTCGATACCGTACAGCTCAATAGGCCAGTCTACAATTTACGAAAAAATTAATTTCGTTAAATATGAACATGAAGTTTGATTATATACAAAGGTACGACATGCACATACTGGCTCTTAGACCTTTCGCTGAGCCCACTCCCAACGGTACAGTCGGAAGATTTATACGCTATCTGAATTGAGGTATAAATTAATACCTTAAGATTATACCCATCATAATAGAATCCTCTTGTGATAAAAGCTCCAACAGCTCTAATAATTTTGTCAGCGCTGTATCAAGAAATATTGTGTAAGATCTATATTTACTGTTTATTCAAGTCTGTTGACACAGGTTCACGGATAAACGAGATAAAACAATATTACAAAATGTCCCCTTAAAAATCACTAAAGCCAATACGACCTAATAATACATTGCGCAAAGGAATTTTTATCCCAATAATAGTACTCAAGAAGATAATCAGACGATACTTTAATCTAACTCAAGCCGAAATAACTTTAGTTCGACATGAATTAGTGTATGCTTAACATGTCACATGTTCATCACAGAATTAAGACTTTTCAACGGTAAAGTCGATGGTCTTCCTAAGCAACAAGCTTGTGATACATGTCAAATAAGCTATATGTTTTATGTGAACGATAAAAAAGCGATGGGCGAAAGGCGATGAGGATAGGATCCAATAACCGGTCATAAACCTCCCGTAGTGATACGTCCATTTTTATTGGCCCGGAGCCGAAGTTTGAGATTGCTCGACGTCTACATCCCAAATGTGGAACTGGAAAATTCCCTCCGGACCGAGCGGTTCACCCATCGGAAAATTTCCCATGTTCAGTCGAGTGTGAAACAAGCTATCGGGATTTCCGGGAACGTTTTTTAATCAGCACGACCGGAAAATAAAGGAAGATTGTGGACCCGTTATCTGGTTTTGATAAGTGCATTAAAAATGTCAAAACATCAAAATAAAGCAACTTTCACTTTCCATACCGCAACGCAAAATAAAATTTCGCACTGCGCAATATTCTTAATTAAAAGTTGGTAGTCTACCACACTTATTTGAGACAGAGGTCATAGCTTTCCCCTCATTGAGCCTAAGTGTCAAAAAGTGTGAAGTTTATGCTAATCAAAAGGGACTTATCGGTTGTACTTTATTAATTGAGAATATTGGACAGGAGTGCCGGGTGACTCACAATAGCGCTACTGAAGATGGCGCGCAGCCGATACAGATCTGCGGAGACCGGACTGAAGGTCGATAAACTCTGGAAAAACGTCTGTATTTTCCGCGAAAATTGTTCTACGTCAGGAAGAGTAGGGGGGACGATGCCCACGCTCTGTAGTGGGCTGTTCCATCCGACCGACGTCCCACGCTCGGGGTCCCATTCTCGTAACTCACTATAAATTCTACCGTCACACGGGGGTGGTTCAATATAAACCCCTAAAAGGTGCCCTCTGACGTCGATGTCTCCCACTGATGAAACATTCCAATTATATATTGGTCTACTCGTTGAGAATCCAAGTGCCGCCTCCTACGCTAGGAGCGATCAGCGATATTACACTAGTGACGCAGCGATAAAGCAAACTTGACAACAGATTATTAGTTCGGAAGTGGACTAGCCGAACGGAACGCATTATAGGCCGGATTACTGAAATATATAGGAAGCCCATAGTTTTTTGTTTAACAAATATTCCGTATAAATTTAACGATAAGAGACGAAATTTTGTAATTTAATTTGGGAGCTCGCGAGGGTTGGAACGTGAATTCCAATAATAAAACTGACCCGTGTTCCATGCGATGGACCCAATTTTCATCCGGTTGAAAATTTTATTATATTTTATTTTCAATCGTTGAAGCTGGACCGGTTTCGGTTTCTCGCCATCGTTAGTAACATTCCGAAATTTAGCTAACGCATTTAGCAGTAGCAAGAGTTATATTATATCACTGGTAGGAAAATTAATTGCAGTCTGCCACCCACAATAAATAGGATTTCCGTTTATTATACTAGTATGTATTATCAAAATGTTTACATCCATTCTATTCTAAATTATTAAAAATTGTCATGCCAACGCAGAATTCACTATCGTACGGCGATTTATGATTAAATGAAATCTCTTTACATCATACTAAAATTAATTCGGACTGTTAGGTAAAGGCTAAAATCCTCACTAAATACGGTACTATATTTATAAGGGTCCAAAACGTAGGGCATTAGTGCATGTTCCTGTGTACGCTTAGAACAGCAAAATTCATCGTCACTTCAAACAGCCGCGTTAAATATGTTATCCAAGCCCGCTTCGACTTTCAAATTTCACCCCTCAACGCTTTCTTCTCACAGTCCACTTGCTTTGAACTTTCAACCCCATCCCCATCCCCTGGTTAACGTCAAAATAGATAAACAGCGCTGACCTCAGAGGCCGAACGGTATATCAAGTCCGCCGAAGACTGGACAGTACGCTTCAAAACGAAGAGAACTTCGCAATACTCCTGATGCGACGGCTTTGCATTGTTATTGAACTGTATTTCAACCAATCCAACTAACTGTAAGTTAGCGTGCTTGGACAGCACGTTTGTCCAGAAATCTGGTGCCAGAAAGGCATTTGTCGAGCTTCGTTCTGGAGTGACGAGAAATCCAATTTCGTAATTGGCAGTATAAAGCTACCCTGGTGATGATAACTTAGCTGTATTGTCTTAGATTTCGGATAAGACATGATAACATATAATGTCCATATTTCTTCACATACAAGACTGGAGAAATCAATTCCTAGACGTCTTTTTTTTGTATAGTTGTATATTTCCCTATACAACGAATTAGTTAGATGGATTAATACACTGGTATTAATCGTAAAATTCGAGGTAAAATATCTTCAATGGCAAAATGGATTGTGTTATCCACGCCGACCTTGCCGATGACGAACCAAAAAATCTAATAGGCTATCGTGCTCCATCCTAGGCGCATATGAGTGACTATGTGTTCAAAATCAAAGCATACCCACGAGTCGCCCAGCAATCAACGGGTAGAGGGGACTTGGTACTTGCCAAATAATCCGTGGCAAACCTATTTCGGCCCACATCCCGCGTCCCGCCGCATATATAATATGACATTTATATATGAAAATTCTCTGTTGAAATTTCTAACCGAAGGTAAGTTCGATCCGCCGTCGGGATTCAAACCCGGATCGGCTCGTCGAAATCGTGTCACCCCTAATAAAGTAATTTCGCGACAGCTTCCTTAAAACGCGCACAGGTTTAAATAACCGGGGAAATCAGAACACTAAGGGTACGCGCGTAACATGATAACTGGGGCAGTTGAGCCTCAGGGGACAGCATACGATCGGGTAGCACACCGCCATTAGTACTACGACGCTCTAAATAATTTTTACACATTTTTCACTGAACACTAAACCAGAGACAGGGCATTCCAGCAGGAAACAAGAGTTACACGAACAAACATGTTCAAATTTCAGCATGATTCTCCGCTACCAAAATTTCTAACAACGAGATGTGCGGAAATGCCATTCAGCGTAACCGAAAATTCGGAATTAGATATATTTCCCGCAAAAGTATGAAAAATAAATTGAGAATAAGAAATAAAAAACGGAAACGGGTCCTAATTTTGCTATTTCCCAGCGGTTCAGTCTAGGATCTTTAGGCACTAAGTAAGAATAGGAGCCCCCTTCCTCTGGTTCCTCCAATCAATCACTACAGGCGTGACTGTGTTTACTGAATGGTGACTAATCACCAACGTCAGAATCAATAGGTGACACATAGGTCAACAATGGAAGCATCAAGAAATGTCGCTGCCCTATTACTTATACCAGTCTCATGCAGCAGTTTGCAGTTATCACTTCAACGTCATCCCGACGAGGTGTTCTGAACGCAAAGAATACTGGCTTATAAATCTGTAAATATAAAACAACGTATACTTAATGAAGTAACGAAAAATAGCCACATCGGGGCAACTGGCCACTGTTTTGGAACATTCTCTTTCCAACTCTTCGTCTTCGGTGGTGGACATCGATGAGATGTCGAAAATACAAAAAGATTTATGACCCCGACGTGATTTGAACACGCAACCTTCTGATCTGGAGTCAGACGCGCTACCGTTGCGCCACGAGGTCCCCGATGAAGGCGAATGAAATAGAATTGAGCAAATAGAGAGCCAGTAAGCCTTGAGTTGGTTCGCAATGTCTCGGGAGCCCCACAGTCTTCATCGGCCGGCCCCACTGACGGCGCCCGTGGTGGGGGTAACACCGCCCTGTATTGCGGGCTTAGACTATACCCACACAGCTAGCGGCGGATCAAATAAACGTTTTGCGAAATTGTATAAAAAAAAAATTAAAACAATAAAATATAGACAACTCTATAAGGTCTATAGGTTCTCTATAAGGTCTAAGACATAAACAACATAAAATAATTTTACACAAAAATAGAGTTTCCTTTTACATATGTCTTATTTTATAAATGAGTTTTTGTGTTTTTCAGTTGTCCTGTATTTCCTCTTAGATTCTGGAAGGAACGACAGTCAGACGCTTTTTTTATTTGCGCATTTATTGTAGCTTAAAATGACACGTTTGAAACAAGAAACACACCGTAAGAAGACGGACAAAAGACAAAAGCGCCTGCCTAAAAAAAAACACCTACAGTACCCCATGTCTCCAGAATGTAGGGTAGAGCTACATATCCCCTGAATCTATTATGGGAAACACTGAGGCGGTGCTGAAGCCACAAGTCCCGGAATGGAGGTAATTCGGCCGTTGGGGCCAACAACGAAAGCGAGGCAGTGACTCCCTCTGGAGAGCAACAACTTTTCACTTCGGCTCCTGATACTCAAGCGGGGACTTCACCGGAACTTTCCAGACGGAGAAAATGCTCCCGGAAGATAATGAAGGCAGAACGTGTGCGCGCAACAAATAGTGCTAGAGAGTAACATGATGGAACGAGAAAAAGTGTTACTCTATCAGTTTTTCATAATATTAATATATTGTTTTTATTGCTCCCATATATTATTTAATGTCAGGTTGTTTACTATTATTATACTGCAATGGAGTGAAATTCACTCAGAGGCAAAAAAATCCTTACTTTTCAGTCAACATCGCAGTTGCCCTTAACTGAATTAATTTTCCAATTTAAATTACGGTTAAAACAAAATCTAAATATTGATACGGCGAAGGAAAGGCTGGGGGGAAACATAATCCTGGGATAGTTTAGGGGTTGTTAGGGACGGTGACGATTGCGCAGATACCTCAATATTCCAGACGGATAAACCCGCCCTGGAGTGGGAACGACTGGAGTGCTGGGGATTTGGACAAATGGAGCATTCAACGCCATTACTGCTCCCATTCACCGACACCCAATGGACCGCATCCCCATTTTCGAACGGCTCTCTGCCGAGCACGCATCAGTTCGGTATTAAAAAAGATTTCGAAATTCGCAGCGCGGTAATAATAAATCGACTGCAGTTCTATTATTTGTCGGTTTACAGACATTAAGATTTCCATGAAATACCGACAGAAGTTTCGATCCCGTGTTGTATCGGTTAGGACAGAGGTTCATTAAATTACAAAAACTGTTTATACGAGAGGAGCTCGCAAACTCCAGTATACTCATTACAATTCAGTTTGTTAGTTTGTCCTGCAACATTCGCATCTGATTTAACGTGCGGTCATTAGTCAGTTCTATGGAAGTCAAAATGTACAGACGATGTGGGATAACTTTAATTTCCTGAATGGATAGAGAAAGTGCTCTATTCGACCGACTGAGAGGACGAGATTAAGACAGCAGTGAGAGGCAGAAGGACCGAGTGAACGGCCACATTCTGGAAATTTTACGCCGCTAAAGGATTTCTATCCCAGGCGGTTGCACCTGGACAATAAACCAAAGCTTTCTGCCCCCGTTCTGGAATTTAGTGCCGTCGACCCGCCTCAGAACGGTAGCAATAAAACCAACCTCACTCTTCAAACTCAAAATGTAAACCAGAAACCCTCGAGGTTATCGACTTCGGTTGCTTTCCAGTGAATATTTACCGCAAAGGCAAAATCAGTTCGGCCCATCAATTTGTAAGACGATGCGTGATTCTACATCGATTTATTCCTCTCCATGCTTAACCAAAAAAAATACAAGTGTATCAATTTGTAGGAGAAATATGTGCAATATTTGTGCAATAAAATTTCTCTTATGGCAAAATTCTTGAAAAGAATTAGTATATTACTTACAATGTTATAGTAAATAATAAATAAACAATCCCGCTAATGGACAAACTTGTCTTTCATATTTATGACGGGTTGGCGACATGACGATGATTTCTAAGTACTAGTAACGCTCGATATGAAATCTCTGCAGGTTAGTAGGAAAAAAGGTAGAGGAGTGGTTGCCAAGGAAATTCGATAGTGTGACTAGCAAGTCAAAACCGATTACACAAATGCCATCTCTGTAATTGGTGGAGTAGCCGGGTCATTACCCCCATTAGAGTAGAGAGTACTATAGTACTTTTTTACTCCCCCAGGGGCAATAGTCCGGAGTGGACTTGTCTAGCAAGGGACCAATCCACTGGCTGCATTCCCTCCTACCTGTCCCCTTTCGATAATTATAGGGGCGGCCCCATTACACTGATTAAAAAACGCACAATTAAAACTGACAGAGGCCGTGGTAAAACCTCACTCGACCTATTTCACTTCACTCACATATCTATCTGCTCCTTAACTGAACCGGTATTGGCTTCTCGCCCTACCACTGAGTTATTTATCAGAAGTGAAAAAATCCCGTATCCGACCTATAATTCGGAATAGATCGAGGTTAGTGAGTTATTCATCCTTTTGTTTCATGCTATTAAGACTTCTTCCTAGGAACCTAATCTGCAGTTGAACCTGGTTTAATTTGTGTACTGGTATTTGCATTATTCTGGTCACAGAAAAAAAAATTATCGGCAGTTACGTTCTGCTTGCCAAACAGGTATCTTGAAATGAATAACATAAAGATTATTTAATTCAAATATCGAATTGAAGGAAAATTCGGTCCCCTCCTCGAATGTGCGGGTATGAGAAACTCTCAAGTACAAGTGGCGAGATGGTTATACATGATATGATTAGGCTCGAGATGAAGAGGAGTTTATAAGTGGATGTTGGGTCCGGCAGAGGTTGGCACCTAAGTGGTTCGCTAATTTTAATTCAAACCTATTAGTACGTAACAGAATCTACTCGGCCGGCAATTACCGAGGCCGTTATATGATTTATACGTTTATGCGGGTGAATATCGCTTTGATATTGTCGGACACCGGCCCCCAATCAATTATCGAAATATGCCCGCCAAATGGAATCCCCCATTAATACAGCCGCGTACCAAAGCCTGTACTAATTGACCGATGACTAGGAGGCTGTGCCCTCGCATCTGGGTCACTGCTATGGAACGGGGAAGACATTTGGGCATATTTCTGGACAGCGTCATCCGCGGCACTCGGCTCCCCGTTAACTAACAACGCAATTTCGGGGGACCGTGCCTATAAAGTTAGTTAAGAGCTCGTCAGCTCCAATTAAAACAGGAAAATTAGAGGACCCTCCATTCGCCATATGGACGAGTACGACCGACGGTTCTGAACATTAATTTATTTTTGAATCATTCCTCCGACCGGTCGGTTATTGAGTGAATGTTTTGCTAGCGTATTGCCCGTCGATAGGTTCATTAAAATGAACGGCTCTTCTTGTTGCCGACACCTCCCCGCGAGCAGGGAGTAATTCTTTAAGCCGATTATTACAGTCGAGAATATTAGAACGAATCCCCCAGTACAGCTTCCTAAACCGACCACGATCCAGCCGAATTAAATTAATTCGTAATACGCAACTGGACAAAATAGCACTGCATTCTAAATTTTCACCAGAATTTAATTTCCTCGCGTAATAATCAAAACTAAAACTGTAATAACATTATTTCATACTATAATGTGTTATTACACTGGGGTCCTCATTCCAAATTACACAATAAATGTATACTTTATACTGATATAAAGAAGTGTATGTATCATCTGCTAGATGGATGACTATAGTCAGAGTGCGTTAGTGTTACACAAGTTCGTTCAAACAAACAGAATCAATTAGCGGACACCACTCGTGCCAGTTGAGCTCAGACTGCGCTTTATTTACTGAATTGTTTCAGCACTATAAATCCTAGGATAGTTTACTAGAATCATCACTCGTGCGGTTGTCCGAACAAAACTAAAATGATTAATCAATTAAGTTCTTATAACTAGACTTGCAATCCAGTGGGTCAAGAGGTTATATGGGACCTATCCAGTATTTATTTTCCGGGATATCCCCTCGAATATCTTTGAATTCTTTTCGTTCGGCATTAGGTGGAACGCCATTTCTATTCCAATAATAATCTATGTATGGGAGTGAAGACGGGCTGGCGGCGCCGGAGAAAACCGGTGGGGCCTGAATAGAGGCAGTACTGGAGCCCGGGAAGGCATTACTATTCATGAAGCGAGGCTATAAGTGGGCATAACACGGCCAAGCCTCCACCCCCGGCATTCATATTTATACAATAAACTCCAATTCCTCCGCCCAATGAATTGGGTCATTTTCCAAGCAACAAACCCCTCCATTATTTTTCGTCCACCCACCCCCGACTCCTCGCTACCGCTTTCTTACCGTTTGTTTTCCTTTCAACTCCAGGCACCCTCCGGTTTGTATTCATAGAAAATATTGTCCGCTTTCTGGACACCAAATATGACAAATATGATAAATACGGAAAGCGGGCTCATTCGAGTAATAACATCTTTAAGCATTCGGGACAGTTTATTTTCTACAGTATTAATTTTGGAAGACCTTTAATATACAACTTCGTGATAGCTACGATTGAAACATTCTAAGTCGATGAATTACCGATGCGAGATTCAGATGGCAACACTAAGACGGTTTTATCACTAGTCCGCTGTTACAGCGGATTCGAATGATTTTTTGAACGAGAAATGCAGTCAAAAAAATAATATCGGCGCCCTCCAAAATTAATATGCTGAACGATATTATCGGCCTACGGTCCTGCCCTTTATATTATTTATTCATCACAATCGATTAATTAACAGCTTTAGGAAAACAAAGGTGGACAAAAGGGCGGATATTATAAAACGGTCGTGCTTAATTAAAAGATAATCACACGATAAAGTAATCGGGCGCGCTAGAAACAATAAAGTCCCATTTAATAGGAAAATTATGATAATACGAATTCAATAGCGTGCAGGATTCATTTGAAATTATTGACGATGATGAATGCCAGAATGAAGTTTGAAAATGAAAAGAATCAATTTCGTTGACGAAAATCTTTGAAAACAGCTTGAAAACTGTGATTTTAGAACTAAAAAAGATTCATAATCAAAATAAACGTCTTCTCCGTATGAAATATTATTCTAGAGATTAAATTAATTTTTATGTAATTTATCTTAATACTATGAATTAGAAGTGATATATTGCAGAACGTAATGTATTACGATTATTACTATAGGTTCGTGATGTTTCTGTCTCCTCTCGCTGGTTTGGTCTTTTGCTAGACCGGTTTCGGCTGCTCGCCATCTTCAGTAGCCGAAGCTACTTCAGAAGCTGAAGATGGCGAGCAGCCGAAACCGGTCTAGCAAAAGACCAAACCAGCGAGAGGAGACAGAAACATCACGAACCTACAGTATTCCAACCCCTCGCAGACCACAAAACAGGTATATCAGATTATTACTATTCTCAATACCTTTGAGCTGAATTTGTAAAACTAATTGTTATAATTGTTAAAATTGTTATAATTATTAATATTTTTATTTTGATTCATTGTTAATTATAATTTCTTTATATTATTATTTATTGTTATAAAGAAATTATATAATGGTTGGCGAGAAGGTTAGGCTAGGTGATTTATCGCAGTTTTATGGAATCTTTCTACCTAACTGACGCCCACTTAAAATTCTTAGTAGGGTCGAGTACTGGAGCGAACAGCTGTCTCCTTCCTGTGACTGATTCATATTCATTATTTGCAGAGGTTAACAATTCTACGGGTGAGTCAACTAAGGGGGAAACTGTACAGCTTTGAAAAAATACAAAACCCCGTCAGCATTTCGACTACAGCGTAAGAAATTACCAGTGAACGCATTTTAGCAATTCAAACTCATACAAACGGGGGATTCGTTGACTTAAATATGTATTCATTGCAAAAAGACTCATTCTATCCCACAGGGTATACGATGGGTCCAGCGACTATTCTGTTAAATGTTAACCAAAGTATTTTGTGATGGAGGAAACCAATTTTCTCCGGGCGAAATACACAACAAATCTAATTTTCAGATATCAGCAATCAACAGAATTGAGATACAACAATATACACGGTGTTTCAGTTCAAAACGTTTCGCCACCAATGTTTCAACCTGCACAGCAGCGCATATTAAGTGACGTATTAACACGCAATATCAGTAACTCCTAAAACATTACGCAACAAAAACCTGTCCCGAAAGAAAATATGAAACTGTGGCTGGAGTGTCGTTCTAATCCTTGTCCAAAACCTGGTTTCATTTTCCAATTACTATTTTCAATGACAAATTGGAGGAAAATAGCTTCATGATTGGAAAGGGTAGAAACGCTTTGGAGCCCGAGCTCGATTATCCTGTGTATTTTTCTCCAGGGTTTACGAGGCTAAGGAAGGTGCTTTAACCCAGATCTAAATCCGGGTCTGATTAATTTATCCTTTAACCTGATTTAGCCTAAGCGATTTTTTACGTCCGCACCGAGAAAGGAATTTCACTATACTCGTTAATATTAACGTCATCGATTCCTCTGTCGTTAAAGGATTTATAAATAATAAACCCATTTATAGGAATTTGACCCGGTTTCGGAAAACGGAAAAACAGATAAGGGACGTTCCGATTAAAAATATCAGAGCCGAGTTAGCCCGAAACGAATCGCTATATGCGAAACGTCCACTGTGCACTTGCGAACTGTAAGAGATAAGAAACACTTGGGGGCTTCATTCGCGACGCTTTGGCCTCCGCTCGGCCAAATAAAGTTCGAAACTCCCGGCGGCTAAACTACACAACCGTCATGAAATATTCAACTGCGGCTAGAGGAAGCAAAGCCCGCCCCGCCCAAGAGTTCCCACTAACCTATTAGTTAAACCTTTCCTTATTCACAGTCTGTTTTATTTAAACGGAACAGGGATTTCAACGAACTTGTCATACCTTCGAATCGAACGCCTACACACCATCAAGAATAGATTTACAATCAACTCTCTGTTCATACATTATAAATAAATACTGATTAGTTTACATTACAGCGATAGGGCAAGTTTGAAGGAAAAAGGCAGGATCGTTTTTCTGAGGACATTACACACAGAGTAGAATCTACTTAAAGAGTAATTGGCTCATTAGACAGTATTACAGGCTATTCGCATGATCCACTTTATCAATCAACACACACTAGGTGAACTGTACACTAATTGGTGCATTCCATGCACAGACATCGAGCGAAAGGTATATCTGTACTCGTACTTACGGCAGTTCATACACCCCGAGATATTCATTGAAAACGAACAATAAACAACGAATACGAAACAAAAACTGTTCAAAAACCATATTGGTTGCTGTGACAGGATGCTCCGACGGTAACCGAGATTTATTATGCATTACTATCAGAATATACCCGTGACGATGGTTAGAAACCGGAACTAGTATTGCAAACAACGAAAAGTGTGGTTTTCAAATAACCGAAATAGCGCATTTCAAAATGTCTCCAAATATGTACAGAACTATCGTCACGAATATGTGGTTTTTTAAATAATTGCTTGATGTCTAGAAAGAATTGAGTCTTCAACTTTTATATAATTTGGAGTCTGATAATTATTGAAAATGTGGTATGGCAAGGTATAGTATCGTCTTAAGGATATTATTTCATGTATATTTGATTGTAAATGCTGGATCGAGAAACAAAAAGATGATACGGGGGAAATGTGGTGAATGAAAGGGGGCGACGTATGGCGGCCACCCGCCAGTTATTCAGCCAAATCGTCTCGCTGTTTCAAATCGGCGAACAATGGATCAAGGCGAACGGCTATCTAATCAGGTGGAAATTGGTGACTGGGCATTGCGTCACGGCGACGTGTTCCCCGCTTTCTTTCTTCGGGGGGGACCAAAAAAGGTTCTGAAAGTGTGACACAAAGTGGCGCCCACTGGTGGAACAACGCCCATCCATTCGGAACCCGAGACCATTTGTCAGAGCGCTAAAACCAGCCGAGTCATACTTTTTCCTATGAATCACCGCCGCACACCATCAAATGCAAATGGAGGCCCTATTTGTCTCTTAAATATTTCTACAATATTCGCGAATATTTTCTTATATTGCTGTCGTTAGGGACTTTTCCAAATCCTGGAATTCGCTATTGTCATGTCACTATATTACAACTGTGAATTTATTAAACCTAATAGTAATGAAGTAAGTTTAAAAGGATGATTATTCGACTGCCGACATATTGCTATGTGACTGACGGAATCAGGTGATTGTGGCGAAATTCGAAATCAAACCAGCGGCGACATAACCGAGAGGGACCAGAAATTTCGAGATAGAATCTTGATGATTTTGGTGTTTTTGGAGGCACTCTAAACCCTGTGCCGACCCTCTTACAAATTCCTAGAACAATGGTCGGAACTTTAAAACTGAGTTGGGGACCGAAAGTTACAATGCGCAGTGAACGAGAGCCGGATTGCGTCTGGCTTTTTGATGTTTCCGTGTACAGAAGAATGCGTTGACGACACAGCGATGACATAATTGTACTGTGAGAAACGAAATAATACCGTAAACCGGATCCGCCGACCAGGAAAATTCAAAAGGTAACGGAAAATGGGATAACGCTATCTTGCTGAAATCAAGGATTAACTTCGAGCGCTATATCTGCCCATTAAATCATACCCAGTCAATGGCCGGAAACTGGCCGCTGGAATGGTATTTAGGAAACCTCACCCCAGCATAGTTTTACGTAATTGTATTTATTACGGGAATTAGGATTAATAAAAAATGAAATTAAGGTAGTAAAGAAATTAAATTAAGAACGAATCTCATTCACCACGATTTGCATTTGTGCTGATTTGTGACGACGAAAAATATGTATTGAAAAAACCCAAAAAATTCAAATTTGCAATTGAAAGAAAATTCACTTTGGATCCGGCTTACTGAAAATGCGAGTTTTAAAGTTTGATTGCAGTTCTCGTAACTCCGAACATTCATTAAAAATAAATGCGCAATCAATAAGCAATTAATCGATTCCCTCAGAATAATGAAATGTCAGGCCAAGGAGAAATTAATTTCGCGCTACCAATATATTCTATTTTTAACTATTATCTAAGATATTCTTAACAGCTAAATAACATACAGTATTCACCTCGTTGTCCCGACAATTAAATCTGTTTCAAAACAACGGCATTTGTGACGTCCCGACTATTTACCTGAAACACACAAAGGAGGGAGAAATTGATTAAATTACATTTATTCGACATGAAAACAGTGCAGGTCAGTTAACATTTTTGTCACTGATTTCCAATTTAAATTCGCAATTAATTCGCAAAATGTTTCCCCAAGTGGGAATCAATCCGGGGATTGACAGTCTGAATGTTTTCCACACTTCATTAGCCGAATAATATTGGACCGCGCAGAATGCTTGAATTATGTTGTGAATCGGGATAAAATTATGATATCGAAATACTGGAAATACAATCGCTGGGCTTACGGAGGCGGCAGTGATCGATTAATTGCGAATTTTCAATCAGAAAATATTACATTAAAAAAATACGGACAGACACAACAATCGACAACATTTAAACATACAATTCATCTCAAGTGCAAAATTCGTTTTTTAAATTATGTTCTTTATTTAGAGAAATTAAACACTCCAATATTCAAAATATGAAAGATCACGATGAGGTGATTTGTCCGTAATTATGAGCTAAATTATATTGCGCTACAGCGGACTGATAATACGCTTAACACTATAGATTCCTGAGAAAGGCTTGCACATAAGGTCTTTATTATACTGGCTAAGCTGACCTTTTTGAAACAAATAAGCATCTATAGAAGCTCAAATAATCCAACTTTGAACTGAGAGAAAAGCTCGCTTGAGTGCAGCAGGCAGTTTTGTTCTTAAGCAAGGATTGATCGGTATTCTCATTTCTCGATATTAACTGAAAACCACCTTTCAGGCTTGTAGCACAGTACAAAATTACCTACAAAGTTTCGTTACTTACGAGAATCATCTTATTGCAACATATTTCGCAACTTGTCTTTTCAATTTTCGAATTTGAAATAAGATTATAGTGACGTACGAATAATTACATATTTTTGAGGTTTTGAGAAATCTCATCAATATAAGAAAAAAGAGCGAAATAAATAAGTTATACATAAATCTTGCTGAGCAACAAGGAGATTATTCTCCTGTTCAGTGTTCAGTTAGAGGCTTCCCTCCATCTTTCAGTAATACTATTGAGTTAACTGGTCCTTTGGTTTGTATAACAAAAAAATATCGAAGAATCCAATGGTGGTTAGGAACATCGTAACTGGCTTTTCAGTTGAATAACAGAAGCAGTACGCTTACTGTTTTCGCCATGCGTAAATACTACAATATATATTCCATTGAACTGCTAATTACAATAGCGGAGAAGTGATTACAGAAAATATATTCAATTTATTCCAAAGAACACTTCCTACAATTGAAATCTGTGCGTATGTAACGCATATTCTAAATTGCAGCATTTCATTAACTCAAACAGAATATGTAGTGTCCTCAACCGCCACGAGAAAATAAATTTCCATACTATAGACCGCAGTGAGACCAAATAGAATTCTAGAATTGTCTAGGGAGATGCGGTTAAGCTGATAATTGAAATTTGATAGCGGTGACAAGTCGGAATTTCTGAGCTTAAAATCTGTCTCTTTCTCTCTCTCTACCTCTTCCTGATCAATACCGAACCCAGAAATTTAATCTAACCTTCGGGCCAAAAAGCCTTTCCCCTGCCGTCCTCAATGTTTTAAAACGGATTAGCGGAATATGACGGGAAGACCGGAAAACCTCATTAAACCGGAACGAAGCCGAAAGTAAGACACCGCCTGCTCTAGCGCTTAGTTTAACGCGGGGGCCAAAATCCGCTAGCACTTTACAAGCCGACAACGATGAAAGTCACGTTCACCCGACCCGATGTGAGTACACAGGCGGTGTTGGTTTTGTTTAAGGTGCCCTCTCAACTTGAAATGTCACCTTAACGAACTGAATTTATTAGTCGCCGGCGGTTTATGAATTAAACATTAAATAGAGAAACTGTCGCCAAGTGTTTTTGTTTGGTTCCTTAACTAATCCCCTTAGGAACTTACAGAGGTTACTATGATAGGTTCCTACCCGCTAATCCTCATCCGGTTATCTTGTCCGACTCTAAGAAGTCCATCGGGCTCGAATAGACATAACATTTAAGCTGGGGGAACTATGTCTCTTTTAAATTACATTCAGAGAGGAAGGAGGAGTGCTACATGGCACAGTCATATAATTGAAAATTCTGTCTGAACATCGAGAACTCTTAACGGTTTCAGGAGTGTTCAATAAACCCTCGATCTAAATCGAGCACTCATTACACATGAGAAGAAAATTTCCTTAAGTTATAAAAAATATATCCACTTTAAATAGTTTATCTATTCAAAATAAAAAATTGAAGAAGTCTGTTTTTGATTATTTCGCAAAGACTAAGGCCTATTTATTACTTTTTGTATGTCACGCGACATACAAATTTGTTCATAATTATATATTAGTGCAAATACCGTAATACAAAACATTTGTTATGAAAACAAGGGTCAGAATTGAATGCAATATATTTATAGTTCACCTAAAAACATAACATTTTACCGAATTCGTTTCACTCCGGTAGAACTGTTGCGGGAGATAAAAAACAATTTTATCCTGAAAACCGGGGGCGGAGGAGAGTTATATAGCAATTTGAAATTTCAAACTGGGCGTATCTCTCAATAGAGGGTGGTTTTGAGGTAGCGACACGATACGCGGCTTTTCACACGCGTTTTAATTCAATTCACAGAGCCGGCCCAAAATCCCCCTTTTACGTCCCTGCTTTTTGACCTTTACAAATATTCAGCAAACTAGAAATTAAATCTGAACAATCTATGTTTCAAAGCAATTGATATTAAATATAAATCGGTGACTGATTCACAAAAGGACAGCTGATCAAACCCCATACTACTGTATTGTCTCCAAATCGTTCGTTAGATTATTCACTGTGCAAATGATTTGTTTCTGCCGATACCCTCTTAGTTTGTTATTTTTGAGGAATCGTATACTATTTATTCCTTATGGATGTTTGTCTAATATTTGACATCAGTATTAAAATCGGTAAAAAATTTCTTCCCGAACATCTTTTTCCGTAGAATTTTCCTTCGTTTTTGAATTGGAATATATTCAAAATTTCTATTGACAATAAGGTATATGCTCAAAGAGCAGTACTCAGAAAAACAACGGAACGACTCCTAGATATTAAATCAGGTGATGAGCTAACGGCGAAAATAGAGTATGATAATGAGTTCGACGGTACGGATGAAGTGCTGGTGAGATACTGTCTATTATTCACAAGAGTGACGATAGTTATTACATCATAATTCTTCGAATTTTCTGTTTACTCGCGCCAATACCAATCAAGTACCATAAGTACTTATAAATGCAGGTAACTGATGGGGCAACTGCAAAGATGAATTATGTTGACTGGGAGACATAAGTGCAATTTCGTCGACCCGAAAACAAGAAATGAACGAACAAGGGTTAGCGCTATTTTTATATAGTAAATATTTTATTAATATTTTTATCTACAGAAGTGTCTAGATTGCAGAAAGGTTTAAGTCAGCTAGGCAGACAATGTAGGACCGAAATATCTTCTTACGTGAACGCCCCCGGAGAAACCTTATAAAGCCCGATTACACGATGCGAACTTGGGCAAATCAATTTCGTCAGGAATTCCCATTAATAATCTAAAACGGAGGCCCCGGGCGTAAACTGATATTCGCAGCGGACAAGATTACCGGACGAGGAAAGAGGATGAGGGAGGACCATTTATCGGCTAGTGCATTAGAGAAGCACCCCCACCCACGACAATATTAACCGCTTAAATGTAACCCGGGGTATTAAGCCTCCCACGCAACAGGACTTACCATAATCACCGGAGAGTAGCCATCAACCCACAACCAAAGTCTAAGTCAAAGACCAAATTCAGGCCTTCTCCCTTAAGCCCCGCTACAGTACCCGCAAATTCGGAACCCTCCAATGATAACCCGTACGATTTCCGTTTCCTCTTTTGTGTTTGGGGCGCCATTGTAATATAATGGTTAAGTCCACTTGTGGCTGCCTTAATTTCAGAAATTTTCTTAGTTGGGTGCACACAGTCCTGTCAAAATATTCATTTTTTCAGTTGTTGGAAAAATATGCAGCCAACGCAATCTGCGGGCCGTGAGATGGAACTACCGATTTCAACATTGGTAAGGAAAAAACCAACAGTGGAAGATACCGTTGTTGCGTTATCTAACATCCTGCCTGAGATTTATTGCACGGCAGGAATTGTTCAGGACGAGACTACAGTAAAACATGGAACGTTCCATATAGTATCCCGGAGGAAGTTTAGCAACATTGCACAAATAACTTACAAATGCACAAATGGAGTGTAATCGAATATTACTTCGGTAATTACTAACATACTGAATGAATTATTATAGATTCCTACTAAATACCAAATGTTCGAGTTTTCTGTCTTCGACTCGGTACACTACAAACGGAAGATGAAAGAATTAATGAAATATTTTTCCGCGTCTCGATGAGGTCTCGAAGGGTCTCGAAAAGCAATAAAATGGCACCCACTGGATAAAATGGCCCTTAGGCATCCCGCCACTTGTGTCGAGAGAGGGCGGACTTATAAGTGCACTTTAGACGGAGGTATTCAGGAACAAACACCGGTGATGGAGCGTCCGACATAGCCAACGAGTAATGCGGCGTAAACTTAGTCTACCCGAGTTCGATTTTTCGGTGAATTTTAACTCATTAACCCAATGAAAATCATTAAGTATTATGAAATGAATGAACTTAAACATCCTGCGACACATAACAAGAAAACTAAACTTTTTTTGCGTGTTCGATTCATAAAAGAAATCTGCCTGAGCTAACTTGTATACTTTATTTATACCATATAAATAAATAATATAATAATCTACATTATATGTAAATACATTTAGGATTAAAGTCGATTTATCGGGTTTTGAGGAGCGGGCCTGCAGGTGAATTACTGTCTGGATTGGAATGATATTAATAATTGGGCCTTCTGAAGTCTGTGAATGCAGATTCCATTTACGACCTCTCTTACCTTTGCCCTTTGCCGTCGGGTTTTCTCCATATTCCAGGCGATAATATCCCCACCATGGAAATGACTTGCCTCCCAGGAGGAAATTACCCATTAAATTCGACCTGTTTCAGAGCGCAGAAAAAGTTCGTCGGTCCCCCAATTCAGATATCAAAGATGAAAATTCGCGACGTCGAAATCCCGTTCGGGGAATTATTAATTGAGTATTTCAACGACTTAGCGGAATTTTAAAAGAAGGAAGAAAAAAAAGGAGGAAAATTAGAAACGTCCGCGTAATGATTCAGAATATTACTGCTGAATCATGGAGACCGTCGAACAATATTCGTTACAAGTAATTTCTAAACGGTCTAATAACTAATTTGCAATCAATAAAATTTGTGTGCTTGACTCTTTTTTAATACTTTGGATAGGTTACTTATCAGGGCTGAATGAATATTGGAAAAGGATTTTCCGTTAGGAACTATACCGTTAAAATAAACAAATACGGGTTATACTCGAATAAAAGTCGATATTTATTATCAATCAATTAACTGTTTTTATATACGAGTTCGTTTTCGAAGCATCCTGTTTCATACAGGATCCTGTCTTCGCTAGCCTATTGTGAAGGTAAAATAGTAGAGCCGGCGGTGCTGACAAGATTTATTAATGAGCCACGTTGTTCACGTAGGCAACGTTCCACTCAGCGTTCCGAGACAATAGTCGCCCCTTTTATATAAGGTGTTAGTTCGAAGGCAATTTACTTTCGGCATAAATTTATATTGGATTCGTGTATATCGTCGCGCCCGACTTACACTGAAAGCGCGTCATCCAGTGGAATAGCGCCTGAAACAGTTTTCATCCTACTGTAGATAAAACTTTACATAGTAATCAGAATATGGACTATTCGCGACGAAATTGTAGTAAATAAATTGCTTTAAACCCATCGTGAATAAAACTTAATGCCGCTAATATTTCAACCGTGTAACGTTCACTATTTTTTCCCGTTTGGCCCCATCCCGAAGTTGAACTGCCCCCGCGAGAAATCAGCGCCCTTGTTGGTTGAGACGAATGAACCGCTGTCAACTGAAACCGCACGGGGAAAATTCCAAATAAAGTTTCCCCGAGGTGGGAAAAATCCCTGCACGCGCGCGCGCTCACATACCGAAGAACACATAAGGCGCTCACACACACGGGCGCCGAGCTTTATTAAGCCTCCGTGAGGACGACAGGTGAACCGACCTTCGTGCCCATTCGTTTTCCAAAAGCGGCTGGGGTGGTCCTCGCCCCCTATAGCACTAGAAACAGGATATATATATATATATATATATATATATATATATATATATATATATACACACACACACACACACACACACACACACACATACCCATTTAACCTTAAGGCAATATATACGTGAACCCGAAAATAAATCGTTTTAGGCCTACGACACAATATCCCACAGTGCAATATATACTTGGAGCGCACATACACAGTCCCTTCTGTATATAGCAAAAGTTGGTCGGCAGCCGAGGATCGAACCCGGGGACAAGACTAAGCCCGCGGCTCTCAAAACCTACTTTAAACTCTCAAACTGTGCTTTATATAAGCACGATACATCAAATACATTATGTGTTGTTGATGATATCATTATAATGTTTGTCTCCTGTCAGCTATCAAATATTATACTAAATCACACAAGAACAGCAGATTGGATCAGAAATATTTTAATAATAATAGCGGAACCTTCCATTTGAAAAATGCTGTAGCGGACCCGTAATTGCGTCTTACAAAATTATGCTTTAGCACTTTACATATAGCTTTGTATAAAAGCCAGGGGCGCTTGAAAGCCTGAAAAGCTCGGGCGAATTGAGCGGCACAGTTCCGCCCGCCCTTCGGGGAAGGCGCCAATTAACCCCCACCCCACCTTCTCCTACACCGGATCAATTATTAATCAATTCAAAACTAATATTCAAAAATGAATATTCGATGAGAGTGATCGAGAGGAAGAGAGATAGCGATAGAGAAAGGGACCGGGCCATTCCCACCGTGCCAATAAGAACAGAAAATCTCAATCGGCGCAAATAAAATACAGTAGAACAAATGGAGCAGCATAATATAATCCAGGTGACTGCACAGCGAAAGAGTGGGAAATATAAACATCTCCTTTATGTTATTTTTGTGGGGGCAACTATGGTTACGGTTTATGTATGTTTTTTATGCCGAATTTCTTTTCTGCTTCAGGGACATGATTTGTCGCGGAAACGAAAATACCGGTGGAAGAAGAGGGAAGAAAAGAAGGGCAATCCGTCCCCGTTTTATTACTTTCGTCAGGGGGACATAATAAAAAAAAGCAATTTAGTAAAGGCAGGGGAAGGGAGACAGAACTGTGGGCATTGTTTGTCGGCGATTTTTCAGTTTCTGAAATTGAAAACATCGGTTTATAAATCTGTACCCTTTGTTGAAGTTCACGGGCCAAAGAGATGTGCACCAGTTATACAGAGCGCGTAACACGTTCACATAAAACTCAAAAAATATTGCGAAATTAATTATTAGTTTATATCCAACAAAAATTGCAACATTATCAAGGAAGAATACAACTCGCAAACTGACTCTATAATACGTCATAACAAAAGGAATTTCGTAAGCATTTTCGGAACAGCTCACAGAATCCTTAATCCTTAATAAACTTAATAAATACCAGAGTATCAGTTCAATGACCACTATAACTTCACTTTACTACTGATCGAATGCTAGTGACAACGGCATGAAGTTGAATTCTTTTTTGGTTTATATTTATATTTCCCAGACACCTAAATGATATTATGCTGTTCCATTTAATATTTACTTTATTTGTGCCGAGTCAGTGCCGAATTATTTTCCGTTCCTACTTGGCATCATGAAAACGGCCCGATTCCTTTTTCTCTTGCTCAGTCTCATCGAATATTCATTTCTGTATACCATTCTGATGGATGAATATTTGATGGGGCACATGATAAAACAAAACTGTATAAAATCGTAAATAAGTAGAGGGATAAAATACGAAATAGAACCGGAAGAGCGGTCTAGTTTTCCAATGAGGAGAGCAGAACCAAAAAAAGTTAAGAGTTTTAAAATTGCGGTGATCGACCAGGCTGGGGATTTGTTACTATCTAGTTGTAATATTTAAAATATTGTATGACATGTCAAAAACATACTAGTAGTAGTTGTTGTATAATGGTGTTAGCCACAAGAGGGAAAGAAAACCACCTTATTATTAAACCGATAAAATTATAGTGCGCTGTTCGTACTTTGACAATCTAAAATGTAGCTTACATTCGAGCTTTTTCATCGCTCGGTTTCACCCGCCACCACACCGCCGGACGGAACAAAGCCGCAGGAAAGCCAAAGTTGAAAATGCGTTGGCGACAGGCAACAAAGTTCCGCCCGATTGAGTCTGAGTTTGACGGGAAAAATGCTTCCTTTTATTTTTTTAAAGTAAAAGTAGTCGTCGATGGAATTTTCAATCACCGAACCACGGATGGAATTTCACGGAACCGTTCTTTCCCGTGAAGTTATGAATAAGTTTGCAGAATCGAATTTCTGCGGCGTGGGACGCCAGCGCCCTGCACAATGTCTTATCTGTTCGAACACTCTTCGACTATGTCAACGGAGATTTTTCACACAGCATCAGCCCCAACAGATTGGAACGATAAATAGTCCATCCTGACAGTCCAATTGTGCGACGTTGAAAATTAGGAAATTCGATGGATTCGATGAAACTTTTACATTACTCGAATATATATATACGTAAATTTTGTGAAAGGTAATATTAAACATTATCCGATAAAAAATAATCACGTATATAATTATTAAAACACTAAGTTATTATGCGCTCTAATTATATTATTACCTACTTAGTACAAAAGGACCGTAATTTATAAAGAAGACGACATGTGCAAAGAGAAAGAATAAAAATATTCTGGAATCGCTAAAACATGTAGTGAATCTCATGGGAATCGATAACTTTAGCCGTAACTTAAATAAGATCGGAGAGGGAGGTTTAAAAGGCGAACTTCCTTCAGGTCCCCGACGGAAAATAGGCTGTGTTCAATTTCATGCTCTGCCTATGGCGAGATGAGAAAAACAATACGGTGAAATTCTAAACCCTCAGAAGGCTGAGAGTTTTCCTTATTTAAAAGGGGACGGAAGGGGTGAAGGGGGTGGATACAATCTGATCCCTGCCGCCCCTTCAATTTTATTTGTATTTCGCTCTCCGTAAATCCCCCGCCGTCGGAATATTGGGGCATTTGCCTTGGTAAACCGGATCCCGCCAACCGGGAAAATGGGAAGTCTTATACGCGGCCGGCTTAATCCCTAACACTTCTCCTATGACGTGCTATACAGCCATATTGTAGCCCAAAACGTATTGACCTGTCTTAGCGCCTGTCATTAAAACGAGCATTCAAAATATTTATATTACTGAGCTGAACTCCAATGTGTGGTGATGATTCGATTTTCGGAAGAAGGAGAAAGCGCGAACAATGATGACAATGAAGCGGTTTCTGATGATGATAATTGAAAAACTGCCATACTGTAAATCGGCAGTGTTATACTGTTATACCAAGTATCGGAAGGCTGAGTATTAAAAGATCAGAATTGCGGAGAAACGGGTGGTTTTGGCACCGAGATAACTCCACAACGCCGGCTCAACAACGTTTTGTCCGCTGATACGGTTCCTGGCAAATAACGTCAATGTGCTCGAGCACCCGTCCTCCTATACACAAGATACTGCGACTTCTGCCTCTTCCCAAGCACCTCCAAAGAACCCTATTCCATTGTCTATAGAAGATGTCAAACCAAAAACGATGGAGGTGAGAGGCAACAGCCTTTCAGAAAATGATACGCGCAGTTTCTTCGCCTCCAGCTGTGTCAACTCAGAAAGAAACCATTTATAACTAATTAATATCTAAAAACCTAGTACGGATAATTCTTGACTACTACCGCAGATCATTTTGTCGACAATTCATTATTACTCGAATACCGAGGAGCGTGGGATATTGGCCAAGGAAGTTTCTAATATTTTCAATTTAATTTAAATGAAGTTTAATTTTGTCTATCCTGACTTACACAACTAACACGTAATAACCCAATTAAACTCAAATTATAAATTAAGTAACCGTTCGTTGGCCCGCGTGGAACCGGACGGACGCCGCGGACCGAGAGTGAGTCAACTTCTATAATAGATATAACACCACTTTACGCCCAGTTTATCTCACTGGAGAAACGCTAATGGGATGGGACCCGAAAACGGTCTTAAGAGCGGTGACTCACGGCTGGGCCAACGGGTAGACGGATGTGCGTGTTCGGCGGAGCCGGTAACAAGAAAGGTAAATTAAAATCGCATTAGACCTAGGCAGTTTCCCATTTCGAAATACATTTTAGGGGATTTCAGTAGTGGGAGGGCTTTCCGATAGGAGGAAAGTGGTGTCGGGCTGTCTCATTGTTTTGCAAGCCTGTTTACCCTTCTCGTTCCCAGGAAGCTAACTAACGACTAACTATTGTTTTCCAACAAAGGTGGTTAAATTATGTATATGTATACGTCCTCTGTATATTCCAGGGGTGATACTCTATCACATTACTAAATTATCAACAATACAAGAACTGATTGTACCGAAGAATGTCACTTTTCTTAAGTACCCCATTTCTTTTCTACCTTATTATAATCGTATGCTCTTTATTAATTGCTAATAACCCCGTAATAAAATAATGCAATAATTTTTTTGTACTACGACTATTGCGTATTACTTCACATCGATCCAGACGTATGGTACAGTCGCGTCCTTTATCCTTAAAGGTTGGACGTGTAAGAAAGGGATGCAATCTAACTAAAGAGGGACGGAGGGGGTGTCTCATCAATAAGAGGCTCGCGGGGGGAACTAGAAGGAGGCTGGTGGCTCAATTCAAATTAGAATATCTTTTAGTCTGATTGGAAAATTCAATTTAGAACTCGCTGTCCGATACAGTACTCCACTACGTACCCATTTAATTAATTTCGATAAATTTCTATTTAATTAAACTAATCAACATATGTTGGTAAATTTTTTTGTGTTCATGGGTTCGTTCAATCAATACCTTTGATTGTATTTTATAGCTGTGGCAGTAAAACGGTTAAAAAAATGTATATGAATAACAATATTTATAATCAGCATGAATCATAATCTGTTGCTTATTTTATTATAGTATTATATATTTATCAAAATATAGAACAGATAAGAACAACAGATAGGATTGATACCCCTGTATATTCTTCAACGTTTCAAAGTAAACAGGGTCGAGATGCTGTTAAACCAAGTTGAGTAATATGGATATTCAAATTACAGGCCACTTTAAGTCTGATTGCAGTATTCAATTACTGGAAGCCGACCCGGAAGACGGAGACAGAGTGGGACGCCACATGGTCCCGTTCAATATTTAACTAACCCTATTTGCAAAATAAATTTAGACCCATCAATTACTCGGGCGAAGAGTACCGTCTATTTAACATAGTGCCCAATTCAGAAGACCATTAACTCTAACATATACTAACAATAATACTGTTAACGCATTTAATCTAGACTTTAAGATATACAATGAACTTTACTGGAATCCATCCGGTCTCTATTCACCGGTTAAAATAATAATAATAATGCGATAGCGTAACAAAAGTCAGTCAGGCTATATTCTCACAAATGTTGCAACGCATTCATGTTATGAATGGTGTAAGTAACGACTGTCGTAACTTATATTCCGTAATTGATTGTTTATATATAGTTAAGTTGTAATATCATATGACCTTCATCACCAATTGATTTGGTGGTGTCAATTTTGTTGTCCCCCTTATCCTACACTAACTCTTATATCTTATATAGGAGACATATCATATATACGATATAAAAGCGTGTAATTGAGTACGAATTAATATGGGATTAGGAACAATTTTCGAGACATGAATTTATGCGTGTCATAGATATATACCTCGTGGAAAATAGGCAGACCAGCACATGATTGTAATTCAGATAGTGTTTGATTAGTGCTTAATAAAAATGTTGAATTATTCGTAAATTTATTTTGGTATGAAATATATTTTATAAAAACGTATACATTTTGGGCTGAATAGTTTGAAAAGCAGTACGAATGCCATCGTTTATTAACCCTAGGAGAATGAAAAATTCCTTATATTATAAAAAGCATTTGAACATTTCCCGAATTTGAATATAAAAATCCAAATATTAGAATTGAGTTCATTAGTTTTTCCTACACCAACTGCTCATTTACAACCATTTACAACAGTTCAGTTAAATACAATTTGATAAAGAGCAATGATGGACGTCCCAGGTGGTCGGATTTCGCGCTGAGGGATTTACTCTGGTTCATATCCCGGTGAGCGTACCGTAGTATTTTCGAAATTCCGTACCACCCATACGTCTAATTATACAGAAGTAATTAGCCTAATGTATTATTACGGGTATGTAGTATTACGGGTGTACCGGAGCCTACATCGTCCTAGTAGCATATTGTTAAATAAGCGAGCTGAGGCAGTGACAAATCGCACGATGATTCCTAACCCAAAGCGTAATTTCATTACCCCGAAATAATTAATTTCGTTTTATTGCATAACTCTTTATTTTTTGATTCGCAATCACAAAAAATTCCAACTCGATTTGCCGATTTTTCCCGATTAAAACCAAATGTAATTTTCTGCCTTTGTATTGTGTTTTATGTCATTGGTACGTTAAGAAAAATAATGGACGTTCATAAGTAAATTATTATCCGGTGTGCCTAAATTAATTTTCGCTATTCAACCAATAGTTTCCGATAGGAAGGTCCATCGCAAGCATTTCGTATAATGGACAGCCCAATTGGAAATAAGTGGATTGAAAGTGAAAAATTAAGTTATGCGCCTTAAGAGACAAGTAAGGAGGGTGGAACCAATGCAAATCATATGAAAGTAGAAATCCTGGTACTGGACCGGGAAATGCAAAGTAGAAACGGGAGATCGATGGGCATTTATTACCGCTTCGACAGTAGAATATTTCGCAAAAGAGAACTGGAACTAATGTCTATAATATGGCCACAGTTTCGGGGAATGATCCTTTTTAATTCTATTCTATTTGTCGTGTCGCAGGCCACATATTAATTCTGGTTTCTGCCTATTACCACTCAATACCACTAACGATTTAGGGCTGAATTAATATTTAGGTTGAAAAAAGTATACATGAAAACTGGGGAAACAAAACGAGACAGTTCATAAATTTTAGAATAGGAGAGGAGGCGTACAGGAAGGGTAGCAAAGCCAATTCGGGTGGGTATGACCACGCGGAAACGATTGTGTGGGCCCTGAGACAAGGGTCCGACAGGTTTTTGAAGCTAAAGCGGTGGGCAGCTGTAAAAGAGGAAGGCGTAGGAAAAATTCAGCGAGTCAGATTAAGGGAGAAAAGGACCTGGAAATACCGGTCCATCTCTGTACAGATGGTTGAGAGGAGGATACAGGACGCGGTAGAAGGCATAACGTCAGTCGCGAAAGAAGTCATTTCAACGAAATTTTGATTAGCGATAACATGTTTTAAAATATGCTTCTTTTTTAATAGAAATATTACTTTCCACCCAAGCTATCTAATGTAAGTCATGGTTAACGTCATACGGTTCTGTAACAAATAAATAAATTACCCAAGCAAATTTCCACCCCCATATCACATCTTCTGATAACATACTTTAATAATCACTCTTTTAAGATTAGGCAGGGTTAAGAATGTCAAATTTAAAGAATGGAATTCGAATCGGTAAGAAGTAATAAGACAAAACGAATTAGTCTTGGGTGGTAAATCTCTGTTTCGAATTGGTAAAATGAAGGGGGTATAACAAACAAGGTAGGAATCAGCAGAGTGGTATGGACAGTGGTGTAAACAGGAGGCTCCCTGCTTACACTGGCTCCAGACGCCGGTGATTTTATCAACGGAAGAACAATTTGCCGGAAATTCAATTATATCCTTCGGGCCTCCTCCGCCTACTTATTGTGTACACAGAATTTATTCCCCTTCTGGCGGAGACGACAAACAAATACGGACCGATATTATTAAATTCACACGGCGAGCACATTTGTACACTTATGGGAAATGGGACCGTTTGCCTCAAGTAGGCCGGAAACTAATTGTTTGTGTAAGTGTATCAAATTAAGTTATCAATTTGTGGGTAATAAACGTACGGTACGGTAATAAACATAAAAAGAATCATTCCCGAAACTGTGGCCATATTATAGACATTAGTTCCAGTTCTCTTTGCGAAATATTCTACTGTCGAAGCGGTAATAAATGCCCATCGATCTCCGTTTCTACTTTGCATTTCCCGGTCCAGTACCAGGATTTCTACTTTCATATGATTTGCATTGGTTCCACCCTCCTTATGTGGTGGGTGGTGGGTATGTGATGAAATGAATCGTGGTAATAAACATAAAATACGGAATTCAAATAATAGGAAATTCTGTAGTCTCCGTCAGGTTCTGGCGTACCAGATCTGATTGAGGGTATTAGAGTGATTTAAAAAATAATATAACTCGGCAAGAGATTTGCCGTACGTATTGGCGTACGTCCGTTTATGCGATTACCGTCGTTTATATTCGATTATGCTTCCGACCAATTTGGTGGCACACTCGTGTGTGGATGTCGAGCCCCCTACCGATTGTTTGCTCACAGGTCCTGTGTCAATTCGCCGTCGACGCGTGTTAAATTGAAACGATTCCTATCCTGAATACCCCGCGCCCGCACTCCAACGAGAAACTTTTATTTGCTTTCCTCGAAACGAAGATTACAATCCAGTCCCAAAAAGAAAATTCCAAATGTACGACAACATTTTCAGTCCTTCCTGTTAGTATTTCCGCGATGGTGGAATAAGGACAGTATATAATTAGTGACTCTTATTCGTATTGGTTATGAATGATAAAACCGCGACTGACTGGAGCGAGACTAATACTCTTTCATTGCGTAATGGTTTAATTATAGTACAGTAGTTCTGTACAAGTGCAGAAAGTGAAACCAATAATTCAGTTATTATCGGGGTCGTACAAATCCCATACAAAGCTGCTATTTCATCTGCAGCAATTAACGATTTAGAAACAGAATTACACGAGAATATACGTACGCGTGACCTCAAAGGACTGACTTTTCCACTTTCTTCCCAAGCCGAACTCGGTTACTGATGTATTCGGACAGAGTATGAATAAATTTCAGAAGAGCAAAGACAAATTAACATCCTAATTCGCCTATGGATGAATAGTCGCCTCCCGCCTCTGTGCTACGCCGGAGCAAGCCGGGTTAGCGGATTAACGCCGTGACGCTCTAACCACTAAGCTCTGCAGGAACCCAATCACCGGCCATTTTGGAATTAGAGCGATGGTAGACGAGTTTTCGCTCCAACAGTTCAAATACTAATTTCAATAAAATGAATATCCTCCTATAGGAAGGCATTCAAAGTATGCGGCATCGTGGTGCTATTTTAATAATATAAACTAATACATTTATGCATCGTATAAAAATACAACTTCGCGCTCTACCGGACTCATTTTTCGTTCGAGGGGCTTAAAACTCACGCACTCAACGTCCGATAAGTCGAAGGTGTAGCGAATCATTTGATGAAATCCGAAAACAAACAAAAATGTTTTTCTAGCATAATTATACAACGCGAAATCGTATACCAGTACATTACGCTTGAATAATTTAATTAGATCATTCAATATTCCGCTTGTGGTGCGCCTGATGCTTAGGAATAGATACATAGGATAGACGGAATGATTTAACACAGGGTGGGTTAAAGTTAATGCGCTGTTAAGACCTATTCCCTCACTTCAAAGGATATATGTATATATGTGTGTGTCTGTACATATAGATAGATAGATAGATAGACAGACAGAGAGGGTGGTGAAGATAGGAGCCGTCGGCTATTTCCACCGCCGGAGATTCAATCAGTCCGACCGATACAAAACAATTCCGAACGAATTCACACTCTAGTTCATCTTATCTCGCCTACGCCATTCTATTCACTGGACCATTCTCTCTCTCAAAACTGCGCTGGTTGCCATAACTACGACGAAATAGCAAAAATGGAAATAACAACTAAATGTCGCTTAACGTATTCCGCCTGCGAAGGCGTATACTCTGTTTTACTGCAAGTTGTACGTGGATGAAATGTCTCTAAAGAATCATTGTTTTAAAAAAGCCAGAAGGCAGAGAGGGAATTACACAGAATGTGATTTTTCATGATGTATTAATTGCGTAAAAATCGAACAATTTCCCTACCCTTTACACTATTTGTAAAACAAGTCCCAACTGCATGTCATCAAGATCATAGTTTTTCATGTTACATCAGCCTACTGTTTTTGAGCACGGCTAGAGGGGATGAAGAGCGACCGTGTGCGTGGGAGCAGGTAATTAAATGAAAATTCCTGGAACCGCCGGGATTAACACCTAGAACATGAGTTCCGTGCAGCTCTCAACAAATCCGATTACGAGAGGGGTGGTAATAATTGTTGAATATTATAAAACCATATCACATTAGGTATTATGTTATTAAAACATTCAACCAGATAATATTGAGGGAAACATGTATTTGAAGTGCGGCCATACGTGAATGCCTGAACGGCAAGATATATAAAAAACGAGTAGCACATTTGCCAATATTACCTTTCATGGAAGGGATCCTCTCAGTTATTCATGGTTCGTGACACCTCAAAAAATATATATACATATAATTGAATACGAATTGAAAATGAAACTGCTAGAGGGACTGTATATTTAATCTAATAATTTCAGAGGGTTTTATTATTAGCGACACCTGCGACATACCGACAACCTTGGCCTAGAAAAACACTATAGGGTGTTACTGAACAGTGTAAATCGGGCTTTGCTCACAGGTGAACAGTCATACAATACGCTACCGGGCATAAAGGAGGCCTTCCCCATTCGAGTAAACAGTCCATTACACTAAGACCAGTTCAAAGGACTATGCTGAATTAAACGTCTCGCGTTCTAAGGAAGTAAATCGTCCGGGCGTATCGACGTGCAAATCAGACCGATGGAATGACGTAAAATCAATTAATTAAGTAAATAATAAATTAAATTAAAAGATTTGAAAATATACACTCCGTGTAATTCTGGAAGGGTCTAAAGAACGATTTTCCTTAGGAATTCAATACAGCCAGAATTGTTCTTATTTCTTCTGGGAGTTTGATGAAAAACATTTCCATTTATTTCGCTCAGATCCACATATTTCCAAATAAATTTTGTAATTAATTTTAAAATGAATACAAAGACCGGAACCTGATATTCCGAGTTCGGTTCTCTGCTAAGCTACCGACTCTTCCTTCTATTTAAAAATTAATGGATTAATGGTTTACATTTAAGGCAATTAAAGCTTTTAATTTAATTGTAAATCATAACGACAGACCAATAGTTGTGTCGTCAGTTATTTGGATTTCGAGGGTATCAAAAAAACATACTCATTATACATGCTCACGCTTGTAAACATGTATATAATGGGAATATATATTTTGAGAGCGGCTGTCGTGCAATTTCAGAACAAAATGTTCGAACAAAGAAAAGTTCTGCCCAACTGAAAATCGATGGAGGGTCCAGAATTTAACTGAAACCCACCCATTTCTAACTCTAAGAGCAATGAGTTCCCACCCCTTTGCCTAGGTGGGAATTGTTTGGGTATACATTTTAATTATAGAAATATTTCTATAAACGTTGTGTAGTGTTTATGCCAGGTAAGGAACTGAAGAACCGTTGTTATTAGATTAATATGGGGAGGAGGAGGAGTAAATGGCTGTAGGCTGTTCCAAACCGAGCGGGCGGCGGCCGGGCACCTCTTGGCACCAAGGCCCTGCTTTTCAAACAACTTTAAACACATAAGTTAGTTTAAGTCAATCGATAAATGTAAGTGAGAAAGGAATTGAAGAGAAGACGGAATGTTTAGAGGTAGAAATTTTTATTTCCAATTTAACCGGATATACGAAAATCGGGTCGTGGCAAATTAAATCAGCCCGGTAAATCCTAGCCACTCCCTTCCTACATTTTACTTCGGAAATTCAATTACGAATACATATTTTGGCATGATGACTGAACAAAATTGGGGAATACGCAGAATCAGAAAGCTCTGGAGGCTCGATTTCAGACAAGTATAAAAAAAAACAAAAATAACGATCCAAACGCTCGAGTATAGATTGCACTCTCTGAGATGGAAGGCCAATAGGCCAAATAATTTAATCTGGTGGACAAAGTACGGAGGCCTGTTCGAAGTGAGATCAAAAAACAAAATTTAAACTATTACAATTTCAGGTTTTTGGCCATACTTAGTATGTCTGCTACGAGATTCTGAGAAGAATTACATCCAACGTATCGTTGTGTTCAATATTTAGGACGAATAGTAAGGAATTATAAGTTTTTCTTCGTTTAGCACAAAGGACAATTGAAAATATCCCTTTTATTTGAGATAATTAGAGGCTCCAAATTTACAAATTCCTATGTCCTCTCCATCCTTTGAAACTGTACAGACAGACCATTCTAGTACTAGCGTAATTTCAATTATTCAATAGCGACTATTCAATTATTTCATCATATGCGAGACCACCGTATTATTACTTTTTATTAAGGGTTTAGAGAATAATAAATACTCTCAGCTATTCAATTTCGTAATGAAATTCGAAAACGTAATATTACTCCGAAATCCGTGGCAACAGCAACAGGAAAAAACATGAAAAAGTCATATTTAATCTCAATTACAAACGCAGTGCTGTCAGGATTCTCTTATTAAATCCTTTTAATTAAAATTCCATAGATCTATATCAACATATAATACAATAATAATAATAATATCCATGATATTATGTTTACAATAACATTTTGATAAATATGAAGCAACTCTGGTAAAAACTTATTTCTACTTCTACTTAAATAACATTTTGTTATCCCAAAAATATAATTTTACCAGGATCTGTAAGATTTATACCAAACGTATTCCTCGTATAATAGACATTGAAAGAACACCCTATTATTTGAAATAATTATACGTATCTTTAACGACATTATCGTACTACTTTGTCAAGTGTTTAGACTTGAGATATACTATTCATGCAGTCAGATCAATAAGTAGCACAATCATTACGAGGGGTCGTTGCGAAAGGTCCGCAATCTTTTTATTGCACTTTATGACGGGGGGGCGTAACAAATGGGCATTTTTTTATTACTTTGCACTGGAAATAGGTCGCACCAATCTAAGTAGAGAAATATGGGAGCAGATAGAAAAGTCACAACAAAAATACGAAAAAGCACGAGAAAAACGACTCCCATTATCGTACAAGAAGGCTGCTCACTGAAAATAAGTCTTCATATTCATATGATCACCCTCACCGAATTATATACAGTTTAACGGTAATTTAAATGTAAAAGAACCAAAAGGTTCCAGAATACGTTTATACACCCCTGGATCCGTACATTCACAACTTCTGTTCTTGGGAAAATTAAAATTTATTTGCAACATCTGAAAAATTTCCATTTACAAACGTATTGCATTTTGCGTTCTAACTGGTCTAGATTCTGACAAATCAAGTCAGCCAGTAAGAATATCTCACTGCATTACTGACGGAATTGTACTAACAGCGGCTATATTAAAATATAGCCATCCATTGTTTATTGGTCTACAAAATAAAAATACAAGAAGTTAATTTTATTGTATCTGAACCATTATGCGATAATGAGCAGAAAGAATGTGGACGATGAAGGCTAAGTACTAATACTAAGTACTGATAGCATATATTTTGTTCAATGTACTCAGACTAGAGGGTTAATACGGTTCCTACACGAACCAAATAATATTATCGTTCACGCTGAAGTAGGTTTCACCCATATATCTCGTTTACCACGTGAAAAATAATGCTTTCCGTGAAATGTTTTCCTGTGCCTGTGTATTTGACACTCGATAAGACCGGCGGCGCTGTAAATGGGATTGAAAGGAGCCGCTCGCCTATGTGCTCACGCGATTGAATCAACCGTCCGTAGGGATGGATGCACGGAGAATTTTGAAAAATAAGGGCCCAAACGAGAGTCGAAAATTTAATTTGAAGCGGACACGTAGGCGTCGACGGGAGGAGCTGACGCATTTCGATTTCCAGTCATCGTCATCCAATATTAAAACATTCTCAACCCTCCCGATGAACATACCCATCAGTCGACCTTCGGTTATATATATATATATATATATATATATATATATATATACATATATAATAAGTGTATACCTTCCTGCTTAAAACATGTATTAAGATACATAGGCAAGCGACTCGCCGTTTCGCTAATTAAACATTGATCTCTATCATATTGAAATTGTAACTGTCAAACCCAGTACATTTATTGTATTGGCCCGTAAAGAGAGGCTTTCTGAAGTCTCTACACCTCTAATCGATGAGCATATATTTATGTAAATTAATCCACCCTTCAGAAATGATAGCTACTACAAAGGCTGATGAGCTCTTTCTGCTATTTCCTGTTGTGCGCAGACGTTGAATTTAATTAGTAAATGGCACGTGCGGATGACAATAAAGAAGGACCGTTTGGAGGGCACCGCTTACTTCAGCTTTGAATTACACACACACACACCTATACCACCCCCCGAGAATCGAATTAATATAATTTATTTGCTGGAAACACAGACAGTTCGTGGCCCCCTAATGCTTCTAATATTGGGCAAACATCAACAACTCAATTGAAATTTAATATAGACTTCCTTTCTTTCGGCGCAATGACGGGTTGACACGAGGTGGTCACTGTTAACGCAATCGAACCATCGTCTATTTACTATTGTTGTAATTAACAGCACGCTTCAACGTTGCCAATGCCGATTGCACGGACAGCGGTATTTCGGCGAATTCGAGTCGAAAAACAACAAGTATTGTACACGAAGCAACGCAGCAGGACGAGTTTTACCTGCACTTTGATTAGGCAGGAAATGAGAACTATCGGGATTTAGTTGAACAATAAGCTCGCTCATTTGAATACACGGTCGTCAGAATAGTGGGGACTTGCGTTGGTTTAGTGCACTGTCAATGCTTTATTCCTGCCATCGTAATAAGTTTATTGGAAAAATCCTACGGTAAATGACCGGCCAAAAAAGGCTTTTATACGTTAATCCTACGGTAAATGACCGGCCAAAAAAGGCTTTTATACGTTATTTACCAAACAGCAGGAGGAACTTGAGAAAACATTCTATCTCATTTTTCATACATGTATTATATGTTATCAATTTATTATAAAATTGTGAAAAACCGGTGACTCTACAATCTTTGTCATCGACATACTGTGGACACAAAAAAAAGAGCGAATTAACTACAGTAATAATGATTTTGTTTTCAGTTCCGGATCGGTTTTGTTGGATAGCTAATTGCAGATAGCTAGGCCTGCATTTCTCCAATCCGAGATTAGCAAAAGGGCACCCAACAATGAACGCACATTTATAATTACGCTGAGCCTAAAGCCTCGAGGTTTCAGTCCGAACTCCGCTCGCGGATCCATTCAGGAAAAGTTATATTGCTCGCCCAGTTCGTAGCAAAGTTCGTAGGAGCAAATAACTCGGGGAAAATCTATACGATTCAATCCGTCGGCTCCCCCTAATGACCCGCTATCGGACAAAGTTACGATATAAGGGCCGAATACAATGCGAAAAAAATTTTGTGATAAGGTGCAATTATTAATCCATGAACCAATTTAGAATTTCAGCGCAAACTTCATTGTATTTCCTAGCAGAATGAAATGTTCACTTAACAATAGCAAATCAATTTTGGTTAATGCAGCACGTAGCTCAAGAAACAAATGTGCAAAAACATTGGGAGGCCTACGAGATTATAATTTTCTGGTATTACGTAGAAATACTGTAAATTATTCCAGTGTAGTTAAGATGGTATGAGCGTCCCTGCATTGAGGGATCTATATGCGAGTCGTTCTATATTTTTGTATTCATCTATTTCTATTTTCACATTTATCATATAAAAATATTTGTCGAAGAATAACGAGCCTTCTGGAACGACCTTACGTCTCAATAATAATGTAACTTGAAATAAGTCGCACCTTTGATCGATTCCTAATGGCATTTAAATTATATTAAGATTATTAAAATTTAAATAATCATTTCTTGTGGAAATGCGACGATACCAGCAAACCAGAGAGGGCACAAACAAAAATTAAACATTCCTTAATTTTTGAAGCTATTAATATTTTCTATTTACATACTTCATCGATGACTGTATGGTCGATATTATTTCGATAACTCGAGGATATTTAGGGGATTATATGAAATTCCTTTTAGCTAACCCTCTTCGGGAATTGGTAATAAGTATTCCACCCCCGTAATTGCACGCTCATAGCGTATTTTCGACGAAAACTGTTCAAATCTTCCCTGGTATTTCTACGCTTCGATTACGCTATTTCTACATTCCTATAGTTTCACTGTTATTAATGTGTATTAATGTTGGTTGTGAATTAAATATCCCTTATGAAGGACTGATGTTTAATAGTTCTGAGTTCCATACAGAGAATTGTTCGGAATTACCAGGTCCAATGTTAATTAAATTAAATCTGTTCAGAAAACTATTGAATTAGTAATCACTGTAGACGGAAAGTGCAAGATTAACTTTGAGATTAATGGCCAGGTTCCGATTCATGGCGGCGAACCAAAAACTTTTTCAATCAACATGAATTGAAATTTTCTTTCCGACCTCTCTCTGCAAACGTGATTTACAGAGCTCATCGAAACTGAACATTGCGCTGATGGATTGGTCGGTGAAAATTTCATTGAGCTGTATGATTTACACCCACGTTTATTCAAAATCTGCATTGAAAAAATGGCCTTTCGCTGGTATACGAACGCGAAGGAATTCGAAATAACCTACAAAAAATTAGACTCTAAAACAATCTGAAACCATCCCGACCGTTGGTCTCTGAAATCCAAATGACAGAATGAAAACAAATATATTTCGCTTTAAACAAATATATTATCCTAGCGTAATTTTTCCTATATCGAATATTCGTTCTTCAGCAACGTGGAAATGGGAATGCTCGTTTTAATAACACTCGGTTAATAAATAAATAATTCGAACTGAAGCTAGCCGAGTGTATTTCAAAAGAGCGAGTTCCATTTTCTCGGAAAATATAATTCTGTTCGTGTATATATATATATATATATATATATATATATATATATATATGTATTAAATCGCTAAATTTCACAGAATAGTTAAACCAGGTTCGAGTCCCACTGGTACACCGTTTTTTTCATTCGTGTGCACATCTTTATTGATACAATAAAAATATTGTACAAATTTGAAACACTAAGCGGTACTGAAAATTCAGCATCAATAGACCGAGATAAGAAGCCGATACTTGGGAAATTATTCCGGGCCGGTGACTTAATTGGAAATTGGCCGCTTACATACAGATCTTACAGTATCGGGAGCGGGACATCCATACGCAATGGACCGATTTAACATCGATCCCCAACTCGATTTATATGCATTACATTTGGGTTTTAGATTCAGAATGGAGAATTAAATGGCAGGTTGCCCCAAGATTTGCCTTAGGTCGGGGATTTTGCCCACAGGCAATGGTTTTACTGAGGCCCAGATTACAAGGAGACTCCTCTGAAATTTCTTTTCCGACCCACGGATTAGTAAAGCCCAAGTTAAAAAGAGCCTGAAGATAAAAAGAGAAAGGCAATGTATGAATAACAAAATTATGCTGAGCTATATGTATTAAACAAACAACTTGAAATAATTGTATATTCAATTGTTATTATTGATAATGGTTTATTATTGGTCTTAAAAATTCTCAATTTACACTTTTAATGGGGGAGAAAACATTATTAGTATTAAATGTAAATCTGTGTCCCAAAACGGAGAAGGTTGACTTGATAATTTAATAAATATATGTTACATTTTACGTTGCAGGATTCATTTAATTTTATTATATATTAGTATTTTATTCTTATTTTGATGACCATCGAATTCTTGTTAATACTACCGGTTACAGGTGTTCTGCTGTTTATTTTACTGCAGCAGTTGTTGCCTGATGTTTGCTCGATAAAATAAGCCGAAAGGTTCCAGAAAATTCGAAAACATATTTTCTTAGCGCGAAAAATTGTCGCGGATAAAAATCAATCGCGCGAAGACGAACGTGAACAAACAATACGTATATCTGCGCTCTCAATTATATTGAGTATTTTTATTAATAACAAGACTGTTTGAACTGTTTGAGTAGAAAAGATTATTATGTCAATGATCTGCCAGAAGTCTGTGGAACAGAAACAATAGCGAATAGATCATATATATTTAACACCCCATCGTGCCTGCTTTATTAATAGCTTATTATCAAACTTTTTCCCGAAGTTTATTTCATTTTTACCCACGCGATTTACGGAAATCGCCTTAGAATAAATAATTGTTATCAAGCAGGATATACATGAACCTGGCCTAGGCTATAGTGAATGTGGGAGGTGCTCGGCGTGAAACCGCCTCTACTCGCGTCAGATAGAAATGCGGATCTGGAAAAAAGCGGGATTAAAGCGGAAGAACGGGGAATGAATTAAAGGGAGAAGAAAACGGGGCTGATATCTCTCTCTCTCTAGCCTGGTCCAGGAACCGGGTGGGAGGCAAGGTCGATACCAAGCTCCACGCCCCGGATCCCGCTACAGTTTTGAATCTTTAAAAAACAAAACCCCACACAGCCGATAGAGTTCGGACCGCGGGAAACGGGGGGAGGATTGGAAAACCCTCCGCCGTTTCCGTTTAAACGTAAACTGTACGGCGCTTTATTTCCCTTTACGGTCTTCATTTGGGCCGAAATAAAAGGTTGGGTACCGGACCGGCTGGTCGACCCGATGGGCGTAACCGTACCGACCGCAATGCGGCCCTCCACCCCACCGGACGCGGTACGAGGTTCCAATTCCGGTTTTCAATTCGTAAAATAACGACGGATTTTATCACTAGCGCAAATTGTATTACTTGTAGAACATGTAGTCTATAAATATATCGAATCAATACGGTTTAACGAGCTACATCAAACTTAATGCACTTAGCTCGATCTATAATGCTAATACACTTAGTCTACATTCAATAAATTTCTAAACCTATAAGCTGAATAATATTTTCTGGAGAGTTAACTTAGTCTTTTTTAGTTACAACTTTTTTTTGTCACACTGTTGTCTGTGATATTTATTAACGTCCTTCATTTATTATAGTTTATGATCAGATCAGCAATTAGACGGTTGATATGTTAGGATTCATTGAAGAATCTCGTGTCTCGCTTGGCTAGTTTGAATTGCCTCGAGTTGTTTTCTGACAAGAAAGAAACCGTAAGACCGTAAGAAAGATCGAAAAACAAAACCAAACAAACGAATAAACAGGGAAAACAGAATAGTAATGATAATCCAAAACTTTGCGGACGCACAAACAAATATCAAAGTTAAGGCGTAAAAAAGTTAAAAGTATCACTGACTTTTTAGATATCAATGATAGATAAAATACCATTACCACAATGACAATAATAAACTAGTTTACAAAATATCACTGATAATAACTACAACAAAACCAGTCTAATGCAGGACTAAATAGGCGAGTGGATAAAACATTTTCGGATCCAGATGTCACATTGTTTCGAAAATGGGACAGCATAGACTGCTGACTTTGTATTTCCTATTTTTAGTACCCCAAACATTGAACGTCAATTCCTTTAAAATTGATCCTTCCAGCATTTCCGAAATCACTACTTTTTTATGGATGTGGTTAAACTTCAAAGCGGGAATACATTTTATTTATGGAGCGCCCACGTGGTAGCATTACGCATACTTAGTAATTAGAGTCGAGTTTTAGACATCCTAGTTCAAATTTAACCAAGGGCTAAAGGAGTGCTAACTAAAATAACCGAAGTGATTGAAGAAAAAACGAATAATGGTACTGGCAACAAAAATTCAAACAGGCGACTTGGTGCGGCACAGATTGTCCGCCTATATTACTTGTTCCAGTAACAGATGTTCTTGCCAGCATATTACAGTTAGAAATTAAAATAGCTTAACATTTTCAATTAAAACTATAATTTAGGTTTTCCAATAACTATGGAAAATTGGAATAGTCCCACCGATTTAGAATAACAGAATTAGTTTCATCATAAAACCGTATGGCTACTACTGCCAACAAGTAAGAACATAAAAATGTATATGTTTTCTCACAAGGGTTAAAAATTTATAACGGATTCGCGGTCCTTCATTTTTTAATTATTAGAATAATCAAAGTGGTTATAATAAATATGTAAAGTTATATCAATGTTGGTTCACAGAAGAGAATGAAACTAACGATGGTGAGAAACCGAAGGTCATTAGATTATTTTTTCAGGGATGCATTCCTCATTTCAATTTTATTATAAATGCGTCAAAAATACCATGGGATATTAAAAATAGCATGCAAATATTATATTTATCATTAAGGTTATCCTTTGATCACAAAAGTGTGACAGGAAAAGAGGAACGACATAATGTACAGAAATAGGAAGGGGAGGAAGCCATTTTCCGCTAAAACCCTCGCGATAATAATATAGGAACAAAATATGCGAGTGGAAACAGAATATAGAGATAAATACCTTACTGTATTACAAGCAGAATGCCTTTTAGGATGTCGAAAAACCGAAACCAGTTTAACTTCGGACGAGGCTTCCCGTAAGCTTTCCATTCATTCCATGGGATCGCCGGCAAATTGAATTTTCCAGGGAAGGAGCAGAATATTTTACCGGACTATTTCCCAACTCGGGAGAAGCTGGGGGAGATAGACAAAGCTTATAACTAATCTTTCTGGTTTTACTCAGGTGTGCGGTTTTTCTTTTAATTAAATCCGCGGAAAAATGGAATAAGACGGGGAATTTTTTTTTGTACCGGGCCCTCACGTGGAAATGAACTTCCTTTTGAGAGGCGACGCAGGAAAATCCAAAGCCGGAAAATTATGCGGCGGCTCCTCAAATAACGTTCAGGCGTTGGGCTCGCTTTTAATCAGATTTTTTCTTGTTATAAGCTCGCGAATTGTGGGAAAAACGCATCGGGGGTCGCAACTATGAAAGGGGTTCATTTGTCGCCGCGAAACTGATGAAACTCCGCTCGATTAAAAACTGATTGGACAAACGAAACACGGCGAGTTCGAAAAAACATCATTCCACAAGAAACATCGATAGGTGAAATCGAAAACGGTTTCACAAATGGATTATAGTCTGACAGTATTGAAATTTAAACCCTTATACTATTCATATTTGAGATATTGAAACTGATATTCAAACATATAGCCCATTGAACATCGTCACTGTAGCGAAAAATACTGTTCCAGAAAACAGCAAATACCATACGTAAGAAGCTAATAATGGTTAAACGTTTCATAAATATTTTAATAAATATTAAAATTACGTGTTATACTATATTCTAAAAAATCACGCTGAAGAATATATGGGTAAAAGATTATTCTATGGAATACGTCTATTTTTGAACTGGGACACTCTGCGCTTTTCCCCTAAGTAGGCGACCGGTCTGGAAGAACGACCAAAGCCAATAGGATTAGGCTGAAGCTATTCAACCGCCTCCGCGCCGCCAATTCCAGTTCACCTATTCGGTTATCTCCATATCCGAATTAATCCCCCGTTTCTCGGTACATAAACGGCTTTTCGTGCTGTCGGGCGTGAACCGGGAACGAGACAATTTTTTCCGTTTAACAACAGAGTTAACCAACTCTACCGCAATACAGGTTTCCGATATTTATTGAGGGGATATGGAAATCCCCGGCATTTAGCGGGTGCAGATACGAAAAAAAATTCTTAAAAACCTTGCATAGGTAAAACAAATATGAAGAAAACAATATCCTGATGAATTATTGGTTTGAAATAATCATTATCGGCTTCTCGCCATCTACTCTGTTAGTTAAACAGTGAGGTTACGAGGGTCAGATACCAATGTAGACACATAGATACAACTATATTTGAATATTCTTCATTCTGTAGTTATGTAATTTCAGTTGTTATTTAATGCCCAATAACATCGTACGAGCTTAACGTTTGGCGTGCAATTTTGTAAAATAACACTGGTCGAAATTCATCAACTAGCGGGACATTTCATTTCTACAGTTTTATCGTCAATATCTGTAAAACAAACCAGACAATTTCCAATTCAACGTCGACATATTTTATCAAGACAACGGTGTGCTGGTTTGGGGTGTATAGGGCGTAAAAAGTTGAAATTGAACTTGCACCAATAAAATGTTTTATATACGTTGAGAAAAAAACAGGTATGAAACTGGAAATTTAAATTCTTCAGTATCCAGTAGAGTTTCTTTATCCGGTAGTATTACTTTATATAGTGCGATAAAAATGTGTATAATTCCAATTGCCCTCTCTTTTCACCTTCTAGGCAGAAATATTTTAGGACCGTTTTAAAGCGTTATGAACAGGAACTTTTCGCTTGAATGGAGTGCATATAGATATTGCAACGCAACAGCACCTTTTAGTGACGGTTACTATAATTTTATTTAACATCAAACGTCCGAAAATATTTTACGAAAACTCGTTTAAGAATTCCTCAGGTAGGGTGGAGTACAATTAAATCATCACTAACATTATGTAATTTAATAGGGGGGACGTTAAAGTGTGGATGGGCGTCCACGTGTTTAGCTACGTGTTAAATAATTTAATGAACAATTTAAAAGGAAATAATATTCAGAAAAGCTTATTACATTGTATTGATTACGTTATTGTTCAAACAGACATTCCTTCGTTATCATTTAATGAAGTGATTTAATTCAGAAACGATAAAAACACCCATCGATGGGCCAAACCCGGGCGCAACTGGTGAACACAGATAAAACCGGAAAGTGGTAAATATTTGATTCCATTATCAAACAACAATGATAATCCCCTTCGGTATTTGATTTCAGTTTTGTGGCACACAAACAGGAAGTTATCTGTAAACAACCATAATAAACGTACGCGTACGAATATATTACGTAACGCACGCTATCTCATTGATTCTTCTCTGTTTATCGTCGTCAAATCTGATAGGTATTTTAATATCGATTCGCTTCTCAATCCAAAAAGACTATTAGAATTTCATTTTTCATTTTAAAACTTATTAAGTATACACAACCGAAAAGGCCATAACTTGCACAATGCCTATTTGCCTCTTTTATCTCAAGGTATTGACAAGATATGAACACTATTTTCATTAGGCTCGAATTCCCACCGCCAGGGGTCTCAATTGTACAAAATCGACTCCTCTGTCCAGAAATACACGACGGATTACCTCTATTTCAATATATTGAAAATTTATATATATATGAATTCGGGCATTGTCCACTATCAACTACTCTTATCTGGATCAGTCAACTTCCAGTTCACTTCGGTCGGAACCTTGTACCTTTAGGGTTCATAACGCGCTATCGACATGCCAACCTGACTAACCTGAGCTCAATCTAATCTAAACTTGACCCCAACTTAGCAGGTGCTTAACCTTAAACCTAAGGGCATCATAAACAGGTGTTGTTTACACGTTTGTTACACCTGTAGCGCCACCCAACACTAATAGTCTCAGTGTTCTGGTGACTCGAACGCAAATCATCTTATTTTACTATACTAAATTTTTCGACTTTTGCCGTACGTTTGACATGAACACCATTCAAATTTTCAGAACTCTTTTGTCCATGACCTTAACTTCCAAGAAAATAACAACGAGGTTGCTGTCCATGCAGCAGTATGGAATTCCGCATGATACATAAAATACTGTGTACAAAAGTATCACTACTTGCACACTTTACGGTTACTCGGCGTGTGTTGTTGGAGCGTACAGCATTGTCGAAATTAATTCATATGTTTATTGTTACCGTACATTTTCACTGCGAATGTCACGCTAGGACACGCTGTATTATTATAGCATTTCTACACGGAAGCAAACAAACAAAACGCAAGAAGTTTACAAAATCTCACTACCGTGCAATTGTCCACAACAACCCAAACAACTACCCAAAATTACTGGTATTCGTGGGGGTGTACGTGTGGGTATATATATATACATACGTATATATACAAATACTCGTGAGGGAGCTCGTGAAAACTTGTGCTTCTGAAGGACAGCTTACTTATCCTTAGTATCATGCCACCTACTGTGTAAGTATATGCGCTAGAGGAAAGAACCAGTCGGATCGACATAACAGCTTGACGAAAGATGAACAAAATGTACACTAATAATATACATACAGTAACAATGTAGTTGCACAAAAAATGTCGCTGAAATAATTCTAATTAAAGGAAAAAATAATGAACTAAAATATAATTTTTAATGTGCTAATAGGTCCAATATATATATATATATATATATATATATATATATATATATATATATATACACATATATAAATTGAAGCATGGTTGGTCCTAAACCAGGAGGGCTTAATAAGTAAGTTTGGCCTGTTTGATTGTTGGCCTTTGGTAAGTTTGATTTATTACTGTTACGTGAATCAAGTAACGTCAAGGACGCGTGTTTTTTATCCACAGAATCATTTAAAATAGTTGTATTTTTCGAAAAAGTGATAGTTTTCATGTCACGTCAAATAGGTTTTGCAAAATCTACTCTATAGTATCAGGCTGAGACCCATTAATACTTTCTACTAGGGCGAAAATTCTAATTCAAAGTCACAGCAAAGTTACTTATATGCAGATGTTCATATGATTACAAATGAACATGCATTGAGACAATCGTTTACTAACAATCTATACTTTTACTAACTAGTATTTTACAAATATTTTATAGCTATAAACAAAAATAAAATATAAAATATAAAATTCTATACTACTGGCATAATCAATAATGGACTGGAATGCATTCAAAAGTTTGTTAAGAATACAATAGTTTTAGGTTCTGTGACTAATTAATCTGAAATAAATATAAAACAAATGTACTGTAATTTTCGCTAAGGTGACGGTGCGCGCTTTTACCAGCAGACTTACCACGACCCGAATACTAAATAAGTTCGAGAAATTTGAATCAGTTTCGACTACACGAAAATTTGGTCGGGATCGAACGAACATTTCTTTGGCCTAACCCACAGGACCCCATTTCCGGCCCGCCACTATATCACCGCCCAATCAATCGTTTGTTCCTTATCGCCAACCTGCTTCTCATTATACACCGCCCTAATCTGACCGGTGGCCTAATGCCTGCTCGTTCTCGGAAAGCAATTCTTGAAGGAAGTATCGCGGTACCGAATTATGTGCTTCGGAGTTATCTATCTCCGTTGATACGGGAATGGGTTATACTTATTAATGGGAATTTATTCCCAGTTGGATGGATTTAATTTCCGTTAATTAAAAATTAGAAAATAAACGCTATTTCTAAATTCCCTGTATTTATATAGCACCCTCTGTCAATCATTTCACCGAAATCCCATTATCTGGTTTGTGGCTATCATCATTAATATTCTACCATTCTGAATTAATTATGTTCGTTGCCTCTGTGGCAGTACCTACAGTAGATTTACGAATGATAATGCTTATTTTTTTTTGAGGGCATGATAATGATGATGCCGTTTTATTTCCGTAAAAGCAAATCAGTGAGTGGAGACAGAAGTTCGCAGGAATATATGCACACTCGCTCATAAACATCATTTTAATTGGATATCGCGATTTTAAAATTTAAATTTACTGGAAGAGGCGAACTTTGCATGATTTTATGGAAGAGGCCCATTTGGAGCCGAATATAGATGCGACGAGGGGTGGTCATCAATCGGGCCGATGTAACCAATTTGCAATTTGATTATACTGTCATATACATCATATCGTGCGAGATCTACGCCAAGCGCAGATATTATTCCAACGATATCGCAATTCAAACTGTAATATTTGCGTTGGAAATTGACGAATTGAAATGGACGAAATGGATCAGTTATCTCCTGGGATTGCAATTAAATCTCATATATTAGATACGACGCCTAGAGGATAACATGCCCATAATTCAGCCAAGATGGATTATCGATTTTTCTTATTTCTTGTCTTGTTATACGTTATTTATTGAAACCAATAAAACATTAGCCCTTAAGTCAATTAAAACGAATATTTCGCGAAATATAAAAGGAAAACCAATAGTGCAGATTTATTTAGAGACAATCAGATGTTCCGTTAAAACAACAAAACCTCTGGCCTATTATCAAACGTGCAAACAAGATAATTACTAGTTTCAATGTTTCAATTAAAATAATTATTTGCCCCTGTTAAATACAATATGTATATTGTTATCGAATGTAATTTACACTTTACACTTTTTTGACACTTTTATTTAAAACGCTCTTCTGCCCTTTCAGGAAAAAGGCCACTGCACGGTGTCAAAAATTAATATTGCGGCGGGCAAAAACAAACGAGATATTAATTGAACAAATGAATGGTCCCAGCCAACCTCTACTTCAACGGTGATGAATTTTATACGCATTAATCGGTTGAAACAATTACTGTGATCGTAAAAATTGATCGCTCCGGGAGTATTCGTTTAATAATACTGTCTCATCATTTGTGCAGTTGGCCGAATTACTTAAAATAATTTACATTAAAACTTTGTTTGCTAAATGTTATTGCTGTAGCTTATATCGTATAAAGCCAGTTTAGATTTTGAACTAAAAATAAATCGTTTCCATTGGTATTGGGGCGGTGCAGTATCAACAGGGGGCTGACGACAGCTCAACATCGATTCCCCATTAGCGCCTGATCGTTTCCGAACAATCGTTCAAACTAGATTGGCTACAAGGCCAACTACACCCGTGTCAAATAAAATACAAAACGAAGCTTTTTCGAATTTTGTTCATACGTTCTGTTTTATTAAAAAAAAAAACAGTCCTCTAAACCGACAGTTGAATATTAACATTACTCGTGATGCTTTCAATGTTTGGTCTAAGTAGTGAATTTCATAGAATTCGTTTGATACCCATAGTAACAGCTATTCCACCAAAAATATGTTGAGACATTTTCCCTCAATTACAAAATACCTTTAGGATTGGTTAAACGAGTGATGCAGTATAACGAAGAATTAAATGGAATATCAATTTAATATTTTTTTTTGGAGTTGAACGCAAGAAAATAATCCTTCGTAATTGTTGTGTTCTAATGATTTTTGGTTTCACTGTTCAATACTACATGTGTGGACTAACGTTTTTCAGTATTGCTTTGTATATAATTAGTTAGTTTGTTTATTTGTTAGCGTCTTGTCTAAACAGCCCAATGTAGCGCACCAGATTATTATTAGAAAGAAGGTACGGGGGATGTTAAAACTTAACAGGCGGCTGTAAAAGTGCAGCTTTCTCCATTTATTTTAAAGAGTCAGTCCTATCTGCTGAACACCGGTTCGTACTAGATCGTGAACTAGAAATAGATGTTTATGAAGCAAGCTGTATGCAATGAAAATAAAAATATTGTATAGTAATTGTAAATAATCGGCCACTGAATAAGGTCATAAATAACAGCAGAAAATAAAAGTGTTTCCTATATTAAATGTACAGCCCAATAGAGTTCACCACAAAGCTAATTTCCCACCTACGCTTTGTTCCAATATTAAGAAATGGAAATTACTGCTGAATTATTTCTGGTGTAAATTATTCATAGTATTATTAATACTTGAAATAAAACCACATTGGGTTGTAATCATTTTTTAGTCCATCTAACATTCTACCTCGCAATTGAGGCATTAAAATATTTTAAATATTAAAAAAATACTTTGGACAGTGAGCCGTCGACGATCCTTTTGGTTCTTTCCTCTGGTTATCTATAAGTTCACCAAAATACTATCTGAATCAGCGACGTAACTATGCATTAAAAACCGAATGCTAGCATTCGTAATGCATTGCATGGATGGACAGCTGTGTTATATACACGTGTTTTCGATTGTGGTGATATTTATACGTGCAATAAAATTACTCCGAATATTTATCTATATATAGAACAAAAATAGAAAAAGATAACCGCGAATTTTATCCATATACGCACCACCAAAATGCTGAGGTTTACAAAATAGTTTTTTTAGCCAAGTGGGTTTCAACTAAACTTTATTCTGATTCTCTATGAAACAGCTATTTGTAAACACACCACTTTATTCACTAGGACCCTTCATGAATCTCATTCAAAACATCATTTAGTACAAGCAGTGTAAACCGGATTTCTCATTTCTGTTAACCTTCTGTAAATCTTTAACCCCAAACGAAAGCGTAAGGCCATTTTTCGCTGCTTTTTTGGTTGGCCACAAAAGTTAAGTATTGAACATAACACAAGTAAAGGTAGCTTTAACGATAGTAAATTCTGTATGTTTGTGTGCTTGTAGTTACGCCGCTGACTACCAAAATTACCAAATCAGTTTTACAACGGCCGAGCGAGCGGGAATTAAGGTGACGACAAAAACACTTTCTACTTTGGTCAATTACCAACGAATAAGAGTACACTAATCAAATACTAAAAAAGGGTAAGATAAGAGTAATAATAGTACTAGTCCACCCACTGTCCGTTTGACCTAAGACCGATGGGCCGGGGAAGAGACGAGACGTTCGATTGGGAGACCCCACCACCAGACAAGGTAATGTGTGTAAACACACTACCCGGCCTTAGAAGTAGTAGTACTAGTAGTTGGAGCTAACCTCTATATGTTGGTCCACCACCATGTCTTCTGTGCTCGCCGCCTGAAACACAAATACAAATAATCAGTCACACAAATAATACAATCGTCCTAGAACATACCTTTAACTGATACAAAATAAGCCCTTACTTAATACAACATTGGTCCCACCTACTAAAACTTTCGAAATAACTCAAACAATATCGGCAAATTAGAGAAACGACAGGACAGAATGCACAGTTTCACAAGGAGACAGCTGATCAAGCAATTGAAAGAGGACCGGGTTCAATGAATGGCCGTTGATAACTGTAGAAGTAGGGAAACGGCAAAATATTATTTAATTTGAGATCTAGTGAATTGCATGTAACGTAGTGAATTAGTGACATAAAAGGGCAATAAACTGGAGAACTGAATGTGAATTGTTGATCAAGCGAACTAATGAACTGACCGAGTTTAGAATGCAAAACAAACGAGTCAATAGTCCATTGGGAATTTCAATTACCAAAACAATGTGTTTTTATGTCGGTTTTATTTTAATGACTCGAATGAAGTTTCGTGATAATTTAACTGTATGAATGGCTGAATCATTAATCATAGACCCCTTTCTTACGTCTTACACTGTTTAAATGCAGCAGCATTTCTTTTTTTAGTTTATCACCGCGCCGGGGTGGTATGTGTGAAAGTTTTGCTTTCAATACTGTCTAGCAACTGGTTCTTTAAAGACTGATCTAAATTGTTTCTTCGTATTGGTACGTATTCTTCTTGAATGTACATCGGGGAAAATTTTCCTCGTTTCCGAACGAAGCACCACTCCAGTGCCGCCACTGTGTCTACCGACGGAGGGAGGGAAAGCTTAATCCACTTGGCAGGGGACAGTGGACCCCAGGGACAAAACCCTTCTTCGGAATTGCCTGATCCCTGCGAAATCCTGCCCCTACGAAAGTCCCGGGCTCCGACAGACTTGCGACGCCGGCTGCTAAGACTAGTTCTCCTGTTGTATTTGCAATGGCGATACTTCTTCGCTAAGTACCTCAGTACTTAACTGACTGAATGGTACTGACATTATCCAAAAACCGAATGTCCAATCTGAGTATAAAAATGGGAATATAATCTGAGTGGAGACTGAAGATTGCGGCATTGAGAATATTCCACCCAACTCGCGGATCCACAAACAAAACTATTGTAAAATAATTTTACAATACACATTATACAAATTAACGGAATATATAAGTTAAAAAATGACTCGAAAAGGGATTTAATCACTGATTAATAACATAAATATGCTTCGTCGACTAATCTAACCAGCGTATAGTCCTTTGTTTCGATGTCCTTTTATACATTATAATACAATACAGAGAGGGAGATGGCTAATGCCGTTAATGCCCTCTTTGTTGGACAGACTTGTCGCAGATATTGACATAAAAGGTGAACTTCCGAGAGGGTATCCAATGCCTGAGTAGGGTTCCTTTTGTCCTACAGCGGCACGATGAACTATTCCTAATAAATATCTAAAGAATGGGACATTAAATATAAAATAGAATCCGATATGTTAGTTATTGTAGAACGCTATTAGAAAGCCATAATGTTTTATGTCCCAGTGGAAATGAATGGGAGGAAAAACCACGATGGACAGGTCAGATGACACAAGTCGGGAAATGCCGAGTGGAAATCGGCGTACCCGAAAACTTACGACTTGGCAACCGCCCCTGGCAAGCCTCCCCGGCACCACGGCCCCAACAAACAACTGACAAACAAAAACAACGAGAACAAAATGATCTCCTTAAAAACGAAAAAAAATATTTTTTTAACTGCAACAACAGTTGTACTAACTTAAAATTCTAACCAATCTCTCTGAATCAACACGCAACTCTCAATGGTGCACAATTATACACCGTAGATCGGATGTATAAATAATATAGTAGATAACCACAAATTTTAGAGGACTGCTCACCTTAAGGGTTAAACTGGAGTAATCCACCAATTTCAAGGAAACCCAGCCCTACAATAAATAAATAAATAAAAATAAAATATCAGAAAACAGAATTACCCTGACTATAGTTTAATTACATTTGAAAAACGGAAGAGAGAAAAGGTTGTAAAATGATTTTCTTGCGGTCTGTGTAACACACTTAACAGCATTAATAGTCTAGTGTCGACTGAAAGTTAAAGGGCAGATTTATCGGCTCTCCATCTAGGGCTTCCCTATTATTAATACACGTGTTCTACATTTCAAACAGTAAGCTCATTTTAGTACTAACGCACACAATGGCACAATCCAATTCTCAGGTATCATATTAGGGTGCTCTAATGTTTTCACTCAAAGTGCGGCCCATTGGTCAATATAGAAATATAAATAATTTCACACAATATGCCACAGATTACTTTTGTAAAACACATCAGAAAAGTTAGTTGAAACCTCTTAGCAAACTGTAGAGCGAATCTGTTCAGTCAACATCTGTGAGGAAGTTACATGAAATTTAGCAACTCTTGGCAAACAAAATGTATTAACAGGAAGCCGTGACAAAACAAAATTTATAGGTCTATGATGGTATGAAGGTAAATGATTTTTTTTTCAGGATGAGATCGAATTCGATCATATTACAGGAGTATTTCGTAAGTTTAGATTTCTCCTTTTCAAACCTAGTTCCACAGTACACATTGGAACTATTTAATTAATTATAGCGTAATTACAAAACCGAACCAGATTAAATAAACTGAATCATCTACAATAAAAATATTTAATAACGATTTTGCGCAATCTAAAGAGACTAAAATCCAGGATACAGAAAACAGCCCAGGTCCGGAACTACGACATCTCCCCGAACTACCCCCCGAGGGGGGTAGAACGCCCACGCTTAGCCACCGGCATCGATCGTTCGACCCCCAGCAATTCCCTCACCTCACAATAATCTATTGAAATTATTCTTTACAAGATACGGTACTGATGCAAATACCTTTTTAAAATCAAATGAAATATTCTCACCGAAATATTTTCGAATTGTCAGGGTACAATACCTAACACACCTAAACCTATACTTCAGATAATGGTTTATATACATATAACATATACATCTATATGTATGTATGCGTGTATATATATTGAAATAAATTACATTGCAATCACTATCATTCATTCATTTTCTAATGTTCATTTTCAAAGATAATTACTGTTTTTCGATTACAACGAAAATGAATACAAATGGAATACTATAAATCAAACCAATAATCAATACATTAAAAAGGTATTTAATATTCATTACCAGCCGTATTATGTTTTTATAATTAACTAGCCGTATTCATTATCTTTTAATGAACTAGACTATTAGCAGTATTTCACCATTCGCATAACAATCAATAACTGGAATGTTGGGGCCATTAGCGCGCTACAGTGACAAAATATGGTTCTCGCTTCCACCAGATAACATCAGCAATCTTAACTTCTCCGCTCTTCCCCAAAACCGAATTTCCCTCCAATTAAGGAAGTAATGCCTTCGCGAAAGTGGGGCGGCTTGCAATTGTCGCAATTTAAACCGCAACCGAGTAAGCACAAACCGAATAGTGCGGGGGTTGTAAATAAATTTCGGAATTAACCGACTCAAACAACGAGAAGTGAGAAGGCCGAAAGTTGAAAGCGGCCAAGGTGCGGCCGGGGACTCGGCTAGCGCCCGGAGAGTTGGGAGTTAGGCAACCCGCAGGACGGGGGAGAAGTGCGGGCTCCCTTTATACAACAGGAGCCGGGGGCGGGCGCTCCTATTGTCTCCTAGTCGGAGCCACCATAACGGAATTTGCAATCAATTTCAAACACCAGTCCCTGTCCAATAACTCAAGAAATATTGCGTCAAATTTCTGGAATTAATGTTATAAGCTAGCATGTATGCAGCTGCATACTAAGCATTTATTTCGGATTACAGATGCATACTTAATAGCTAATACCAATTTTCTAGTCTCAAACCAGAAGATTTTCGTTATCTAACCAAAAATTATACGTTCAGAATTACAAGTATTTATGTTCGCTAAGGTTCGGGAGCTATATTGAAATACTATCGTATATAAAATTATGTAAAAACGTTCTAATTAATATAAATGGGGGTCAAGAGGCAACAAAAGAATGTAAATTAGTTACATAATCTGATTGAACAAAAATTGTGTCAGCCACAGAGATTTTAAGTTACTCCGGCCACAATCACTGCGATTTTGAATATCACAAAATTTAAAGTTTTTCCTTCGATTACAGAATGCAAAATTATTCATTAATATTTTCAACGCATTTCCGATAAGCTGCTCAAATATATCTAATTATTCTTCCTGTGAGCTGAAGAGAGTGAATAGCCTGAATTCATGATAAACTGTCAGTAATGAATAATAAAAAAAAACATTAAGACGCTGTATGTTATATCAGTCTACAAAACATTATTATTTTCAAAAATGATTACACTAATCGTTTAAATCCCCAATAAGGTTTCAACATTATGATAATAAAAAATGGATATTCCTAAAAACTAAATTGGCAAAGGGAAAACCATAGGAGGGAGGAACGGGGCAGAGTTTAGTGTTATTGACCTTGTTGCAGGCATCCTCATCGTATCTGCCGTGAGAAGCAACAATATCATAGTAATTCCACTTCACCCGGTACGTAAATATGTAATTTTCGGCCTAAAATATAGGCCTCATTTTCTCAAAATTCATTTCGGAGAAATACGACTTTAGACATAAACCTGACTTCAGGAGCCAATATTATGTTTTCCGAAGGGTTTTCCCGGAATCTTGAATAAAGGCTTTAGGGGCAAATTCAAGAGAAACTTGACTTCATGTAACGGCATACGATAATTCAATCACGTCGATTATTACACTTACATTTTTTAAAAAAGACCCTTAAGTTGCATGATTTCCAAAATCCATAATTCATTTATTTTCAAATATCAACACTTTCCTTTTGGTCTGAAACTAGATCACTCTGCCTCTCGTTCATGAACATGGATGTTCTGTTCAATTAATCCCAGTACAAGTGCCTACTGTCAAGAAAATAATTATATCATTCGGCTAATAATACATTAAGAACAGTTTTATCGTTCGTTTCAACGTTGATAGCGTAGGATGATTAAAGAACTACGAGATTTAGTGCATTTCTTCCATTTCTTTTTATGTAAAAACACATCTTTAATTTACGTTAACACCTAAAAATGACTTCAATAACTAAATGCTGCAACTCTACTAGTAAATGCACACAAAACACGAAATATTTTAGATCGAAGCAAGACAAGAATAATCGGGGATTTTAGCAATGACGTTCAGCCAATCGGTTGATATTGTAACATAATATTATTTTATAATGTACACATATTTATATTTAAATTCATGGATTATTAGTTGCCCAATTTTATTGCAAAAAATATTCCTCAATGGAATGTCTTTTAGGCATTGTCAGAAGCAGGAAAGGGGAGTAAATATATATTACCAGAAGATACATTACTTTCCGACCGGAGGATGGTTCTCGCCCCTCGTGCTTCCTGCACAATATGCTGTCGCTCGTTTCATATCACACTTCCACGATCAAAGGATAATGTAATAACCTTGACAGATACTATAGGCAAGGGGTAAAAAACCTACGGGGACACATTTTCGCCTTACGTAAAGAAGGGCGGGGGGTAAATTTTAGCGTCAGATTAATTGCAATTTAATCGTTGTAAAGATCATGTCAGAAGAGTGCCAGACTGACCGTATTAGCAAAAGAAATTAGTGTTTCAGTGCATATTTTCGAAGAATAAGCGGAAATGAGTATACTATAATTGTACTATGTCTAAGGTGGTAAGTTGGTATGGGCATAGGACCGAATACAAGGCGACAAGAGGTAATTGAGCGGCTTTAAATAAATCCAAGCGGTGACTACTATTTTCAACCCCCCAAATACGGGAGATAAAACCGCAGCGGGGCTGAGAATGAAAACAATTTTCAAACTATTGTCGAGTCCGCAAATCAACCGCCCGAGTCGTCGGAGGGAGATTTATTACAAAAAATCCGGCAGTAAAACAATGGCGGAAAGCAGGGGAAAAAGTCGGTCAAGCTTTTTCTACGTGCCGTATATTTTACACCGTTTTACAGAGTGACTCCCGCCCGCACGTGCTGAACCAATCGCCAAGGCGCAAGATCGTTCGTGCAAACATATAATGATGGCTATAGAAAATTACATAACTGATAAAATAACCATCGCCGTTTTATAGAAATATCGAAATTGAATGACAATGAGGTTATCTTCGGTACCTCTACAAGTATGACAATCATCCCCCAATCCTGTTTTATTCTGTAATTGCAATTACATCGTCTTTTATTACTGCCTGTTGCCGCTTTTCTTGTCCACTTTGAGACCAAAAACATTAAGGGAATTTTATTTCCAAATCCATGGAGCCTTAGGGGGAAAACAAACTATCGGTCCCCCCAAACTTTTCCGGTTTGAATTTCCCGAGTCTCGGGGAGTTTCTGATGTCCCGAAAAAATTGGAAACTCCGTATATTAAATGCCTGCTCGAAAAGTACACGGGTCACGTTGGATAGAGGGACAGACGTCGTGTTCCTGACAATATGCAAACTGGTTGGGGCAGATGCGTGAGGGGGCCAAATTACGTCGGTGTCACAGCAGATAGGGAAGCGAGCAGCGCCGTGAATTACGGCAACGGTACGTAGCCAACGCTATCAGCGTATAATATTACGGTTTATCCGCGACAACAGCACCCGAATATGCATACGGAGATGTCTGTACGCTCCAAGAGGTGTCTCCTCAACGCGGTATATATAAATCCGATCACGCCGCTCCAAAATATTAACAATCCTTTTCCTCGTACGCAACTGTCAGTTCCATACCTAGTACGATGGATATCACGATATGCCCATTTAAACTCCTGGGCGGTTTATACTTGGACATTAAAAGATTCAATATGTTTGGGTCAAAACTCGCATCATCCCAAGCTCCAACCACGTGAACGGATACATATTCGTGAGACGTTTGGACGGGATCAGATTTTTGCATTTTTTAGAGGATTAGAACCGCAGGGATGCTTGAAATAAAACGATTTTATTGTTAACATTAGGGTCGATGTATGATAATACACAACTGGCAACATAAGAGGAATTGGTGTATTGTATAAATTATAGAAGACTTCGATATAATTAGTACATATAGCAGTAGTTCCATTCCAGTCAAATGTGACTGTTCTGTACAAGAACGCTTAAACTGGCTGCATCATAACCCATTCAAACGGAATTTTCATTCAGTCACGTTTTGGAACAACCGAGTTCCGCGAATTATATTTTCAGAGCGGAATCGTATCGCACCGGCACAAAAAGGAATCTCATTTGTCAACCGGGCCGGAAATTCGGGGCTTGAAGAGAAAAAGGCGAGAGAAATAAAACCGGTAAGAAAAGTTTGGCCGAAATAAAAAGTGTAAAAAGAAAGAAGACAAACTGGGTTAGAGAGTTGAAGGCGAGCCCTGGGCTATTGGCCCAACCCAAGCAACCGGCCGAAAGAGACGGAGGAATTAATTTTTAATTATTAACGAAGTTTTCAATTATCGACAGCTCTAAACGACATTTCCGCATTTCTTTCTGCCTTCCCTACCGCTAATTTTGTCCAGTTTCTTTCTTTTAAATGAGTTATTTTATATTTTTAAGGTAACAGTCCATAATTGCGTGTATAATTAGTAGATGTGTCGCGAAATGTGCATACGTTGAATACAGGGCGCGGTTGCGGGGGTTCATTGTTTGAGCGATTATTTTAGCGCTTTTAAGGCATTTGACAGTTGTGCGCTCTAAAAGCGGACAAGAATAGAGTTGAAAGTTGTGGATGCCGCGATCGGTTTTGTGGGAGTATCGTTTCAAAAATAGACCTTGCAGTCGGCCAAGGAAAGTTTCGCGACCCGGCTCAAAACTCAAAACTGTTTTTTGTTCGCTCCCAATGCCGATTGGAAGAAATCCTCTGTCGTCCATCCGCGGTCACGATCTGTCCGCGGAAGGACAGGCACAGGCACTACTGACAGCAAAACTTTCGCCAAAGCCACCCAGGCGAGAAAGAAACTTCGCAACTTCGGATGAGAAAAAACTTCCGACTATCCCGGGGCGTCGTAATGTTTCGCAATTCATCAATATTTCACGACTGAACACTTTCACCGTTTAAACTAAACCGCTTTCACACACCGCGCGATCCTGAATTAGCGACGCGTCATCAGGATAAGCCGGAATCTGAAGAGGTTCATTGAATATTCTCCCCCCGGGGATTTAGGCTCGGTACTTCACCACTCGCTTCGAGGCATTATGCTGAACAAGATCAGAAACGAAGCTCCCCCTCCTCCCCTTATTTCCGTAAAAGAAACCGATTTACATATTTTCGGCCTTGGACGCATCACAATTCATGTTTTCGTCGATCCCTAATGACCACTATTATATTAATTCAAACTAAAAACATCATACACTTCGGATAAAAACCATATGGTAGTTCTTTTGTTCAATAACGGAACAATAAATAATATAATTCGACATAAAATCGACAGTAAAATCAGTGAGTAAGCCATGAAAAAAAGAAATTTCGACAGATGCGGCTGACTTACACGCATAATTCAGCCCTTTATTTTCCTTTTAATTGGAAACTTCACCACCAGCCGACATTAAAGAACACAACACAAATGTATACAATTGAATACATTTGAGTTCATAATGATCCGTTTTACGAGATCAAAAGCCTTTTAAAAATCACCAACAGAAACCACGGTTACATACATGGATGGTACGGTAAGAGTGTTCCTAAATAACCTAAAAACTGAAAGCTCGTTGAAAGATAGGTAGAAAGGTATATATTTTCTAATTACTATGTAATTTATAATTAATACCGTATTTACAACAATAAAAAAACTGACAAAGCGTTCTTTACGAATGACCCGGATCCATTAGTGTCCTTCGAAACCAGTCGAAAAAATTAAAATATAATTTTAAAAAATTTCAAATTTGCAAATGATGGTTAAATAAAGGACCAGGAATAGAATCCTGGTAGTGATTTAATAGTGAAATAAAATGTCATCATTTGTATTCCCTCTGAGATAGCATATGCCGAGAAATATATAAGCGATAATTCGAAGTAAATTTCGCCATAATAAGTAACTGCTGTTTATACAAAGGCAAAGTCAAAAGTGTAAGCCCCCTGCAAAATCGATACCGGCCCCTCCTTAATTAAAAGGAAACGTTAATTAGAGAAAATAAACGAAACCCCCTGCAATCCCCCTAACAATTCAGTCAAATAGTAATTCGCAACAGCTAAATAAAGAACTAATTAGATAAATGACAAGATGAAACTGTCCTCGGAGAATGCAAATTTCATAAAACCGTTCAAAATATTACCGTTATTTTAATTTTAAACTAGGTTTAGAAACAGTAATTTAGATTCTGAATTATCCTCTCAAGTTCAACTAAGAACTAAGAAGGAAAAACTAACTTCCCAGAGTGAGGATTGTTCATGTCCACCGCCAGAGAAATAATTATTTTAAATTGATATTACATCATTCGAAATGAACTTTATATTTTACATTTACCTTGTGTCAAAGTCTATTGCTGCATTTGCAGTACAGTGAGGTAGGCTATAAACGTGAACCGGTCTCTGTATGATTTAGCGCGTCTACGTGCAGCTGCGGTGGGACGCATGGCCGACCGTTCATCGATTCGGAGGTGAATTGTTCCTTCGCACAATCGGAAATCGACATCTGCCACTCAATAAATTACAGGGCCTGCCCAAGTTTAAAACGGGCCGAGGCGTTCAATTCTCATGCAAATTATATTCGCTCTTAAACTTCGCCGGGACCAATTCGGAATTGAGGACGAACGTGCGTGACTCGGACCTTTTACTTCCGCCAGATCTTTTTATTCTATTCGCGTTTCCCACCTCTCGAAATTTGTCCGTTCTATCGGCTAATCCTATTTCTCCAGGGCCGCAGTGAAAAAGAATGTCGGGAAAATTAATAATTTTAATTAAAATTCAAGTTATTGAACGGTATCTAATCCGATGTGGGAGATTGACTACATAATGTTGAGGGCTGCTCATTTCTCCTGAGCTATTATTATATACTCGTTAAAGTGTACTGACATTTGAGCCCTACTCTGTAAATATCCAGGAAAAATCCACGATCTCTAGTTTATTTTACTGGTTGCACGCTAAACACGAAGACAGACAAAAGTCTGTGACATCAACCAAATAGGTAAGTAGGAAACAATCGCAAGAGAACGGTAAATAAGACAGTTTAGATATAAATGGCGGCACCAATTTGCTGTCCGTGACTAAGAAATATTTTTTTTAAACAGTCACTTCATTGCTGATTTGCGCGAATCAATTGTTATCAGAGCGGTGGTACACTGGAGCACAAAGCGGGCGTTAGGGGATAGGCAACCCGCAACAATGTTCTGTAACTCGGGCTGCATAACCTCAGCGCCGTACTATCTTATCCCCTCGGCTATATCCAGAACATTCTCCCAGGTGATATTTATACAGATAATATACTTAATATAATATATTTTTTCAATATATGGAATTAAACACGTATTACCCATATTAATCATTTAATGATTTAATGCTTAATGATCACCGACAATACCGCTACACACAGTAAGCGGCATACTAAAAGACAGTATACCCTATCGCCTATAATCTGATTCCGGATAAATTTAATCCACAAACCATAAAACTAAGTTATAACCCTTATTACAACATTAATATGGGATATTATATTATAATCCCTTTTGGGAGTTTAATCGAGCTAAGTTTCAAAAATTAATAAGGATCGTAAGTCCCTGATAATATGTCCCTGACAGCCATAATGGAGCTTTAAGTAAGTCTAAACTTTGATAAATCTCGGCTCTGCTGCGCGGGGCAGCCGCCTCAACTGAACCAAAATAAATAACGGCCCTAGCTTCCACCCGTCAGCCCAATATTGGCATCCGACCGGCCATTCGGGCCAATTCGTTATTGTTACAAGAGAAAAAACAAATTATTTACCGACCAACATTTATTAAAATAATTGGACGCACCGGAATATATATTGGCCGGCAGATAATAAATCAGGAAATGATAAATTCGGGGAAATAAATATGAGGGCGCCCGAGTCTCAAGTGCAGCACTGGTTTCCGCCCTTCAGATTTTAAAGATAAAAAAAAATTTAATTTTTACTAAATTTTAAAATTTGAATAATGATAGTTTCAGCCAATGAACTCTATTTGTTCGAAACCGAATTCCGAAACCCATAAATTAATTCACAGTTTAGCAGGTTTTACGTTCACAATTCGCAGGAGGGGTTTCCCTATCTCCGGACATGTGGATTAAGGTCTTCCCTCTGCGAGGTAATATACTTTAGGCCACAAAACGCGCCCCTATCGGTTTTGTACCCCGCTGAGTGTCTTATTCAGCCAACGGTCAAAGTATATTAGTCCCACGCCCCGGGTGGCACATTTACACCGGCCGAATGGAGCTCCCCGCTGCATATTTAACTTCCTCTCCCAGGACTCTTCTCCTGAAACACACTCGTCTTCAGTGCCCCCCGTTCCTGTTTTAAGCTCATCTCACGCGCTCCCAGACGCATCCCTTATTCCACAAAACAATTTTTTAATGGAAAAGAATATATCAAAATTAACCCCCTCAGTGAAAGTACTTTTTTGTTTTAGTTCAGTTACTAACCTAGTAAGCAACTCTTGTAATATTAATAGTCTATAAATTATACTTCAAGTTTCAATTCAAACCAATAATCAATGCTTTCATTCACACATTTTTTCACCTGTCTATATATGTATGTGTAGGTATTCGAAAATAGAGGGACCACATCTGGATGAAAAAGGTAGAATTGAAATTTCCGCGGAACAACGTTCGCTGTTCATTTCGACGGAAATTCAGATTTTCCCTTGTCTCCTTTTGTAGTTTTTTTTTATTATTTTCATGTTGGAGGTAACCTTACTAAAAAAAAATCGGTATCGAGAAAAATACACATTTACGACGAAATGCCCTTCCAGTCGGAAAATAAATTATCCCTTGCTTCGAAGGAACGTTACACGGTTGCACATATGTACAACCGAAATAGGTGGATTGGAGGTAACTCTTTTTTTAATGGGTGATATATATATATATATATATATATATATATATATATATATATATATATATGTGTGTGTGTGTGTGTGTGTGTGTGTGTGTGTGTGCGTGGTGTACCAGGACCCATTCGGGAGAGAAAATCCTTTTCTCAGAATTACGTTGGGCGCTCTGTTAATGTTGAAAGCGCCGCCACCGCCGGCACGAACCGGGACTCTGTTCAAACACGAGAGCTCGGATTCAAAGTTTTATTCAACCTCGGAACAGGCCACAAAAAAAAGTATGAAAAACGAAGTTAAAAATGAAAAAGGAAAAAGGAGATTAAGCCGAGGGTAATTGTTCGGGTAAGACAATGGCCCGTGTTTAGACCGCTTTGACATTGGATAAGTAACCGCATCCTTTTTCAGACATTTTCTATAAATAAATAATAAATGAAATCCGACTATTCATGACGATGACAGACTGTTTCCAGGATACTTAGCTAAATCCAAGAGGAATTCTTCTATCAATTTTAAGTCGTGTACCGTGAGAGCAAATTTTAATTGATTAAGACTTACATATTTAATTTTAAAGGTTTAGGTTTCTTCAACTGCCCTCTTTTATTAAACGTTAGTGAAATTTCCTTAATCCTGGCTTATTACGGGTAATGAATGACGGCCAGCGCCAGGAAATGTAGCCCTCACAAAATCCAGCACTGGGCTAATCGCTCTTCAAAGTATAAACGAATCATTAGAATTTAAAGCCTGATTCTGAAAAGGCGGACGCTTTTAGTCAGAGATGGATCTCCGTTAAAGTACTAAAATGTAAACATTTTTTATGTAAAATAATTTAATTTTTCAATCAACAATTAAACATGTCTACCTGTTTATGAGCTATATCTACCTATATATCAAGGTACAATAATAAAACAACAAAATAAAAATCAGGCGGCCAAAATTGAAACGTGAAAATTCAATTCTCTATATATTCTTATGACATATTTACATTCAATAATTTTATCAGTTAACTTAATGGAAAGTGAACAATATCAACGCTCCTCACTGAAGCTGAACCAGAAAGGTCTATAACGTTATGTTTATCATGAGAAAAAGTGGAACATTTATTCCCAACCATAGCTCATTTATTGCCAACGCGGTGGCCATCTGGAGTGACTAATGTAGCGCAACTACAAGATCGTTTATGAATAGGCTAAGAGACAATATTCTTCTAAATAATTTACAATAAGGCATTCTCATCCCAGAAAGGACTGATTAATCAAATGATTAAAAGTCAATCATCAACGCCCTGGAATTTTCACAGCCATGAAATTTAACGGAGAATACATTAGAAACTGTGTCACCGGGTTAAAAATAAAAGAAAGAATGATAAAAAGTCGGAAGTGAAAGTTCGGAAACTCTTCACGCACAGCTGATAGCGTGCCCACAGCCCGTATAAATGTCAACTTCAACATACAATCAACGGACCGGAACGTGGAGAACTCAATCGCAACAAGTGGGACAGGAATAATCTATCCCAAAAATAAATTTCTCGGCCTACATGATATTGTAGTACCTGCCGAAACAGGTCTAAACAACACCTGTCTACTTGGTCCTAAGCTAGACCAAGTTTCGGGTTCTCGCATCAATATGATATTCCGAACCATTACTGACATTATTATATTACCTAAGAAAGCGATTTTCTACAGGTAGACTGCCTTTGTGAAGCAATTAAATCGAGTAATATTCATCGCGCAGCATTTACAACAGGGACGATAACTGAGCAACCGAAAAAATAATGCAAAAAACCTACGTAATTCCCAACAAACGCTCAAGAAAAAACTAATGAGATTTCACCAGATATTGTCACCTTGCAGAGTAGCCCTCCTCCGCATCTTTGTACTCATTACGTGTCCGGTCACGCATGGGCATGTGATTCAATTAAATTCAATTGATTCAAACGGATGCAATTAAAACCAATTAAACTGTCCCGTCTAGAGCATTCCTGGGATGCAGTTATTTTTTTTTTTTGGTGTACGTTTTACTGCAGGTACATTCGTAACATTCAATTGTCAAACCTCGTAAGCTTTCGTTCTGTTCGATAGCCAAGAAATAACATAATTTATGTTTGTTTTACGGAAAGCCAAGTGTCAGGAACCTTCACTAGTTCGATTTTCCGTGATCAATAGATTAGTGTTTCGTCAGTTTGTAACACTTTTGTAACACATGTCAATCCCAGAACATAAATGGAGATTTACAAAGCGGAAGGGCCCAGTTTTCGAGTAAAAATCGTTTGGTCTGACCTATATCAAGTAGATCGCGTGCAACCGACCGTTTATCGTTACCTGCTCGAATAATAATTAGCGAAATTGTTCTCCCCCAAAGTGGTGGACTCCATATCTCGTTCCGAACATTCAATTGCCATTGTAAACAATCAGTAAGAAGAGACGGTAATAAAGTGGCGGTAATTTGCCCATAAGGCCACTCTATATTTTATACCAAATACTTGTTATGAAGTGGGAGAAATGCGGATTATCCGCTTATCAGAAACTCGACTGAGATGGATCTCGGATCAATCGTCAATATAATGTGGATATTGAAAGCACTCTCCGCGAGTGCTACTGACGATGGCGAGAAGACGAAAGCTTAATGACTAAGTCGTGGGCCAGATCATAACTGTCACGCTCTGCTGTCCGCGCCCAACTTCTTCATCCTAACTTCACAGCCACTGCACTGACGATGTCAAGAAGCTTCAGCTTAATGGGAAATAGGCGAGTGGAATGTAAGCCAAGGACCTGTCAAGAGCCGAGAAACTGAGAGAACGTTGCTGATGACTTCCCAAATTATTATACCATAGTACCATATTTTGTGCCTTATTTTTTGTCGTTAATATGTCTTGAAACAACGATGTTAATAAGTTTTAGTTTTTAAATAGGAACGGATTAATTTTCTGAGATTTATCTCGAGTTCTACGACCCGTCATTTATTGTCTCCACGATCAATAGTCTATGCTACTTATTCCTATCTAGAAAATTTATCATAGATCAGAAAATTTATATTTCCCGGAAAATCCCTGTTATCATTACTTCACCATCCAAACATTCGCTCCGTCAATCTATTGAAATATAGTGAACCAATGACATACACCTATTTATCACACTGAATAGAAAGATTAACACTAATATATATTGGAAACGCCCGCGTAGCATTTTGTTGTAGACTTATTACACGAAAACATTCCCTTCTGTGAAATTCTGTTATGAACACAACGCGCAAATATTAATGCCGCAATCTAAAGTTGACTATAATTCAAGTGTGCTGAATTGCAGTAGCTCTCGAACCGAGGAAATGAGGAAGTTTCATAATTTCATTGGGGGAGAGCTCAGTTGCGGAAACATAATTTATTTTTGCGGGGTAATTATATTTCACGGTACGCGGCTATCTTCAGTCATTGTTTAATTTGATCTTCCCTTCGCGCCGTGCTGCTTTTTTAATTCACTGGTTGTTATCTGTTAGACAAAACCGTTTAACCTTCTTTTTAATTGTTATTTTAAGTACATAAATACATAAGTACACAATACGCAATACATAAGTACAGAAATGTACCGCTCTCCAGCCTACTAGATAGGCTCAACGATAGGCTAGATTCAAAGCCCAATTCAAACTAACATAACATACAGACTATTAAATATAACTAAACTTACCCAAACTCCCAACTAAGAACATTTTATTCATTGATGAAATGTTTATGAAAGGATAAACTAGTAATAATAAATGCCTCGGCCACAGTTTTTGTTAAAACGCATTCATCCATACAAGACATAAAACAACTGAACCTAACGTTCTCGTTTTTCGTTAATTATAACCAAGAGAATTAAATATTATTTAATACATCCACACTTATATCGGTAGATTAGCTCTAGACAAAGAGTAATAACAAAATTTAACTAGGAACAACACTTCCTACATATATATAGTATTATACCTGACCTAGCAATTACACTATCACGAACAATAAATTTATTTCAGTTAAATAACAATCAATTAACAACTAAGTTACTTCCAATCCGTTCTATTTAAAAAAACCAAACTAAATTTAAACCCAATTTTTCTTAAAATATCCATGGGACTCTGAACGTTAATTTAGTACAGAAATTTGATTTCCGTAGCACACAGTCGTTATAAATCGTGCAAATGCAATTAGTAATGAATTTTTGTCCCCTCGTTCCCGTTATTAATAGTACGGTTTCACAATCGGAAATTCACATTACGATATTCATCGCAATGTCCAGCAAACAAATAATTCAGATAATACCTCTAGGACGATATTTAAACCAACATTAACTTCTACTTGCGATAAAACTATTCACATCCAAAAACAATCCCTCAACCGTTTGGATACCTCGTGCATGCTTGTTCGCGTTCCCGCGATCCTCGAGTACTCCTGAACGATACATATCGAGATACAACAATCAGACATGCAAAACACACCGCCCTATTTCTAAAATAAGACGACATTCTATTTGTCCCCACGAAAAGTTAATTACAAAATTGGCATTCTCCACAAAAAAATGCAAGATGCAACTTACACTGTCAATCGTAAATTAAAAGTAACAATTTCCGACAACTGTAACCACTGTGCGGTAACTGGTCAACTTACTGTGATCCCTCCGAGCGGTGCTTTCGCCAACCTGTCCAGCTCCCTCAATAAAGCCTGCGAGTTTACAAAACAGAAAAAAAGGAAAAATAAATATTTGTTTTTTAGGAAAAAACTACAAACTAAAAATGAAAAGTAAATAAAATGTACAGATGGAATCGACTGACGGAAGAACGACATTTTTTTTATACACTTGAAGGGGGTCTTCAAGTGTAAGACGGAAACAAACGCAACATCTAAAAACAAAGAGCAACAGCCAATAGACATTTGCAGGAAGCGCCAACAGGTGAATGTGGTAACATAGCGAATCTGATGCTGCCGGTTGAAGGAGAATAAATGGAGATCATCCCCTCAAACTATACAGTTTATGTTTATACAGCTAAACATCGATAAAAGCAATGGATGATTCTTAAGCGTTATGATATCCCCTATGAACAAATACCCAGCTGTTCATTTGAGCAATACAAACATTTCATTTCTTGGATAATCATTTTCATCATTATATACATAATCAATTCATTTATGGTAGCTGTGGACAATTTAATGGATGCCATGGACACTTTGAGGATTATGGACAAAAAGGATATGAAGTGATTTCATAGGGATAGAAATACAGCTACAAATCCTTAGGATAATTGAAAAAGCTTAATTGAATTCAAGGAATTTTAAATAAATAAACAAAACAGTTTTCGAGAAATCTTTCTCTAATTTCTGTATGGTTCCGAGTGAATTTGTAGAGAGAAAACGGCTACAGCCTGACGCTCTGATTTCTAACCTAGGGCAGAACCGGAACAAAAAAATTAAAACAATAGCAATTATAACGTGCCACTTCATTACCAGCGAACGGAGAGTTGGCCAGATTCATTAAACTTTTCTCATCTCCCGGCTAGACGATTTAATTTGCGATGGTATTCATGCAAAATTTAAACGAAGCGAACCTTCAAGCTGTCCCATCACTAACCATTTCTTTCCGTCATGCTCGGATTCGGATTTAATTACTATACATTAATCGCAATGGGGCAAGAGAATAATTTTATATGTTTTGGTTTAACTCATTTCAAGACTCGGTTTTTAGATCTATCCATACAAACATATTGGCGTACAGGTTGTCGTTGTTACTAACGAACGCCCGAGGAAGACAGTTTGATTTGCAGGTGAAACGTCCAATATTCATATGTTAAGTGGTCGATAAGACGATTCCAAATTAGGTCACTTGGAAGGAAGGAAAAAGGCAAAAATGATTTTATTTGTTTATTCACACTGCATTATTTGGATAATAAAAGCTCATTCCGGCTTATCCGGCTTCAGATTACCTATAAACTCTCGCTTATTCTGTCTCGGTCTAGATGGCTTTGTCCTCCTTACTAAAGTCGACCCGGCCTAGTTCTGGCGATGGTCTCACTAACCAAACATTTTTAATTAGGACGATATGGAAAGTTCTTCCTGATATGGCCTATAATATATCATAACAAGAGGTTATGAAATCGGTGAAATTTTAACGGATATGACGGATAACGGATGTGTCAATTTTATTAATTTGCTATAGTTTGGCTCCCTTTCCTTTTTTATAAAAGCCTATTACACTTTTTAGTTTACCTTACGAATACATACGTGTGTATACATAAAAGTATAACAATAGAAATTTAATATACAGTTTTAATATTCAGTTAATAATCACGAGTATGTAATATACGTATATAAGTGTTCTGTAGTTGTAGCGCAGATACATTCTCGTAATCGAAATTGACATTACGTATGTAGAATTGCACTTATCTTTTAGCACTTCAACTAAAACCGGGACTTGTTTTATTTAAAAACCGAATAAATATTAAATTATCGCAAAGGCTTCCGTATAAGGCGAACCGAAAAGGGAAAGGAAACGCGAACAAGTACTCGAGACGTTTTAAACCGTTACTGATAAAAGCGGAAAGTGAAGCTCCCTTGTTAAAAGCTTGCTGGTAAATCTCCCACAAACTTTAATATCGCAATATTCATTGGTTGGAGTTAGCCAGGACTGTGCGCTGTGGTGCAAATTCCCCCATCGTATTAAAACTGCGGAATCGGTGAACCAAGAAATTGGTACCGCCTCATTAATTATTCCAGCTAAAAAAAAAAAATTCAGCAGTCAACCCAATTTGTTAATGCTTAAATAAAGTAGCACCATTTCTGAAATTTTCCTCTTAGTCCTGTGCGGAAATTACCCCACATTTTGTGTTTTGCGCGAAATAAAATTTGGAACTATAGTACATAAAAGAAGAACCTTGACCTTATATTTAATTTAAAACCGGGACAACTTTCTATCCATTTATTATTTTTCGCCCAGTTCTAAGGTGCTACGAATACTCAGAGCATTAAGCTCGCACGTCCTTTTAAATATCTAAACCCTACTAAACATTATAAATAAGTATTATAATAATAATATATCGGCATATCGGAAAATTACCCAAGCGACATAAATGCTGAACGGTGGAAGAAAAAAATAATTGCTCGAAAACATAAACAACAATAAAACAACATCGTATATGAACTGGACAGACCAAAAATACAGATTAAGAGACCTGTGACAGGAATGATAATTGTACTGTTTTGTAAATTCATTTCATGATTGGTACCCTTGATACAATAGAACACAGCGTATAGTTTACTGATGAAATTTCTTTATATACAAAATTTATGTTTCTTTTTAATAATGGCAATATACACTTTGTACTAGTACACATAGCCAAAAGCAGATAGCGATGAGGGGATATTAAGAGCCTTATATATTTTTTCTACCGAAATGTATCTAAGTTTTCGTATCAAAATGACTTGTTGCCATTCTCAACGCGCGTCGGTTTGTTATTTCCAACCACACCGCACAAAAATCCCACCACATCCCGACAATGTTAAAGGAGATCCCGGTTCCATTTCCATCTCCCGACCAGCCCTAATCCTCTTTTTGTGTACCCCTCTACCCGGCGCCCGTCAGTCAACAGCCCCCGAAATCCTGACCGATATTTACAACGTCAGGATCTTGATGAATGAATTATAGGCAGTATCACTAGCTAGGCTAGATGGTTTCATCAAATCCGTCATATGGATGTGGTAAATTTTGTACACAAAAATAGAATAAAATACTATAATTTCACTCGCATGCATTGGAATCCACCTTTCGTGAGCAATTCAAATTATTCAATGAAAATTCGGTCGGCCTAAATTTGAAAAGGGGCCACGTCGCTATATCCACAAAGCTAATGAACGGGTATATATATATATATATATATATATATATATATATACACACACATATCTGGTTTATTTACACGTATATATATATATATATACATAAAAAAGAACCCCATAGAAATATTCTTTAAAGCATTCACATAACGACACTTGCCGAACTAAGGATGTACTTTTTTCGGTAGAAAATCGAAAAAACGACATGCCTTTTTATTTCTCAGGCGGATTTTAATCAGACTAGAAGAGCTGGCCGCAAACATTATATCACTCTGTAATCCTCGGGGAAGCAATTTATGGAACCTATTAATGAGGAAATAGGACGCAGCCGGATAAACAAATACACACAGACACACTAAACTGACGCACGACACGTCCTCCGAAGATAATTAGCAGTTTGAATTACTCTCGTGGCGTCGGATTCGTCGCATTCGCCTCATTATTCTATCGTAGAATACTCTCATTATTTATATGATATTCTATTTGAACACTGTTGAAAATGTACGTCGAACTTGACTAATTACAACAACTCGTCGACTATTTATAACTAATAACACACTATGAATTGTTCTCAGTTATTCGATTATATATAGCTCCGTTATTCTATATAATTTAGTTACAAAAATTTCAAATAGTTACAAAGCTACACTTTCAACCTGCAGTTAACAAAACTAAACAACTTGAACTATGACAATTTAATTCCCGGAATTCCCGGTTTTTGAAAATTGTATTTATGCCGTTCCGATTCGAAAATTGTCACACCTCAAAGCCAAACTCCATATCCATGCCAAAGTATGTCTGTGAATGTTTATGATATAAACCGTAACATCTGCAATAATTTTATTATCCATTTAAATTCATTTTTTTTTATTTCTGTTGATTTTGTTGAATCCTGCAGGTCAACGGACTCTAGTAGAAGGGATTTCTGAGTCGCTATAACGGGGTCGTGAAATTCAAAGATGTTTTCCGAGCGGATTTATACAATAATGGATTGACCTTTGAAAGGCTCGGAGGCTTTGAGACAAGGGTTCATCCCACCGGAAAGACCGACAGTTTCGGCAAACTTTGAGTTTGAGTTGCTAACTTATCACCGCCCCAACTATCAGTCGCAGCCCACCATCGACGTTATCAACTTTATTAGCCTGATTTTAGTCCAGAGGCCGTGGAGACATCCTGCCGACACACAGGACTCTCAAACTCAATTGGGAATCAGCGAACCCCCTCCTCCAAATATCGACCGAAAGTGCAAATTTCAATTTTCACTTAGTCGGAATTTCTCGTCGAAATTCATTAAATATTGCTATTAGTATGGTCTTCTAATTTATAAATCTGCTCCAAAATGTTAAACGTTTTAATTTTAAAACTTTTACATCTCACGTACTGCTATCATTTCGCCAAATAGAAACAATCGCTAGTGTATTTCCATCAGTTCTTGTCCCACCGCTACAAATGGTAAAACAATAAAACCAGTTTAAAAAAATCAATCGCATCCAATCCCATTCGTTCCAATATACCGACTCGGCCGATATTCCATTTTACAAAGTGAGTGAATCTGAATCGCTCAACTCTTGACGTTAGACACTGATACGGTTTTATTCCGTTTAACGGAATATTAAATTTCGGATTGTAAACTGACAATTGCACTTTTCGGTGTCTCTCGTCGACGGGTTTATAACAATACAATGACAACGCGAATTTCCTCCATTTTGTAGCGGGTAGTAATACTGCAATAGAAATCGAATTTTCCACTGAAATGTTCAAAGCGCAATATGAGATAATTTACGTAAAATCATAATAGTAACTTACTCGTAACTAAGGACAGAACAAACACGCGCCTTAGCCTAATGTATAACCGCAAAACCCACATTTCTTCATAATGCATCGATTACATTTATTACAAAAGAATAAAACGTAATTTTTTTCCTAAAAAATTAACTTAAAATTAGACTCCATAAACTTGCGATCAATAACTGAATAACATGTAATCCCTACATGTCTCCCTACATCTCTTGCTTTTCCATTTCCAATAATGATATACAATTACCGGCTCACGTAACCAGGAGTTATTTTCTCCATTAAAGGACCACAATCACACTAAATCGAGTCATAACGCTAACTAGACGATTCAGGAAACACCACGTTATACGACAGACTGAAACACACCAATAATAACTTTAATAACATTGCGAAGTGCTAGGGCATGCCGATATACCACTGTTATTGTGGTTGTTTTTTCGGGTCAGTATTATTTATTATACTGTTATTATTCTATTATTATTTTCATAAATTTTAGTAAATATATTAAACGCTCATTACCTATTGATTTAAGTACCTAACTTTGTAGTGAACTGTGAAAACTTCAGTCACTAGAAGTCAAACTAGAATTTCTCTCGAGAGATCGTTTTCATTCACGACATTGCCGATGAATGAACCAGACGTCAGAGTTCATTCAAGAAGTTTAAGCGATTCATTGGGCCACCTCCCCCTTCCCCTCCAAAATCGAGCCAACTCCAGATTACGCACACAGCATCACATTACATATCAACTGAATGTTTCGTTTTAATCAAATATGTACTTCCTGTCGAATTTTTGCCCTTTACTAAGGGGCTGGGTAATTGGACTTCAAAGTTGCCTATTTACCGACCAATTTACCAATCGGCACTTAGTAATTGGTTTCACAAACCGCACAAATTCCGAATTTGGTCGGCAAACTTGATTGATGACATTACATTCCCAAGTTCTATTTCTCAGAATTTCATTGCCACCTTGAAAATTATTGGGTACCTCGAAACAGTTGTATGCGTTTTAACACTACTAAAATTTTAACTTTCTAATATAGTTTTCAGGTAATTTCAAAATAATAAAAGTATGACAAGAATATGAAACATGTCCGCATTCATATATTATTCTGGATAATTTAAAAGTAATAAAATTTCGTCTCGGTAATTACATGTATTTATATTTCCTCAATTAGGGTCGGTAAGTCGACCAAATTGAAAGCAGGCCTCGATTGAAAGCGGGCACTCTGTGGGGCACAACACACGGTACATTAGAGTTGGGCACAGCTGGGCACAGGCACACCCACCATCAGTCACCCGCGTTATTCGACCATTAATACTGTTCAAACAGGTGTTTCGACATTTGCCACGGGTTGAACTGCCGGCCAGGCTAAGGAATTCATCAATTCGTTTCATCAATTTCAACGATCCCACAACCCGGAAATCAGAAATGTCAATAATTATCAACGATCGAACGGACACACGGTTCTAATACGATTCGTTCAATTTATTCGACACATAATCCCCCGCTGCATTCGTACAGCTGTAAAAATCGCTTTACTAGTTTTTATACCTGAAATTTCAACTCAGCAAATGAGACAAGCTCGATATTTATAGGTTCTATATTGAAAATAATACGAGATGATTATGTGAGCAGTCATCCCAAGCAAGGATAAACGATAGAATGTTTTCAAGGAAAACAAGACATTGATACCGGCTGATTCACGCTTTGGTTTATTTTATACTAATATTTATTTCATTCTTACACCAGAAATGCAACGCAATAATGTCCTATTGCGAATGTGAGTCAGTCAGGTTAAAATTCAAAACAGATAGTAATGACATAAAATATTCGAATTGTGAAAATACTCAATCATAGTAGGAAATACAAAATCAACTACTCCCAAAGACACACCGTCGCAAACATTTTCAGGAATATAATAAATTGTTACAACTGTTCAGAAAACCTAAAAATATCGACGGCCTATCATACAAGACGGGATGCCACGGTCGCTACCATAAAGGCGAGTAGATCAAACCAAGCCACTGGGGATAAAGTCACCAAACAGCTTCTTATGTCAGCGAGGGTTCGAAATATAGTATATCATACGTGGGCGTCTTCTCTTTACCCTTAGCCGAGGAAGAAAGGGGTCGAAGACAGGTCGGTATGAGGAATATGTCTCTGACCCCAACGGTCTCCATTTCATCAACAATAGAACCTCCGAAGCACTCAAAACGTTTGCAAGGAGGGTTTCTTTCCTCAGATCTGTACCGATTGTTCGTCGAGGGCTTTTTCCACCCCCCCCCCTGTAAGTACCCCTACCTTTTCTTAATATCGTTTATTGCAAATTCAGCCTACAAGTTGTGGTTCCAACGGCGTGGTGACACTCCTTTCTTTGATATTTCATCTGAATTCCTTACGTCTGGGTTACAGTAAGACGGGATTGGAACTTGGGAGTAACTGGAAATTTATGACAGTCTACTGTTCGGGTCATGGTGACTGGTGCCAGGGAACTAAGGCCAGGGGGCATTAAGGATGGTTCGAAGGACTTCGAGAGAGAGAGGGAGAGCGGCCGTCATTTGGTTGCGATGATATAATTGATTACGTTAGAAATTCTTTTGAGCGACACATTTACATAAATAAAAAAAATCAGAATAAAATATAAACCGACGGCTATAGTTTACGCGAAAATTTGTTGGCGAAAAAATATCTCGTAAGTCACGTCCAAACATAAACATCCGTCCTGTTTTTTTTTTCGTACGGGAAAGAAAGAGGTGTTACTGTTCCGACATCACAGCATCTGTCCGCTGGTGCAAACTTCCGTTTCCCAACTTTAACGCTTCTCACGGCATGAGATAACAATCGTTTCGCATCTGTCGTTTTGTAACCGACGTTCTCGTCAACATTTTCAACGTGTCGAAAGATGCTTCGCGGCTCTGGCAAACAGGAGGCTTTGTTCGGATGCCGACATGCCCCCAGTACCTTGCCGTTTCATTCGATTATACGTTTTATGTATTTAAACGCATTTTTCGATTTAAACTATTTGTAACGTAAAATATCACTTTTTCCACCTCGTTCTACCACTGACGTACGCATTATGCCACGATGCTTAAGATAATTATACACAAATCTATCCGCTCAACTTATCAACAGCATAGAGATTTGGTCATCTCTGATATCCCATCAAAGTAACAACATATCTAACGATTATGAGAACCAGTCTGGCATTCGGACGGTGAACTCACAACTGTAACTTGCGCTGGGAAATTAAACAGAGGAACGTCAATACATAAGTTTTACAGAAAGCCGGTCAGTACCGGCATAAACACTTATTAGCACTTATCGGCACTTTTTAGCATAAAATTCATAGCATTCCAATAACTGTATTTCTCTTTCAAGGAAAGGATTAAGTGTTTGCACTCCCTTTATTGTAAGTGGGTCAATGGGAGCGTCTCCAAGCGGCGGGTAAAGGAGAGTTCTTTTACTGGGAAACGACAGAGAAACCGCTCCTGAGGGAGATTACCACTCCCCCCCCCATAAATGGTAGATCGAAGCGATCAAAAATTTCGAGAAAAGTCCGAGGATTTTATTCAAATCAGGCAGTTCTGAACGGATTCCCTACTACGTCAGTATTTCCATTTCCCCACCTACATATTACATAACGTGTAACAAATTCGCTAGGTCTACTTGTAAATTTACAGGTACTTTATGCCGTAGCAAACATAAATTTGACTTAAATAGGAGAGGATATCAACTGACACCAGAGCATACGGTAACAGTTATTTTGCATGGCAAAAAATAAACATAATTAACTTCATGCGAAACCAATCCGGTCTCTAGTTGCACATATCGATAATACCCATTCTAGATAATGAAATATCCGTTTACTCGTTGGCACTAAAAATTCGTTTATCTGTTCTTACCATAACCATTTGTATTTCTACCTACCCCCAAACAGCTTCCAAGCAACTTTCCCAATTTTAAGTGAAAGTGATAAATCGTTTTCGATTTATTAAACTTCAACCATAAATCAACAGACCGCGCGCTTCCTTCGAGACGTGTAATCGAAAAAAAGAAATTCCACGAATTCTCCTATCTATATCCTTTCAGCGCCATGAAGAGCTCCATGTTTACAGAACAATGTATACGGCCAAAGTCTAAGTCAACATTTAAGAATATTAGGTTTAGGAAGCCAGGATTTGCCATAGAAAGACTTTTTTATAATTTGATAAGTATCAGAATTTGCACTTTGTCCATTAACTCTAAAACACTCAAATAAACTTTCGTTCTTTTAAAGCAATAAAAACTGTGCCCTAGTCTACCCACCGAACTACCCTATATTTAACGTAAGCCGCAGTTTAAATTTAAATAGAACACAGCGACAGATCTGGCTTTCCGGTTGGAATAAAACAGGTTTAATCTGTTGGTGGGTGGCTGATTCACCCCAGGGGTTAATGTAGAGGCCCGGCTCTAAATTCCGGTCTACCAAGTTTAGGTCCCAAAAAGCACCGCAGGGAAATTGGTTCCAGTACCGACACCGCAGCAATAGTTTTAATCCGGACTCCAGTCAGCAGAAACTCAGCAACAATCCCGCTCCTTATTAACAATTCCCAGAGCCAACAGTGTAATATCGGGATATTTTTTTTTATAAAATCTTAATTACAAACTGGCTGCGGGGCCGGAGTCCCGTGTTACCAATCAGGGTAACAATTAACCGCAGAGTCCTCTGGTTTGCCCTAACAAGGGGGGCAAGTGAATCGCACGGTCAGAAACAGTTGTCGCGAAAACAAGCAGTGCCGGTTAGTTAGTTCAAAACTAGACATAGCATTGTTAGCCGTACTCGCGTATTCCGTCAGATTTTAACGGGAACAAGACGCGAGAATTCTGAATACGCCGAAAACCACGCCCGCTCGAGCACAAAATATCCTCCCGCTGCAAAACCAAAGTTGACTGACAAAAATTAAGCTAAGCCCCTGCACAGCTCTTCCAACGCTTACATATATGTTATTATAAATTTCGCGTTGCCGTGGTTTTATTTCTCATTCACTGAAACATCACGCTATTTGCAATATTCATCGGTCCAATAATCATATAATTGAACAATGAAAAACGCCGGTTAACATGGTTTCTATTCAGAATTTTCATGCAATGAATTATTTGAATTGATTGCGAGAGGGTATAAATTCGAGTGGGCTCTCGAGAATTCAGTTCGGCAGTTTGAAAAGTTATCGGACGAGAGAATGAGCTAAAAAGAAAATTTCCAATAAAAGAAATTGGATAGAATATAACATATCTGAAAATTCGGTTCGACGGAACGATAGAAAATAAAGAAAAATGATCGAAGTAAAGAAAAAAAAGGGGGATATAAAAATCCCTCCGGGCAAATCATAAAACCTTATCTCGGTTTCCGAAGGAATACGACCTTATTCGTGGGGAATATTTATTGCCATTTCTTGGAAATGGACCGAGAAGAAATTTATAACTGATAGCTCTGAGATAAGCCGCCCCGTGTTCCATTTAAAAGGTGCTTTAAAAAGGAGTCGTCAGAAAGGGAAGTCGGGCGTTAATGCCCTTATTATCTTAATCCTTCATAAGGGTGTCCTCATGTATCTTATTAACCTGGAGAAACCTTCCTGGAATTAATAAAATAACTTTCTTCACTTAGTTCTATTACAAAGGCGCCGTCCATAATTTCATGGCTCAGCGGCACTACGGAGACAGGAGCCCTATCCTCATTTGTATTTAATTTAGTATTATTCAAACTGCGCCTTATTCTTTCTTAATCACAATGCACAGTCACGTGATCGGAACCTAGTTGCATGGTGCCATCTGTCGTTCGGTTGTTAAACTTGCATGAGAATTAGGCTTGTAAAAATTATATATGGTATGGAAATATATGGTATTAGGTGTAAAAATACTGCACATAATTAGAAAATGCTGAGAACTACGAATAGTAAACGTAAGCCGCAACGGAGCAATGTTGAATTCAACAAACTGTCGATTGTTTTCTTTGACTTGAAACAAATGAAATTTCGAAGTAACTTTCCAAAAATAATACAGGTCCATCTATCTATAGACAGTTGGCATTGGTTAACAAAAATATTGTTCCGGCAATAAAATACAATACAATAGTGCATATAAATGTACAAGCGTAAGAAACAAGTCCTGTGAGGTCGTCTTGCAAAAGCACATTGTATAATCGAAATTATTTGGACACTATTTATTTAAAAAATATTGAGAGTCGGACACATAAATTCACAATATACAAGGTGGTTGGCATACTGTAGAAAAAACAAAACATATTATTTCTGTCATAGAATACAGTGTAAGGTATGAATATTTACACATAAGCACAATCAAATAAGGTACATGACGCCACTTTGCAAAGGCACATTGTATAAGCGAAATTATTTGGACAATATTCATTTATAATATATGTGGTCAAACCAAAATACACAATGTGCAAGATGGTTGACATACTTTAGGAAAAAAATCACTATTTCCGTCATATAATTATAGAGCTGTGCAGGTATATTTACATTTAAGCGCAATAAAATGAGGTACATGATGTCACTCTGTAATGGGCCATGTATTATATTATTAATTAGTAAGTACGAATTACTTGTGTAGACAGCTTTTATGAGTTCCCCTAATGGACCATTATCTCTTCGGAAAAATGATTGAAGTTTAAGCAACAATAGGTTTAGGCTCACAGTTAGCGTTATATTCGGTATAACGAAGGCACACTAATATAGAGTAGATAGTTCATAGAATCTGTAAGATTATTTTATATAAACATATTGCTAACTAAAACATAATTCATAAATAGAATTAAATATTTGTTGTTTAAAAAACTGTGTACTATGAAATCAAAAGTATAACACTAAACTTGAAGTAGTGTTTCCTCGGGTGATTAGGAGAACAATGCGAACGACTGTTCATGTTCCCATAATATTTGAACTTTTCTATTCAAATTCATCAGTCATTAAATTAAAGGCTATCAGACGGAAGGTAAAAATAAAACTCACGGTTGTCGCATTATTACCAGCGGCTTCCACAGTAGGGTCTTACCTGGAACAGAAAAGCATGCAATTAGAATAATTCAAACATTTTATGAGTACAATTTTAGTAATCATATCGAATATAAAAACATGGCGTACTTTTACAATGTAATTTTCTCATCTGATTTATTACAGTTGGAAAGGAATATGGAACTACATTAAATAAGGAATATAGAAATGTTTTAAACAGCCAACAAATGGACAACGAACAGGCAGTTTTATATTTGTAACTGTAGTACATAACTGTCATACTGTACAATGTACACGATTTATATTACCGAATTATGTTGACTTGCGTTTGACTCCGCCGAGAATATACTTTGTAACTTTTTGACTATCTATTTCTCATTGGGCACGGGAAGAGATAAGACGATAAAAAAATAACGACGATAAGTCCGATAAAATGTAACCTGAAAATATTCGGTAACGGAATGGGTTGGTCCAAGACGAATCTATAGGTCTTGGAATATTCCAACGAGATTGGGGAATTCAATATTTAAATCATAACGAGAGACAGTAATTCCCCCTATACGATGTGTGACTGTTCTGAATTGCAGACGTGAAAAGGGATGTGAAGTCGTTCATTCCATACGCAAGTGAACACGCGGGTATATCCATTTAACTTCAGTTACAATAAGTTTCCTTCCTCAGGAGACTGGAAGGTAAGCTCCGTAAACAGAGAGAAATATTGTTTTGAAGTTTGTGTATTCCAAACCCCGGTATACCCCCCACAAAAATACCTCGAACCGAGTGTTTTGCGAGCTATGATAAAAGACCTGACAAGCTAAGTATATCACTGGTAGGAACGATTAAAAATACCAACTGGTTTAGGCTAAAGAGGATTAAACTTGTCTGTAATATATTTTTCCTTTATCTTTCATGATAAAATTCAAATTAGGAGTGATGTAATAGGCGTAGTACTACGGGGAGGAAACAGTGCCGTATATCGTTAGATGATTATTCTTTAGTTGATATTCTTATCTGCGTCGAGAAAAGGGTTAAGTATCTACGCTCCGAGAGAGTCTTAGAGATTGTACTATCAGACACTGCCCTCTATCATGGGGACCTGAGTTATAAAGGGGAGCGCAACGAAACTGAACTCTGTCCTAGTAGTACGGTCGATTTTGAAACATCGAGGTTTAGGTTAACATTTAATGTAACTCAGCAGTTGAGCTTATATCTAATGTTTGCAATATCTAAAAAAATCCTTCTTAAAATCCGTTGCAAACACGTCCTTGAATTAAGTAAATATGTTCTTAGAGATTAATATCCCCGGAAAACTAATCCCGAGGGCGTAGTAGCCTTAGATTATGCTACGCGTTACTCTGATTTCATCATTCGAACTGTGTTACAAAATTCAGTTATAGATTTGGAATATTTCCGGAGAAAAAAAAGGCGTAGAAGTAAAATGTGAAATATACACTGACAGTGCTGACAGGATGCTTCAGCGGCAGCCGACTTGTGTATATTACCGGCGATGATGGAGACTACGCTTTGCTCTTACAATTGTAAGCTGGTCCTAAATTAAATTCCCAGCAGCGGACCAATAACATTTATGTTAATTGCAAAATTTGAACTGGGAACGCTCTTCACTTGCGTTCCAGATCGTAATAAATTTATCGATATATACTGACTGTATACTCGCAACGGGAAATGGAACAGCAGAGGAAACTGACGACAAGTTATAACTTCCGGTGGCATAAACAGTGGTGGAAGTTCGGGCAAAATATGTCATCACAACAGTAAATCCCGTCGCAAACTAAAACCAAGTTCTCTGACAAAGCACGAACCGACTCTCCTCTAATATCCGATACCGCCCAACCCGCTTAACCTAGCCGACCACCAGTTCTGGACAAATCGAAACTTATTTAAACAGTCCGCAAACTATAAAGCACACTATTCCAACCTGTCATATCGCGTGAATAGTATTCCTAATTGCTAACGCTACCGGCATAGCTTGCTACTGCCATAAAAAAACTATGCGGAAGTGAAACATTACACCGTTTTTTATTTGTAAAAGAATCCTCTACCATTTTACCCAAATAACTGTTGTCATATTTAGTAATAGTTTATATAGGAATAAAATTTGTTATAGGAAACTTTTACCGGTGCCCCTGTAGCACAGCCGCACAGTTTGGGAATTACTGAGGTAGTCGAAATATCTACAGAGAGCATCCTTAAAAATAATAACGAAATTTAAGCCGAACATCAAAAATGAATACGAATCCAGAACAAAAAGGCAAAGTAATTATGAAAAAAAGGTTCGGTAGTTTGTTATTAAGCAAAACAAAAGTGCAGACAGACACACGCCGCCGCTTTCAAAACCAGTCGCCTATTTACATAACGAGATAAGTTCGAGTATAATTTGTAATTGAAGGGGAATTACCGCCATGACGCAGGAAAATGGGGAACATCCCATGAAAGTTAGCAAACAGGCTCCAAGAGTCAATAATGAATTAAAATATCGCAGAACATGGAACAGCAGAGCCGATAAGCCAGAACCGACAGTGGTTCCAGTATTAGTTTTACAAAGCCACACAGCAGAGGTGAGATCCTCTTTATCGGCCTATCGGCAGGCTCTTCCGGTAAGCTTCGATAACACAATTTCCTTTCGCCGACGCCGTTTAAGCGGAGTTAAACATTCTGAAATTACGAAAATGTCTGCCATCAAAATTCCAAGGTTCTCGCCGCTGCAGAGCTCACGGACGTGAACTGTGGTTTCCGACCGAACTTCACAGTCGACAATATTGAGGAGAATAACCAATGCACTCTACTATATCTCAAACCTCACCCAACGTACTGATCTTAAAGTCCCTTTTGTCCGCGACCTTGCTATACATAAGTATAACAAAGTTCACTCCCGAATTCGGCATTAATTTAATTAATTTAAATTAATTACGAATTAAGCATCATCATTATGCCATGGTCCAAGCCCTACCCATAATCCTCGTTCTTTACAGACACCTGAAAATTAAATGGCCACATGATTTAACATAACTCGTTAATAGTGCGACTGGAACATGGATGTATTTTATAGTTATGGCCATAAAACAGTAAAAAAAACACAGAAATCGATCCTGTGCCCTTTCCCATTAAATAGAAATTACCAATCCACTATAAAAATGAAACCGTTTCTGTCCAGACTGCGGAATATTAAAATATTTTTTCATCGTCTCATGACGTCAAAAATGTCCCCGTCGAAATAAAAAAAGAAAACGCCACTGGTACACGGGCTATTGTCAGCCCTGCCCATCGGAGCTTAGAGAGGGCGGGGAGGGAGGAGGGCGTAATTGTTGACAACGAAAAACAAAGAAGCAGATTAGCGGAGGGCTGAACTCTAATCCACGGGGTGGAGGTGCAATCTCTTTGTGAACGACGGGGCTCCGAATCTGGCCCGACAGACCGGAACTAATTCAACAAAGAACGCCTCCATCTATTTTATACTACATCGTTACATACAGTATCACCCCCTCTCAACCCCCGACATCCACCCCAACCCCGTTTTAACACCCCGCCACGCTTTGCTCAACCGAGCTTCAAATGTCACCTTTTCAAATCCCGCTCTAAATTATAACGAGTCCGACATTTTATACAAAAGTGAGCGAGAGATGCCGTCATCTCGTATATTTCCTGTTCGTATATCAATTCACTCATCCGAATTTTGGACCATACATTATTATTACAGGTTATTTCCAGCCAGACAATTTAAAGGTACAGTTGAATTTTGTTATTCCAGGGTTGTGCAAAATGTACGCGAAACCAGTCCAGCTTATGAACAAATTCAAGCGTGGGGCTTAAATCGTAATAGTACAGATGATTTTACTATAGAACAGATTATAGTTAGAACCAGTTAAGCTAATTGTTGAAATTCAATTTCATACATTGACAACTAAAAGAAGATACGTTTGTTCCGATTGTTTGCAAGCTTATTGGCAATACCGCGACAGAAAAAAAGTTTTCCATTATTTCTCTCAAAGGAACAGAAGTCTCACTCCACTTATTCCTTTTACATCGTCAGTTTTAAAACCCCAGATATAAAAGTCAAAGTTAAAGACGGAAGAAGTTACTTTTTCAATATAACCTTCCTTTAGGAGGAATTATGAATGTCACTGGAGTCAATGCTTGAATGGAAGGGATCGCGGGGAAATTAATTGGAAATAAAGGGAAACTGCCCAGAAAATTATTTGTTGAAAATCAATGAGAAATCCTTTGGGAAAAGGAAAAGAAAGAACTCTTTTTAAAACAAGAACCCAATCATCAGAACCCAGCCATTCAGCTCAGTTAGGAGACTTCTCGGGTACATCTAATTGGGAATCGCATAATCTGACTGTTTTAAGTCGCTGTCATATTTATGTCATTTTTTTAATAGCTCTTTAATAGATCGATATTTAATTGAAATCAAATGCTTGTTGAAAAATATCATGAAAATAATGGAAGGTCTTAGGTTAAGGTCCAAGACTCTTACACCCTTGAGCTGAAAAAGTAATAGAGATCGGTAGGTAATAGCGAAAAGTAAGGTTCGAACGGGGACCATGAACCATATCGGATATTATGAATATAAATCATATAAAAACAATGAAAAAAATAAATGAAAGCAGAAATAATAAACAGAAAGCTCATAATCGTGCAACCGAAATTATATAGAAATAACGACAGAATCATAAAAAAAGTTATTATATGTCAATAACTTATATTTCTTCGATAAAAAACACTCCAGTTTTACCTGAGTCTAGACCTGATTCAAGTTTCGCATGTGGAATAGAGTATAAATATTATCTTAATTTTATATTCAATTCTCTGAATTGCCCATTAGGTATCTCACGCCACCACTTTAGCATATGCCCTTGGATAGAAGAAAATCAATCGCAATATCAAATTGCAGTCCTACATTCGGAAAGTGGATTGGAAGGATTTTTTCTTCATAATTTTCTTATTACTCTTATAATTTTATATTTATGTTATGATTTATTTGATAATTGAATTATTTGATTGCGGTAGATGTAGATGAGCGTGAGGAATAATTGTGAACTTCCGTCATGTTAACTATTATATAAGGGTAATGGTTAAAATCTGCAACTGTCTCACAATACAGTCATCCGTCGGAGAGTCGTACATATATAATAAATAAAATAACAAATTTATATCAGCGGAATTCTGGCATTACACATTTCTACGTCCTGCGATTTTGTGATCGACGATTAAATGAATCTTTTGTTATATCAGTCATACTAACACTTTCATTGATTAGGGCGTTTCGTAATCTGAGGAAGACGGTAGGTTAACCGTCGACAGATCATAGTCTTCACACGTTTTATGGGCCCGATAAGGCGGTAAGGATGTGATACGGGTAGATTTGAAGTTTTTTTATCTATTAGTGATAACTATTTCTCGAAATCCGCCAGTTGAAAACATAAAGTGTAAACCAGAAGACGGTGTCGGGTCGTATCATAAATAAGGGGGACAGATAGATGTAGGCACCAGGGGGGTGGGAGAGCGCCCCAAGGGGCCGATGTCGGAAGGATATTGGAAGGGCAGAAGATACAGTTATGTGCTTCGAGTAGAATTTGTCTGTCCGTTCCCCGGATGACTTTACTGTCATTCCCCTCGACACTTCACTCCCGTGACATGCTCTGGACGAGCCCGTCTATCTAATCCGGCGATCCTTCTATGTTCAATTTGATAGATAAGCCATACATCGGTCCAACTGATGACCCATCTGGTGTTTGGAACAGAGTATGTTCACTTCTAAATTATATATCGGAGGCGCCACCATTATAATAAATCTTCCTTTAAGATAACATAGGAGGGTCATGAGGATTAGGAATTTCACTCTTGCCAGTTTCCCCTTGTTACTATAGTCAGTCGCGGTCGAGTAGTAGCTGATGTGTAAGTGCGTCATCGTTTTCGGCTTCAGCTGAACCATTTTTACGGTATTTTGATTTCCAGTGCTACTCACATGTCATTGTCATGTTTCATTTTTGAAGAAATCTATTTTTGGATCACGTCATTATAACTTGATCAAGCTTCCGCATCACCGCTCTTGAAAAACCGATCCTGAACGCTTTATATCCATATAAAGTAATGTAAATGTATAATAAAATGTCGATTTCTATGAAAATAAACAATTTAAATGTTAGCGTATTTAATTTTAAGCGGATTCTCCCAACCATCAGGAGGAATCCTCAACAACGATTCGACCCTAGTGGCTGACCGAATTTTATTTCAATCTAGAAATCCATTAAAGTCAGTATTAGGTATGCCAATTTAATCCCCAACACGCACCGGTGGAAAAATTGCCAGAAATTGGATTCTAGCGCTTCATGAAATATTACTTAACTACTTAAAACAAGGAAAAATTCTCAATTTTTTTTTCACAGACTACAACTGAAGGATATAAATCTATCAATTTATCAACATTTTATTTGAGAAGAAACAAAGGAAAATTAGATTCTCAAAATATACCGGTTAAGTGCGGAGGTAAGAGTAGTAATAAACGTTGGGGGGCCAATGTAGAAAAGCGGCTCCGCTTAAATCTCATTATCCTTTGTTTCACGGTACTCAGAAGACTCCCATTTCCAAATAAAGCGACTACCGAAATACCTCCCTATTTGCCTACCGCAAATTTTAATCCCTACTAGGCTTACGTAATGATTACTTGCAAGTATCCTTCATTTTACGTATTTGGTACGATATAAGGTAAATATATAATTTGCATCTAAGGAAATTATCGTAAATTAGACGGTGTCTCTCAGAAATGATGGAGTGTACTATATAGAGAATTAATTAAGAATACTAAAACTGCTCAAAGTACAGCTACTTTCGTTTTATAATACTCCACTTCACTCTACATCAATAACGAGGGAAATTGCCAGAAAACTGGATACACTCGATCAATAATGTTAAAAATCACTCGACAATATAGAAATGAATTTGTCCCATAGAAATGCGTACAGATCCACGTGATACAGATCAACCTTGATACGTGGTTAACGATTGCTGTAGAGTTAACGAGAACACGTGATACTAGTAATCAGCCAGATCCCGCTAACTATTCAGCATATAACTGAAGATCGCAGGCCAGAAAGTAAATATTAACGCCAAAATAGATAATGAAACAAATAAATATGCCATTTAAATTCGTTCCTAAAATTACTAACCGAATAAAGTCGATTTTTCTACATGTTTAAAAATTGATCCAGCGTAACATTTACACCAAAATCGGAGATCTTAGTAACTCGTAAATTTATGTCCGATTGAGATTAGAATACAGAAAAACATTTTTCATATACAGAAAATAAACATTTCAAACAGGATTTTAGAGTCTGATTGCTAAATTTGTTCACTATAACTTCTTTCTTAGGCTGCAAGTCTCAAGAGGCCTAATTATCAGATGTTAAACGGGTTAATTTTGCACTAACGTTAGTGGAATTCCGAACGGGAGTATTGGTGGAAGCGGAGCAGTGTCGATAACGTGGCCCACTGGGCGTGGTTACCTTCTATCTCGTTCTGTTCCGTACTCAATTTTCAAAGGTTGCCTTCTACCAGGTCCTCTTCCGTACTAAATTTCAAAGGTTCCCTTCTACCAGGTCCTCTTCCATACTAAATTTCAAAGGTTCCCTTCTATCAGGTCCTGTTCCATACGAATTTTCTAAAGTTCCCTTCCATCTCGTTCTGTCCCGCACTCAATTTCATAGGTTCTTTTCCGTTTCGTTCAGTTCCATACTCAATTTCACATAATTACATCTTTATATCATATTACCCAAGACACACATACAGTATCACTACACTTTATTACTCGAAAACTGGCATTTGCTGTGGCCAAGAGAAAAAAAGAGTAATTTCAGAAGCAGTTCACCTCTATCTATGCGCGCAAATTAACACTTATCTACGGGTTGTATTTAATTCATAATTTTTTAATTTTTTAAATATCAATTGAATTGAATTTTCAAATTTCCACCCGAATGAAAAGTACCCGAATTCCTCGAGTCGATTCCGAATTTCAATTGATAGGGAGTGCGTATTGATTCATGAGCAACATTAATTCATAACAGGCTTCCACAATTCAACGATCTGCGAATAAACTGACTCTGAAAATATTTCGACTGGACGAGATATCCAAACTGGTCTAGCTTATAATATGAGATAACGCGAAGAGTTCTCCTAGAAACCAGTTGCACCCTCCCCCCTACTAGTGCAATGCAGAAACATTCGTATATGTCCGAATTGTTTTTCAGAATTGAAATAATAATTGGGAATCCAACACAAGACCGACCTTTATGTCGTCACTACCTCAGCTACCTAATTGAACTGAATTCTTTTAGTTTGATACGAGGAACGATTTAAAAAAAATGTTGTATTCAAAGCTTTCTATGTCCTAAATATTCGCCTTCTCCCACTCACCAAAACACGGGGCGTTTTTTGAAGTTTCTGATTGTTGCAAATAATGCAATATTAAAAAATGGTATCCAGCGCGTATAATAGATTGTTATAAATATTCGCACCACTGAATTTGAACGGAAAGGGAGTAACACGACTTCCTAACACGAAATTGTCTATCGGGCGACAAATTTATCAAACGAATTGACGAAGTTCGTCCGGGTCAGTGGATTCCTCGGTGCACCTACATATAATGAAGACGCAGCGGGAGAGGTTAAGGACCTCCCACGGGTTGGTTACCGACCGAAAGGCCCACCTTTCAAAGGTGGCTAAGAAGGGAACTTCAGAGGGGAGGTCAACTCCCCTTTTATTAGAGGCCACATCAAAAAGCTTCAATTAAGTCCCCCTTATAAGCGTCCCGGACTAGTGGCGCGAGTCACAGTTTAGGACCGGCTCTAAATTACCCCTTAAACAGGGGAAACAAGTATGATCAGTTTTCCCGATCGTATATTCCGCCCCAAACGTACAATATTTTGATTGTGCTAAATTTGTATATCTAGGCGAAACTAAAATTGTCAAATACGATCCTTAACTTATGCAAATTTTTATGCCTTTGATTTCACATTATATGTTCAAAAATTAGGTCAGCCAACTGATTTTATTCTAGACTAAATGTTAGCAACGTGTTCACTATTTATTTCATTCATTATTTATCCGGACTTCTTTTAAGCCATAAACAAAAGAGTCGCATACCGCGAATAGGCAAGTTTAGGTCCGAGGAACGCATACAAATTTCCAGTGATTTGGCCCTTACCATTCATCTTCCGAAGAAAGTATTTCCCGTCTGGGACCCCCTTTTCATTTCCTGATTCGAATGGACCCGCCACGCTAAGCGCCTCTCGACTGCTACATGATTTATGCCGGCTTTTCTATACGGTCTACTTGCGCCCGCAAAAACCAATACATTCCTCAAGCAAAACCAGCCAATATATAAAATTATTTTTGAAACGTTCAAGAAACTTTCCGGTAGATTCCCAAATACCTTCAATTTGTCTCTGGCCCTTTAATTTGTATTCATCGAACTCATCATTTCATTAAGTACTAAACTCCAATTAGACTTCAAATAAGTGCCGGTGGGAGCGGCAGTTGTGTACTTTCCCCGCTAAATATTTAATAGGGACTGGACCGGCGAATGCGACTTCCTTTCACAATCACTTGGTCAAAGTCCCTTAAGTACACCAGTTTCTATCTCTTTCTAATAGAATAGACTAACCCAAAGTACCTGTTGAATAAATGATTATGGCCAATGAAAATCTACAGAGTTCTCGAGTTGATAAATCTGTTTGTAAGCGATATACATTAACGAGGAGCTGCTCAAATTTCCATTCAATTATACATCGCATTAGTGCCATTTACTCTTATAAAACATCTATAGCAATAATTATTTCTTGTAATTCCTATCGAAAGAAGGTAGATAATTATACCGCTTTTGTTACCCTTATCTTGTTTTCTATATTAACTTATGCTCAGAAATAGGTAGTTCACAGACGAGCTAATCATATCATATGACATATACTGCTAGTAATACCATAATAATATCATATTTCCGTATTACAGACTCCGAAGGACGTAAGGGCCTGTGATCATCTAAGGAAATACATACAAATACACTCAACACAAATTATAGGGTAAGCCGACACAAATGACCATGCCTTCGAGCGTCTGATAACATTCCGCTATATGCCTTATTCTCTACAAGGGTCATCATCACAGGCACTCTGGTACATGCGTCCAGCTCACACTATCTGCCTACTGCACAATTTCACATCACATAACGCTAAACAACAATCCTCACAAGTACTGAGGCAATAACAGAAATCAGGGCTAGTATCGAAAAAATAGGTCTAAACAAAAGTTATTTGTACAAAAAATAACAAATTTCGATACAAATAGGATAAGTTTACAACAATTCTGCTTTGGACTATTAACAAGTTCAAATTTCAAAACGGTTTTATCCGTCTTCAGCAACATAAATTAGAATGAGAAAGTCATTCCCGGGAAATCGGTCCCATTTCAACGGCGGGATCAAAATAAATTGGAACATCCCATCCTTCTCCCCGGTCCAATTGTGGAGACGGCCCATATTGCCCTCGGATTGGACGGCTTAATCCAATAATTGGATTGTACCTTATTAATCCACCGATATCCTCCCAACTTAGCTCAAAACCAGATTCCATATTCAGGACCTACGCAATTTAGTTCCGCCAACTCGAGGCATTCATTTCTCACGATTTATTGCCAATCGTTCAGCGGAAACGATAAGACAGAAAAGAAATATTAGGCACCTCTCTGCCAGTAAAATACACTTCGGCTGCCGGTGGAGCATCCTGTCTTCGCTGATACTTGCAGAGAGAAGGAAATACGTTCAACTCATCGTGCGGAAACCAAATTGGGAGTTGATGGATACAGTAAGAAAGATGATATACCAAACCGCTGCGGGACATTTTTCTTACACTAATTTCTACTTTCTTTCACATCGTAACGTGCGTTATATAACACAAATTTTCCATCTTAATTAGTTACTAATACTAATAATTAGTATTAGAAAAAATAGTTGATATGTTAGTGGCATGTTAGAGACGTCGCATGTGATTCGGTGACGATCAGACACTCTTGTAATATTTTCAACTGTACCGTCTGTTCAGAAATATGTTCGACACACATATCGGTTTTTGTCCTTCCATTACATTTAATAAACATTGAGTACGCCCACACATGACCTAACCCTCGATTTAGTAATCCGGGCAGGTTGGAAAAGGCAGGCGGAAATACCGAGATTGTACACTTGAGTAGATAATAATAGTAATAATAAGAATAGGAAAGCTATTGAGATTACAGACTAGCGAGTTCCTGTTTATATTTATGACACTCCGTTGGTAGTCTAGCACGGCAATTATCATTTACCTTTAATATCAAATATTTTTCATTGTAATTTAAACAAATTTTCACCACCTTAAGTGTCGTAAATCTTCGAAATACTTTGGGCAAAAGTGTTACAGAATTGCCTACATTATATAATTGAATACATTCGTTTGGCGAATAGAAATAATAAATACATAATTGTGCGCTTGTATAACTGCCAAGGCCTATGATTGAATTCTTCTGTCTCCACTAGCATATACTTAGTGTAAGCACAGTGGACGCGCTACTAATTCGAGCTTAGCCGTTTTCAATTTTATTCATATTAAAGTCTAGGCTAAACGATTGAATGTACTGGAGATTATTTTCAAATACGGGCATAGGTCAGAAGCCCGCATGGAGGACGGACGATGACGTAGCAGAATGGTGGGGGAGGTGGGTGCACTCTCAACATCTAAAACTAGATAGGGCGGGGGTGGATATCAACCCGGCCATTATGCTCCACCGCCGTAATTGAGTGGGAGGCCACCGCCTATTATGGCGGCCTAAGGGTACCCTCCTATTACGCTATTGTCGCTGTATTCCGGTAAAGGTCAGCGTCTGCACAAACACACACGTATCATACCCCCCTTAATCTTACAGCCCGAGTGTTTGTGTTTTGTCCCGCCCTATATAGAAATGAGATATAATGAGACGCTAAGTCAAAAAGGAGTCATGTCAAAAGACCTTGTCTGATTTTGCCCACGGTCAAACCATTAAAATATCCCAACTGGTTTTCACTAGCGATAGCCTTAAATATCGCTTAGTAAAGTTTATTTTGACGTTAATAAATGATAAATTTGAAATAAATGATTTGACAATAAAAACAGCGGGATTTAATTTCAAAATTACCACATATAACATTACTGGAACACATTTTTATTGCCTTATCGTACTCGATTCGCCGTACTCCTTGCACGAATATATCGAACTAACAAAAGCTCTAGTTTGTTGTAGCTGTTTAGGCGTATCTCCGGTATACGTTCAAAGGGGATATATGACACCTAATGTAGCCGATATCATGGGAAATACTTGCGTATAAAGTCGAGCTTGATGGCGAGTAACTGTGTCTGGGCCTTAACTGGCTGAGGGCAATCGATAGGGTGGACCACGTGTCAACAGGCGGTATCATGTGCCGTGGGCGGTTTGCCGGACCCGCAATAAAATGTAGGCCGCTAATTAATAACGACGCTATCGTAATTAGTCTGATGGGGGGGTGTGACACTACGCCCACTTTATATCGGTCTAATTGCTCCGACACCATCTCGCGTGTTTCTGCCCACCTAAACGCACCCTCTCCTACCATTTATCGGTAAACAGAACGAACCGGTGGTAAGATAAGCGCGTTCGAATTTTTGAAAGTTCATACCGTTTGTACTCAATTACAATAACAAAGTTTACTCGCTTTAAGTATTAAAAATTGCACCACCAACGTAGTCGTAAACACCGGAAACGGTTACCGAAAAAACTAGGTATACTAACACCAACCTAAAAATTGACAATGCAAACAATAATAGGCTATGCACTAACAGTAAAGACAAAAAAAGAAACAAGCGACCCAGATATAAAGTACGGAAACTACAACACAGAGCACTGAGACTTACTACCGGACTTTTCATCACTACTCCCCTGAACTCACTTTGTAACTTGGAAATCAATTTGAAATAACAAACAGAGAACAACAACTACGAACCACAACACCGTAATACTTATACACCATCCTCCATATCCTTCAGTCAGTACATATTTCGCTCACGGATACCGTAATTCGTTCAACATTATGAAACAGGATCAGACATTGCCCAGGTTAAATGACGCTGCCCTATCCAATCGGTTTATTGTGCAATCCAATTCCCTGGGGCGACGATCCACTCTCGGGATAATGCCTCGAGGAGTTATATTCAGGTCGGGCCTAATTGAATTTTAGCCCAAAACCTAAGTTCGGAGGCGGGAATCGACTAAATGGGGTGCATATTCTACAATGGGCAATCGGATTAAGGGGGGGGGGGGGAGGAATGGGTCGAGCGATACCGAAGACATTAGCGGAAGACAATGGGTCCGGGACCGACAATGGTCCGCTGCCAAACTGTTAATCGGCCCTGGCACACATTATACACCGCCATTAACGCCGTATATAAGACCGGCTGGCAATATCAGATAGAGACCGAATACCTCTCAAATATCAGTTCAACTACCATCCCAAAATAAGTACTTCAGGTGGTGTAAGAGAGGATTAGGTGGCAATTATCCGAAATATGTCTAGACAAAACAGGTATCAAATAGGCAAATCAATAGGCCGGACAATGTTACGGTAGTCAGAGATAGCCCTAATGTTAATCATCGGCGCTTAAGCGCGTATCACCTAAAGAAAATTGCGCTATAAAAATACAGACAAAAACATTATCGGCGCTCGTGGAATTTTTTTGCGAAACACAATTTTGTAATTTCGTCGAACGGTCTATTCGAGAGAACTGGGAATCGTGACGCTTATGCCAACTCGGATGCCGATGAAGCACTGTCTATTATAGAAGAAAATATAATACTAGTTTGGAACGAGATAGGTGAGTATAATGATACAATAATTGTACGATTTATCTGTGCATTGAGTGCAGTAGTGGCAGCAGTGCTCAGATCGCAAGATGCATGATCGACAGGCAACCCCTTACTTCCTGAAGATCACCACTATTTTTATACAGGATGATGTAAGAGTTGCAAACACGATTAAACATAAATATTATACGGGCGCCAAGACGCAAAAATACAAGGAGATTGCATTTATAATGCAATGTACGCACCTGGATAATGAAAAGATATTTATTCAAATCAGATGATATGTAACTCATAACGATTCATTCGGAAAGATTTTGGGACTGGTTTCGAGTCGAACAATTTAGATTTCCTAATGTGCTGTAACCGTCATTAAGCTTCTTCGATCAGGAACTTTCAGGGGGAATCGTACTTAAATCAAATATTCTTCGATTATAATATCTAATAATCTGAATTTGACCGAACTCGATATTTTTTTATCTTTACCTTGCTTGTTGTTTGTTCTCTTAGGGAACCCCATGAAAATGCAATCGCCAATCCACAACATACCTGCAACAATGAAATCAGTGTTAAAAAATGACATCTTATAAATATATAATCAATGTGCACATATGGATATTATTATATCGATAATGCGAACTATATAATCATTTTGTAGTGTAAGCTACTGTAAAGCCGGTTTTAACCATAAGTTGGCGGCCCTGTTCAATCGCTTAAACATTTACATAAAATGTATACGTCTCGAAGCTGTTTGGTTTTGTAAAACATTTCTAGTAATTCAAAAAGCTAATTTCTGACTTTTTTCGGGACTCAGTTCGTCGAAAGTAGGAAGGAGAAATTACCGAACTGAAAAATACATATACTTTTTCCATCTTATGAATTATGAGGCTGCCATACTGGTCCTAGATGCGGGCCAGACTCCCTCAGTAAGAACAAGTTCCCACAAGATTATGAACCGCAAGTAGTTTCAAGTTCAAGGACTGGAGGGTCAGATATTCGAGACAGTTGACATTTACTGCACTTTACTGCACCTTACGTAATATTTTACAGAAATTGATTAATCAAAACTGTTACAATTATCAACACGAAAATGGCGTGGACAAGAAAAATGAAATAGCTTTCCTAAATGGATGTGTAAGTAAAAATTTAATGATCTTCCACAACCTTAACAGAGCTTTTAATTTTTTCAATATTTTTGTAATATGAGGTGACAACCAAATGCTAACGGCGACAGTCGATCATTCATAACTAGATCAGATTTGCAAAATAAATGTTGGAAATATATAACTTTTCGCCAAAAGAACACTGTAAAAGTTGTTGACACTTCAGTACAACCGGTGTTTGCGCGGCACAAAGGGGGCCCTGTCTCCATTATCTTTAGCTGTCGAATGGAGCAAAAACGAGAGACAGACGGGTGGGAAAACAGAGGGGAGTTATCCGTACTGGAAACTCTGAAAAGGTGCTGGAAAAACCCTGCCGCTCATTGTGAAAATTGACGCTCGATAACAAGAAAACCTTCCCCGCCGCCTTCCAGTCATCGCACATATACAGCACAGTTAGAAGCCTGAAAAGTGTTTAAACGAATGTCAAACGAATGAAATACGATAGCTTCTCCGCGTTGCCGTAGTAACAGCTACTGATATTCCACTACCTCCAAACCGGGAACATTATTAATGCATATTTCACCATTCCCTCGAATTTCACATTTTAGTCTATTCCGCCTATAGTAGTATCTTTTTTCTTGGTTCGACGCAGAATTATTATCTTATCGGTTGCAGTTTCACGACCAATCAACCAGAAAAGGAAACTGAGATTCGGCTTCGCAATTTATATCGCGAACCGTCACGCCGCCTCCACATGACACGACTACTGTTCTTAAAATAAAATATTATCGAGAAAAGGATAAATTTAGAACAATTCCGCTCTCTAAGGAGAACTATAACCTAACTACTGAAAGTAATTAAACATTAATTTAAAGCATGTATCGGGATCCACGAGTGACTTTTTACGAAATAAAATACATAAGCTATTTCGCAGGCCTTTCTGCATTTATATTAGCGATCTGTTGGGTATACACTCGGAATGTCTATAATACTTGGATCGAATTTGGTAACACCAAGATGGCCCTCCACACAGTATAATAGGGAATCAATGGAATGCAACGGATGGCGGCATTAAGAACATTAAAATTACGCGTTTAGTTCTTGGATTTAATTATGACCAAACATACGTGCGTTACGTGCACGTTATAGGCGCCGTCGTGTATCTGCCGAAAGCAATATATACTGGGGTGGTGGTGGGAAAAATAAACGAAGCTACTTGAAGGTTGGACGCCCGCCGGCAGACTGTGCCGGCTTTCTGTTTCTCTAAGGGCTGCTGGTTCAGGGGCCCCCGCCCCATTGTCGTCCGCGGGGAGTGTTCCGCTTGAAAAAGCGTCCTCGAAAAACACTGGGTCCAACTTCTAACTGAGCAAACTGCCCGAGCGCACACAACGGCACATATTGGTTCCCATTTTCGGCGTTCCGCTGCCGCCCACCGAAAAAGACAACGTTAACAATTACGTCGGCGGAAGCGACTCCAGACGATCAAGCCTTCGAAACGCAAGATATTTATTATTTTTTTAAGATATTAAGAGTCTGGAATTTTTACACTGGAATGATTATGTTAAAAAAAAATTTAATGTAAAATAATCCGCTATCCTCTGTTTCCGTGTTTCATGGATGTTCTCTGTCCCGTTATTCTGAAAGCATCGAGCGTTCAATAGACGCGGCTGGGAATTTAGACTAATGACTCTTTCTCGAGTGCAATGAGTGGAGAGCCGATGCAATCGGAGATAAGCCCCGTGCAAGTGAGAGATACATTCAGTGTCAACACGAAGATAGGATCGCGTAGAGAGAGCGTTGAGCGGCCACTACGCAGTAATCGTTCCCCCCCATGAAATTCGATCGAGTGGTTGTTTGAAGTCACCGCAACACGGGGTTTTTTATTTTCCTTCTTTTTTATTTTATATGTGGGCTATCGAATTACAGGGGCAACACAAAAACGAAGCTCTCCGTAAACAGATTCCAGACAGAGGGGATGTTCGAGGATTTTTCTGAACACCGATTACAAGGATAATCAGATTCAGTTTATTTGGGATCGATTTTGTTTGCCGCTAATAACAATTTGTAATGACTAAAACAGTCTACACAGACCCAGTGGTTGGTGAGGCCTGAAAAGAGAATGAGATTTTATGGTACGGCCGGTTCTTAATCTGCTAATAATCTCCATCTCGTGTCTTGCAGGAATAGACCGGTTTTTGTTGGCGACTGTACCGACAACACGATTTCGAGCGATTGGAAAAAATGCAATAGCGGTCGGCCGGAACAAACATCTGAAAACCACCCGCCCCATCACCTCGAGGACTGTTTGCAGAGGTCCCCGCCGTGTTTGCAGTACCGCAGCTCACTGAATCCCACGAAGGTCACGATCCAGGAAGTAACCGAAAATAAAAGTGAGGTAGACGGGAGAGAAAAAGTTTGCACCGCCGCATTACAAACAATGAATAATCCCCCAGAGCAGGAGACATGCCTGTATACCGGAGGTAGAAGATGTTTAAAGCTGGTAGTAAACAGGCACATTCGAATATCACACAAGAATTTAAATGATTCCCGATCCAGTTCATTCCAGATTTTACCACCCTACGAATTAACCAATATAAAAGCCCAGTCTATAAAGAGTTCGGCATTTGAAAGATTGGCAATGACATTCCGACTATTAGAGGCCTTTTTAGTCAGAATGTTGAGAGTTTAAAAAATTCGCATGAGGTCGACATTGTTCTTCAAATTATGGCTCTACTTTTACACGAGAAATCGCGCACACTCCTGCTGAAGCGATCTGGACCACTGATTTATCAGTCCATCTCCCCTTAAAGATTGGAGAGAACGCGGCGAAAATACCGCTGCGAATGTATAATATTAATTCTACTGTATAACTACACTATTTCATTCTGGGAGAATCAAAACCTTCATGCGAAGTCTGCAATACAGACTTTGCACACCGCTTCATGGAATGTAAAAAAATTGATCACAGTCGAATTTTGAGAAAACTGAACAAATTTAAAAAAACAACAAATAATCTATGAAACATATGTTGAAATATCTAGAATACGCAGGTATGGTCAATGATATATACAGTCATCTTTCATCTTTAAATGATAATTTCGAGTAATAGATATTGTAAAAAAATGTTCCATCAATACTCATAAGTACTCTATTGTTATTATAAAGGTTGCGAAATACAATAAGGGCAAAAAGGGTAGGTCAGTGCCGAACCCCGGTTGTGAATTAGGTGACCTTTCGCCAAAGGAGTCTCATTAGAAATATAACAAGCAAATAGCCCGACGCAAAGTATTCACCCACGAATTTTGTGATTCAACATCACAGGATTAAACTGTCCTGTAAACGTTTTACAACGACTAAACTGTAATTAAAATGTTTTGAACATGATGAAGGCGTCGTGAATACAACATTTAAATCTGTTGAGAGTCATGATTTCAGTTGAATTTTAATTGAAAATTGAACTAGAGGTCATTTACATGGCGGTTTTGCCACTTCGCTCGGTACTCTGCTCTGACGTGGACGAATTTTTCGATCGATTTCGAAAGATTATCTATTTCCCTTGAGCCCTTTTTTCCTTTGAAATAGAAGTTCGCCATAAATCACTTGTGGGAGGAACCATCATTCAGGAGGAATCTGTGGGCCAACCGGCCACAATAAAAGTGCAGCCGTAATGATACTTCAACGCAAAAACCGACGACGATCTAGCCTAAGTTAAAAACTTATTGAAATGTAGTAATTATTCCTGAATAAATATTTCAGGAATCCTGGTCACTGAAACGACGATTTTATGAAAAATTGGGGGTCTCCGCACTGAAAGGAATTCTAACTGCGTAGGACGGAATTCGGAAAATATTTCCACCGCAATATCTTTAAAAGATATACGACGTCATTTTTTAATGCCCTTTAAATTTAGTCGCGAAATGAAATGCTATTCTGTTTATTGCAAGTCCTGCACGGACGGTAAGGGAATTTAACCCGGGGGTAGCTGAATGGGGTTAATTTACATAATATTTTGAGAGCCACTTTAATACGTTAGTGCTTGAATACGAAATTTGGAGGCTATATCTATACAGTTGACATTTCAACGTTCTAAAGATTGATTGCTCATTCTAAATCAACGTTCACACACTAAAATACGGTAGTTTGGTTGAACGGGTACTAGGACTCGTATTTCTATACGAAACTATTACAATTACGTTTCTCGACAGGAAACTGTATACCTGTTATTTTTGTTGGGAAACGAAAAAGATATTTCAATTAAAGGGGACACCGGAACTAGAGTTTTTGTTCGGCATTTTTAGTCGGCATTGTATTTTTGAAAGGAGTCGATAAAATATGGGGGAGGGGTTTCACCATTTGAAAAAAGTTTATTTTTAGTAATCTAGTTAATCGGTGCAAGTGCACCTAACGAACTTTAGTTAAGTACATTTCCGCACCACACTCGGAGTGGCGCTAGTTTATCGGTGCACGTGCACCCAACGAACTTTAGTTAAGTACATTTCCGCACCACCCTCAGGGGGCGCTAGTCAGGCGCTGTCAATACTGCTTTACCGCACTCAGCTGGAGTCGGACCAAATAAATATCGAGGCGGTACCCGTAAGACAACGAACTTCCCAACGAAGTCTCTCCGCTAATAAGTCGGACCCCGGGCCCCGCTGTAGCCCTAGCCCTTTAATTAAACAGAGAAAACTCTACTCGAAAGGTTATATTAAAAAAACAAAGAAGCGAGAATAAAGTTCCCGCGTTATATAAACCCGGAGGGTTATTTTATGGCGTCGTAAAGTCAAGGGAATGTAAAACTTTATGTATAAATAATTTATTATTTGGAGCCACTTTCCAACCTCGAGATACTTCCCTGGAGGTAGTCTAGAAGAAATTGCTTGTTCTAGAAGCCAAGACTGAAGAGGTTTTCTAGCATAAATACATTTTTTAGTAAACCATCTATTACATTTAAATCCGCTTATTAAAGCCCCACGGAGTACAATCCTTAATAATAATGTAGTAAACTGTATCTACTTACTATGGTATGCTATCCCTGGTATACAATATAAGTTAAAATATCTAAATAATTCGTAAATATGAAGTTTATAAACTTCAAACACAACATATCAGACAAAGTCTGCAGCCTGCTACTCACTCGGTATACATAGATATAAGGCAATTTGCCGCTAATTTAAAATGTTCAAACGGAATACACAAAGTCCACACGCTCCCTTTTCCCTGGCGTAATAAAATCTTACCCTTTTTGTAATGTACATATATTTCCATATCTACATAATAATCTTTAGATTTAGAATTCATACGGAGGTACCTCTATAATAATTGCCAGATCAAACTAACGACAGGAGGAAGCGTACAATCGCATATTATGTAGGAACAAACTTTCAGGTGATGGTAGGCCACAACAAATCATGGAGTCATACTTCTATTTCAGTATGATTATTTCAGTTATATAGCATGAATAATTCTAAATTAAATATCCTCACTATTAAAGGCTATATACAAAATATTAGATACTTATATAAATTATGCTCGCAGATCCTATTGTAATATTGTGAGTCATATAAATGTTCTTTTTTACAAACAACGACGATAGCCCAAGTTGTTATAGTGCATACTATACTTGTTCTCTAAATACCACGGGAAATAGTGATAATCAGATTTTATTACTCCCACTTGCGGACCGAGCTTTCTTTCAGTTATAAAAACTGGTACTAATAAATCAAGGCGATCTACATAAAAACTCAAAGATATGAGCGGTAGTCGTGGCCTTAAACAACTTGAAGGATGCAGCTCCCAAATAACTGAAATATCTGAAGGGGAGTTCAGAAGATCACCGGTGATTAGGGACCTAACCAGACCGGTGTTTAAAAGAGTCGGGGCGCCAACTTGCAAGATCCAGGATAATAGTTGGTTACAGGAAAGTTGAGCCGAAGTAGGAGTGTTGCGAAGCGCAATAAGCAAAAGGTCGAGCCGGTTCTCGCAGCCACTTAGCCACCGCTTTAAGTGTTTTTTCTTCCTTCACTGTCGTCGTCATCCAGGAATTTCCCAAAGCGCAATCAGAGGAAAGCTGAACATGCGACAACTCGGTACGATTCTATATACCTTTACAAAGCGGTTCACCTACAATATCCGGATGCCGCAAAATAAATTCGAGCATGTTTAAATAACTAAATAAGTACGAGTCAACACTATTCACGAACTATTCTAAGTGTTAATCATTTAAATATAAGCGGGTCTCCTTTAAATAACCTGCGAATAAACAACCATTCTCGGTTACGAGTTCTGCAAAAAAATCGATAAGAATTAGAAGAGGTGCTTAAGTGAATTACGCCTTCTCTACTTGTCTTCTTCTGTATTCTACTCCCTTTCTGTTCTGATCTCTCCAGATCCGTTTTCAGACATGAAAGTAAAGTGGTTTAGAGGCTTTTCAGTCGGCAGTGAGTATCTGCACGAGTTGAAGATAAGAAGTAACCCCCTCCTACCGACATCACCATCAAGGACCAGACAATAGGACAGACACTACCACTGTATGGTGTGGAATGGAAGTGACTACTCTTTGCATTCTGTAACCGCGAGCAGGCCGTCGGCAACTGCGGCGAGTAAGAAAGTAATAAAACTCAGAAAACCGCCGGTTCATCCTTACAGTGGACAAAGATAAAAGCTATATAAAAATTACTATCACTTTACTATACATCATTCGCCTATTGTAACAGATTCCGACAGTATAATTGCACGAGTTGAAGATTGTGTAACCCTAACTTGTTGGGTGGTCCGCTGGGGTTTTGGCCCACAGGAACCAACTAGACACTACCGACGCGGAGCTATTGAAGATGGCGAAATGCCAAAACCAGTCCAGTGTAAGGCCAAATTGCCAGAAGATCGGAAGAATTATGGCATTTATGCACCAATTTATTCCCCGAACAGAATGAGAATAAAACCATTCCTCCTTCCATGTCTCGGGCTTTCTAAACAACAAGAACAATAAGAGGGAATTGCCAGGTTCAGAATATCGCGTGCTAAAATAAAGGACGCTAATTTTGTAAAACGCGACCAGCAACTACAAATAACTGTACTACTCCGATATAAAAATAATAATATAACATTTTTATTTGCGATAATTGTACAGATGCGGATATTATGAAAGAAATTAATGCAGAGATAAATTAAATTAGTAATTCTTTTAAACAACATATTTTTACGACGGCTTGGTGATATGAAACTCATTAAATATTTTCACCAGTTGGAAACAAGCAAGAAGCCTCCAAAAATACGGCTCATATTTGGAAGACCAGGGTTCGAATACTAATGTGTTTATAAAGTATAGGAAGTCGATGTAACATGTAAGTTATCGACGGGTGAAGGGCAAAAACTGGTATAACGAAACAAACAACGGAAACAAAGACAACCTTATCGGAACCCGGCAGGTAGCTGCATCAGAAATCGCTCCTTACCAAGTTGAGGACGTCCGCCATTTAATAGGCGGACGTGACATTATTTTGGAATCTATTGTTATGAAGAGTCCTTTTCGGAGGAAAAGAACGCAGCCGGTTGTTACTCGGTGTGTGTGTGTGTGTGCTAATTGTATTAAATAATAAGTGTTGATTGTTAAAAGAGTCTCTCGGCTTACGTCACTGGCGTCCGTCATTAATTCCGGAGACGATCTCGACCGCTTTGTTACATAAGAGACGAGCAGCATCGTACAGAAGACGCGAAGATAATATGACGCTCGGCCAGAAATAACTCGAATTGAAATGGGGAAAAAATGATAAATAATGCGCATTTGTAAAACCGCGAGTCGGGAGTTTAAATGATCCGCTCAGTCTGTTCAGTTTCAAATTTACCGAGAGATAAAACCTCGCCGCGAAACACTCTCGAACCTGCGAAATTCTAGCCGGGAGCACACATTTCTGAAATGTATGACAAATGTACGTCTCGAAACAATACTAAATATTACATAAACCTAAAATTATGTGCTACTTAAGCAGGGAAATTTCAATTAGGTTTCGTTGAAAATTCGTTTGATTTTCTAAGTCCTCTATTTCGATATACAGTAGATTGTTTCACAAAGAAGTAGTCCAGTGTTACGAACAATACAGCGATTACTGAAATACTTATCCTATGAACGGAATGAGTAAAACTGTAACGAATAATTTGTCTTTTAAAACTGAATGTTGTGTGAGATAAAACTATTGTATAGTTGAATGGGGGGGGGGGATAAGCAAAAGGGCTAGAAATGTTGCTCCCAATGCCTAAAGTGCCCCTAGTATATTACTAACACAATGCATCTGATGATGGCGAGAAGCCAATTCGAAAGGCGAGTGAAACTCGAACTGAGCATTGTAGCTCGTTTAATCTACTAGTGGGATGGAGTTGAAAAGCAGTATCTGAATTTACCAGCTGGTCCATTATTAAATGGCTCGTTGTTACACGCTGAGAATTTATTGCGGCCCTCTTTGCAAGGCCATTCAAATCGATATTCCAGTGCAGTCTTCACTCGCACTTTATACTGGACGGTGAATCAGCTTTATTTCCCCCCCGTGTGCGGGTCGAAACACGCGCAAAAGCTAAACAATCGGAGGAATGGAAGCTCTAAAAATCCTATTCGAAGTGGGCACAATGCGAAATCCTAGGGCATTATGAGTGAAACCGGCCTACCCATTATATGTGTATTGGGAGAACTCGGTTTGAACAGGACGAATGGGAAATCCCACCCCTTTTGTCAGAAACGGCGATACGGGGTTTCAATAAAATAATTAATTTTGGGCTACAATCGAAAAATCATTAACCGATGGCGCTGAAACTGTTATGTTCCCACCTGATAATTGATACGCGAGCGTCAAAGCCCACATGACGGAGTTTCGTATATTACGAGCGGAATGATAAAAGCCGAAATTGGTCTAGTTTAAGACCAAATAAGCGGGAGAATACATACAACCTTGCGTGTAAACTGTATTCCGAACCGTCGCGAACCCCTAAAAAATGTATTCATAACAATTATAGCGTCAAGATTAATAAACGACGTTTAGCGGCGGGGAGAATTTTCATGAACCTCAAATTTCTATAAAACGCGGTTTACGCTGAGTACTCGTAAGATAAAAGACGACAAAATCAATTTTTATATTACCACCATTCATCGGCAAACCGTTCAAGTTGCTGAGAGAAACGGAACGGAAACCGCCGTTCCGCGAACTCAAATGGAATAAACGGTGACGCGGCTATTTTATGTAAGGGCGAAATGAAACATCTTGTCGAGAAAACAATCCAAACACACCGACGACATCGTTCTGAGATCACTTTACGACGCCATTAAACTCCCACCGCCGGATCGTTTCAAACTACCTGCGCGTAAGATTCGAGCAATTAAAGCGGGAGGAGGGCGACGGAGGAAGAGTGAGATGGTAACGGCTCATCAACCGTGATATCGGCAGTCAAAGCCGGTGTCATCTTCGGCGGATGAGAAAAAACGCCGCCAAGTACACGAAACGTGCAAACAACAACATATTTTCAGTCCCTGACATCACCTTCTCTTGCCCGCTGACCGGAAGTTTATCGGACGGCGAGATTGGGCACGTTGCAATCGCACCGCTTACGATTTCTAACTACACGTGCCACCACGCTTTCTTACTAGTACATATGCAGGACTTTATTCCCCATGAGATGTTATCAATGTTTTTCTTTATTTATAAAACGCAAATTTACATAGCCGATATGCGCTTAGGACACAGAAAACTTTCAGAACTTCTCAGTGTATTTTGTTTATGAAATCTACTGTTTTAGATTTTGTTTGTCGATATTTGCTAGTATGTATTTTATTGTTTTTTTCTGTAAATATTTGCTTGTATTCTTTGCACGTTTTTCATTACACATGTGATTTACATTTATTTGGGTTTTGCATTTGGTACACATTGGTTTTGGTTCGTCTAGAATCAAAGAAAAGTGTGATAGTCGAGTGTCGCCTGTTCTTAGTCTCTTATGGATTTAATGATAGTCAAATTAATTTACACTCGGTTTAGTTCGTTATTTATTAGTTCCTGAACGTGTCATAGTACGTATCGTAGTACTCTCTGTAAGCATGTTGAAACTGAGTATCCCATAGATGCGGATAATCTTCTGCCCCCGGCATGAGTGGCGAATACGTAAGATCCGGTATAAGAAGTTTTTTGGTCTAGCATAACGACTAGGAATGTTCCCGTTCCGCGCCTAGCAACCTACCCGGGTTCGAATTCCGACGCGGTTTACTTTCATCCGCATATTTGAATCATGTATCGGCGGAGCCATATACAATATTCATAATCTGAAACCAGTAAACCATATCGCAGAGGGCATAATTCAGCCGACAGATAACCAACACAGATAGTCAACACAATTTACATATATATCATAGATTGCACTAAAGAGCCGGCTTTTACCTCTTCCCCACCTGTTACAGCTTTGCGCGTAGGTAATTTTCAAATGTGACGCTACTGCAATGTGTTTTCGCATTGCAGAACTGATAATGCTGTGCGAATAACACGCGTAATTGTATAAATAAAATATTAACAGTACAGCATTACTAAGGTAATATTCGTCTGGAGAATACACTCGTTAGTGCCACCGTAGCAATTCCTAACGAAATGCTACTGGAGAGAGCGAGCAGGCGAAACCAATAGCCTGTGAAATGAATTCGACACACTTAGGCGTTCACAGGTGTCACACCTCTTTAAGGACTTCAAGGAAGAAATATTACGGGAAAACGCTTAACATTAAAATCCATTCATTGCAAACATGGTATGCGGCCACAAAACCAAAAAACCTCGCAGTGGGCGGCATATAAAATTCGGGCATGTATCATCGGGTCATTTCCAACGTGGTTGAGGTGAAACCTTCACCTACAGAAGGCCGGTCGTTTTACACCTCCAAGGAAACTGCCAGCCTCCTTTAGAAACTAAAAAAAACCTAAAGGCCGATGCTATTTATTTAGATAACATCGTAGTCTAACTTCGAATTATACGATATAAATGCTTTCAGTTATGGACTTGTTATTTACGACACAAATCTCCAACCGTTAACTTCGCCATTACGATTTCAAGAGAAATAAATCAAGTTTATGCTCGTGTCTACCTTTTATTCATTTTGTTATAACATTTTCTGCAATATGAGGACCGCAGAGAAATGTTATGCACGCAATCAAATTTTGAAGCCGAAACGAGGAAACGGGCATTTTTATGGTTCCAGCGAGAGTTCCTGCGGATGGCGTGTTTTTCTATGTCGGCTACACCGGTTTCGGGTTCTCGCAGCTAATTCGTGTCGGCGTTTTTGGTTTCTGTACCAAAATGATGGCCAAGATACGACCGATTGAACAGCGGCCCCACGCTAAAGGAATAGGGCGACAAGTCGAAACCGGAAATTGTACGAGCGATTGTACTCGGTACGCAATGCGGTTTGGACCGACGTTGCGCCAATTCAATAGGGATTTTACAATGGGGTTTCAAGTGTGGAATGTCGTCGAGTAGGAGGATAAGGGTTCGAGCGGTAGCGTCCCCTGGCGGCGCCGAAGCTAAGCCAATATCTCCGCCGACGCCGAAGGGAGCCTTTCATTTTATTTTTTCTTATCCGAGCGTAAAAAAAGCCATAAACGGAGAAAAAAACACGGCGGCGTAGGCCACCGCGAAGTTGCCCTCCCCAATCCCACCATTCAAGAAAACGCGCAGTATTAGAAGAGACAAAAAGCCCGGTGGGGGGAAGGCACTAACGAATGACTACGTAAAGCGAACCGCAGAACGCAAAGCGGAGAGGGCGCGCGAGGTGATGACCCTCCCTGATAATATTATCCTGACAACCTTCGAAGGTCCCCCTCGCCAGAGTACGACCCGGTACGCGGCGATAAAACCAAACCGGTTTTAGGACGGTTAACGAAACGGACCACCGTCCACCGCCGACGCCCGCACCGGTGGAATCGAAAACTGACGATTCCCCTTTAAAGGAAACACGACGGGTATTCGTTTAAACGATTGAAACAGGGGTCGCCCACTCTATGGGGTTCACACAGACAATCTCGGTCGCGTGTAGAACCAAGTAGCGTTCCATTTTATACGTATCCAGCTCAATATTAGGTCCTTCAAAACCTGTTTTATTGCCACTGTAAAATACAATAACCGACATTGTTACTCGAGTATTATTAACGGAGTAAGGAACTTTCGGAACTGTCAGGAACTTGTATTTTTGAACTTGAAACCTACCACCGCGTGTTGCTAATAAAAATACGGTTACCGATAGCATCACAAAAATACCGTCTGGATTCTGAAGATTTTTCTGGAGTTATAAAGAGAGTTTCTGTCTTTGGTGAAACGCTTTTCATCCCGGATCTACTCTCATTACATTTGGCATCTTGCCACTAATATCTGGCACTTTGTCCGGAAGCAGTCCCATTGGAAGAACCACCGAATTTAATTTTGACGAAGGGGAAGATCTCGGATTCAATTACCAGTGGCCGATTTATTACTTTCCGTTTGATTACCAATTTTAATTGAAAAATACCGAACAAAAATTTGTCCGAAAATAACCCGTGGGGGTCACAGGGGGCTGCAGCCAAACTATCCACAATATCGGTCGGTACACCGAAATCTTTTTACAATTTAGACGCAACAGCGAGTGACGTTTAAATGAAACAAATTATTCGACGGCTGGTAGGAAGAGTTCTCATGACGATTTCGAAAATAAAAGTCATATTCAACACATCACAACAGCGTCACATTTAGCGTTCGCTTGAGTAAAGTGACGAATTTCGGTAATAAAACCATCGCTCTTTTAAGAATACAATACCGCATTCTGATAAGCTTGGGCGGAAAAAAAGAATGTTCCTGGAAGGAAACCCAATTACTTTAACAGAGGAACCCAATTACGCTGAAGTACGCCCACGCCGAATTCCGCTTTACTGAACCTTTCTTGCCGGATTATGTTGTAAGGGCAAAGTACGGAGTTCCAGTGAATAAGAGAAAAACATTTCAGCCGACCTTTCTTTCAACGTATACATAATGGAGATGACACCCATTCGCATCAAATTACTTTTTAATAGCCTTCCACTTTGTTTACCTTCATTCCTGTATTTATTGCCAGGACAAATGTAGAACATCAATCGACCAGTATAAAGTACAAAATCATTTCACATTCACTAATTATCGGGTTTCATTTTAACTATCTATTTCCCGTGTACTTCTTCCAACGATAATAACTCTATTTGCTGTCGAAATATTAGATGTTTTAAATGGGTGTCGTCAAAATCAGACAGATAATCAATGTCACATTAATAAAATTTAACTACACAAATATTTTCGTACATGATTTATGAATCAATGTACCTCGGCAATGGTGTATGTAAATTTTGTAATTCAACCACAATGTCACACACAAAATTAGCGATAGCTTCGTTCAAAGCCAAAACCACCTTAAAACAGATATTGTAATAAACAGTTTGCAATTTTCGAAACTGTCTTTTAGAATTAGACAAGATCAACTCCGATATCCACCATAATGAAGCCCGTGACGCATTTGTCACTGACCTTAGCCCACAAGGTTCAAATCAGTGGACGGAAACTATCCAGAAATAAACACCGGGCTTTTATCATTTGTAATTGTTATCGTAGGGGGGAGAGAGGACAAAAAACGCTATAGCAATGTGCGCAACACCAGGGATGGGCGGATAAGCGTATCGGTGTGATCAATATAAATGAATGCAAGGATACTGTCAAATGTACAAGAACGAATCCTTGTTAAACAAATATATACATATGCATTAAACGTTTTAAGCCCACCGCCAACAGTTGTCATCAGTATATTAGTGTATATATTGTATGAATATTATTAATATACAGTCCTGCATATTAAACGGGCCATCTTCTCCTTGAAAAATTCCAGCAGAACGGCTGCGATACGAAACCAGCCTAGCACTATCAGGATAAAAGATGCGAGATACGAGAGGTGACTATGCGGACTATCTCGTGCACTCGAGTGAAATCAATGTATACCTATTTTTTTGTCAAATTTCTTCCGTTCGACCAACCCCATCTGAAATTCAGGAAGTGTACGCGAGGAACTCGTGACTGCGCAATTTATGATGAGTGTGAGTATCATCAATCGATTTGAGTTTTGGGAAACTGCGAGATCAACCGACGCGTAACGAGATTTGTGCCGGCCAACCGGCTGACCGCAACTACATTTACGAAGCCCGTATAACGCGATTTACAACTTATTGAACTTTCGAAACTGGTTTTACCTAATAAACGGAAAGTGCTGAATTTTCATCCGTAACGGAGCACCCCCGTCCACCATTTGGACCACCAAACAGCCATAATGGACACCGCATATTGAATGAAGTTTGCCCCGAGGGAAATTTGGCGTCATCGTATCGAGTCAATAATGTATTGAGGAAATCGTAAACCGGGAATATTACACGATCAAATTACCGTCTGGAGGAGTTTTTTCTCCATCGAAAAGTGTTATATTTATCATCGCATCGTCAGTATTCCTTGTTGTGACACAGCTCAAGTAATAGTGCATTGACACATTGGTGAAAGGATGCTTCGGATACTATCGGATAATCCGATATCTTTCTAACAGAAAAGTAGTATTAGTATCTATTACCCCACACCCAACTTCAAGTGAGGTCAGTCTCTGTGGCATTATAAAATTTAAGCTGAAATCTTCCTTAAGACCAATACCGGAAAGTAAATGACTAGTTCAACAATAACCTTTTAAAAACGGACGTTTTCCTGGTATGTAGAAAATTGATTTTCTGCGTGGCGGTTTAAATCACTTTGCATATCAGACGTTTAATGAAAATTAATGGCATTATGGTCAGCCGTTACCGACCGGGCAGACGCTTTGAATACTAATATATCCCCAAACAGAACTAATAAAGGCCCCCAGCAGTTCCTACAAACAGCTTAAGTGCTGCACTTACGTTGGGTCAAAGTGCCTGCCGCCACTAGGACTTTGAAGGTCGTATTGACATTGTTCACTTAACTTGCTGTTCAGTCGAATACGACCACAACTATTTAATCCTTTTCTACTCAATTGACATACCAATTCAATATAATTACCTGTATACAGTAAGTTGTATGCGAAATGCAAACGGACTCGATATCTGATTACTTCTGAAAGAAATACCGCACCGAAATTTAGTTTAACAGTACATGCTCTGAAATTTTAATTGCACTATCAGTTGCATTAATCAAATCATTAGTTGAAGGCAAAGCAATCGGCAAATACATAAATTATCAATAAAAATTGATCCACTTTCGTAATTCTTTGTGACGTTCTGTATTGCTTAAGAAAAACGTAATAATTTTGTTGTTTTCAGCAACATTCAATTTAAACTGTTAACGAACTTTTTGAATATCACTCATATTTAATCTGATGTTAACCTGTGCGTTAACTTAGGATGTTTCTGACAGGAACCATTCCCAGGTAAGCCGATTATTGTCCGACTAACCTACGGTCGACCAACCACAGGCCTCTGTCCTCCTTCAATTGCTTCTAATCAGGAAACTACTCCCGACCTGTACGGGGCATATTGCCACCGATGGTGGCAGCGTTATATACACAACTTTAATGGAAATTGTTGTCACGGAGCGAACTACACCTAATGAGTGTTCTGGGGTATATTGAAACGCGCTACAATCTGAATCAATTCAAATTAGCAACAGAAATAAATCCAGGAATGTTAGATATCTTACAGGTCGACCAAACCGTAGAGTCGGAATAAAATTTAGGCACAGAAATGTCGAAAGATTCGAAAGTTAAAAGAATGATTCATCCAGTTTTAATCGAGATTGATTATCAAAGAGGTATTACGACTGCAAGTAGCAGGATTCGATTGTCCTCTACGCGATCTTGCCTTAGTTCTGTCCGGTTAGTCACGATAATGTAATTGATTATTATTATTTATTTAAGTTATTTATTCTGGTAACTTAGACTGTTTTTTTTTAGAGAATTCTGGGCTCAAATTATTAATTGCAATTGATATTGGGACAGGATGTAACTGATGTAACTGTTTATCTATTCTACGGCCCTCGCTCTCTGTCTTTGCTAACTAATGGGCGGGCGTCCGAGTCCTGACAAACGGCAATACAAAAAAAGGAGAAGACAACGGATTACACATTCAAATATAGATCTGATTAATTCGCGAACGTAGGTAACTACCGAGGATGCATATATATGGCGCGACCTTCGCCGCTAAGGTTGCGACATCGTTTGAAAAACCCATTCGGAGAGTTGTGATCACACCTACCGGTTACGTCCCCTGTTATGCACCTTTTGGCTACCTCCGAATTCCAGGGCGCGAGGACGTTGAGTTGAATAAGGCGCAGTGAACCGCAAAATCCGGGAAATTAAAGATAGCCAAGAGATAGGGCATGTTAATAGTGTACATCATGACCAATCTCCTGTGGGGGTCCTTTCAAACCGCATTTATTCGTCAGTCCAATAACGTTGCTGAATTTTTTAAAATATTTTACGTTGAAAATGATTAGGTTCAATATAACGGTACATCAATGTTCATAATTTGTGCATAATGAGAGTATGTTCAGGATATACACCAACTGAAGTAGAGCTGGGAAAGTATAGTATAGGGTGGTTATATGGAACAAAATCGGCCGAACACACTCGGAAAATGATCGAGTAGGGGTGAAGAAGACCCGAAAGGAGGAAAAGGGGAGAAGAGCCGGTATGGAAGGAGAGATGTAGCGGTCGGTCCGAAGGAATGCAGAAGGACGACGAGTCGTGCTCCACGAGCTAAAAATGTTTTAAATGTCCGAGTTGGGCAGAAAAAAAACCTGTTTATACCGATATTTGTAGTCTCCCTACGTTTCGCCACAATCGTTAAGCGCCGCTTTTCCATATTCAACACGTTCCTTCGATTATTTTCACTTCCTCTCCGCATCACAGACCGAATTAATCTTCGTTTATCGACTTCCATTTTTTTTTGGTGACTTTTCTTTCCCGAGCTACTTTTTGACTAAAGCTCTCTCTAACTAAACATGTCCCCACAAACACCCAGCATACTGACTGTTCATATATAGTACAATAGGTCTAAACCTACCAAGACGGGCAGTTTTGGCTATCTGGCGAAGGTCATACATCCAGAAACGTTTATGGAACATCATGCTAATCTAAGCATTGACAACACCTATTTCATTAATTATAAATTCAAACGACAAGTTGTAATTACTTAATGAGTGTTCTCCTTCATCACAAAACGAAAATAAATGTTATTGGGAATTCTTTTTTATTTCTGGCCTTATTCACAGGCAACACTTTGACTTCGGTCTAGACGAAATTTGTCTTTGTTTTTCACTTTTGGTTGGCACTTGAGAAAGTTTTGTTCCCAATACCGCCTGGCGAATGATTCACTGACTTTAACTTCCGAACTAATTTATTCTGGCTCGGAAGAACCTGACCTAAACAGCAAAGCGGGACAGGTGCTACAGTGTCGCTATCGATTTCGTTCTTCCATAAACGCCCGAACCTCTCGAACCCATCGACTCTCTCGGACACGAAAAAAGGAAAAAGAAAACACGTAATTGGGTTTTCCTTTCGCACTTAGGTCGGCTGAACCGGGTGTAGGTAGAAATGTGGGACGCAGGAGGACACTTTATGCAAAAAAACGAGAAAACTCTTTCACGATTGTCCTTTATACTATATTTTAATTTTATATTTTTGAATATTGCGATCAAACCTAAAGAATTTATTGTAGATAATCCATAAATATTGATTCCAAAGTGAGTTATTGTATTATATGATTGAGTGAAGGAGAATTAGGGCAGGAAAGTACCAGGAAATTCTCACGATGCTTGAGAATCAAGCACTACTACAGCCGCTAAGTTCATACATTTATATATCAGCTATATATATTACTACCGTTTATAATCCGATTCACTTCAAATGTTGGATTTTTTAAACATACGAAACTGCAACGACGGAACTTTAAGTATCGTTTGTTTATGATGTATAGAAATGTGTCTTCTAATCTCGCTATATTCTTCGACCGCAGGTTATTATTTATTACAGATAAAGTGAAGTGATTAATCGAGCCAAGTAATATTGTTAATTAGGCGTAATTAGGCTAATTATTATTATAATCGTCACTGCATTGCTTAATATGCAACGTCCCTGTCCAACCTACCCGGATTAATAAATCAAGTGTTAATGTCTCCTGAGGGTCATCCGAAAAATGCAACAATAGGACAGCCAATCTCATTGTGCATCTCATTATATCACAGAGCGCCGCATTACCGTATTACATAATTACGGATACAGGCGGTCATTTGAAAGAATTGCTTCTAATAGAAGTTAAAATAACATAGTAATTCATTCGGTTTAAAAACTCTTCGATCGAAACGTTCAAGTAGATCGCGTATCTTGGAATCGTAGATCAATGCATTAAGTAGCCAAGTGTGAGGTTTCAGTTTTATCTCCCCATCACAATCAATACAAGGAAACCGAAAATGTTTCCTTATTTTTATTGAATGTAATCGGGGATTTTGTTAATGCAGTAAAGAATAATATTTCATACGAATCTGACAACAATCTAATAAATAAATCAATGATAACTAGTTTGCCTATAGGATGTTATAGCTGGCAATAAATTGTGGAAACCGCGGGTATATCTTGAAACGGTTTCAGGGGCCGGCGTCGTCCCAGATTTACAAAACCGGTCGTTAGCGTGGGCTCGCCAATTACGAGCACTTATTTCATGACGACGAGAAGAGAGAAAAAAAATTACTCGAAAGTGAAGGTAGAAATAACTAAAAAGGTCTGTTTAATTGCAGTTTTTACGACGATCTGTGTCAAGGCTGTCGACCCGGGGATAGATATTCGTGTAGGCGTCGAGCGGTCTCCACTGTACGCACTTAACACCGTGGCACATGCCGCGGCCTATTATCAACGCCAGTTCTCAATAAAATCATTTCTACCTACTACCCCGATAATATAACAATAGTAGATAATAGATTACTCCGGTTTCGGTGTTTCGAAAGTGTCACTAGAATTCCGCCATCGTAGTCAACTGGTGTGTACATTTTTATATTAAATAAAGATTCATAAAAGGAAATAAATTCGGCAATTATTCATAATTAGTCGTTGCGCGGGAGTGAGAGAAAGAATGAAGTTTTCTTAGTACAGTATTTACCTCATTATTCGGACTTACATCTTGTACTTTTAGGAAAACTACAAGTCACAAATATACCTAATATATGCGCTATCCGATGACAACATATCCGATGTTATACATTTGTAAACCCCCAAGAAACAGTGATGCTTTAGACGTGCGTCAGTTGCTCGTTGTAATAAGGAAATTATACTTAGGATGGGGAGATGCCAGTCTAGCTTGGAAGAAAACGAGACAAAACGAACATCATACTAACTATATATCTCACATCATCTTGCGTTCGCAAAATGGCCTGAATGCACATTGCCGTCGAATTCCAATAACGAGGAAAATGAAGCATATGACATGGTATTGTGAATCTTTTGTTGTCTTATTTGCGTCAAAAATTCTTCACTGGCAAAGAAACAAGCGAGACAAGAAGTTTACAGAACGGATTCTTTCAAAAGATACACCGGACTTGATAAACTAAGAGAGACAACAGACCGATGCGCTAAACCAAGTGTGAAGCTCGAGGTGAAGGCATAAGCCGAATTTGAGTATTATATAATTCAGATTCTAAGCTTTTCCAGCAGCTGTTTTGAATTCCTTGCAGTTCCTTCGAACCGCTCCTGGGGCCCCGTTGCTCGGTTCAACCGGGTCTCATACGTGACTTATACAAAAGAAGTCCTCTGTTGCGCCATTAACAAATGGACAGGCGCCAATGCTCGTCCTTTGTTGACCGGCACGCACGTTGCGATATGAGTACAAAAGTAGAAAACCGAAACTTTCTGACTTATTTTAGTCACCTTCAATAGTGCGGGCGAGATTCTCCAAAAGTGAACTACAGCGTAATCGTTACTGACGGTAAAGGGAACCCTAATCGGGACAACTTGATCAGGGCAAAACAAAGCTGGAGGGACGAAACTAAACTGAGGATAATTATATCAAAGAGCTCTATTTATTTAATGTTTGACTCCAATTTTTGTATAACTCTCCCAATAATTGAGAAATTTGAATCTCGAGATGAGGTGCGGGCACGATTTCGCTCTAAATACGCCGCTCGTGTGACTTTTCAGTTTTTGGCAACATTTCAAGATGTTTCGTATATTTACGAAGTTTACCCAAGTCTAGGCGGCACACGGTCAACTCGCATTGTGGTCTATTACGATACTGTTAAGTCTTATAATAATTGTGAAGAGTCTAAAAAGTCGTTATCTCGAACAACTTTCGTTTTCACTTTTTTTTGTAATTCAGAGAACGCCCTCTCAAATCTCCGAATTAGAACGCAAACCACACCGGTTTTGGCTTCACGCCACCATCAGTCGCACTCAGACATACATTACAATATGCTGGAACCGAAATACTCTATTATATTTATCATTTTCCTAGAAAGAAACAACACCTTTATTTTTCATAATTGTCTGACCGATAAGAACCTAAGTATTATTGAAGACCACTTACATTAGGCAAAATGTTTTCGGAGTAAATCGAACAAACAAACAAAGTCAATCGAGCCCGGAGAAACCATTAACCACGGAGCTAACATTGACACATAGCAAAGGAGGAAGTAATATCATTCTAGGCGAATTCCGACGGGATCAATTATTCATACCACAATCGTCATATAAATGACCTTCCGACCGTCATATATTCCGTAAACTGACGGTTCAGCCGTTGCTGCTTTTTCATTCAAAAACGTTGTTCCAGAGAGACACTAAATATCAATAATCCATTTCCTAACATGCAAAGTAGGTTTCAAAAATAATCAATTAACTAACGACTTCGTTTTCAATCGAGAACCTAATAATTGGGTAGACCATCGATATTTCTATAAAAAAATATTGCTCGTTGTCATCGCAATTGAATTGTATAGGATATGCTTGAGTATTGACATTGTGACCGTATAGGGTAAATTTTTTTAAGTCCAGTTTAATTAACTTTTGCAAATGAAAGAAAATTCCAACAAACGATGTCAGATTCCTTAACCCTAATCTACTCTCAATAAACATGATCATCTCAGTACGTGTATTCGGAGCGGCGGCCTGTAAGGCCATTATTACTCCCTGTAATGAAGTTTTAATGGGAAGCGATTGTTAGGAAACAAACGACCGAACTCAATTCTGACGAGTTCTAGAGTCATGTGGTCACAAATTTGATCCCCAATTTATATACGGATCTCGTCTTTGAGGGAAATAAACTTTTGCAAGTTCAACCGCTGTCCGGATACAGTCGAACTATATCTGTCGTAAGACAGATTATCGGAGCACCAAGCAACGGAGTTAAACGTGTGAGAGCAGGGTCGCAATTCAAATAAAATTCAAATCTGGAGGCGGCGGGCGTTGAGGTTATGCAAACCGTGAGCGCAGCGGAGGATTGCGGGCCACAAAGCGTCCCCGTTCTAAACGAATTAGCCAGACAGGACGACCAATTAACGGTACCCGTTTAAATTTAACCAACCGTCAATTAAACAACCGCCGTCGGCAATTCACTCTCAAAACCTTCACTTTCCTTTGTATTCTTCCAATTCCCCGCCCATTTACAACCCGTTTGTTGCATGTGCAAGAAATTTTGTTTAATCCGCGCTTTTATTCAGTAACTTGAATGGCCTACCTTACGAGCCTAAAATATCCCGTTATGATGAATTTCGGCTTCTCGGGATCCCGCACTATGACCTACAACAAACGAAATAAGAGACCGCCCAGCTCCGTGAGAAATGTCGTGACTACTCGTGAGAAATTATTAATAAGAAATTTAGCATCATAAGGAGTTTCACGGTCCTACGTTTTTAAGCTTGAGTACATTCTTAATGCAATGATGATGGCGGATAAAGGAAATAATCCGGTAATTATGAACAGTTCCGGTAGTTATCAACAGATAGCTATTCAAATAAAATAACTGCATAATATTAATTGTAACCGAGTTATACCGAACCAAAGTACGAATCATCCTGAAAGAATAACAAACATTTGTAGACTCAAAAAAATATAGTAACAATAAGTGAAATACATAATGTAAACTGAATACATGTGAACAATAAGGGGCTTTATCCTATCCGAAGTACGCCCACTGTCCAATCAATTGTTCCTTATCCCGGGACCCGCTCACATTCAGTACGGGCCACCGGTCTCTCTCGGATATAGACGCGGCATTCATATTTCTTCTTCACTTAATCGAAAAGCGGACCGAAAAGCAAATAAACAATCGAAATGAAGTATACGCGAGTGTTCTTGAGTTATGTATGAGATCCATTCATACCGATTTCCGGGTTCTCCATTCCCGGAGGCCGACCACAAAGTCCTACTGAATTGCAAGTCTCAATAATAGATCAGGTATAACTCAAAACTTTTGTATGCTTCTTCTTCAAACAAGTATTCTAAATATGTAAGCATTTTAGAAACTGAGAAAATCGGTGGAAAACGTTACTTATTAAACGTTAACGAAAGTAATTGCTTATTCTAATTGTATAAAAACAAACAGAAAACATTTCATGATTACCAAACAGAGAACTAACAAAAACGTGAAACCCTTACATCGTTTTGCCAGCACTTGAGTTTCCCCTTATCTCTGCACAACTAGTGAACCACTATAAAAGTAGTGAATGGACGAAAACTTCTAATAGAATCTAGACAAATAGAAGCGGACGCCTGCTTCTATACAAATAGGCAAAAATAAATGCCGACGTTAACAATATCCGGCATCCGATTAGTCTATCGCTGACGATAACGAACCGGAACCAGCCAATATTACCAAGTATTAGAATATGGATATTAACGCTTTATTAATGTCTCATATCTAACATTCCGTAGAATACCACAAGTCGATAAGATCGTTCGGTGATTAATTTTTACTTAACGACTACTTCATCCCAATAAAGTGCCGATGATGTACCTCGGATGGTGTGATTTTCTGATATAAACACGTTTGTCTCATTCGGTAAAAAGAAATGGATTTGAATAAATGTTCAGTTCAACATTACTCGATGTTCATGTACAAAGTATGAAGAAACTGAACTGTCTCTTTCCCGTGAAGCGATAAGTGCAATTATCTAGCTAACATTCCAAGTGGCGGCCGCCCCCCAGATCACACACAACGCTCCGTTCGTATAAGAGACTTAAGATAATTACGTGCGTCATATCTCAAAACTGACTATAATGAGGGCCCGTTCGAGAATAAAGTTTCTGGATAGTTTGCGATTCAATTAAACGAGAACCGGAGATGACTCTCGTGCCGCCATTCAAAGTAGTCCGAGGCTCAAAGGGCCGCTGGCTAATACCAGTCGCCCAGATTAAACCACCATTAAATGCCCACAAAGCCATCCAGCCAAAATGAGACCACAGTGAGCGTTTCTCGCCGTTTCATTTCGAGAATCTTTCCCCCCCCACCCCTCCATTTAAATCACAACTAATAAAGGTTTCGGATTTGTAGAGTAAGTAACAATATATTATGTGATTTAAACTAAGGTAATACCAAATAACATAGTAGTTAGTAGGTAGTTGCGATAACATCGCTTTTCAAATGGACCGCTCCAGGCTCAGAACATTAAAAATACTGGTTGTGCCTCGGGAAGATAGTATGTTTTAAGGCTTATACATTTCGGAAGAATTTAGAGCTCCTGAATTCTCAACTGAAAGCTCAACGCAATTGCCTTCGCCTCAGTCTAGCCTTATTTATTGGCCCCTTACTCTTTTGGCAACACCTGAGTTTCGGCCCGCACACACGGCGAATGACAATATAATTCACGTCGAGACGTTATTACGGAAGCCCTCCAAAGGGGGTTTTTCCCCTGCGATCCACAGTTTCCGGACGAGGAGGATGGGGGACAGCAAGAGCTAAGAACAAGACAGTCTTGAGAACAGAACTCTCACACATGCCATCCAGAATCAAATAAAAATAAAATATAATTCGCCCATTTCATTTCCAGGTCAAACAATATCTGATCATCAATTCTTTGCGTAACAATTTTCCAAAAACAGAGAAACACTCTAAGACAACATTCAAGCGACCAAATTTAATCATACGTTATTAAAATAAACACTATTTTGACAAAATATACAACCAACAACCAATTATTGTTATTTTTTCATAGGCTAGTGAACGTAGACAATTAAGAATTATGTGTGTTTCATTGTTAGACCGTCCCATTCCGAAGACCACAATCCTTACAATATATTACATACAAATTAAAAGTGTCGAAAAAATATTGTTCAAAAGTGATATGTAATTAAGCTAGGGGTGGTAAAATTTATAAGCGTGATTTAATGCGATATAAAATATTTTTGAAATGGAGAAATAAAACGGGTAGACTGTGCCGATGAAGAAGAGAACTAGAACTAGAATTAGTTAAACGTAATTTTATTCTATCAATTTTCGAACATTAACCGAAAGAATAACTGTTATCTGTAATATTTATTTAAAAAAAAAACGATGGTTCGGAGATAAGATGTTTACTTCGTATCACCTAAAGATATCAACTATATAAGGCCAAAAGAAGTTTTGTAATTGTTTCAAATTTTTAAACGGAGTGGTCACGCTCGAAACTTGGCAGGTGGTCTACCTGTTCAGTATTCCCCGTGGACGGTAGCAGTTACGCTACCCAAGCGGAGGGAAAGCTCGATCGGTTGTGCATACCATTTTTATACTGGGTTTCTGATCAGCGCTGGCCACTATCGACACAACCTTTCGAAACTCGCCTTTCTCCAAAGGCCCCTCGGATAGGTCACAACCCGGGCCGCTCCAACAACAGACGCCCACCATTTTTAAACAAATTACTGGAGAGTTTCTTTCTCAACTAGTCAGAAATAAAAATCAGACATTCACCTACGAAATACAGGAACATAATTAAGATTTCTAAATAAGCCACTGTCTTCAGAAGTATTCTGTTATTGGTACCGCGGAAAGTATGATAGTATACAATCAACATTATCATGTTTGTAAGCAGCACATCGAAGATTTAAATGGAATTTAGATAAGATTTAAATTGAGGTTTCCGCGACCCCTGTTATTCCGGGATTTTTCCTTTGTTCGAAACAGCAGGGGTTTGCCAACCGATTTTCTTCCCACAGTATTACGCGATCCTATAATAAGTTAGTTCGTGGTTAGTTACTCAAGATTTAAATTGTGGTATTGCTGCCATCAGACGGTCAATAATAACGTGTATATTTGAATACAAATACAGGAGGAGTAAAGGAATTTCCACACATTTTTTATTTTCCACACTATAACGTGTGTCCTATAAGGGGAAAGGGGAAGAATAGAAGTGAGACCTTCCTACAATTAAGTTGAATGGGCTACCGGTGAATGGCTGAGACAGAAACGCGTTCAGGAATTCAAATGTCAAGGATGTCCGCGGAGGAGAGATGAATGGGCGGCGGGCGGCCCGCCCTATCACATATCGTCTCGTCTGCCCGAACAGACGATTACAGTATCAGCGAAAAACTATATACAGCATCTGATAATACTACCATCAAAATCTACAAGCTACAAAACCGGCAATAGTGTCTGTATGTTCAAATGTTACAGTGGGAAACGATTTCCAGTACAGTGATTAACGCGTCGGACCCGGAGTCAGTTCCCCGGTAAATTACCGAAATTTCCGGAATGGAATATAATATGAAATTTTCATTAAATTTAATATCAAATAATATTGTAAATTGGATGTATTGTGATAAATTCAATTATTGGTAATTGACAACTGCCATAAGTTGTTAAAATCGATAAATACTTAGTGGAAGAATCGTGGCGCGATTTCCTCACACCTGAAATTTTCTTTCAAATAAACTAGGCGATATTACTCAACCGGATTAACACTAGTCTCTTTCAAAACATACAAACTTCTAAATACTATGAATTCGATTTTACGATCAGTGACTCTTTAGGCAGTAAAACTGGCGACAGAACGCGTAAGCAGCGAATTTACTGATTGAAGACTGCAGACGATTGGACCAAATCATCGAGTTATCTTAAATTAATCAACATTTCCACACAGAACAATACATGGAATTTAATATATCCTTGAAAAGAATTTTCAAATGCCACATTCTGTTGATAGATAAGTAAAAATTAGATGTCCGCAGAAAAGGTTTCCGCTATTATCGCAACTGTAGCGGTAATTTGCATGCGAAGTACATTCCTGGATTTAATCAACTGGCCGACATAATGTTATGTACGCGCATAATACGAGACATCTTTGCACAATGAACACTTTAAAAGATGCAACAGAAATTATAAACAACATACTCAATGAGAACATCATTTTTAGAGATGCAAATTGGGACGCGAAGAAAAAAATCAAAAACAAAATCCAGGCAAATGTTTTCCATTCAACATCCTTTTTCCGTTTATCCGGGGCATCGAACCGTAGAGATGAGACGTTTTCTGAAGAACGCCACAAGAATATATATCATCGACGCAATATCTACTCGCATACACAAAAGAACTAAAAAATAGCGTGATATTTGTTCGAATTAATTTACAAAGATATTAATTATTTTAACTCCAAAATTTTCATCCATAAATGTCCTCCTTCTAATCACTTTAGAGTTAGGATAATGAAATTGTATATCAATAGTCGTTCAACTCAGTATAAGAAATATTGCCGGTATTACTGGACTAGGAGGATAACATGCCTAAAGGAACTTTTAAAACTCGAGATATGGAAATCAGTTACACTAGTAAAAAGTGTTTTATTTTCGAAATTCGATAGTTTTTTGTACTGTTTCAGAATTAATTCCTAGTATGTTTTCTAGTCTTCTATAACACAACTTTGTAATACTTTCATTGTACACAGTTCGGTTAAAACGGCCCACAAACCTGGCCATAGGAATTAGTATACATTCATTTTTTTATAATTATTTTGCATTGTCAATACAGTAAAACTAAAAGCGCACGAGCCGTGCGAATCCTTGTACATCAATTAATGGGTTAATTATTAGACAAACGAGATAATATTAATTACGGCCTTCCATCCGGCCGATGATATCACAAGCCAAAAAAAGATTTTTAAGTACAGTTCAATATTAAAATAATAGCATTAGTTTTTCAATAAGGAGAAAAAATTGTCTTCTACGTGCGTATACATTGTCGGGTAGCGATCTCATTCGCATATATTATGCATGATATTTACGTTTTAGTAAAAAAAAACTGTGAAACGTTTTCTATTACATTTAACAATTGATAATATATTAAGGTTGACAATATCGTCTTAAAATATTTCAGGTAAGTACTTACTAAGAACAAGGGCCGAGGTTATTTAGATTCGCGGTCATCGATCACTTAAAGTGTTTTTACTTTATTTTTAAATCTTTATTATAAACTGAAATAATAAAACGAAATCATGTTTATAGCTAACGAGGTCGAAGTTTATTATCTTTAAATAGTTGTATGAATTCGTTATTCGTATTTTTTTCATTCCTCGAATCTGATATTTTCTATTACATCCTGTAGAATTTTTTGCTTTAATATCCAGAATGGCGATAAATTTGTCTGTCCAGAATAACGCGTTAATATCGATTTGGTAGAGGGTGCAACTCGAGTTACCTGATAAAGAGGATTTGAAATAAGCCTTGTTTGAAATAGAAATAATTCGAGACATGACGGCGGTATCGAAAAAGATTTGGTCTACATTTTTTGGGCATTTCATCTGAACTGTCTGAAGTCCTTTTGAAAGATTATTTTAGAGCATTTGACAGGTTTTTCTTTCACAGAATAAATGGCCGAGTTGACGATGATGTTACCGATAAAGAGGGAGATCGTTTTACAGAAGAAATCCTCTTTGATGTTGGGCGGGAAATACAAAGAAGAGGAAGCAGTAATAAGAAAAAGTGAATTCTTCATTGAGAGAAATAGCTCTGAAGAATATATATAAAAGGGCTACATGTATTATATATGAGTCCCCATGATATCATATGCATTTTATCCCCCAAGATCAATTCCGATTTGCTGTGATTAGGAAATTTCCGATTATGAATAATCAGGAAAATGGTTAGTATAAGCCGTTAGGGGGAAATTAATAAATTCAAACCACATTTAAGTATTCATATATGGAATTTGAATAGTTCATAATACTCAGACAATAACATGACAGGCGAAAAAGTTTTATTATTACGTCATACTAAATGTATACTTTGGTTTGTTCATATGTCATTAGCTGCCGAACAAGGCGTTGTAAAGTATTTTAACCCGTTACTATTATCTTTTATTAACCGTCAGATATCGAGGTATTTAAAGCGGGAATCTGAAGGTTATAAGGCATACAGAGATAATGAAAAGGAAGAGCCGACACGGCAAAAGAATGAAACGGAAAGTCGGTGCAAACTTCTCAAACCTCAGTAGTATAGCTGACTAGGAGAGAAAGCAGGAAAGAAACTGATATGTCGACAGTTCAAAAAGATAACCGTCCACCAAACAGAATTCTTCGATGGTGAAATCATATTAGGAAAACGAGGTAATAAGAAAATGGGCCATTCGATATTATAGAAAAAGAAAACAATGTAATAATTTTGCCTATTGGAAATAAATGCTGCTGAAGCAAATGTAAAATTACCCCATTCATTGATGACTACAGTCCTTTCCATTCATGAAATTGGACATGATTCTAAATCAGCTCACTTAATATCTTAAAAAAAGAATTTAGAAACGCAACACTGATAGCAAATATTTAAAGAAAGACAGGTAGAAGAATTCTTTTCTATTATATAATTACAAAAAAATATTAATAAATTAAAAGATTCAACCTCTATTTTTTACCAACTTCAAATCTGAATTCTTAAAAAAATTAGATTCCACTAGACCAGGAAGATTCAGACAACAATGGCTGTGATAAGAAACAATGACTATTTTTGGCAAAGTAGTCCAAAAGATTTCACGCAAAATTAATAAAACATAAACAAATTATTCCTGTGGAGTTTTTCATGCTTTTTTCATTAATGGGCTTTCTCCTATGAAGGTACAAATAGTATTGCTAGTAAAAGATATTTATGGGGTACTCTGTGAAGAATCGAAGACGGAATCACTTGTGATTCCCGGTCTCCTTTCGCTTAATTAGTGCTCATCAGTTATAGTAATAGTAATAATAGTGAAATGATTTTGCTGACAGCATGCTTCATCACCTACAGTGATGCTACTGAGGATGGCGAGTAGCCAAAACCAGTCTGGCACAAGACCAACAAACAAGACGATAGGAGACAGAGTACTCACGCAACCAATTATAACAGTTTTTGTTACACATCTTCAAAAATAAAAGTTTTAGATGGCAATTTTTGTGTAAGTACACTTAGGACCAAAACACCCAAAATTCTTAATCTATTATTTTTTCTTATCCAATAATAATTACTCAATAGGAATAAAGTATTACCAAACTAATTTCAAAGGTAACCAAAAATTCTCATTCAAAAAAAGTTCTTAAACATATTTTTGTTTTTTTTTTAGTAGGACAAGACGAAGAGGGTGAAACATGAATGATTAATCAAGTTCCAGGAAGATACAATTGGTGTACAATTAGTGGTTACCAATTCCAGTGAAATCTGCAATTAAAAGATGTCCAGTTGTGGATATACATTTCTCAATTTTTAGTGTTATATTATAGAAAATATTTGGAACTTAAATCATTCTAGTGTACTGATAATTCAACAGGATGCTTCAGCACTCGTCACCTTATTACTGAATGCTTACGAAAATGGCAAGAACTTATATCCAAACAGGACCACGAAATCAAGAAAAGACAGAAAATGACACAAATGATACTTCCTGAATCCTCGGACCTCCGTATAAATATTTTCTATTTTATATATTCATTTGTAACATATGGAAGCTCAAAAATAATAACATTCTTAATTGTTTTCGACGGATAACCATCCATCCAATGAAAAGCTGATTGCAGTAAATATATTACAAGAACATGAGACCTTAAACTACAATAGGAGGCAATAAAAATAGGAGACCAAAGAAGTATGGTGCTAACACTATTATATAGATTTATATTTATACGATATTATTCGTTGATAATAGGCTAAATAAAAGATGAGTTGAAAATAATTGTGAAGAATAATGCATTAATAAACTAATTTATGATATAACTAGCATAGTTTCACTAACCGTAGCCAATAAAAAAACCCTATTATTTACATAAGTTTGAATTTACACACAAAATTGACTAATTAATTGACTATTCCCTGAAAATTGTTTAAATCATGACATTATCACAAATGTTATCACTATCATCATACAAAAAATAATTCAAAGAAATATAACAATGAGAAAACTTTCACCTCAAGTTACTTAACAAGAGTTTATTACAGTTATAAACTACAGTTTATTATAATTAACGAATAAAATAACATAGTTTACCTTATCCAATATAAGGTACAGTTTTACTTTTGATCAAACAATTTGAAATATTACTGGACTGAATTTGTACAGTATTGTACGGAAGTTTGTTTTCAACTAAGATAAATGAGAGTTGAATTTAAAGTTCAATGATTTTATGGAGACTTAAACAATTTGAATTACTATTGGTATTCGAATGCTAAAACAACTGTTGCATCTATCAGTCACACAGCCCATCATTCTTTTCATATGATCAAAATCATATACTGCGGATTATACATTTCACTGATAATAAATAAATATAACTTAAATACATGTAAACGTACATGTAAAATGAATCTTAGATTCTACTGGTAAATTTTTATAGATGTATACTTTAGGAAATAATATACTGACACATATCGTTATGGTTTAAGCATTTAACTTGGCTGGTATTTGAACATAGTTTGAGCTGAAAATGTACAGCAGATTATTTTCCATAGAAACCGGTTTAAAGTTACCGACTTTTTAATAGAATTGTTTTACCGATGCACTGCCCTCTATACCATCTGAGTAAGAGTCTATGACAGCTTACAACGTTGATGGCACAAAGTATATTAAAAATATTACGTATCTTCAATTATTCTAAAACTACTTCATGCTAAAATGTACTACCAATATTCCGTAGCACATCCGAGCGAATGTCAACATAAAAGATTTAATTTTTCAATAGCGATATACCGTTTAAGGATGTTTGAATGTGCTGTCAGTATTCTAGTCAGTATTATTTTCGCATATCATTTAGTCTACATCCGCATAATATAAATACAGGTAAAAATGTAAAAATATTACGGATAAAACCGGCGCCTCTCGGCATTTTATTGTTTAACGAAATCATCTTTCCAAGGGAAACAATAGGGCTTAACTGTAACTCTGTCCATACAAATTCATACAGTCTGTACTCGGACAGCCAATAAATCAGTCCTATAGAACAACTCGATATTTAATAATATATTTCCCGATAATTTTCACTCACGAATCTACCTCGACACTGTCGAAAGTCAATCTGTGGGTGGTGTGAAAGACAGTTTTAGGGCCATTCCCAATAACTGATATCCGAATTGTCATCACTATAAGCCCAGTGTTCAGATTTACAGCGGTAAACCTGTTGCTGTAGATTTCAGAAAGCAGACATCCAAAGTTTAAAGACATATAGTCAGATCAGGGTTCAAAATTAAAAGGGGTACAGCACCAATACCGAGCATACTACACCGATCTGCCATTAATTTTTAGTCAGAAATTCTGCCCAAACCCGTCCGGTTGTCAACGGTAACAACGCACCGTTACGCAGATATTGCAAACCAACTAATTGTTATCAATAAATCTATCAGTTGTCAGGAGCAAGTGGAGGCGGTTAACGGGTGAACCTGTTGCTGGGTTAATTCTAGACCGCAGTTGCCATTAGCAACCCAAGGTTTAACGTCGGCGGATAACCTCCCGGCGTGTGAGTGGCCGGGGACGTTGGTCCCGGGCACGCCGAATCCTATCGTTTACCTCGAGTTCATTGAGTTGTATCTGTTGCCAAGGATCGACGGGATCGGTGAGACCGGCCAGTGGCATGCTGTGCCTGTTCCTCTTGCGACGGCACACCACTTTTCTCGGCTTGCTGTACCCGCGGCACTCCGTCTTGTTCAGAGGAGCGCGACAGACCGGCCGTTCGCTCTGGCCCCGACGAAAGCGCAGCCGGACGCCGACGATTTTGGAGACGGGCGGACGCGAACCGACCGGGACTGGGGGCCGACCGAATCGGAAATAGCTGAGACTGAACAGGCCTAGTCTCCGGCTGTGTGTATTTTGACACGGCGGACTGTGGCGGGTGTTGGGGGCGGCGGTGGGGGGGGGAGGGCGCGCACTGTATCGGCCGGTGGCGAGCGGACGACTGAACTCCCGGCCGGCCGGCTCCCCCACATCGGAGCCCTCTATCGGCCATTATTCGCACTTCTCTACAACTTACTATTCTCTTTTTCCAATTATTTTCCACCATTTCGTATACTGCATTCTGTAAATATTGTGCAAATTCCGAATATCTTTTAGCCATAATACGTACGTAAATTGTAGTAAGGCCCGAGCGCCGGAATGCCTGTAAAAATCAACTATTGTTTCTCGTTCTCGATTTATTATGTACATTCGTTGAAAAATAAAGTATTTGTATAAAAAAAAGCGTCGCGCGAGTTATACTCGCACTTTTAGTTTGCCTAGAAAAATACTGCCTCTAAACACCCGTGTCTCCAGTGCATAAGATTAAAACCAAACTGATCGTACTTTAGTAGACCTAACACAATTCCTGGACTGAAGAATACTTAAAAAACCGGAAATTACTTAGAAAGAGATCTTAATAAACTTTCCCCTACGACTCCAATTGACCTCCGACGCGCTTTTAATTACGCTTTATGCTCTTATTTATGTACAAGCTCAAAAGTTAAATTGATGGATTAATGGCGGCGGCCCGCCACCTCTGAGCGCCCGATATAATTTACTCGAATACATATTAATACAGGTCTTAATATCACTACAATGTTATCTCTACTTACCCTGGTAACTGGCAGAAAGCCGTAAATAACACTTTTCGGTTAAAATTTTCGATTCGATAACACTAATTAACACTTTTCTAACTGAAAAAAATTCACGCGACCGCCCGATACTAGAGTTCACTGCCTGACTGATTTTTTCGACGGTTGATCTTCACTCATTTCTAATACATTTATTTTATAATAATCTGGATTATATATCCATCAATTTTTCACGTATTAATCAATTAGTTTATTTTATTTTTATGTTATTTAAATTATAACCGCGTATTATCAAATTATTACCGTTATTTACTGTTATACCTACATTTGTATGTAATGGCTATCCTAACTGATTTAAAGGAATTAGAATATATTATCTCAAATTGCAATATAAATATAGATCATAGGGAACATTATAAGATTTCTAAATAAACCGTCGTGTAATTTATAAGCCCTGGTTCTTCTTTCTTAAATATGACTAATATTAACTGGTGTTAATCAATATAGCTATAGTTATAGCTGGTGTTAGTTTTCATATGGAAAAAAAGGAATTTTAATAATACTGTTATCTATCTGTGTATTGGATTAGTATATCATGAAAGATAGTCTGTTCAAATAGAATTTTAAGACCTACCAGGCCCATCAGGAAATATATGAAGGTTTACTTTTACTTAAAATCAATACTTCTTTGCTAAAATATTTGGTCAGCTAATTTAATGATTCAGCGTTAATATTAAAGGATATCACATTTAATATGAAACAGAAAATCATTCTTACAAACAACTCTTGTGGGTGTATTTAAATACAATTTAAAAATTAAATTAGCATTTATGATAACTTTAAAACTTTTAAAATAAAACCATTCAATTTCAAAATTTGTTCGTGCTTTCTAATTTGTGGAATAAAAAGTAGAATTTCTTGAATAGTTATTATTTCTGATCATCACCCTATTATGATTTTATTATATTTTTCATTGAAATATATTTAATTATATTTTTATTCAAAGCCAAACTAAGGAAATTAATTAGCCACAATTGTTTTAAATATATCTACTTGTCTTTAAGCAGTTCATAAGGAAGTTTATTTTTACTACTTCATTGCCATGGCATGCAATAAACCGATGATTTTTATGTGAAGTTATCTGTAATTTTGTTCTCATAAAACAATAAAGCTGATTGTGGGCTGAACAAGAGTTCGAAGTAATCTCAATTTAACCCAAAATTCCATGTTATAAATTTGTGTAATGTAAATAACACTCTCCTATTAATATTTAAATAAAATAAACATTATTGAAATGTGAATTATCGAATATTAAATTTTAATTATTTTGGAATCAACGTGTAGTAATTTAAATTTATAAATTACCAACAAACCTACAGGTTTATACGAAATTTGTGTGATTTAGGTCACCCACCTTGTTATTTTGTCTTTGACTTGGTTTACGGTCACTATAGTAATTCTTAAACACCGCTGTTTCTATAGTCTGTAGTCCTTCAGTCAACATCAGCCATATTTTTTCCTATATACAATAATGAAAGGTAATCCCATTGATGAAGCATCAAAGAATTACAAATTGAGAATAGGAAGAAAGTATAAAAAGGAAGGTAAGCTGATTGAGTATTTTTCCTTATGTTTCTAATGTTTGAATTGAAACTTAAAATGTATTTTTTGACATTCAATTTATATATTTTATTTTAATTCATTTAATATTTCAGATGTCCATAAAATTTGGAACTCTCTTTCCGAATGGATAGGAGATTCGTTGTTGAGTTACAAGGTTAGTTTAAGGCCACAATATTTTAAAACTACCAAAATTAAAAATAACTGTAATAGTTGAAAATATTTAAAGTTTTAATTTTTCAAATAACGTTTAGAAAGTATTTTGGGGAATTATAATTCAGGAAGGAACCTCACTGAAATAATAATTTCTATTAGAAATTAGTATTATTAATACTGATCATTGATGTACTATTTCAAATTAAAGATTTATTATTTTATCATGGAAATTTAAGTTGGGATACTTTTTTAATTTATATTTTAATAAAAAAAACATTTTTACCGCTTGAGACATTTTGTGCAACTCTTTTAAGGTTCTAAAATAACCATCCCATTGACCCTTTTTTATAATTTTGTATTCATTATAATCCACCCATTTTAATACATGTTTTCAGTCCATGTTTAATTCTCTATATATTTCCATTCTTGTCATACAACATTAGTGTAATAAACAAATTTCTGTGTTGCCAAAATTATTGTGTAAAGTGTGTTCAATGTGTTATATCTTATTAAATGTGATAATATCATGAATGGACTAGTTTTTATTTGGAAATGAAGTGCTTTACTTGACATTAAGTCAAGTGTTTACTTGACCAATTTATATATTTAATATTCAGTTACACATTTAAACATATATAAATTCTGTTTCAAGTGTGTACTGCTGAAGAATGTGGGCACATTTACACTGTGCAGGTGGAAATTGGACACAGGCATAAGAAAAACATTTCCTGTACAGAGGCCAGCATTTTACTTATCGAATAAATTGATTTTGGATTTTGGACTGAAGCAAACCTGTCCGTACGCTTCAAATAAAGTAAATGAATAACATTTTGCATGAATTTACAAACATAATGTTTCTATTTTCTTCTTACAATATAATTTAAATGGTATTTGTTAAAATATTGATTTTCATAGTTGACATGATTTTAAAACTGAACATCTCAACATGATTTCATGTTGGTCCTTCATTATTTATTTTCATGATTAAAATTAAAAAATTAACCACTCAACTCCATTTTAATACTCTTTTGATGTTCCATTAGAATCTATCTATTATAGAATGGTTTCTCACATAGAATTAATAAACATGTGTATTTTAAAACAGGAAATCCTTCATTGGGAAAACAATTGTGAGTTTTGAAATTGTACATAATTAACCATTCTATTATATAAAATTACTTAATGTAAATAGCTTTCAACTGAAAAATTCAATAATCAGAAATGTTATACATTCATATTTTCGTATAGTTTATGGATATAATTAAATGGATGATCGCAAGTTATTAAAAAATAAAATATAAGTCACTATTTGAAAAGTATCTAATTTTTCACATATTTAAACATTGTCTTAGTAACTTTTTTGTATTGTTCTTCTAATGAGGCTCATACTAATTCATTTACTCAAAATACCTAGAAAATGCTATATGATGAAAACTATACAAAACTATTTTACATTCCAGTTGCCGCTTGTAGTTCCAAACTATTTACTACTGAGTAACACGTCAGGATGCGACAAGGTAACAATTGAGGAATGCATCAGTGAAATACTTCTGGTAAATTATAACAAAAACTAAATAATTTGAAATTTTCAGACAGATAAATCTTTGTCACACTTATACCATCTTGCATGAATCTTTATGTCTAATATCTGGACTGAGACTAACTTAAAATATTTAGTCTAGAACTAAAAAGCTTTGAATGTTCTGCTCGCAATACTGCCCGCTACTTTAACCATGACTTCTTCATTAATTATTTCTCTAATGCTGAAAATAACCATTCCAATGAGCCTAGCAAAAAACATAGAAGGCATAGAAATACAAGAATAGCGGTATTCTAAATAAAATTAAAACCTTAGTTTTCATAGTCTTCTCTCTCCTCTCGCTGATTTGGTCTTTCGCTAGACCGGTTCCAAACTGACTCACACCGCTAGTGAAGACGGCGAAGTGGCCGAAGGTGAGGGGAGACGATGGAAAAACAGAATTCCGAAATTAAAATTTTGTTGGCAAAGGCGTTGAGCCGGATGCTGTACGAGGGACGGGACGTGAGGATGCGCTTTCCGGAGATCGGCGAACTGGACATAACGGAGAAGGTGGTGAGCTTCACGTTCGAGGAGAGCTTCGTTGACAAGATGAGCCTGAGGACGCCTCCGATACCGCGGCCTTCCACCTCCTGCCAGCGGTGGACCAGGCACCACCAAGGGCGATCCCAGCCTATAGCGAACGCCGCCTGCACATTCCACAAGTACTACAACGAAATCAGAAAGAAAGTCGACATATGAAATTGCTCCAAGTACACGTCCCCCAGAAGGCTCTTATCCTCCCCGCATGATTTACCCTAGCAACAGTCTCTCCGCATATTCACCCCGCAACACGATAGAAAATAAATAAATAGTTACTTTACCTAGTCTCATTTCTGTCTATTCCCAGATATATTGCATACACCAGGGGTTCAAAACCTTAGACGGTTTGTGTGTTATATATAACTACATATTAAATACGTCATATACAATCGGTCAGTAAAACATAAAGTGGTCGTACATAATGTTTTAACCTATTAAATTTATATCGAATTTTTGATGTTGCTTAGCGCTTTCACATCGACAAAACAGGTCTTGGGGATCAAACTTTCAATTGTTTGTCAACTGTTTGAATTGTCACCCCAAGTGCATCCGTATAACAAATGTTGATTCAGTTTTTAACAATAAAAAAATTAAATAGTTAATTTCGGCAAATCCGAAGGGAAATTTTTGTCTTCGTTATTATGGGTGACGTTAAAAATGATAACACCGATGGCAATAGTAACGAAGACGCTCCTCATTATAATTGCGTCAAGTTGGATAATCGTAAAAGTAACAATTACGTAAATCCTGAAAAACAATATTACCATTTAAGTTACAACAGTTTCTTTGAAAGGGAGTATGAGACGGGTACACATAAACTGAGCGTAAGTCCATGTGTTTATTTACGATTCCCAATCTATGCACCACACAGGCCTAATTAGATTAGGCTATTTAAAATATAACTGATATTACAGTTTAGAGTTATAGCTATATTTGAATACCCGCTCTTAAGCTAACTTTCCGATTCCCTTATGGTGGAAATTGATCAGGAATATGGATCAAAACTAGATGTAGAAGCGGGAGAACCCTCGGGTGCGTTAAATGATGATTTTACCCAATTGCGATTTTTTCGGATCTCAAATAATAGCCACCAAACACTTTTGTAGACGTACGCGCGGACGTATTTAAAAAATAAAATCCGTTTCACCTCTTTTTAGACGAAATATGTGGTCTGCGAGAACATTGCCAGGTACTTGAGAGAAGGAGGAATACTGGACAATCTAGTCCAGTTCTACCACAAACTTTTCATATCCGACAAAAGACCAGAAGATCCGATCAAGTAAATATCGATATAGAATTATTCTAAACTAATTGGTCCGGATCTCGGTGACTTTTGAGAAGGTTTGTTTGGCTTATTTGGGAAAATGTTATCTTCAAAAAGCCGATACCGCGCTGTGTAACATTCCGCAATTACAGTGGTTTATTAAAGCAGTTTGTAAGCTCGACAATATTGCAGATATATGCCTTAAAATGTTTTAACGTAGAATGTAATAGACGTCGTTACTTATACAGTACTTGAAATTGTGAAACGCAGGGGTATTCTGACCGAAGTGAAACCTAAAGAACCGGACATGAACTACATCGACGAACTGAACCGGAGGTTGGCCAGGGTCAAGTTGAAGGAGTTCCTTCTGAAAGAGGAAAAGAGAAAGCTGGAGATACTGATCGATTTGGCGAAAAGTGACCGGTTCCGTCGGACACCCTACGTCGATAAGGACGACGACGATGACGAGGAGAAAGAGAAAGAAGTGAAACCCGCTGAAACTGTATTGCAACAACAAAGAAAAACGCTCCACAACAATCCTCCAACTGAGGTCAGTTCTGCGCCCGAGAACCCGCCTCCTAAATCTCCCAAGGTGTCCGCCTCCGGATGCTGTCGACCAAGAAAGATTTGAACCAAACACGATCCTAATAAAACGGAGAAACAAAGGAAATAATATTTTCAACTCACATGGCAACTTTGCCATGCTAATTTTGTTAACACCTTTGCTTTCTAGCATGAGACATGTAGATATGATAATGAAGTATCCTGTCACTAAATATTACTTACAAATGTACTTGCTTCTTTTTTGCTTGTTATTCTGGTTGTCAAATCCATTTCGCCATTTGAGTTCACCACTCGCCTGCATACTTGATTATAAGTCAGACCCGATTCGTCCTCTCTGTAACAGTGTGGTAACATATACTATACAATTTAATATACATTTTAAGCATTTACATTTAAAAATTTGACAAACTTAATAATGGATTAAGAAATTAAAAATACGCATAAATATCTATAAATGTATTTATATTTCGTCTTCAATTATCACATATAAAGGTACTTAAAATATAGGAACACTATCAATCCTCAGATTTTTGGAATAGAATTTCCTTTTTGTTGGTATATACAAAACTAGTTTTAAAAGTACGTGCTGATAAGCATATCACCTATATCAATTATCTGATAATCTTCAGATTCACAAACATTTATTAAAAAAAAGCTAACACTTTCAATGGGTAACAAATCAAAATAACTGACTAACACAATTTTGTACTGATTAAAAATAGGAACTCAAATTCAAAAAGATCATGAATCTAAACGAAAAATTACTATTAGGAATTAAAAACTAAAAAAAAATAAATT